>JARFIY010000027.1:0-1200000 GCA_036346155.1 Sinelater perroti | reverse complement strand
AGAACAATTAATAATCTTATTGAAAACAATAAATAATGCAACACGAAGAATACGAACTTGCAAGTAATGCTGCAAGGCAAGATTGAAGGAAAAAGGAATATATGAATAAGAAGAAAATTATGGTTAAGAAACATTAAAAAACGAACAAAACAGAATGCTGCGACATTATTTCATGTAGCTTAAGACAGAGAACAATTCACTATAATAACCGCTAACGTCCATGGAGACGGCACTTAGGAAAAGGAGGAAATTTTTATATAAACATCACTCACTCACTCTAACTTCTCACGTAATTGGGGGTCCCTGGGTTTTCCAGCCCCTAACCCCCAAACTATCGGTGACATCTGGTTGGTAGTGGTTGGCCTGCTTCACTGGGCGCTCCCGCACCACTTCACGGGGAATCAATCTTCGAGCGCTAGTGGCGGGCGCCCCTGTCAACGTCATAGTTGTAAAGACCACGGACTGCTGGATTGCCGTAGTCTTGGACGCTGGAATGAAGTTGTTGGACACACTAGGAGATATACTCCTGGATAGTTGGCACGTTGGCTTCGCTGACACACCACGGAACACCAAAGATGGTCCGAAGGGCCCGGTTCTGGACCACCTGGAGTTTTTTCACATGGGTCTTGGCTGCATAACCCCAAACAGCACAAGTGTACATCATTGTTGATCGTATTACTGTTTTGTATAACAGGAGCTTGTTGTAGGCTGACATCCTGCTGTTGGAATGCAGCAAGCTACCCAAAGCTTGGTGGGCTGCCTTGGCTCGCGTGACCATGTTTTTTACGTGAACTCTTCAGGTGAGCTTCTTGTCTAGGGTCGCTCCGAGGTATCGTGCCTCTTCTCCAGAGTATATCTCGTACAAAGATCTTGATGTTTTTGATGTCACCGCGCCTATCGGATTTTCGTCCTGGTAGATAACAGAACCGTCGCACTCTTCTCAAGGTTGACCCTAATCCTCCACCGGTCGCACCAATCTTCCATCTGATCGAGCTCCTCCTGGACATTCCGTACTACCAGGGAGGGCCTCAGCGAGCTTAACAGGATCGCCGTGTCGTCTGCGAACTGGCCATCGTCGTGGAGAGCGTCGTTGGAATGTCCCGAACGTACAGGTTGAAGAGTACGGGGGACAGCACCGAGCATTGGGGGACTCCGACTCGGAGACGCCTCTCCGATGACTTCACGCCGCCGAACTTAATTTGGAACCTTCGGCCGGACAGGAAGGCCCAAACTAACTGGACCATCGGCAGCGGGATGTTGTCGGAAGCCATCTTGTAGACAAGGCCGTGATGCTCACCGTGTCGAACGCCTTGGTCACATCAAGGAAGGCCGCAACTGTGTACTAATTCTTGTTGAAGCCCTCCGTGATCTTCTCTACCACCGAAGGAGTTAGTGGGTGGTGGAATGGCCGTAGCAGAACCCGAACTGGTTGTCCGGGAGAAGTTCGAGTTTCTCGACTGCTGTCTTCAGACGTTGGTGGATTACTCGCTACACCAGTTATATAAACATCAAGTTTTAACTACCTTATATATCTTAGGGCTCTCTTTCGTGGGATGATTTCTTTATACTATTTATTATAAACAATTATTGTATTGTCATATAGCATCTGCACAATAAGATAACGTAGAATACAATACTGATTTGACACAAAAAATTATAAATAAATATTCTAAGTCAGATATGATGCATGTTGAGTAGATAGAAAATATAAATAATAATGGCTTAAGCTTAACAAAATTTAATAAGTGTATTTTAATAAATTCCAGGCTTTGCAAACAGTACAGAAGTTTGACTGAATGCAATGCTTTAAGGTATAATAGACGTTCATATTCAGAGACTGAGGCGTCAAACATCACCATTTGGCTCAGAACAAAAATTCTTACCGGGTTCCCACGCCAAAACAAAATATTATTTATTCTGTTCTTTTAATATAAATAAAATAACTTTCTAAGTTTATTTTATTGGGAACATTGATGTTATGTCAACTGTTTTGTACTAAAGAGAGCTGAGAACTACTAACGTCATTCGCGAATATATTTTATTTGTTTAATACTTTGATAAAATACGTGATTTTTATCTTTACAATTTTATTTGAATATAATGGTAATTGGGGCGTCCAAAATGGTTAGCACTACAATTATTTTCTTTTCATTATTTTTCTTTAAAAGAAGTGAATATACATTTCATCAGAACTATTTCTCTTCAATGTTTATGCAATTTTGACATCGTTCCAGCAGTTTCCGTAAAGCTGCTGCAAATCATTTCTTAGGAATAACACTACGACCGAGGCTCGTCGTTGGAGGAAAACTTCTTGCCACGTACTGCCTCTTTCGTCATGCCAAATCTGGCGAATATGCGACACAAACTACCCGATAATCTGCGTACCAATTCTTGTGGAAGCTTAGAAGAACACGTCAGCGGAGATGCTTCAGTAACTTGCACTACAGTGCATTGATAACGTTTTCCCAAGACAACAGTCAATCAATCGGCATAATTCCTTCTTAATCTCAAAGAAACAATCGTTATTGGTTTTAAAATAGACAACCCCAGTTGTAACTTCTGGGAGCCATCAACGTGCCAACCATCTAAGACTTTATCTCCCGGAGCATTGTACAGCTGTTTTCCAACATCAAAGGCCACCAAAAGTCTATTATGTATGGCTTCTGCAACTACGAGCTGGACAGCTAACTACCTTCTACACTAAGCTACTGAGAAGAAAGAGGGCTAAAGGTTGGACTTAAGAATCACTAAGTCTGTCAACGAAATTAACGTCAACATTTTTGCTATTCAATATACTGGTGTTTTTGGAGTTTTCTGGTGAATCCATGATTCATATGCTGTGATCAAACACTCAAAAAGTGTCTTTATATCCACGATGTACAGCTACAACAATTGTTAGTATACCACCATATTGCTTCTGATAAAGGGTTTGAGTATGGGAAACTCCCATTGTGCACAGATCTTTATCATCTTTAGTTCCTCATTTAATTTTTGATAACCAACAAAGCACAAACCTGCTGTTTGGTGTTTTCTCTATTTCTGCTTACAATTGTTTGCCTCTATGGCTTTCAACTTTATATACAACTATACTCGCAGTATACTCAAACTCACTACCATTTTTTCTATACGTTTCACTAACACTATCTAGTGACACTACGTGTCACCATAATTTCTCTTTATATAAGCACATCGCAGGGATCATTTAAAGGCTCTGAACAAATTGAAAAGTTTTATGTTAATGTGGATTATTACAAGAAAAGTGAATATTATAAGCGGTTTATGATATGAGTAAATATTATTTGCAGGTCTGGGATGCCGGCGGCCTGACTTACTTGCACGCAGCCCTTCACACAGAAATACATCACCACATAGTAGCGTACAAGACAGCTCTGCACAAACTGGACGAGCTCGAATTAGAACGAATGACACCAAAAAGCCAGTAGACGCGACCCACCACAGGATGTTGTCTTTGCATTACGAAGATGTGCGGCAACCTCTCATAGATAACGCCACTCTCTTAGCAATTTTAGACAAACCTGCGCTAAAGCAACTTAGGTTTCTGATTGACACGTTCATAGCCCGGGTGTCAAGTGACAAAGAAGCTCTGTTCTGCATGTCCCAGCTGAAAAGGTTGTATTTATTATTGCTAATTTTGCTTGCAGATTTAAATCTTCTATGCAGACCCTAAATTACATATATCTGATATATTAATGTAGTTTTTTAAATTCAAAGTCATTGACATTATATTTCTGTAAATAAAATTGACCAAAAAGTGACTGACCAATATTTATTAGTCTACATACACACAAATTCTGAATTTTTCTATTAAGCACACTATAAATTTCATCACAAAATTGACGTTTATTTGTACAATAATGCAAAATAGGCCCAATTTTCATAAAAGACCCCCTTTCTATTTGTATATTGCGCACACCCGTTCATTATTTGAAACTCTGTCGCAGTTTTCCTGCTAAAATCGTTTTTCAGCAACTTTAAAGTTTATGTGTAAATTAAAACTGTTTTTTAATCAGCTTTTTACAAGCACCAATATTTTTTTATAACAACGTCAAGCTATACGATGGAGCAGCTCACTATAACCTTGGCAAGCGGAAAATTCACTCCCAGCTAAAACAAAGGCTCCCCCAAGACCAATTTTTAAATAAACGTATTACTTTATAGTAATTAGTTGATTAATTCCACGTTATATAAACATTTATGACAGGTGTCAGAAATGACAGAAATAGAAGCTTGTCTCCAGCTTGAAAACTGCCTTGATCAAAAGTTAAAACAGCTGATCACGCCCGGTCGATTAACATGTGTGTTATTAAGATCGTACTTTCAGATCAAGAGTTTTACTCCTAAAACGATTTTGATTTTAGAACTTTTTGTTTCTAAAAACAGCTCGTTGAGCCCTGTCGATTGACATTTAATTTATTAAGATCAGTCTTTCGGATCGAAAGTTGCCCCTCGTACAATATAATGACAACTTAAAGAGTAATGTTAATCAAATACAAACCATTTTTTATATTTCAAGACTCTTTAATCGAAAAAACTTTTCTGTACTTTAAAATACTAAATTTTTAGTAGACAATATTTTCTTCAGTAGGCTTAATCAGAAAATTAAATTAAGACAATATTTTGATAGAAAGTATGTCAAGTTTTAGAATTTTTAATTCTAATTTTTTGGGCTTTTAATTAGTTAAGGCAAGAATACCAATTTTTTTATATTATATTTATATTTATATTTATATTATATTTATGTTACATATTTAATTTAGTGTTGATTGTGTGATCTCAGGGTAGCCTTATTCTCTAGATAGAGGAACGCCCACCGACAGGGGAGGAGCTTTCGTCCCCCAGAGTGGAGGATAGGAGGGAAATAAAATACCTCCCACGGACCAACAAGGCCGGAGGACTACACTCCTATATCAAAACCCGCACATGGTCGCCTCTGACATAATCAAGAGTAGCGGACACGTGTGTGCTGAGCATCTAGGTTGGGATGCTCAGTAAGAAAGGCGACGGATGAACCACATAGTCAACGGCGGCTCCCAAATCTTTCGAGAGGACTACAATCTTGGCGTCAGGTGGTAACTGGCCTAAAATATAACCAAACTAAATACTCCTAATTATGATAAAAGTCAAAATGAATATAAGTGTAAATGTTATGACGTACCCCGTAAGCGACGAAAATTTTACTGATGTGAGGAATACTAGGGCGTCACCCTTAAGCGACGCACGAGCTTCAAGTTAAGGGACAAGAATAAATGTTCGCAAGAATTACAAAAGCTTAGATTAGCGACGTGTAATCTGGATTCTCTCACTGACCGTAGACAAGAACTAGTAGAAATACTTGAAACATAAATGCATGCTGTATACAAGAGACGCGCTGGAATGGATCAAAATCTAGAGACCAAGGATTGGGGTACCAGCTGATCTATTATGGAACAGACAACAAATGCAATGGAGTGGGCGTGATACTGGACCATCACCTCAGAAATAGAATTGTAAAAATAGGCAGCTCGCTTTATTGCCGTTAAGTTAGCTTTGGATAAACAACCCATCGTAAACATAGTGTGCGCTTACGCTCCCCAAGTTGGATGTCAAGAACGAGAAAAAGAGGTATTCTGGGAAGAACTTGACGAAACAATTGCAAAAATACCGCCGGAAGAAACAAAATTTGTCATGGGCGACCTAAACGGGCATGTGGGCAAGTCTAACATTATATATGAGTACATTCATGGATGACTATCATTAATACAACATTCCAAAAAGAGCCCGAACACCTCATAACATACAAAATTGGGGAGAAAATGTCACAAATTGATTTCATTCTGCGGATAGCAAACTAAAAAAAATTTTTAAAGACTGTGCAGTAATCCCAGGGGAATCTTTAACCTCTCAACACAAAATACTTGTAGGAGTGTTTGTGCTGCCTACACTTATGACTATAGCTAACAAAACAGCTCGCATCAAATAGAAGGAATTGTCGACCCAAAACGGCGGAACACTACTTGATGAACTACGCGACTATCTAACGAAGTATATGGAAAACACCTATAACAATGCCGAAGTAATGCTGTCACTGTTCGAAAATCATTGCTAAACTGGGAATTACAAGGGAGACCTAAGCACAGCTGGAGAGGCAGGCGTGTAAATAGCCGCTCTCGTGGATGCGGTGTTGGATACGATACCGATGCGGCTCGCAAGGACCAAAAAATGGAGAGGCAGGCGTGTAAATAGCCGCTCTCGTGGTGCGGTGTGGAAACGTAGTTCGGCCCGTAGTGGAAGGTCAGCCGATAAGGCCAAATCGTCCCTTAAACGGCCGTCGCGTTAGCGGATGGGGGCGGCTACCGATATCAACCAAAGAATTGCCAAATCGCTCACCTGAATCGGCTTCAGCTTCGGCTTCGTCGGCGATTCCAAGGTGGCCACCTCTGCGTTGCGGATCTGGTATCTTCGGGATGTTGAGACACGACCAAATTGGCCGAGCTGCGATGCGTGAATATTTGCGGGGATGCGAAATGTTTCTGATGTATGCGGGTATGCGAATATGAATTTATGCGGACTAAGACACGACCTTAGTGGCCGAGCTGCGGGGCATGAATATGAATGTGATGTATGCGGGTTAAGACACGACCTTAGTGGCCACGCTGCGGGGCATGAATTTGAATGTGATGTTCGCGGGGCAAAAGCCCATGCCGTTTGTGTGTGCGACGGCAAAACGTAGCCGATATCAAAAGGTCCACATGCCGCCGCGATATAAAGCGGTTCAAGGGCGAAAAGGCCGCCACACTAACAGCAAAGAACCCCACGTTATGGGGAGCCGGCGCAAAAATAAGTGTTCAAAATAAAAAGATCTTTTTTAAAGCCTGGCAAGTGTCAGAGAAGGATGAAGACAGAGAAAGGTACAAGGCAGTCAAAAAAGCAACAAGAAGAAGAACAATTGCCAAAACAATAGCTATAAAGCGCAAAAAAACTACAAAGAAAGGTCGAGAAAGCTGAATGTGATACCGAAATTTTTAAAATAGAACTCCAGGAACCAATCATCTCTGGATATCAAACGTAATAATTACATTAAAGACAAGAACCAAATATTATTAATATAATATTATAACAAACAATAAAGGCATTACAAATAGGAGGTTTAAATACTATAAAGTACTTATAAATGAAAAATTCCCCAGAAACGAAATTACCTCTCTTAAACCAGTACTAGGCCCGATACTGAGGTTCTGTTATAGATAAAGTAAAGACTGCAGTAAGAAAGATGAAAACCCGAAGAGCTATTGCTCTATACGAAATTCGGCAGACATTTGGAAACTTCTCGGCCCTACAGAAATAACGTGGCTCAATAAACTTTTCAATCTCATTCTTGAAAATAAAACATTCTACACTCTTGGTGTAAGAATGTACTAATTTTATTCTACAAAAATAAAGGTGATGCCACAAAATACGGTAACTATAGGGTATCAAGTTGACGTCACATACCTTAAAAATATGAAAACGTATACTCAGCCATCGCATTCAAAAGCTTACGAATATATCCCAAAACCAATTTGGATTTACTCCTTCAAAGTCAACAACTGATACAATACAAGCGTTACGGATAATGTCTGATTAACACCGCCTGAACAATATAGATCTACATCCCATTTTTGTAGACTTGGACCGAGTACCTCGCAGCCTCGTATGGCAAGCGCTGAGAGCTTAGCATCTTCCTCAAATCTACATGCAGTTAATACAAGATTTGTATCATAAAGTTTCTACCATGGTGAAAAGCATGGCATGAGTTAGTGAGGCGTTTGAATCATAGACCTACTGACAAGAGATATCCAAACCCCACCACCCTGGAATCTCCTTTACGCGGACGATATTCTATCTCAAATACATCTAGTAAACTGCAGCCAACATTAAATATTCTAGAAAATGCGGGACTTAGAGTTAGCCGATCAAAAACTAAGCACCTAGAATGCCGATTTAGCAACAACTTCAAATCAGCCACAATTACCTATTCCGACAGTAAACCAGTACCTAAGGTAACACAATTTACATACCTCGGATCAGAGATCACGGAAAATGGAGGTACAGAGGCAAATGTAGCTCATAAAGTTAATGTTGGCTGGCAAAAGTGGTGATCTCTAAATGTGTGACCCTCGTATGCCTGTTCGAACAAAGGGCAAGGTTTACAAGACAGCAGTGAGACTAGCAATGATGTATAGGTCCGAATGCTAGCCGGTAAAGGAAACTAATGTACAAAAACTTGGGCAGAAATGAAAATCCTTAGATGGTTCGGAGGAGTAACTAGAATAGACAAGATCGAAAATGAATACATCCGGGGCAGTTTTAAAGTGGCACCTACACAAGACAAATTAAAGGAAAGCAGATTAAGGTGGTACGGCCACGTAATGAGGCAAGATGAAGAGTATATGGTAAAGAAAGCTCTAAGTCTACCAGAGAATAAAAGACGCCCCCCAACTTCAAGGTGGACCAGCATGGCCTCACTATTAAAAAAAGAAAACTTACCTGACCCAACGACCCTAGGTAGAATTTCTTGGCGAAGTAAAATTAGAAGTGCCGACCCTACTTAAAGTGGGATAGAGCAAAGAAGAAGAAGAAGACTACCAATTTTGACTTTCAGTCATTTTATTTTCAATTTTTTAAGAGTCTACATCGTCATAAGAATAAACTTTTGTTTTAAAAGTTAATATACAGCTTTATTTTATTGTATTTTCTCTTATATTTTGCAACCCTTAAAGTTGTCTTTGGAATAGGTGTATAAATAAGTTCTCAGCTTTTTTCTGCAAAATTATCTAACAAACAAAAAAAGCTTAAGTATCAGATGCGTTAGCATCAATGACCTTTTGCCATCTTTCGGGTAGTTTGCGAATTCCCTGGTGATAGAAGCTCACCGGCTTCGAGACGATAAAGTTATCGATGCATTTTCGGACTTCTTCTTCTGTTTTGAAGTGCGTATCAGCCAAGTGATTCTGTAACGACCGGAATAAATGATAATCGAAAGGGGCTATGTCTGGGCTATACGCCGCATGTGCTCATCCGTGTCAAATGTTTGAGGGCGTCCAGCGCGTGGTTGATCTTCAAGACTAAACTCTCCTCAGCGAAATCTTTGGTACCACTTTTTGCACGTTGCATGACTTACAGCATTCTCACCATATGCAGCACAAATCATTTCGGTGGCTTCAGCAGCGTTTTTCTTAAGATGAAACGCGAAGTGGCTAGAAAATCGAATATGCTCTTTTGTGATTGCCATCGTAAACAGCTGATTATTGAGGTTATGTGCATCAAACGCCAAATCGGATGATGTTTCGAAAGACCAAATGTCATTGCTTTGAAACCGCAAGAGGGCGGACTAATAAGTTACATGTAAACGGTGATTTGCGTCCTGTGAAATCTAAAGCTGAGAACTTATTTATACACCATTGTTACTGACTAATGTGCAGTTATAGAATAAAGTTTATAAGTTATAAGTTCATAACTTCTTAATGGTTAGATTATGGACAGATAAAATATTAACTTGACACACAAAAGTTAAATAAATGTTTCAATTAACGAAAAAGTTTTATGGAATTATATACAGTCGTCAGAAAAAAAAATAAAACAGATTTATTCTTCTAGACTCCGATGTTCTTCTTAAACCTTAAATTTTAAATTAGTTGATAGGTCATACAATACCGGTCAAAAGTATATCAACCTTTGGTATTTTTCCCGTAACTTTTTATGTGCTAATAGTTTTTGTTCAAATTTTCGATTATTTAGGGTTTTCCCAGTACCTTATTTAATTTTGATCTAACATCGTGCTTTGTATTCATCCACATATCGTTGCTATTTCTTAGCAGTTCTATTTTAATTTCATTTACTACTTTTTCATAAAATTTTTCGTTTTATTTTAATATGTTCTATTTGTTTTCCTTCTTTTTGTATATTTTTTAGCTTAAAGTAGTTTATCATAACCATATTGCAGTCACCGTCTATGTACGGTCCTGAATAACTTATAGTATGTAACTTAATTTCTAAATTTTTGCTCGACTAATATGTAGTCTATTTAATATTTTGCTACGTTTGTCAGCATTTTCTAGGTATAGCGTCCCCGACTATGATGTTTAAATATAATATTAATTGCAACCCATTTGTGTTATATGCAGAATTTGTATTTTAACCCTGATTTGAAGTCATTACTGGGTACTATAGGCCGAAGGTAGCTAAACCTAGATTTTTTAATGAAGGTGTTACTCCTTTCCTATCTCTTTTCATCCTGGCTTGGGACGGGCGATAATACAGGTTAAAATTATACCCACCGTAGCCCAATCCCGATCTCTACTGTCGGAATGGCTGCATAAAGTTCTAATTAGGATAGAAAATAAAAATGTGATACAAAATTTTGTTTTGTGTTCATCTCTCGTCGCAAAATTTAACTTTTATTCATTATTGTTAATGGGGCCTTAACGTAAATTATTATACAACATTCAATTTTAGTACTATATCTTTTAGGTAAACACGGTATAGCCTTAATTTTCACTTAGCCCTTGTACCTTATAATTACCATTTAAAAACAAAAACATTACAAATGAGAAAACATCACTCATTATTTACGCTAATCATCTGATTTCAAAGTTGGCACGGAAATTTATATCTTACAGATAATTCTTAGCCTATCTCTGGAAGACCTTTATATTTTATTTATTTCGCCTTATTCATAATTTGCAGCTATTCGCATAGAAAACAAAAATATTTTTACACTCACAACAATCGTTAAAAATCACCGAAGCGTAAAATACTGCTCTGAAACGCCTCGGGGTTTAACAACTCGAGGAAGTCGTAAATTGTCGTCGTGCAAACAATGCACAAGTTATCTCTTGCAGACATGTGCGTATGCAACTCATCACGTAGGCCTGGCCCAAATCGGAACAGCGGTGGTTTTCCTCCGCTTCAGATATAAGGCAGCGCAGATAAGTTCATTTGCTTAACGGCAATGCGTAGAAATTTCACATCGATTTTATTGTAATACGAGCCGTGCTCATATTTGGTTTACATAAAGCTCTACAACGGCTACGAATCAGAATGCGTCTATAAATTGTTAAACTGGAATCAGCATCTTGGGTGCGGCTAAAATGCTAGACAAAAATAACTAAAGAATATAATACAAAGGGCACTAAAAGAGTTTTGCAATATGTTGCAAGGGATGGTGAGATAGATTCAAAGCCGCATTGTATCTGACAGGACGAGTAACTCCTGAACTTCAGCAGTAAAAAGAGCACACAAAATTCTCCACCGCAACTAAGCGCCGAGTTTAAATGTTGGACAATATACTGTGTACTCAGAGATAATTATTTTTGTTTTAGGTAGTTTCCGAGAAAAATTATGGAACTGAAAAACTTTTCAAGGTCAGGATAACCATGCTCGTCTATCGCAAAGGCATTGTTGATATCAAAAATGCTCTAACCTAAAAGGTATGTTGTTTATCACCAAACAAAAGTCAGCTTGGATGTTCCTACTGTTCATACTATTATTCAAAACCACATTCAAGTAAAGAAACTTCGTTCTCTTAGCGTAACCTACGTTTCTGGGTACCCAAAATGCTTATTAAGATTGGAAACACAACATCAGCATTGTAACAAGTGACAAAAGCCGACTTTATTTTTGTACGTGTCCACTACCGCATTTTTGTGAAAAACAGACTAAAAGGAAAAGTTTTCCAACTACGCAGAACTTTTAATGGCATAAGATAAAAAGTGCGCCCAGGCATCCAAGAAAACGAAAAACTTTGTTTGTCGGCTGGATTAGAAGGAGGTAGTTAGTACTTTAAAAGATTATGAAAAACAGAAGTTTATTTTAAAACCTGTTTAATACTTGGATGAATCAAATACAATTTTTTTTAAATTTTATTAAAATGTCATGAAAATTCAAACATAGAGTGATTTGCCTTCATAATGTTTTGACATAGACACTCATTTCCCTCGCGCATAGGTAGCTTTATGGCCCAGTCATTTTGCAATTTCGGCTAACTGTGCGTGTATACAAAGGTTGCGATAATACGAGGTATATTTAAGTTATAACATCTGTGAATTTTTTTCTCGAGACTGGGATCAGATAGAAAGATGCGGTTTGCTTTAAAATACGCGCGGACTTTTTATGAATGCGTGACAGAGATGACAGCACTGTACGGCGCACAGGACTCTAGCGGCAGCGACGAGAGTGAAAACTGTTTTTATACTTAAAATGGCGACGTTTTCATTGCAAGAACAGCGTGAACTCATTCGTGCTCTCCGTTTGCATGGTGTGACACCAATTGAAATTCATCACCAGTTGAGTGAGACATGTAGTGGACAAACCAAGACAATCTCGGTCTCGCACCAGCCAGGTCTGACGACATGATCAAGCGAGTAGAGAAAGTTGTCTTGGAAGCCGAATGAGTGTGGAACACATTGCCTCCAAAGTTGGTATTTCTGTAAAAATACAAAAAGTGTCCTCCAGGTGGGTGCCACGAATGCTGACAACTTTGAAGTGATTACTCATGCTTCCTACTCACCTGACTTAGCTGTTTCCAACGATAAAAAAGGCTGCGTGGTAGTAAATTTACTAGTCGTGCCGCTATTGCATCAGCGATTTTCCAGTAGTCAAAGAAGACCCCCAAAGAAGCGTTCGCGACAGGCCATAAAATCTCGACGTTGACGTTGTGAAAAATATGTACGGCTTGCAGGAACATTATGTCAAGATGTGACATAAATTTTACAGTTTACGTGTGATTAGTTTGTGAGAAAAAAAATCGGAGGTGTTATAACTTGAACGCACCTCGTAAAATTTACGTCTAAGTCTCTGTCCTCAAGTGTTTTTTTTTTAATGTTCTAAACAAATGACTTCATGAGGCAGTAAGCCCTAATGTTCCATTATAGTATAGAACAAATTCTCAATTTTTGTCGACCTTTGGTAAAGTATCAAACATTCGCGTCTTTTCCGATAATATAAGAGTTTTGTTTTGTCTAAAAGTTAACAGAAACAATTTCTTTGGCAGTTAATTGAGAAGGTGATTAACAATGGAATATTTTCTTCAACTAAGCTGGCCCTTGGGCGATGTTGGCGAGCTTGAATTTCAACTACTTCTAGTTCCCCAAAAATTGTTTATGTCGTGCATACATTAAAGTTTTCTTAAGACTGTCATCTCCAAACTGTAATTTAAATTTTGTATAGTATTACGCCACCTATCATGATAAATTTAATAATAACTTTTTGCGTTTTTGCATTTTTATTCTATTTCTTTTGCTTTAATATGTAGCAAATCATTTCCACCCATCCCTGTCTAGAACAGCCAGAAACCGCTCCGCTCTTCTGCACCTTATGATTGTAAAGGAAGTCTGAAAACAGCATCCTTCAAAATTTATTTAGTTACTCTTGTAACTCTAGGGTTCTTTGTTATTTGGCCGGTTAAAACATTTTATTCGTTCATTCATTTATTTATTTATTTATTTGTTTAGCAATAAAAGTATTTTATGAGCTAATGGGCTGTCTTGGGGTCTATTCTGGAGGTGGATTATCTGTCATGACGAGGTCTCTTCCAATAAAAGGTTTTAATTTTCTTATTGGATTGTTTTGCGTTAGCTGTGTAATTAACGAATTTAAGTGTAATTCAAATTTTCTAAAGTAGATAACTTCCTATACTTTTGGGATTCTTAGATCAATGTGTAGCGTTTCATTAGTGACGTACCAGTGGGCGTCAACAATGGTTCTTAATCTTTTGGATTGGCATCTCTGTTCTAGTTGTTGGCATCTTCAAAGTCCTATGCCACAGGTCCATATTTATTTGATAGATTAAAATCTTACTTTTTACTGTTAAATGAAACAACTCAAATGAGTTCCTTTATATTTAAAATTATTTGTTTCCTTTTTTGCAGATGTATGTTTTCCAATTAGATTTGCTGTATAAATGTAGACCTAGATATTTCATTGAAGTTTCTTGCCATATCACTACATTGTTTATATGCGAGGATGGATTAGTAGCATTACTGATACTTCTGTTCTTAGTTGAGTTCCAAGTTGCTGATCTCTAATATAAGATTTTAGTAGATTACAATATAGAGTCAAAATTTGTAAAATCGGGCACTAAAAATGGACTTACCAAATTCCAATCGGTTCTCTGCTCAATTTGTAGATATGTACGAAGGGAATACTCAGAAATGTTTTTTAAATTCAAATTTTTTGCAATGTTATAAACGAATCAAGTTTTACACACCTTTTGTTTTCAAATTGCAATTCTCCGAAAATTCACGATGAAAGTTAATGAAACTTTAAAGGTAGATTTGTGAACAGTAATAGAAATAGATAAAGAAATAATATTCAAAAACGCGGGATTTGTTTACAAATGATTAATATTTCAATAAACAACTGAAAAATTAACCAACTTCTCGTAGGGCTAGGAAAAAAATCTTTGGACTGTAATGGTCCTTATACTTTAAGCTACACTTACGCAACAGAAAATTACTATATTTTCCATGGAAAGAGAAGCTATTGACATTTTAGTCAAAAAGTGTCGCGGCAGCCGGAACCTGCAAGGTGCGATATGAAAGTAATGCGCATGATTTTTGTCCATCACAGCGCGGAAAGGTAGTGGAAGACAGTGTTCCGATACGGTGCAGGGAATTGCCACTGCGCATGCGTTAGTTTCCTGCTCCGTATCGGAACACTGGTGGGAGGTTTGCCCTTCCAAACGCGACGCGGCTCAGTTTGCTCCGAGCAGCCGGAGTGTCAGGAACGCGTTCCACGTGAAGCGTGCTTTTGCAAGTTGTAACACGGCCCGATGAAGGATTCACTCGAACAAAGATACGCGATCAAATTTTGCTTGCGGCTTGGGAAGAATGCTACAAAATCGTGCCAGATGTCGTTTAATGTGGACCAGGAAGAGATCGCCGATGAGCCCCGTTTCAGACGCCCATCAACGGCCAGGATCTACGACAACATGAAGCGTGTGCGTGATGTTTTGAAAGCATCCGACAAATGGCTGACACCCTGAACATGTCAACATTTGCGGAACATGGGATATTTGCAACTGCGAAAGATCTGTGCGAAGCTTGGGTCAAAGGTGAACAGAAGAAACTTTGAGTTTTGCGCTGTGAAGACTTGTTGCAATTGAGTGAAGATGATGTGACTTTTTTGTTCATTTTTTTTTTCCGCGTGAACAAAGAGCTCAAAATAAACATTGGGAGTCCGTGAAAAACATTCAAGCTCATGTTACAAGAGTCCTAAAGGACATCTCGGCCAACGACTTTAAGGGTGATTTTGATGATATGTATAGATCGAATCAATAAATCAGTTTCTATAGAACTATGCGCATTACTTTCATAACGCACCTTGTATATACAGATACACTAACACTACGCGCGAGGCCGCGTGCCACCAGGGTAGACCACGTGCCGCCGTCTTCGTTTACTTGCCATAACTCTTCGTTTTCCACACTGAAAATTGTTTTACATCTTATTGACGATTAAAAAAATAAATACTTTAAGAAAAAATAACCTGAACTTATAACTCGATTCTCATTGTGATGTAATAGTTTTTGACCAAATATAATAGCACCATTAGAAAGAGCAAGCCAAAATCTATCGATTTATATCTTTCTATTGTTCCGCGCTTGTGCTTCGGAGCGGACAGTCAAGTGCCACGCTCCGATAATAAGTGCCCCAAAACTCTCTATCTGCTGCTAAGATCAGGCCTACAATTTCTATTATAATTAGAATTACGAGTTATTTTATACATATTCCAAATTACAAATCCTAATTTGTTGGCGCTTGACTTTCGAAGCATAAAGAACGTCAGCGATAAGTGTCGGCTGTAATACGAGTGTTACCCGTTACCATTGACCGTAAGGTCACTGATACCACAGGTATCATTCACTATTTGTTATTTTATAAACAAATTAATTTAAATTGAACGCAAATAACCTCGCAAATATTTAAATTATGAAATATGTCCTATTCACAACCTAACTATAATTCATATCCAAACCAAACCAATCTACAACAGCAATTTCAATATCAAACCTATAATGCATCACAACAACAAACTTTTCCTATACAATCCCAACCTCCCATGTACCAACCAAATCCTTACCATGGATCGATGACAAATATTTACCCGATAAATCAGCATCAACCCTCTACGAGCCTCTTAGCTAGTAATGTGACAAGCAACGAATGGCACACTATCAATTACAAAAAAAGACCCAGGAGCCCTGAAGATACTACAAATAATCAAAGGCAAGAGAAAATAAACCAATATTGGTTAGGCAACCCAGTTGAAACTTCTAATAGATATGACCCACTAAATAGATTGAAATAGACGACAACCAAACAAGCACCACACAGACAACAATCGTTCAGAAGGGCCCCAAACCTCCACCCATCTACGTATCCGATGTCGCTAACGACACTATTGAATAAAATCGCCAAAAACAATTAAAAGCACTTGGCAACGAACAAGTCAAAATCCAAAGCAACACAAATAAAATCTATCAACTATCATTAAACACCTTTTAGATAAAAGCACAAAATTTCATACTTACAAACCAAAGCAAGAACGAACATTCAGAGTAGTAATCAAAAATATCCATCACTTAACAGACATCGCAGAAATAAAACAGAACCTAGAAAATCTTGGTCACGAAATAGTTAATGTTTGGAATATTAAACAACAATTAAACAAAACCCCTCTCCCCATGTTTATTGTTGAAATGAAACAAAAAGACAACAACAAATAAATTTATAAAGCCACGCTATTCATGAGCACAAGAATCACTGTTGAACCGCCACATACTAAAAGAACACTGCCACAGTGTGCGAAATGCCAAAGGTTCGGACATACCAAGAACTATTGCCAACAAACATCTCGTTGTGTCAAATGTATAGGAAATCATCCTACCAAAGAATGTCCGAGAGTAACTAAAGATGATCAAGTTAAATGTATAAACTGTGGCGAGGGTCATCCTACTAACTATCGTGGATGCATAGTATATAAGCAGCTCCAAGAAAAACTCTTCCCAAGATTAAGAAGCGCAGTTACACACACCCGCACGCCTACTCAAAATTATAGAATCCCTGGGGTCACATACGCTGAACAAGCAAGACAAAATACTCAACCTCCACAAAACTTGGCTTCTAATGCAACCCCACAAACACAAGCGTTGGCCTTAAATCACTCGTCAAACTACATGGAAGAACTAAAGTCCATGATGAAGAACTTAATTACACAAATGGGGACTATTATGAATCTTCTAACCACGCTCATTAGTAAAATGACATAATGGACCAACTATTAACTATAGCAGTTTGGAATGCCAACGAGCTTAGCCTGCACGCCCAAGAGGTCAAACTCTTCCTTGAACTTAATCAAATCGACATAGTGCTCATAACAGAAACACATTTTACCAGCAAAAGCTATATTAAATTTCCAAGCTACTGCATATACAACACTAACCATCCCGATAGAACCGCCCACGGTGGAACGGCAGTTATCATAAAGTCTAACATAAAACATCATGAATTGGCTAAATATGAAACAGAACAACTCCAGGCTACTACCATCCAAGTAGAAGACAAAACAGCAATCCTAAAAATTTCTGCCGTCTATAGACCCCCCCAAACACTCAACAAAAAAGACACTTACTCACATTTCTTCCAAAGTCTTGGAAACAGATTCTTCGCAGTCGGCGACTTTAATGCGAAACATCAGGACTGGGAATCTCGTATTACAAGAACTGTATTACAAGACGCGAGCTACTGGCAGCTATAAATGCAAACAATCTACAATACCTATCAACTAGCGAGACAACCTATTGGCCAACAGATCGCCGAAAGATTCCAGACTTAATTAACTTCTGTAAAACTAAAGGGCTAAATACAAGACAATTTACAATCAAATCTTGCTTTGACTTGCAACTGATCACTCCTCCATTCTAATTACACTCCACTCAGAACTAACACAAATACAAACGCGACCAGTCCTTCACAACACTAAAATGGACTGGGACCTATTTCAAACAATAATAACTGAACAATTGAACCTGGGAGTTCCGTTGAAAACCAAATATGATATTGAAGAAGCTGTACTACAATTGACTAGTACAATCCAACAAGCAGCATGGAAAGCCACCTCTGTGATGAAAACTACTTATATCATCAGCAGCTCAACACTATTAAAAGACAAGATAATGGAAAAAAGACGTCTCAGAAAACGCTGGCAAATTACCCGTCTAGAAGTAGACACACAAGCACTTAACCGGGCAACAAATAAACTAAAGAAACTTCAACAACAACTTAAAATCGAAGGCATACAACACTACCTTGCGAATCTTACAGCCACTGAAACCACCGACTATTCTCTGTGGAAAGCAGTTAGAAAACTCAAAAGACCAATAGCTGACATACCACCTATCACCAAATCAAACGACCAATTAGCTCGTACTAGCAAGCATAAAGCTGAAACGTTTCCTGACCACCTAGTCAACGCATTCCAACCATACCTAGCCAGTTTCTGGAGGAAGATACTAAAATAAACAACTTTCTGGAATCTCCATTCCAAATGAGCCTACAGATTAAACCATTCAAGCGCTGGAAAGTACAAGAAGTAATTAGAAAAGAAATCAACATCAAGAAAGCACCAAGCTTTGACCTTATCACTGGAAAAATTCTCCAGCAGCTACCTGAAACCGCACTACGAGCAATCACTCAACTATACAATGCTATCCTCTCCAACAGATACTATCCAAGCGCTTGGAAAGTAGCACAGGTCACAATGATTCAGAAACCTGGAAAGCCACCCACTGATCCTGCTTCCTATCGTCCCATCATCCTCCTACCTATCCTATCAAAAGTCTTTGAAAAAATGTTCTTAAAACGCCTTCAACCAATCCTAGATGATTTAGAATTGATACCCAAGCACAAATACATCGACTTGTAGTTGAAATTCATACCGACCTAGATGAATATCGATATTGCTCCGCTGCGTTTCTAGATATTTAGCAAGCGTTCGATAAAGTATGGCACTTGGGCCTCTTTTATAAATTAAAAAAATATCTACTGTACCAATACTATGAAATACTAAAGCCTTACTTAACGGATCGACAATACTTCGTTAATTATCAAGATGAACACACGAACCTCCACAATACTATCGGGAGTCCCCCAAGGCAGCGTGCTAGGACCTATCCTCTACTTTTCACAGCTGACTTACCAACTACAAGCCTAACTACCACCGCCACTTTTGCTGACGATACAGCAATTCTAGCTTCGCACCTAAATCCCAATACTGCAACTTCTAACCTGCAAACCGCTCTGAATCAATTGCAGCAATGGCTCAAGGTATGCAGAATCTCGGTAAACGAAACCAAATCCCAACATGTAACGTTCACCATGAAGCGTGATAACTGTCCACCGATCTCACTTAACGGACAACAAATAAAACACGCAGACTCCGCAAAATATTTAGGACTCCATCTAGATCAACACTTGACCTGGAGAACCCACATATTTAATAAACACAAACAGCTATGGATACAATACAGGAAACTTTACTGGATGATTGGAAGAAACTCTGTACTCTCGCTAGAAAATAAGCTATTGCTCTATAAGGTGATTCTAAAACGAATATGGACCTACGGTCTCTCACTTTGGGGAACTGCTAGCAACGTAACCTGGCCATCATTGAGAGGTTCCAGAATAAAGTGCTTCGGGCTGCAGTTAATGCGCCGTGGTATGTGTCGAACAAAGTGATTTTAAGAGACTTAAGTGTTCCTACCATTAAAGAAGAAATAGGGAAAATTGCCCAAAAATAGACCGATTAACACACCCTAATGACCTTGTAAATTCTCTAATGAACGAACCAGATCGTCCAAAACGCCTAAAGCGTTTTAAACCAAACGAACTACCAACGCGTTTCAATGCTGTTCTTGAACATTAAGCTATTCCAGTGCCATTCCGTTAGTTTATAAATTAGTTAATTACTTAAAGTACCTTCAATTCAAATCATTCGCTAGCAGTATAGAATAGTGTATTAATTATAGGGGGGCTTACTGGAGCCTGACCCTGCATGTCAATTAGCATGTTTTTGCTCATTGCTTATAATATATACACACCAACTACTTATTGTCCATAGTATAATTAGGACAGATTGTAAATAAAGGGGTTAAAATAAAAAAAAATATCTTTCTATTATTTTTCGCTACTTGGCTTCAATCGTAAGCGAGTTGAAAGTAGCACGCTCCATTAGAAAAATGAACCGCGCGTGCCGCATACAATTCGGGACGGTTGTTTCAAGTGTGATAGGCTTATGCATGTACAAACAAAAAACAGTCGGCGTGTTATGTTTTGTTTTGATTTTTCTTTTGTGTACAGACACATTAGTTGGCTTGTTGTCGTTGAATAACTACGTAATGACACCTCCGCCGAAATGTTACAATCCTTTCTAAAAGAAAGACCACAATTGCTACCGAATAAATTTAGTTTTATTGAAAAACTAGGAGTTGTCCGCCAAAAGATATTTTTGGCGTCCTAGACTGACAATTTTTCACCCGCCTTCCCTCAAATTTTGCAAAGGTGCAACGTATAAATTTTTAATTAGACCGGCTTCTTCTCTGGATCAGAAACATAGAACAATTTAACGCCCATTCATGGTGGACGTAAGCATAAGCCGCCCATAGGAAATACGTAATACGTAAAGTTGAATTAATGCAAAGCTTATGCGCTCATTCATAATGCACTCCCGTAATTTTTACGTTTTACGTTCACTTGCAGTAATTTTGTATTTTTCTCCAGATTAATGTTGGCAACAGTAACAGAATGTTTGTTTTTATTCTAAAATAGCTGTATCCGGCCACGCGTTGCTGTTGCTTTGCTTTTACGTCCAACAGATGGCGCTGTTTTTAAAAAAAAAAGTTTATATCTGTCACAGGTGTGACATCTATCTTCTTCTTCTTTATCAGCCTGTATCTATCCAATGTTGGACATATGCCTCCCCTTTAAATCTCCATTTGTCTCTGTCTTGAGCTGTCTTTATCCATGTTAATCCTGCTATTAATTTTATGTCATCTTTCCATCTGGTTTGTGGGCGGCCCACACTCCTTCTGCCCGTCCATGGTCTCCATTCCTGGATTTCCTTGTTCCATCGTTCATCTTTTTGCCTCTTGGTGTGGCCTGCCCATCTCCATTTCAATGATGCTACATGTCTCTTGACGTCTATTACTTTTGTTTTTTCCCTTATACTCCCATTTCTTATTCTATCTTTCAACTTTATATTTAGCATTTGCCTTTCCATTGCTCGCTGGGCTTTGGCAAGTTTTCCCATTAATGTTTTGTTTAATGTCCATGTTTGTGACGCGTAAGTAACTACTGGGAGTACGCATTGGTCATACACAGCTTTTCTCAGTTTTAAGTGGATTGTTTGGTTTTTTAGTATTTTATTTTGTTTCCCAAAGGCTGACCATGCTTGGCATATGCGTCTATCAATTTCCAGATTTTGGTTAAATTTTTTGCATGTTATCAATTGACCTAAATAAACATTCTTGTACTGTCTCTACAGTTTGGTTTTTCAATTTTTATGTTTATGTTGTCTTGTTGGTTAGTCATTATTTTTGTTTTTTGTTTATTTATTTTTAGCCCAACTTTTGCTGATTTGTTCTTGAGTTCTTCGAGCATGTTTTGTAAGTCCACTGCTGAGTTTGATATGATGATTAGGTCATCTGCATAGGCCAGGTGATTGAGCATTTTGCCATTTATATTCACTCCTTTGTTTTCCCAGTTAAATGACTTTATCACTTCTTCTAGTGCTGTTATAAACAACTTAGGACTCATCGAGTCTCCTTGCCTTACTCCTCTACCAACCGGGATTTTATTAGTGTTTTCGTGTAACCTCACTGTCATTGTTGATTTTTCATAGATGGAGTGGATCATTTTAGAGTATCTATAGTCTATTCTACAGTTTTGCAGGGCTTTTTCTATCGCCCACAATTCAATCGAGTCGAAAGCTTTTTCAAAATAGACCAGCGCCATATATAAAGGTAAATTGTATTCGATGGCTTTTTCTATTAATGTGGACCCATGTCCACTTTCTACTGGGTTTCTTTTTAAAGAAAGTATTCATTACATATACATTTTGTTGTTCTGCAAAATTCATGAGCATTTGTCCACGTTCATTTCGTTTCCCTAACCCATGGATTCCGATCTTATCTTCGCTTGGTTCTATTTTTTCCCCTATCTTACTATTATTGTGAGGATGTGGTCGTTTGTGCTGAAATTTTTCCTAAATTCAGCCTGTTCGATCGTCTGGTAGAATTCTAGTTTTGCATCTAATCTGTTTACTATGATTTTTGTGAAGAGTTCGTATATTTGGGGCAATAGATATATTGGCCTATAATTATCAAGTATTGTTTTGTCTCCCTTTTTGTATATGAGGATAATTAGTACGTTACTCCAATCATCAGGAATCCTTCCTTCCTCCAGACATTTATTAAAGAATATTTGTAATGCTTGAATTATCGTATCTCCCCCTTCTTTTGTTAACTCGCCTATTACGCCATCTTGTCCAGGGCACTTGTGATTTTTGATGGACTTTATGTTGAATTTAATCTCCTCATTAGTAATTTCTGGGATATCTTCTAAATTTACATTTATTATTTTCTTTTTTAATTCCTGTTCCACATCTTTCGGCGTTTCGTTTTTTGTTTGTATAGCTTTTCATAGTATAGTTCTATGGTCCTTAAAATTTCGTTTTATGTCTTACTTCTTTTCCTCATTGTCTTTAAATGCTGTGATATTTGCTCTACCTAATGATCTTCTTATGCTTTTCATATTTTTATTTTCTTGGATTATTTTTTCAATTTGTGCTTCTAACTGTTTCCTTTTATCTTCTCTTATTGATTTCTTCAGTGTCTTATTGGTTTCTGTAAATTCTATCGTGTTCCGTTTTCCGTTTTTCAACAGTTCTCGTCTTATACGGAATAGTTCTTCTGTTCTGTCACTCCAACTTTTTTCTTTTTTCTTACGAGCTGCGGCTACTTTAAGGCCTGCGTCTAACATACATTTGTTTATGGTAGTATTCATGTCGTTCATTGTCATTTCCTGTATTTCAGAGGATTCTAAATTCTTGTTTAATTCGTATTCGTACTGTGCTTGTTTTTCTTTTAAAATCCTCGTGTTTATCGTTGTTTTTGGAGTGCTAATTCTTTTCTTTCTTTCCAATCTCGTTTTTATTTCTATTCTTGTTCTCAGTATCCTATGGTCGCTTCCTGTGCCAATATTGTTTAGTGGTGTTACATCTTTAACAATATCTTTATTTGATGATAAAATGTAATCTATTTCGTTTTTATATTCTCCGTTAGGGCTGACCCATGTCCACTTTCTACTGGGTTTCTTTTTAAAGAAAGTATTCATTACATATACATTTTGTTGTTCTGCAAAATTCATGAGCATTTTTCCGCGTTCATTTCGTTTCCCTAACCCATGGATTCCGATCTTATCTTCGCTTGGTTCTATTTTTTCACCTATCTTACTATTAAAGTCTCCTATTATGAGTGTATATTGACAGTGGTTATTCTTTATTGTCATATTTTGTAGTTGGAGCGTATACTTGGATAATTTTCATGTTGCAGAATGTAGATATATTTAGGATAATATAGGCTACTCTTTTCGATATGGAATTGTAGCTCTTTATGTGATTTTTTAATTTCTTATTTATTATAAAACCTACTCCTCCTATGTTGTTGATTTCCTCAGTTTCTGCACCTCTGTAATATAGTATGTGTCCTGATGTTAACGTTAGGCAGTGCTCGCCTTTTCTTTTAATTTCAGCTAAGCCTATTATATCCCATCTAATGTTTTAAGTTCTTCTTCGAGTTAGTATAATTTTTCATCTTTGTTTAGTGAACGTATGTTGTATGTGGCAATCATTAGTTTAGTCTTATTTCTGTGTGTGCTTAATATTTTTGCAATTGTCAAATTTGTGTCTCCCCCAGAATCCTTGAGACAGACTGATGTGTAATCATCAGTGTGAGATTCTGGACTAGTAGCCCTACTCACCTGGGGTATAAATCTTTTTGTTTTGTAATTTGACATTGTTGCTAAATAAAGGGGGTGGTTGGCCTAATCTTCCCACGCTGGCCAGACTGGTTGGGAGATAGTAATTCAGCCGCCCCTAACATGGGGTACAGTCGCTGTCGGAGTACCGCTCCTACTGGAGAACCGTCGTGTCCTTTGCTAGTTTTGGTCCGCCCCGGGTATTTTTAGCAACCCCTCACGGGGTGACATCTATACAATACAATAATCAAAATATTTAAATAATTTAAAAACGGTTAAAGTTAGAAGGCTGATTTTTTGTGCCGAATTAGCAAATATAGTTTTGAATGGGGTGTGCAAGTTTCAAGGAAATCGGTTGAAGCGTCTAGGAGGAGATAGAATTATAAGTTTAAGGAGATAAGACAATTATATTATGTTTGTTTGTATTTTCTTCATATACAACCCCTTTGATGGGTTATTTGCATTTGAAAGTTCTGGTCATAAGGTAACAGCACCTATAGTGGACACTATAAGGATTTTTGTTACCTTTTCTACTCATACATCTTCCTTTAACAGATTAAGATGCACGTTGATCCTTAACTTAAGCGTAGGATTTGTTTTTTAATTTTATATAGGATATGGTTTTGGCACCTGAAGTGGACAGTGAAAACTATGATGATACCTAAAGATGACATTTTTGGAACCTAAAGATGACAGCCCACTTTTTGAACTTTTTCTAATTGTTATAGCGCTAGAAATCCCTGAATTCCCTATATAAGAAGAAAGATCAAACATAATTGTTTATGTGAAATAATAAACATTTTACCACTCTCAATTAATTAACATTATTCATTTCAAGGGTTGCAACCACAGAAAAGTGAGTCGGTACGTAGACCACTCGGGCGAGTCGCTTTTGCCAGACCTTACGTACGTAACCTTCCACTAAAAAATAAATAGCTTCTCTTCCCATGGAAAATACAAGGTTCGTTTGCGTAAGTGTAGCTTAGAGTATAAAAAACATTACAGTTCAAAGATTTTTTTGTAGCCCCACGAGAAGTTGCTTAATTTTTCAGTTATTTATTAAAAAATTAATTATTTATAAACAAATCTCGCGTTACAGAATTTTTTTTTGTATTTGTTTCTATTACTGTTTACAAATCTATCTTGAAAGTTTCGTTAACTTTCATGGTGTATTTTCGGAGAAATTGCGATTTATATTATCCAGTCACCTTTTGTAAATTCTGGGTCAATTCTGTGGGGTATTAGTTTCTTCAATAATTTAGAAATCACAGCTAATAAACCTATAGGTCGATAGAAGATGAGCAGCTTAGGGTCTTTACCGGGCTTTGGTATTAAAATTATTTCTGTCATTTTTATTTGTCTGGGCCAGTACTGGATTATAATGATTGCATTGTACATATAAGTCAAAAGCACTATTGCTTTCTAAGGAAGCTTCTAGAGCATCTTTGGTGCGATAAAATCCATACCAGGTACTTTTTTGAAGAGTTTGATTTAATTCAGCATCTGCTTGTACCTTGTCGCTTTTTGTCCAATATTGTTTGTCTGGTGAATTTATAAATAGCAGAGAACTTAGTACTGGTTTCTTGTAGACTTGATAGTCTTACAGACGGAGTTGTTGGATCAGTTTAAAGTTGATACATACTGTTTGAGTAATTCTTTGCGCAAAGACTTCGGTTTAGCGTCAAGTTGGTTACTTAGTGTGTTAAAGATATTTTGATCAATTGGACTGTGATTTCTCTGTCAGTTTCTTCTAGTCGTTTTTGTTGGAAACTAATTTCTTTATTTTGAACGTAATATTTGGGGTGTCTTTTTTGAAGGGTATTTGGCGTGTTGTTTGTTGGGTTGGTTCTTTCATTAAGCTGATAAAACTATTTAAGGTGTCTTCTTCTTCTTTTAGGTTTTTAAAGATTTTTCGGTTTGTATGTAAATGGAAAAAGTACTTACAGCGTTTTCATATGCTGCCATATACCATTAGCTCAACTTTTAGAAAAATAGATAAAGTTTTTTCTTTAAATTATGTTTGGAAGGACGGTATACCGAAATTATAGTTAATTCGTAAGGAAGTATATTATCACTTGTAGGAAATCTTTCTCAGATTTTAGTAATGAGTAATGTTTAATTGCTTGTTTAATTATAACAACGGTGCCACCGTGGGTAGTTCTATGAGGTAATTGTTGTAGTAGACATTGTAAAAAGGTATCTTAAAATAGATTTTCTATGAAATAGAGTTCACTGATCAGTAGAATGTTTATGTAATTTGTTTTTAAAATTACATAGCGCTATGGTTAACAATTTAGCAATTCTTAGTTTTAATAATTAGCATAATTAGCATGCTGTAACAAATTTCCGAACACCCCTTGTACCCTTCGCCGCCAGACATTTGGGACTAAAATTTTTTTTCTTGTGTTCCGTCGCATCCTAGCAATCAACATAATGCCTTACAGGTAAATAAAAATTGCAAGTTCCTAAAGATTTTAAATTTGAAAGAACGATATAGGCCTCTTTAAAATTTCCTAAAACTATTATTAGTGGATGTTTTTGTATTACACTTATCTTTGCTGCTTTTTAAAATCATTATTTTTCAATTTTCTCATGTAAAACCCGGTAGCATACTATTGGCTCGTCGCAACGAATCAGGAAGTAAAAATAATATTTTAGACTACAAGAAAAATTAACCAACTTTTCGTTATGGGTCATTACCTCAATGATAGAGGCCTTCAAGCCGCTTGTGATGTTATGATTGACAAGAAGATTGCGGTTAGGGCTGAAGGGTGGCCTATACCTGGGTCTTTTTTGCCTTATAAACTGAAGTAAAAATTTAATGGAGCACTTACTTTCGCCCAGAGGCTATTCAAGACTTGACAATTGTCTCCTGCACACTAATATAGCTATCGGTGGTCATCTTTAGGCCTTCCTCAAAGAAGAAGGCGCTATAACATCTCCTTCGCTGCTCATCACAGCGACAGAAAACGTTATATGCATAGCAGTACAAACTCAGAGACATCTTGGCAAATTCAATAAACATTTTGGCAGTTCACCTTTTTGTATAAAGTTATTTTTGTCTAAAAAGAATCTTGGAAAGCCAGACTTGTCATACTTGGTGCTTTCCAACAATGTGTAGGCTTTTCACTCCTTGTCCATCATGTTTCTCTCAATCAACAGATCAAAAAACTTCTAGTGTAGATCCTCGTGCATTGCTAGACCGACTGTTGACCTTACTTCGCCTACTTCTTTTACCAGGCCAGTTATACCCCGCCTGGGATCCTAACAAATATTTTATTTCCATTCGCAGGCCAATTTATCGGCTTTCTTACGGTCAGATCGCTTGCTGTTGGTTGTTTTGTTGACAGTTCTTCTTCCTGGTAATCAAATATCTGGCACTTTTTGACTACGTCGCAAACTTGGGTTTTTTTGTAACAAAACTATGCAATAATTTCTATCTTTGCGATTGTATTCTCTGCTCATTATATCGACTATCGTAGGTTGTTGATCACACTGGCTATTTTTGAGATTTGTAATACTCTAATTTATTTTAAAACTGTTCAGAATGTAATTAAATGTCTCTAAACTATTTAAAACAAGTACCGATGTGAAACTCCAGTTCCACAAATGTCCGGAACTTATGTATCTAAACAAAAATTTGCGGCCATTTCCGGTCAAACCGGTCTCGAGATTTTCCGATCAGGCTGATTTTTGGCATCTGGACTTGACTTATGGTCCTTATTGAATACTGAAAACGTTATTTCTCTATGTATCACAGATTAAAAATTATAAGGCTTGACAGATGTCAGAAGTGATAGAAATAGAAACTTTCCTCCAGCTTGGAAGCTGCATGATCAAAAGTTGAAAAATAAAATATAAATAAAAATAAAAATTCTACATAAAGCTTCTAATTTTAATGTATAGAAGCTTAAAATGTTGATCGGCCCCCAACATAAAATATTCCCCACCAAACCATTAACACTGCTGGATGATGGACTTTATTTGGACAACCCAGCTTTATTTTGTTTATTGACAAATTCCCCTACTATAAAAATATATTTATTTATAAACAGAAACTTTCTGCAACCGTTATACACCTACCGATCAGTAACCTTTTTTTTTCTTCTACATTTCTTTAAAGCACGTGTCAACAAATATTCCGTATGCTTTTTGTAAGCAGCTAGTGCTAGGTCTTGCTTAATAATACGAGACAAAGTTTCGGAAGTTTGCATCTTCCGAGACATAATCTTTTGCATACGAAGATAATTTCGTTTAATTTTGGCATTTACGGCTCTGATTTCTTGAACAGCCAAGACACTGTAGGGTCTAAAAGATTTACTTTTATCAGATACATAGCTAACTAATGCTATTGCGGTAATATGTTTTTTTTGTCACGCCACTCCATTGGTGAATAATTAAACTTAAGACTTGACAATTGTAATGGTATGTTAATATGATATGTATCTTGATGCTGTGTAAAATAAAAGTAAGTTTGAGTTTATAACAGTATTTATAAGAATACTGTGTATAACAAAAAATACAGGGTCCATATAAGTAATGTCTTCTTTTTGAATCGACATTTTGAGAAGTACACCCTTGAACACCATGCCCTTTTGTTGGAGATTTATTTTAAAAGTAGTGAATTTGTGATTGTAATGTGGCAGCTATTTCGTGGACATTTCAGAGTAGGTCCTCACAGAAGAGTTTTGACCAAAGGAACCATAATGTTGTAGGTACGCAATTTCCGCCTTGAGAATATCTAACCAGAGCTTGTGTATAATTCTACACTGCCGTAGCTACACTACCATACATACAAACTGGAATCCGGGTACTTAAATAATATGATTGGTACACACGGCAGGTTGCTTGCGGAGGCATGCTGGCGAATGCTCCAGCTGATACTATTGTGCACCACAGTAGTGACAAAAATCATTTTTATTTATTGGGCTACGTTGGTTAGCAGAATTTTCGTTATTGAGACCCACAAAATTCTCGACAGCTATCCAATAAGCACGTAAGTGTTTGATATACTATTACAAAATTTAGCTTTGTAGAACCGTATTTTTTTAAGAAGCAGAATACGAGGCGACCTTCACATCTACTCACTATCATGTAATGTAACGCAATGTCCTGAAGCCCAGACTCAATAAACATGGAAATGCATCACTATGATTCCAACAAATTAACAACAGAAGCTCTGGGACAAATGTTTCCAGGCCACCTCTACTCATTAGATGGTGGAATCCCACAGCCCTCTCGTGCTAACAAGCATTTGAATGATATTATCTTCAAAACTGTGGGGGTTCACCAAGTGCAGAAAAGTAAACGATTATTAAAACTGCAGTAATAAATGTATAATCAAGTAGAGTATTTTTTTAAACATTCCTGTGTGCCATTTGTATATGGAAAATGACATCACTAAAATATTTACCACGATAGAGTCGCTTCAATGACATTTATCTCGGTAATTATGTTAGTCTTGAGGTCTTGGATGGTAACTGGTTTATTATGTAGACTCTACTTTTCAGATATCCCCACAAAAAATATAAAAGCGCCAAATCGGACGAACGAGCAGGGAAATTGACATTTCCATTTCTCGAAATTATACGTTCATCGAACTTCGACTGCAATAACTCGATATTCGCATGTGTTGTGCAGCATGTTGCGCCGCCTTGTTGGAAATAACACTATTTATGTCAGTTTGATAAAGTTTCGGGAAGCAATAGTCATTAATCATGTCGCGATATCGCCCATTATTCACAGTAATTGCAGTTCCAGCCTTACTTTCGAAAAAAATAGTCTAATGATACCTTTTGACGGTGCGTTGGTTGTTCTTGATATTCTCTTGGATTTTCGTTGGTCCAAATATAACAGTTTTGTTTGTGCACCGTTCCAATTAATGTAAAATGCGCCTCATCGTTGAAAATTATTTTCGATGAAAAATTTGGATCCATTGCAAGATGTTGGGGGAACCAACACGTTAGTTGAAATAGTAATTTTTTGAGCGCTTAAGTCAATCGGATCTTATAAACGTGTAAGCTGGTCTCCGAAAGACTCAATTCTTGCGGTCGACGAGTTATTGAAAGTTTTGAATTCTCTTTCACACTTTCCTTTGCCCCAGCGATATTTGCCGGTGTATAAACAGTTTTGAGGCATCCACTTTTTGGCATATCACTAACAGAACCAGTGGGCCCAAATTTTCGCAACAAATGACTGATGATAATCCCATGTGGATGGTTGTGACGACCAAAATAAAAATAATTGCGGAATCTCGATAAAAATTTCATCACTATTTTTGTAGTGTTCTTTAATTAAAAATATAGCTCTACAGCAAAAAGTGACAAACCTTAAACTAAAAAATTACTGGATTGACAGAAAAAACATGGCGTCTGTGTCAAATTAACCTTTACTTTCCTGTGCCCCTATTGGCGGACCCTTTAATTGATGACTAAATGGCAAGCATTGTTCTTTGTGGTAGTACAGTAAAACATTGAACATAATCCATGTTGTTATTTTTATTGCTGTTTCAAAGCAGGAAGCCCATTCTACCGAACCGTGTATTTTCGTATATTCTAATATCAAATACAAAATTTTAAGGCAACAGTTGTAAATCTCATCAGCTTAATGTGATTTTTTAACGAATGCTTCATCAAAAATAAAAAATGAGGCATTTCGGCGCAAAATGCTTCACGTTGACGGAAGCAATTTAGAAACTAAGAATACACATCGTTCTGCATCTAATCGCCGGCGAATGATCCTCATTTTGCAAGTGTAATGACGAGGAAAATAAAACTTCCGTCACGAACATGTGTACAAACAGCAAAAAGTGCCGATCGCTTTATAAGAACAAAACTAAAATTGCACTCCTATGCACTTCAGCGATTGCGCACGTAATCTGACCTTGGCGACCTGCAGATAAAGATCAAAACCTCCTCATTTTAACACAAAGCACGTGTCACAAAGTAGATCAGGACAAGCTGGCTCGAATTCTAAAGCGAACTATAAAAGTGCGATGGGAATTCCGTGATGTGACGCAGTTGAGATATTTTGGTTTACTATTTTCAACAACAATTACTCACTACCTTTTCGCGGTTTCACGTGCGTGCTATGCCGTGACCTTAATTTGTAACCCAAGGAGACACATTAGTAGATCGCATGATCATGTGCATGCATTACTATCAGCTAGTATAATAAATAAAAATGAAGATAAACTAAAACGTACAGTGAACATAAAGTACGTACGTTAACAGTTGCTGAAATAAAACAAGAATTATTTATTCTGCTCGATATCATGTAATTGTTATCTTATGTACACAAAATATCCCAATGATTAATTTTTATTTACTTTACGTTCTGTGATAAGTATCGGGTTAACACGTACAATATTACAATATTTAATTAAAATTAATTATATTAAGAAAACAGAAAATGTATTTAGCAGAACACGATAATATAAAGCGAAATATCGATACATCGTGATGTAATAATATGAACAAACCATGTAAATAAATTTGTATTGATGCATAAAAAATTGTTGCTAAGAGCTTCCAAAAATGTTATGATGCTATAACCTTTTACTTATATATAGCACAACAGATTACAATAGTAATATGAACTGTCTGTTAGGAACCTTATTTTGAATCAATTCAATATTGACTCAAAAAAACAAAATACAGTCCGTAATTTTTTATAATAAATTGCGCCTCTACCAATAACATAACCATTGACATGTAAACTTAGAACTCACTGTAGAATGTGAGCTCTTTAAATATTTCTTGTTATATAAATTATATTTATACATACCAAAGCAGTTTCACGAGTTAGCTTCTCATAATTAACAAATTGACTAAATGAGCCGATAAACTACTCAAATCCTTTCGCGTCGAAAAATCGGCGGCAGAAATTACTGCGTGCTTTGGCTACAAAAGACCCCAGTTTAGGACGTCACTAAAAAGTACAGAACATTCGACCACCAATAAAGGGTAACTGCTAATAGATACACTCACAGCAAGTGATTTGACCCCAAAAAAAATGGTCAATTTGTCCGCGAACTGAAAAAGAAGATCGATTAAGTTCCTGAGCGGAGCATAACCAACTTGGCAAAAAAATTGGGCGTGGCATCGACAGTCATTCTAGCAATGCACCAGGACCTGCACTACAAATTTTTGGTCTTAGGAAACTGCAAAATGGATAGGAAGTTAAAGGCCCAAGTACTACTAAACAATATTAAGCGCGACAGCACTGGCTTCCTCGAATTCTTTTTGGACGAAAAAATTTCATCCAAGACAGGAAGGTAAATCATCAAAATGACTGTTGGATCTACCAATACGTTAACGTTGACTTCACTGGCGTTACTAGAGGTCCCTGGGTCGAGCCCCTAACCTTTGTCCTCTTGTTACGACCTGGCGTGGATGCTGGATGGCCGCAAAGGCCGCCTCCGTGCCGTCTCACGGAGAATTAGGACCTTTGGGCGCTTGCAACGGGCACTTCTGTTGACCTTGTAGTTGTATATACTACTGATGGTAAAATTTCCGTGGTCCTAGGTGATGACTGCTAGTTCTTGAGCGCTCTGGGAGATATATTCCTGGATCATAAGAATGTTGGCATCTCTGTGTAAATCGTGGTTCCTCACAAGGCGCCAAAAGAAGGATCTTAAGACCCGATTCTGGTGACCTGGAGTTTATGGATGTGTCCCCAACTGGTGCCGCATACATCGTCATTGTGCGTATGACGGTTTTGGGCAAAAGCAGCTTGTTCTCCGTCTATAGGTGGCTCCTAGAGTGAAGGAGGGAGCCGAGTGCTACTTTTGTTTTGTTGAGCGCCTTTTCTACATGTGGTCTCCAGGTCAGATTCCTGTCCAGAATCACCCCGAGGTAGGACGTTTTTTCTTCCAGGGTATCTCCTTTCCAAAAATCCTTAGGTTTGCCAATCCGTCTTGCCAGTGAAGTCTTCTAGTAAAGAATAGGACTGCCGCATTTTTCTCTGCGTTGATAACTATCCTACCTGTCGCTCACGTCTTGTAGGAGGTCCAACTCCTCCTGCAGTCTTCGGATGATAAACTATAATTTCATGGAGCTGGATAGCACCGTTGTATCGTCTGTGTACTGGACCAGTGTGGTGGAGGGCGTCGTTGGCATGTCCCGAACATTTAAGTTGTAGAGCGTCTGAGACAGCACAAAGCCTTGCGGGACTACGGCACGGAGCCGCCTCTCCAATAACCTTATGACACCAAATTTGACTTGAAACTTCCTTCCGGAGAGAAAAGACCAAACAAGTTAGACAAAGATAGATCTAGGGCTGAGGGTTCTAAGCAGTGAAAAGCCCCACTTCTTCGAGGATGACCTGAAAGTAACTACCAACAACTATATCAACATGCTGTTGTTGCTAAGCTTTGGATAGAGAAGCCAGCTACTGGGGGAAGGTACGTCTTCCAACAAAACTTTGCTCTGGCTTACAAAACCAGAAAAATCCAGGCGTAGCTATACAATAATTTAAATTACCAGACTACTATGTGTGGAGCATGGTCAAGACGAAAATCAATGAAAGGCATCAAAACACCAACAAGAACAGCTTAAAGATCTAGCATAGAGTTAATGATACATATGAACAAAAAGGAAGTTGTGTTGGCCTGCAGCAGGTTTAACTTCCATTTTAATAAACTCGTAAATTATATAATTGTCAATACTATTGTGTTGTTTTATGTAAAGAACTTAATTTTTTGTATTATAATATTATTTTTGTTATTTTTTCAAGAATTATCTTGACGACCCTGTATACAACAAATTTATACCAACAAATTTCAGGTTAAAAATTGGTTTAACATTTTTCTAACATTCTCCTCAATTTAATGCCCACCCAAACATATAATCACCTCAGCAGATTACACTCAATTCTTCAAGACTCTACGCAACAGATTTATAGTTTCAGGTGATTACAATGCAAAATATGAACACTGGGGCTCCCGATTAACAATTATATGCTGCTATACAAGAAAATAATCGCACCTGTTTATCCACGGGGGAACCCACCTACTGGCCAGAAGACCGTTGAAGAGTCCCAGACCTTTTAGACTTTGATATCATAAAAGGCTTAAACGTAAACCAATGTACTCGGCCATTGCGATAACTGTATATTCACACATAACTAAAATCCAACCATCACTTTTACTTCACAACAAACGTACAGATTGGGAATACTTTTGGAGCAGACTCGAGTATTTAATAGATCTACACGTTCCGCTAAAAACTGAACATGACGTAGAACGGGCAGTAGTGTCACTCACAGAACTTATCCAACAAGTTGCTTGAGAAGCTACTCTAGAACTGCTAACCACTCCACATACTAATCATTCCAATAATTCTAAAAGATCAAATAGCTGAAAAACAACGCCTCAGAAAATTATGGCAACTTACCAGGTCGGACCAAGATAAGCGAGCCCTAAACGGAGTTACAAAACAATTAAAGAAACTTCTTTACCATCATACAAACAAAGGAATTCAGGATTACCTAGAAAATATCAGCGCAACTGAGCGAACAGACTACTCGCTATGGAAAGCGATACAAAAATTAAAAAACCAATTATGCATATACCCCCTATCAAGAAGGAAGATGGTCAGTGGGCTGGCAGTAATAAAGAAAAAACGAATGCTTTTGCCAGACATCTCACCGAGGTCTTTACGCCCTTCCCTTGTCAATGCCCAGGTGAAGAAACAGAAATTATTGCTTTCCTGGACTCACCGTTCCAAATGAGTCTACCCCTCAAATCCTTAACCAACAAAGAGGTAGAAAAAAAATTAAAAATTAAGCTCCAGGTGACGATCAAATTACTGGCCAAGTAAAATTATAGCCCTTACTCACCCGTACAATGCAATACCCACTACTCGGCATTTTCCAAGCCAATGGAAAACAGCACAAATTATCATGCTACCGAAACCAGGTAAACCACTTGGTGAAATAACATGGTACAGGCCCATAAGCCCACTCCCAGTCCTGGCAAAAGTTTTTGAAAAACGGATTATGCGTAGAATAATGCTAATCCTGGAAAATCAAGAGTTAATCCCTAAACACCAATTTGTCTTTCAGAATCAGCACGGCACGAAATTTAATTTCCAAAAAATTGGAAACATGTTCATGTAATGCATTTTCATAAATCTGGAAAATTTAAAATCTCTCGCCCAATAAGCCCCCTCGGCGCTCTATTTAAGCTTCTTGAAAAAATCATCTACAGCCGATTCTCAACCTATATATCCCAGCAGCCGATACTGCCACCCTTTCAGTTCGGCTTTAGATCCAACTATTCGGCAACACACCAGCTTGCTAGGATTCACGAAATAATAGCTAAAGGTTTCGAAAATAAACAATACACCACCATCTTATTTCTCGACATCGCCCAAGCGTTTGACCGGGTCTGGCACAACGGCCTACTTTATAAAATGATTCAACTAAAAATCCCTGAATGTATCACTAACATAATTTCAACCTTTCTCAGCGAACGTGCCTTTGCTAGTATCGTCTATACTTCCGTATCGGTAACCAAGAACGTCCAAGGAGTATCCCAGGGATCTATCCTGGGACCCCTACTGTTTAACATAGCCATGTTTTCGGATGATGCGGCGATAATAACGCAAAATAGTGACCTAAACGACGCAATCCAAGCTTTCCAAAGTGCAACAGATCAACTGCAACATTGGTTCAACCGCTGGAACATTACATTAACCCCAACTAAACTTATCGCAAAAATATTCACTCTCCGTCGATTCCAAAACCCAATCCCCTTAATCTTAAAATTGCAGTGTGCTTTAAAGATACCACGATCGTTCGTGTGTTTCGCGTGGCCCCAAACGCGTTACTCTGGCAATGCTTTTCACACGGCCCGGGGACCTCCGTATCGCGCTTTAAAGATATTAGATACTTTCCAACGCCTATTATTTGATCAACATATATGATATATTTTAATGTGGTTTGTCTTCTATTTTTTTTTTTGTTTATATCTCTTGGACTTATTTCTAACACGATACGTTTTTCTAGTTGAATTCTTAGTTTTTTCTCCAATTTTATATTGTCAATATCAGAAGTATGCACATAATAAATATTTCTTTGTTTAAATTAATTAGTATTTTCAAGTCTTCAAGTATAAATCCTAGTTTATTAGTGGCAACTGCTCATTTTACAATTTGATTTTCTTTGCCCAGTTTTATCGTAGAACCGAAATAGATGTACTCTTCTACATTGTCTATAATGCCTTCACCAATTTCGAGTTTTGGGTTTTCAGATAAATTGCTTTTGTAGTTTTTTGAGCTTTTCTACTGATCAAGACGATATCTTCTGCAAAAAGATAGTGATTTAAGTACTAGTTGCTTACTTACTAGTTATTTACATCTTTTAGATTCTAATTAAATTCTCTAAAGTGTTCTTGAGAGTAAAAGTAAAGAATTTTGTTTGTTACGTTGAATTATGCCATTATGTTTTTGTATTTGTAGTCTAATCTCGTGTTGTCTATTTTTTTACGGCTCTAACTCCCTTTGTGGGAGTACCGCCTGCGAACTGAGAGGTTAAGGCTCTCGTATGTTTGCCTTCTCTGCCCGATCGTCACGCACCATCTTTGATGCGGGGCGATGTGGCAAATACCGCACCTTAGGCGAGTGAATGCAGGTACTCGATTATTTTTAGTGACTGAGTAGGCCACCCGCCAGTCATCAGAACCCGGGTTCGTCCGTATCGCAGTCCGCGCCTCCACTGCTTGGACCACTCTGGCGACTTGTGTTGTTTCTAACCCCTAAAATTTCCCAAAGTTTCACTGAATCAAGTGCTTTGTTATAACAGAACGTCAGATTGGGTGGGATATTGTATTCATTACACTTTCCTATTAGCGTATCTGTTGATGTGCTTTATGATACTGCAAACTTTGCTGAAAGTGGCCTACTCAAGGGACTGATATTCATAAATTTTATTCGTTACATTTGAAATCTTGAAATAGTTTTTGGTTTTGAATTCCCTTTTAAAAAGGCAAGGTCTATTTTCAAATTTAATTCTCCAGTCTGTCTACGTCCGTATAACGTATCAATATAAAATTAAAAAATGTTTAAGGCAAAATGTTAAGATTTTTTTTATTTTTTTACAATTGCGAATTTACAATCTACATTTGGTATAAAGTAATAAGTAAATTAGTTGAAATTGACGTATTTGGCATGAGTAGGGCACCATCCACTGACGAGTCTCCACGATTTACTCAATTTTAATATATAAAATGGGTTTAAATTTTGATTTGATAAGCCATAATAACCTTAAAAGCTATATTATCGGTCGACACTTTGGAACATGGATTCTGTTATATAAGCTATTAAATAATATGTCATCAAGTCCTCTTCCGTTAGGTAAAATTGCATAAATAAACAGGAAATTTTTATTTATTCTGTTTGTCTTATCATAAATGTAGTTATTATTATGCGCTAATTGAACATGCATGTCCGTCCCACTGTTAGTAGCCTTGATATAGATTTATTTCATATTTCTTTACATGTTTTGAAACGCAAGTTATTATTAATGTTAGCTATAGTTGGTGGTACTGCTGTTCAGTAGTGTTATAAAGATTGGTCTACGGTTATTAATAGAAATTATAATTATCTTAATCTTAAGCACACCTCACCTTCTTCAGTTCGTCTCCATTTTCATTAAAACATAGTTTTCCGTCACCACTCTATCCTCCTTTTCAATAAAATTTTCATCATACACTTACTCTTAAATTTGTGTAAACTTCTAGTCACGTAGAATCATACTGTAGATACATTTGTAAGTTAGTATCAATCATTCTAGCACTATAATAATTATAATGATTTATTTATATATAATATATTTTATTAATTTTATTATTATATATTAAATATTTTATATAAAATAAATTATTTACTAGTTTCAAATAAATGCACTTCAAGTATGCCTGGAAGTCTATACTAATTTACAATTCCACAACAAGCTCTTTGCAAAAAGAGCTACGTAAGCGAGTTCTGAATAACTTTATAGACACTAATCTGGGTGTATAATCGTAGATATATGTAAATAAAGGCATGAAGCATAATAAGAGTGCTGTGCTTCCTATAACAGAAAATGCTACGGGTCTAAATTAGTTATACCTATCAGAAATTTGTTTAACTATAGTAAAAATATAAACACCAAACTAGAGAACAATAAGTACGAGAGGTATCCGATTTTAAATGTAAAGGTGGCTGTTATGCAAACGCAGTCATATGCATGACTAGACAATTTAGCCTTCGGGAAACAAACAAACAAAACGTGTGCATCGCAAAATAATCGAGGTGTGAGTTACTAGATTTTTGCAAGCCGAAAAAGTTAGTCAGAGCGAAATTCATCGCAGATTAGAGGATGTTTATGGCCCAAACTTTTTAAGTCAAAAATCAACGTTAGGAACAAAAAATTTAAAGATGGACGAACCGAAGAGGCAGACCAAGGACCTCACACATAGATGACAACTGCACAATTGTTGATCCTTGATTAGGAAATATCTTTGAATTACAGTTCGTAAAATGACCGGCATTCCTAAGAGTTATGTTTATAAAATCAAATGCTCTCCGATCAACAAAAAACCAATCGAATGGGTGCTTCACTTCAAAATCTCATCCGATATCAACAGGAGACGAAACAGTCCATGATATGGAAACGTCCAGCTTTCCCTGTTCAAAAAAAAAAAATTAAAACAACCATCTGCTAGTAAATCCATAGCTACCGTGTTGTAGGGTAGTGAAGGCCTACTGCTATGCAAATTTCACGAACCACGCATAACCATTAACAGCGACAGATATGGTGAAAGTCTTCAGAGATTGCATGCAGTCATTAGAAGGAAAAGGTCGGGACGATTACACGAAAGAGTTAAATTTTTGTACTATAGCGCAAGACCCGACACAACAAATCAAACGAAACGGTGGCTGACACAGCAGAATTGAGAGGTCCTGCAATTTCCTTAGTACAGTCCAGATTTGTATTTATTCGGACCTTTAAAGAAATGTTTGGCGGAGACACACTTTGCGGATCGGGAGGAATTGCAAGACATCGTTGTGGAACACTTCTCAAGCAACTTGACAAGCGGCAGTACCATGAAGAGATAAAAAATAAGGCACTTTAGGTACAACTCGATGGAAGCAGATTTAAGAAATTCTTATATAATCCTGGCGCTTAAGTTTACTAACACAACAAACAAGAAAATTAAGTTCATAATAGCTAAGTAGTTACCTGTCAAGCTGCCAGTGCATTGAATTCGTTGATGTATTCCCATACCAATCTAGATGAAGCTTTAGTGTTTGATGAAGCCTCTAAAGCTGCCTGGCTGTCTGTGTACCATTTAGAATTGATCGTTTTACGATGCTCCAAAACCACGGTTGCTTCGAAGTGCTTCGAGCGCAAACGACCTTTGTTGGGTTTGACTCATATTGGAAGACTCATACAGTCACCCAAATGACAAAACGTTCTTAGTACATAAGTATTCCTTCAAAGATCTGAAACTGTGTAATGAAAACGTTAGATCGCACTTAGCACACACAAGGTTGTCTATTTGTAATAGATACCTTGCAGCCCAAATACTTCTGCATTAATATATTGGATAGTCCATGTTTTTTTTTATTATTAAGTAATATGCAGATTTACAATCTACTCGTAGTCAGTATTGAGTATTAAGTAAATGTTCTGTTGGGTGATATTATGAGGGAAGCTGTAGGCATCGCTAGGCTCCTGGGGCTGCCTTAGTGCAGGTTAGGATGCAGTTGTATATCAAGTGGCCAGTGGCGCTTGAGACGTCTCGTGACGGGTGGTTGAGTGGAGAGCTGATCGACAAGGTTGTTGCTGCGTCCTGTGAGGCGGTTGGTGTATGCAGTTGACAGTCTTTTGATTTCGCTGACTATATACGGGATGTTCGTCGTTATGAAGGGTTTGACTGGAATCTCTGTAGAATATTTGAGTGTGACGCTTTGGAATATCCCCATAGTTGGATCCCATAGGTCCATCTAGGTTTCAGTATGGTTTTGTAGATTAAAAGTTTGTTAGATAAAGAGAACTGTGATCGGGTACTAAGTAGCCACATCATTTGCTTCAGTTTTAAGTGTAGTTGCTTTCTCTTAGTGGGTGCTCCATGTGAGTTTTTGATCTAGATGCATCCCCAGGTACTTTATTTCTGTTTTTATTGGGATAAAGACGTTGTTGATTCTATAATGAGGACATGCGATACGTCGAGTGGTAAATGTTACATACGCGGATTTATCGTTAACTGTAATGTTCCATTTAGAAAACCAGTCCTGTAAAGAGTCCAGGTGGGCCTGTAGGTGTTTTGCTGCTATTTCAGGTGATCTGTTGATTGATAAGATGGCTGTGTCGTCAACAAACGTGGCTGTCACTGTATTTGGGGTAGTTGAAACATCTAAGGTAAATATTAGGTATAACAGAGGTCCCAAGGCACTGCCTTGTGGTACTCCAGAACCTATGTGGTGATAGGAGGATGTTGTGGTGCTAATTTTTACTTGGAAAATTTGATCTGTTAGGTATGATTTAAGCAGTAGGTACACCTGACTTGGAAAATATAGTTTAATCTTATAGAGAAGCTCTTTATGCCAAACTCGCTCGAATGCTTGTTTTATGTCCAGAAATGCTGCTGTGCATATAGTTTTTGTTTCTAGACTTTCCAGTATGTGACTAATGATTATATGGGTTTGATGGACGGTTGGGTGGGATTCTCTAAATCCGAATTGATATTCTAGTGTAAGTTGGTCGAGATCTACAACATATTTGATTCGTTTAAGTAGGAGTCGTTCGAAGACTTTAGATAGAAGAGGTAGAAGGCTTATTGGTCTGTAGAATTGTGGTTCTGTAAGTGGTTTACCAGGCTTAGCAATCACTATTATTTTAGCAAATTTCCATGTAGTAGGGACATAGCAGAGTCGTAAGATATTGTTATAAATTGTAGTGATTAGTCGTTTGGCTCTTTTAGAAAGATTGTTAAGAACTTCGCCTGCTATAAGCTCATATCCAAGAGCTTTTCTTGAATTTGTTAGTTTAAGTTGTTGTAGAACTTCCTCCGGTGAAAAAGATTTGAGTGGTAATGATAACTGGCACGGGGCGTCAAGGAAGGAGTCAATTTCATTATCATCTGGATTGTCTTGTCGCTGTGGTGTCTGGAAAACGGTGTCGAGGTATTCAGCGAATACATTTGCTTTGTCTTCGTCAGATCTAACCCAAGTACCATCTTGCTTTCTTATGGGGGATATTGCTACAATCGGTCGTTTGAACTTTTTGGTTGCTTTCTATATGGAGTTGTCATTGGGTGTTAGTTTTGTGATGTACTGTCTGAAGGTTTCATTGCGAGCTTATGCTATCGCCTTGTGGAGTTGGTGGGTGAGTCTGTTAGAGAAAGTTCTATCCTGTCTATCTTTTCTTCCTTGCCTTTCGTTTCTGGGCAATGAGGTCTCGGATATAAAGAGGGATGTTGTTTATTTCGTCTCGGGAGGAGGCTAGATTGGGTATAGCTTGCCAGACAGCGTCTTGTATCACTGTAGTTAGGTGTTGGACTGCTGCATCAAGTTCTTGTTCAGTTTATATACCGATGTCGGGTTGAAGTTCTTGGTAGATGTAACTTTGAAAGAAAGCCTAATCGGTGTGTTTGGTGCAAAGCTTTGGTGAACGTTCTTTTCAGATAACCGTAGAACTTAAGATTAGAATGACGGAGGTTTGGTCAGAGGATGGATCGTAATTGGATTCTGTTTTAGTGTAAGTACTTGCCCGTGTGGGGTTGCTGGTCCCCCATAGGGCGCCTCCCAGGTGGCGAAAAGGGGGATGCCCGTTAGATATGACGGGTACCGGGGAAATAAAATCTTCGGGTGGAAGAACCATGGGAGTAGGACACCCTTTTGTACTGAGGTCGAGAAATTGGCCTTGAAGGCAGATGAACTAGATATGGTCAATGGCATAAGAATGCAAAAGGCAAGGGGAAACCATTGCATTATAGATCCCTAGGGATTCCCAAGAAAAACCACCATGGAGAATCAGCATGAAGTAATGGCCCCGAGTGCCCGGCGTCCCTTGAATGGGACAGGGGTGCGAAGAATCCCCGGGCGGACCCAAAATAGTGGCAATTCAAAGAATAGGGACATGGAATGTCCGGACTATGTACGAGGCAGGGAAATTAAGGAATATAAGTAACGAAATGAAGAGAAATAAAATTGATATACTAGGCGTTAGCGAAGCTAGATGGACAGGAAGCGGAAAGTTACAATCAAACGACACCGTTATATATTACTCTGGCAGAAATGATAATGTTCATCAAAAAGGAGTAGCTATATTAATTGATAGAAAAATCAGTGATGCAGTCATAAATTTTGTTCCTTACTCTGATCGTGTGATAATGATACAAATGAGAGGCGAACCAATAAATATAAATCTTATACAAGTATACGCGCCTACAGCGGATGCAAATGATGAGGAAGTTGAAGAATTTTATACACAGATAAAAGACTTGATACGATGTCTCAAGAAACACGAAGTTAATGTTATTATGTGCGATTATAACGCCAAGATAGGTAAAGGTAGAATAAACGATATAGTAGAAGAATATGGACTGGGTCAGAGACACGAACGAGGTGAAAGGCTAATTCAATTTTGTGAAGAGGAAAACATGATCGTCACAAATACCTGGTTCCAGTTACCACCAAGAAGGCTCTATACATGGAGATCGCCTCAAGATAATAACGAAAGGATAGTGAGAAATCAAATAGATTTTATTCTCATTAATAAACGTTTTAGAAATAGCGTTAAAAGTGCAAAGACCTACGCGCCTACAGCGGATGCAAATGATGAGGAAGTTGAAGAATTTTATACACAGATAAAAGACTTGATACGATGTCTCAAGAAACACGAAGTTAATGTTATTATGTGCGATTATAACGCCAAGATAGGTAAAGGTAGAATAAACGATATAGTAGAAGAATATGGACTGGGTCAGAGACACGAACGAGGTGAAAGGCTAATTCAATTTTGTGAAGAGGAAAACATGATCGTCACAAATACCTGGTTCCAGTTACCACCAAGAAGGCTCTATACATGGAGATCGCCTCAAGATAATAACGAAAGGATAGTGAGAAATCAAATAGATTTTATTCTCATTAATAAACGTTTTAGAAATAGCGTTAAAAGTGCAAAGACCTACCCTGGAGCTGATGCTGACTCCGACCATAATCTCTTAATAGCAAATATAATAATAAAACTAAGAGCGCTACGAAAATCTACCCATACTACCAACATCAATATAAATGACATCAAAAACTCTGAAGTGAAAGAAAAACTACAGTGTAAATTAAATAAGGAGCTAAAGAAAATAAACATGAATGAAGACACGGCAGAGGAAAACTGGGATAAAATAAGAAAAACTATAGATCAAATCTTTAAGGAAGTCTTAGCTGCTGGTCCAGATGAAATCCCGTCAGAAATCCTCAAGTTATTTGATGAAGAAAATTCACGTATGCTAACGAAGATGTTTAATCAAATATATAACACTGGAAATATACCCGCAGATTGGCTCAAATCTACATTTATTCCAATCCCGAAGAAAAATAACCCAACATCATGTAACGATTTTAGACTAATTAGCCTAATGAGTCACGCACTAAAGCTATTACTAAGAATCATACAAAATAGAATATACAGAAAATGTGACATGATGGTGGCCAATTCTCAGTTTGGATTTAGAAGCGGTCTAGGGACTCGAGAAGCACTATTCAGTATGAACACCTTACTGCAGAAGTGCAGAGAATACCAAAAAACAACCTTCCTCTGCTTTATAGATTTTGAGAAGGCCTTTGACCGAGTTCAGCACAATAAAGTTATACAATCGTTGGCTAAAATAGGACTTGACGATAAAGACGTAAGATTAATTAAAAACTTATACTGGAATCAGACCGCGGTAGTACGAACAGAAGATGGCGAAACGAATGAGATTAAAATTAAACGCGGAGTGAGACAAGGGTGTGTTCTATCGCCACTCCTGTTTAATGTATACTCAGAACAAATTTTTCAAAATGCAGTTTGGGAAGCAACAGAAAGAATAAAAATAAATGGTGAGATCATGAACAACATTCGATACGCTGATGATACTGCGGTGTTGACTGAAAATATGGAAGATCTACAAAATCTCTTGACAAGAATAAATAAGGAATGTGAGGAAGCAGGACTGAGTATGAATATTAAGAAAACCAAGTTTATGGTCATTAGCAAAGAGCCTGTTGGCCGAGTTCGACTTACAGTAAATAATAGGTCAATTGAAAGAGTCTTCAAATACAAATATCTAGGCTGTTGGATAAATACAGAATTAGATCCGGATGATGAAATAAAAGTAAGAATCGAAATTGCAAGAAACGCATTTATAAAATTCAGAAGTATGCTGTGTAATAAAGGCCTAAATCTATCAATCCGTATAAAATTTGTAAAGTGTTATGTGTGGTCTATTTTATTGTATGGCGTTGAAGTATGGACCCTAAAGAAAGCTATAATGAAGAAAATCGAAGCATTTGAGATGTGGATATTCAGAAGAATGCTGAAGATACCGTGGGTAGAAAGAGTAAGCAATATCGAAGTATTACGCAGAATTGGTAGAGAAAGAGAATTACTGACTACAATTAAAATGAGAAAAACGTCATATTTTGGGAATATTCTAAGAATTAATAAATACAATATATAATATTAAAAAATAAAATAAATACAATATACCGCAGCTTATAATCAAAGGAAAAATTGAGGAAAGAAAGGTGTCGGTCGAAAACGATTATCGTGGATGAGAAACATCAGAGCGTGGACTAACATGAGGATCGTCAACAATTTCACCAGGTGGTCGCCAATCTCTAATTAGAGAAGGCATTAAAGAAGAAGTAAGTACTTGCTATCCCGTTAACAACTGCTTGATCAAGAAGGTCTGGGAGTTTGTGTGGGTCGCTAGGTCAGTAGGGTGGCTCGCCTGTTAATAGGTAACCATAGTTATGCTGTTGTATTACTTTAAGTAAGTTGCGTCCTTTTGGGGTAGTAATTCTTAAACCCCAAGCTGTATGTTTGAAGTTCCAATCTCCCATAACAATAAATTTTGAGCCTAAAGATTGAAGAAAGTCCTCATAGTCTTTAAAAGAGATAGTATGCCTAGGTGGGCTATAGATAGCGTCAACTACTAGTGGGTGAGGGATAGCGTTAACTTGTATTTTCGCGCTTTAAATTTTGTCTGATCGATAGTGTTCAAGTTCGTAATAGACGATTGTGTTTTTTATTAACCCGGCCAATCCAGCATGAGCTGTACCATCTGAGTGGTTACCGTAGTAAATGATAAAGTTTGGTATTTTAATTGTTGTTCTTGTGGTTGCATGGGTTTCCAAGATTAGTAAGATGTCTATTTTTTGGAGGTGTAGGAATGTTATTATTTCAGGTACATAATTAGCAATGCCGTTGGCGTTCCAAGTTGCAATTCGAAGTGAGTTCGCGATTATTATGCTATTTTATTGATTACCGTTGAAAGCATGTTGACGACTATGCTGTTTTGGCTGATTAGCTGTGCTTTAAATTCTGCAAGAAAGTTGGAGAGTGTTTCATTAATATTCGTTGGTTGGGCATTGAATGATGAGTTAACATTTCTTCCTATGACTGCTTCTTGATAACTTACTGCATTTTGAGGGAATCGCATAGATTCGCCGTTAGTGGTGTTTTGATGATTTAGAGGAGAAATTCGTTGGCAGTTTGTTCATTACTGGCCGGAATGAGGTATTTCTTACTCTTTGGAGGTCTTTGTACACATAGCACCCTTTGTAGTTGGCCGGGTGACTGGCTCCACAAAGGGCACATTTGGCTGGAGTGTTTGGTGGTTTCTTGCATATAGAAGTACTGTGATCTCCACCCCATTTAACACAGGTGAAGAGCTTGTTGCAGTACATCTTGGTATTGACATAATTTTGACATCACAAACAATGCGGTATCACATTTTTTTCTTGGGTGGTTCGATCCGTACTTTTAGATTACCTAGGTATTGGATATCAAAGATCTTCTTGTTATTGTCATTGGGATCTAGGTGGACCATGCGGCAGTGGCAATTTAGTTAACCTGTGACGGATATTTATTATATTACGTAATTTTGTGACAGTATTCGGCTAGCTCATCTTTAATGAGTAGGATTGAAACAGTGTGATGGAGATTGCGAATGGCTACTCTGTATGCCCTTTCTTCTTTGAGCTGATATGTATGATGTACAATGTTCTCTTCTCTAAGATATCCCGTGAGTTTCCTATACGAATCTGGAATTCTGGTGCTAATTTTTATAGTGTTGTTAGCTAACGCTGTTGCATAGTATTGTTCTGTAGCTATTACAGTACTGATGCTATCGGTCATTTTTTGTAGTCATTCACTCCATGAATAAAAATTGGCGGTGGTTTAGGCGTTCTTGTTTGCTGATTGTCGGGAGTTTGAGTGGAATTGTCGTTGTTTTTTGTTGTTTGTGATAGAACTTCATATCGATTGATAGTGGTTGATTGGTTGATTTGGCGTGTGTTGTTTTTTGGTAGGTGAATTATTTTCCTTTCTTTGACTGATTACCATTCTTATTTAGATTGTGGAGAGTTTTCTTGAGTATCATCATCGTTTGTGTCTGATGAGTCATCTCTGTCATACGTTGTTTTAACTACGCACATATGTGTGTTTTGATTTGGGGTTATTTGCATTGCCTGAGGATTGGGTACGTAAGAGGGAGGTATTGTTTGATTTTGAGATGAGTTTGGAATTTGATGAATTGGTTGATTGGCATAATGATTTAGCTGTGGCAGATATTGAGTACTTTGCGCATTAGGTAAGGGAAATGTAAAACCGTAATTTTCTGGGACAGGTTGAGTATTTATTGTCGGATGCCCGGATTCAGGCGGTCTTGAGCCGTAGTTGTTTCCAGTTGGAAAGATTGCTTTATGTGATTATGCGCAATAAAAAGAATGTGTACGTACAGTTGCAGGATATTGTAGTGTATTTATTTCAGATAGCGATTCAAGCAAGTGAACTTATCAGCGTGTAGCACACAACACTTTCGAAGATAACGGAGCAGCGAGCCTGTTTACTCTACGAAAGTCAAATGGCAACTTGGACAGTGCATTTAAATGTAATAATAGCGACATTTTTCTTTAAATAAATTTATTAGCGTTACCAAAACATATAATTAATAGTTTTTCAAATAAAAACAAAAATTTTTTAACGTTTTAAAACTTGAAGGAAAAGGTCATTCATCCTACGCTCTTTGGATAAGAGGAGAAAAACGGTTGTATGAAGTAGCATCCAGTTCTAAGGTCTCCAAATTTTATTCTGAAAAGGTACTTGCTCAAGGAAGTTTAAACTTCACAACGTTGTCGACATTCTTTCATGGCTGCTGAAAACACCTTTTAGGCGTTTGATTTGTCCATTGGACAATCGCTGATGCAACAGCTGCTCAAATAGAATATAAGTGGCTACGGATAGTGTCTTTTATGGTCGGAACTTCATAGCGGAATCACGTGTCAACATGTCCTAAGACTTTGCTACCCGCGCGACTTTGTGTTCTTCGATCAGCATTCGTGGGATCCACCTTAAAGAAAATTTCCGTATTTTCAAGCCATCCTGCAAAATTGACTCCACAGATTACGAAAATACTAAGTTTAGATGCGATATCACGCACACCCAATCGACGATCTTCCATAACAACTTGCTCCACTCGCGCAATCATGGTGTCGGTCCGGTTGGTTGGTGGCCGAGGCTGCTTCTGCTCATTATCAAACAACTTTCGACATTCATTATACTTTTGCACCCACGAACGCATATTTTTAACATCCATAACAGCTTCACCGCAAGTCTCACTCAATTGGTGATGATTACGCGTTGTTCTTGAACACTAAGCGTCGTCATTTAAAGTATACAAAACGACACCCACTGAAATGGCGGTAGTTGGACCTCTGTACATTGTATGGTAACTTTGGTGAGCACCGTTTTTAATTTTTAATTTTTGAGACCTGAAACTTTCATAAAAAAATTCTTGCCCTATCAATCCAGCTTTTCTCTATAAATGCTTGTAAAATTATCTGGAGAACAGCATGTTTCAATGTAAATTTTATAATATTCTTGGATATATTTAGAAATAAATTGCTCTTTAACTTTATTCTACTTTTTCCGATCCTTTTATCTTTTTTCTTAGAATGATTCATTCTTTGACCATATATATAATATTATATAGATTTTGCTGAATTTAATCAAAGGTATCTTTACGTTATTTTTGGCACCTCTTTATTTGCTCACACAATCTAAAATAAAATGCTATTAGTTTAAAAGACTTAAAAGGATAATAATCTGTTACTCCAGGGGGTTATGAATATGGCCTAAAAAAATTTGACCATGTCAAAAACACTGATTCATATCAGATTTTTTTTCAGCGAACCACATTAAAAACAAATAGATTTATTAAAGTTCCATAAAAAATGAAATAAATAACGTAAAATACAAAAATAAGGGCCCTGTTTTATTTAATACGAGACATATCAAAACAGTTTTAGATCATTCTTCACGTAGATACAATTTTTATAAAAACTCTCACAAAGACAAAATATTTTTTAATTAAAAACAGCCGTCCTTCAAGACTGGTTGGCTGATTTCTATGTTCTACCCATGACCTAGTTATAGTTGCCTACTTAATCCGTATTAATCAAGTGGCGTTTATTAGTTATGTTTACAAAGCTTTAGTTTTTTATCTCAAAAAGATTTTATACTCCTGTTTAATGTTTATTAATGTGTCGTCATATTTGAGGAAAATAGATTCAGTTGAGCGCAAAACGGTGAAAAATACTCACACACTACACAAATGACGCCAAAGCAAATTTATTAGGACATTGTAATAACTATAGGAGTATCGATTACATCTTATGGCATAGTAAAATTCTTATACGGTAAGTTCAAGTGTGAAAGGACTTCTTTTGAGGATTGGCATGTTATGAAGTCCTCTGCAACTAGTGATAAAAACACCCAAAACGTTCATCACGTAATGAATCAAACATGTGGAGGATATCAGCTTATCGCACAATGTCATTTAAAATGCGCATCTTAAAAAGTTCTTTTTATTTTATTTATCTACAATCTGTCTCTTAGAGACAATAATATATACATACGAAAATAACGGAAACCTGTGGGAAACAAAACAACTAACGGACATTATATTTTTGAATTTCGTCTGTGATTGAGGGGATATCCAAAATCACGTTGAATAACTTTGTTTGAGACAAACCAAGGAGCGTTTGTCTTAGATCGTAGAACTTTGAATTGAAATCGCACTTGAAATATTAATTTCGAAGTTGCTTGCTGTTCCCCAGAGTTAAATGCCGTAACTCCATATTGGTTTTATGGTGGCTATAGAACAAAATTTTGTTACCAATGGACAACAGAAATTTTTGGCCTAAAACCTAATGCATTTTTTGAATCTGAAGACCCAGTTATTTTTATCAAAAAAAATTTTGTTCTAAATTAGGTGTCTTTCTAGGCGGAGGTCTAACTACTTTAGGTGTTCGTTTTGCGGTACTGGTGTACCTTGGACTTGCACTTACTCTCCTTTATTACTTTTATCCGCCATTTGTTGAACCGAAGTTCTAATTCCTGTAAATGGCAATTCCCATATTTTTATTATATCATTATTACGGTGTCGACTGCAAATATTGCTACCATAGTGGAAGCAGTGGTGGAAAGGTCAACTGTAAAAGTAAGTATATCAATGGGCCATCAAAAGGATTTGGGTCACATGGACAGTCAATTGATCGACAGCGACTCCATCGACAAGCCAATTGATCGACAGTCACATTATCGACAAGCCATTTGATCGACAAGATAGATAATATTACATTTTAATAACTAAATTACTTAAATTAACATAATTTTAAATTTTGAATTAAAATAATTTTTAATATATTAAAATATTTATTAGTATTTATAATTATTAATTACTAATTATTACTATATTTGGTTAGAAAAAGTGAAAAAAAACTTAATATTTTAGTTTTAGAAAATTTATTTATGACTTAATTAAAATCAGGCGACTAAAATAATTGACAAATTTTATTAATATTGCAATTAAATAAATAATTGTACATAAATAATTAAAATTTTAAAAGATAAGCTATTTCTCTTAAGAAATCGGTAATTAGAGTATTACGTGGAATTCTATTTTTTATTACAGTTTTCAGGCTTCCTTTCCTACTCACTTCGTCCTTTTTCATGGCTGGTCCTTGTATGCCTCTATTTAATTTTTCAATTTCAGCTTTACTGTTATGCTGTTCTTTTCTTATTTCTTTTTTGATATTGAATATTCCAGTATGAGCGTTTCCAACAAATGTTCAATCGCATATGCGAACTTTTTACTTTATTTCGAGTTCTTTCAATGCCTATCTCATTATTTTTAAAGCTTGACCACATGAAAGGAGAATATTGTATGGATGTCTGCCTGATATAATATGTTTAAAACCAGTTCAACAATTTTTGTTCCTTTTTTTGGTATTTCTAAATGAGCTAAAAAAGCAAGTGCTGACAATTTCCGAACTTTCAAGTTGAAATCAACTTCAGTGCTATATTGGCGATTTAATCAACTTCCTGAATTTTACGATAAATTGATTGACATAAATGGAATAGACATCCTTTATTTTGAGCAGTGAAAATATTGCTTGATGCATTAATTGCAGCTAATTTAAAATTAGAAATAATAAAATCCGATTTAAGCAACAACTTCAATTTCTTTTGCCATCGAGTGTATCTGCCTTCTCTAATAACATCACCAAATTTTGCTCCATTGATTGTATTTTTAAATTCGTCTGGTAATTGAAATCCAGCTAACGTTCCTGGTTCTGATGAAAATCTTCACGACGCGCTCTTTTAACAGTTTTTATAATAGCATTGGTCGATGGAAGAGACGCAACTGTAGATGTTGGCAATTGTGATTTAATGTTTTGTCCAATTTGAGAAGGCTTGTCATTAAAAGTTGCAGCTACTTCTTTAATTTTGTTGATGGCTTTAGCAACTTTTGAATTGGATCAGCAGAATGATTGTGGTCTTTCGAATATTTAATTATATGTCTATTTTACATTTCACTTAATGTATTATAAGTGCCAGCAGTCGCAGTACAATTTGGTCTGTTCTTTCCTTTTTCAGGGCAATACCAGCAGCAATTAATTGATTTTGAATCATTACATAGCCATTGACGTTGAGTTTGTCCTTTTTGGCTCTTGATAAAACCATTTCCAATTATTGAGTCGCCATTTTCAGATTGAATTGATGATGATAATATTTGAGGTGAACTACCAAAATAGTCCAAATTATTATTTAAGTATTAATTATTTAGCAAAAGTATAAGGTCAAAATGGCAACTACACAAGGATAATAGTGCACCCCAACAGCTGTTCTTCGTGATCCTTCTGGCCCACAGACCATAGCAAACCCGGTTCCAAACCAGCCCCGAATGCGCTATGAGAACTCAGTGCAGATTTTCACGCCGGACGTCTAACGCTGGACATAGTTTTTTCTCGGTCGGTACACCCAGGAATCCTGATATCCCCGCGCTAACGCACCGCAGGACATGTAGGCACTCCCTGGGTCTCGACCTTCGGCAACGGCCGCCGATATGAGCTCCTTAAAAGAAACCCCTCCTTTAAAAAAAACAACACCAACTTACCTTAATAAGTAAAAATTAATCTTTCTGTGTGGCAGCTTGCTGTGAAATGATCAAAGTACTGTGCACTGATATTTATTAGCTGCTCGCATATGCGCAGCACACTTAGTGCTGCTACCAAGGCTGCCTTTGTTTTATTGAAAATGCATTAGCCATCGAAATGCGTTACCCATTGAAATGTATTGTTGCTTATTATTAGGCTATATACGTATTGTTATTTAATTTAATTAATTGAAATTAATACATTTATGTAACTGCTTGCATTAATATAGTTTTTTAGCAGTGAAAAGTGGGACAGACAGATGGACAGAAAAGTGATTGTAAGAAGGATTTCATTGTTAAAACAATTGACCTTTCGGTCACTTGACCTATTCGGTCAAACGGCGTTTGGTAAAACGTCCTTTGATCAAAAGTCATTCGGTCAAACAACTCAACCCCACGGCTTATTTTGTCGACCTAATGGCTGTCGATCAAGTAGCTGCCACTCAAGTGACTATGTCGATCAAACGGCCCTGACCTATCTGAAATTACACCTGCGTATACTGGAAATAAGGGTGTGCGACTATCGACGCCTGTTAGATACAAATTAAGGATTTCATAATAGTCTTGATTTTGAATAAAAGTCTCCGATTCCAAACTTTATCAAAAGCTTGTGCCAAGCAACAGTGTTTTTTATTAAAATATTTTTTAATTTTGTCAACTACTCGCTTAATTTATTCAATGGTGGTATAACTTTTTAAGAAACCGAACTGATGATCAGGTATAAGATCGTTATTTAAGATTATAGATAATTTCCTTAAGAGCAATTTTAAAAGATAAAAAAAATAAAAGAAGCAGCAGACTAGTTGGTCTGTACGAAGACAAATCAGTAGGTGGTTTTCCAGGTTTAGGTATTAGGATAATTTCAGCGACTGTCCATTGTTCTGGAAAATGCCTCAAACGCAGTACTGCGTTGAAGAGGTAGGTGATAAACACAAACCCTTTTTCCAGCAATTCTCTCAACACTATTGCTGTAATTAGGTCGTAACCAGGTGACTTAGTTTCGTAGTAAGCATGACCTAGACTTGTGTCTGTTTGAACTTTAAAATTGGTGGCCACAGTTAAAATGGTGCCCTTAGGTAATGTTTAATTTTTTGTTCTTCTTCGAGCGCGATTTCAAAATCAAATTGTGTGGGAACTGCTCCTAAATGGTTGGCATATGCAAAAGCCTTTCCTTCGTTACTTCTCGTCCAAGTATTATTTGGAAGACGCAGTGGTGTTTCGTTGGAGACAAGTACTGAAGGTAGTTTTGTACAAATTTATTTATTTTTTTTTGTCCGATAAAAGTTGTTTTAGGACTGAGTCTTCTTTTATCGTCAGGATTCCTCCTAATAGTTTGGCATTTTCTTTGCTATCTACGTTTTTTGGCGATCTTTTTCTTCATTACTATAGAAAAATCTATGGACGTAATATTTTGATTAAATAGTTCTACCGCAGAAAATAAATGACTATATATTGAATACCAGAGCCGAACAGACGTAGTGTGGTTCGTGTGTGATATCCAGACAGAGGTCAGGCGCGGTATCGGAACCCGTGCCACTTATCTGCTGGGTGTAGCTGTTATTCTGGTAAACTTATTCAAATTTCTAATCCTTCGCAGAACGTAACATTATGTACAACAATAAGGCCGGTTTTACAGCTAATTCAAACACCTATTATTCACAACAATCAACAAATAACAACATTCCCTTCATGTACGATATAATTCGCAACCTCAAATGCAGTGGCGGGCCCAAGCACAGCAACCACAAACAATGCAGTTACAGCAATCTCAACAAACTTTGATACCACAGTGGAATATACCCCAGGCCAATAAAACACGGATGAATACTTTCATACAACAAACACCTAATTATTTACCTATGCGGGAATCGTACCCCTCACAACAAAGTGTTCCAAATACAGCACTGATAAACTCTGGTTATTTATATTCGCAAACGCTGCAACATGGGCCGCCATCAGATCATGTTATGAATACAATACCGTACCAGTTGACAAATCCTTCTAACAACAATGATATTATGTCAGTCGCCAGTGATAAATCAGAAGTTATAACATTAAATGAGTTTCAAGAAGTAAGACGACATAAAAGAAGGAGAAGCGGTGATCTTTCTTCACAGTTAAGGAAGCAGCCTAACACAGGAACATCCACCTCCAACAGGTACGATGCACTAGCATCAGTCGCAAATGATGCAGGAGAGCAATCCACTAGATCGATATCCGCTGCAGAAAATGAGAAAAAAGAGATTCAAGTTCCTCCTTTCATAATTCACTATGTAACAGCAATAAACCCCCTGCTACATTTAGTTAATAACCACATAGATAAAACAGCTTACAATTATCAATTATTGCAAGGTAACAAAGTCAAATTACAAGTAAAAAAAGTAGAAGACTATAAAGTATTAAGGGATGCTCTTGATAAAAATAAAGTAGCAAGGCACACATATAGCCTTGAAGAGGAGAAGACATACAGAGTCGTGTTAAAGAATATGCACCATTCCACAGAAACTGCCCTAATCAAGGAAGAACTATTGAAAGCAGGACACGAAGTTGTAAATATTATGAATGTTATCAATCGAGAAACTAAGAAGAAAAAAAATCTCTTCTTCATTGCGTAACGCAAATAACAAGGACATATTTAAAATTAAAAATATTGAAAATGCAATTGTGGGTTTTTAAGAACCCCTAAGGAAAACGCAGATACCTCAATGTAAAAATTGCCAGTGCTACGGCCACACAAGGAACAGGTGCACTAGGCCAGCCCGATGCGTCAAATGTGCAGGGCTGCACGACTATCGCACGTGTGCAAAAATCGTAATGATGGTAAACCTGCCAAATGCGTACTATGCGACGGTGCGCACCCAGCTAATTACAAAGGCTGTAAAGTTTATGTCGACATCCTAAACAGAAGAAACCCGGGTCTAGCTTGTAAAATACTTACCTCCGGAAATCAACAGCGGTCAATTCAACCAACAACGCAACAGCAAATGACACAAGTACAAGCTAATCAAGAACAACAAAATCAACCTCAGAACCTAACGATGACCAGTATGCAACATAAAACCCTCACTCCCCTTAATACAGATATGTTGGAAAAACGTCATGCCAATTTTCATGTTACAGCAAGCCGTCAATATAATCAAATAAATCGTCAACAACCAGGTCAGCAAACAGGGGACTTAACCTCCATCATTATATCAATGCAACAAACTATATTGGCGCAACAGCAAACAATAAATGAATTATCAACACAGATCAGGCTCCTAAGAGAAGAATTGTCAAATAATAAAAATGGCTCCAATATTTAAAATCGCCTTATGGAATGCCAATGGGCTTTCAAAACACAAGCAAGAAGTAGAAATGTTTCTTAAGTTACATAATGTAGATATTTTACTCGTTTCAGAGACTCATTTCACAAGCTCAAGTTACCTCAAAATACAAAACTACAACATATATTCCAGAGAACATCCAAGAGCAGAGAGAGATGCTATGGGAGGTACGGCCATACTGATCAAGAATAGTATTAAACATTATGAGCTATCAAAATTCAAGGAGGACTTCCTACAAGCAACTAGTGTTCGAATAGAAGACTGGCACGGTCCTCTCATACTCTCAGCAGCGTACTGCTCGCCATATCGCCCTACTAACAAAGAAGGTTTTATTAACTATTTTCGCTCCCTGGGTAATATGTTCCTAGCAGGCGGAGACTATAATGCGAAAAATACTCTCTGGGGCTCCCGTATATCTCCACCAGGACGTGGAAGATTACTATATAAAGTTGTCCAAGAACTACAGCTAAATTATTTATCAACATATGAACCAACGTACTGGCCCACAGATGTTAACAAAATTCCGGACTTGCTGGATTTCTTCGTTACCAAAAGTATAGCTCCTGGGTACCTGGACATCTCATCATGCTTGGATCTTAACTCCGATCACACTCCCGTTATAGCTACAATAAGTGCAACAATTATTGAAAAGAAAAGCCATCAAAACTTTTTAATAAAGAACAGATTGGTACCACTTTAGATCTTTAGTGGATAATAAACTGAATATGAGAATATCGCTCAAAACCACTGATGACGTTGAGGCTGCGGTATGGAACTTTACCCAAGTATTACAAGAGTCGGCTAGGAAGCGACATCAGATATCCCAATTACAAGGAAACAGGAATGCTGTCCAATGGTCTTTCGAATATTTAATTATATGTCTATTTTACATTTCACTTAATGTATTATAAGTGCCAGCAGTCGCAGTACAATTTGGTCTGTTCTTTCCTTTTCAGGGCAATACCAGTAGCAATTAATTGATTTTGAATCATTGCATAGCCATTGACGTTGAGTTTGTCCTTTTTGGCTCTTGATAAAACCACTTCCAATTATTGAGTCGCCATTTTCAGATTGAATTGATGATGATAATATTTGAAGTGAACTACCAAAATAGTCCAAATTATTATTTAAGTATTAATTATTTAGCAAAAGTATAATGTCAAAATGGCAACTACACAAGGATAATAGTTCATCCCAACAGCTGTTCTTCGTGATTCTTCTGGCCCACAGACCATAGGAAACCCGGTTCCAAACCAGCCCCGAATGCGCTATGAGAACTCGGTGCAGATTTTCACGCCGGACGTCCAACGCTGGACATAGTTTTTTCTCGGTCGGTACACCCAGGAATCCTGATATCCCCGCGCTAACGCACCGCAGGACATGTAGGCACTCCCTAGGTCTCGACCTTCGGCAACGGCCGCCGATATGAGCTCCTTAAAAGAAACCCCTCCTTTAAAAAAAACACCAACTTACCTTAATAAGTAAAAATTAACCTTTCTGTGTGGCAGCTTGCAGTGAAATGATCAAACTTCACTTCATCCTCATCACGGTTTTGGGGGTTCCTGGGATTCCAGCCCCTAACCCCCAACGCTGCGGTGACATCTTGTGGATGGTGGTTGCCCTGCGGTAAGGCAGGCCGTCCCCGCTCCGCCTTACGGGGGAATCAGGATCTTCGGGCGCTTGTGGCGGGCGCCCCTGTCAACGTCATAGTTGTAGAGACCACGGACTGCTGGATTTCCGTGGTCTTGGACGCTGGCATGGAGTTGTAGAGCGCACTGGGAGATATACTCCTGGATTGTTGGCACGTCGGCATCGCTGTGTAAGGTGGTATTGCGGACATACCACGGAGCGCCAAAGATGGTCCGAAGGGGCCGGTTCTGGACCACCTGGAGTCTGTTCACGTGGGACTTGGCTGCATAACCCCAAACAGCACAAGCGATTGTCATAGTCGGTCGAATGTTTTGAACAGTAATAGCTTGTTGCGAGTGGACAGTTTGCTGTTGGGGTGCAGCAAGCTGCCCAAGGCTTGGTGGGCTGCCTTGGCTCGCGTCACCATGGTATCCACGTGAGCTCTCCAGGTAAGCTTTTTGTCAATGGTCACTCCGAGGTAGCGTGCCTCTTCTCTCCAGGGTATATCCTGTCCGAAGATCCTGATGTTCTTGATGTCACCGCGCCATCGTAGCTTGTTTTTGGTGGAGAACAGGATCGCCGCACTCTTTTCTGGGTTGATCCTGATCCTCCACCTGTCGCACCAATCTTCCATGTTGTTTAGCTCCTCCTGGACATGCCGTATTGCCAGTGAGGGCCTCAGCGAGCTTGACATTACTGCTGTGTCGTCTGCGAATTGGGCCATCGTCGTGGAAGGCGTTGTTGGAATGTCCCGCACGTACAAGTTGAAAAGTACGGGGGACAGCACCGAGCCTTGGGGGACTCCGGCTCGGAGACGCCTTTCCGATGACTTCACGCCGCCGAACTTGATCCGGAACCTCCTGCCAGACAGGAAGGACCGGATCAGTTGTACCATCGGCAGCTGGATGTTGGCTGAAGCCATCTTGTAGACGAGGCCGTTATGCCATACCTTGTCGAACGCCTTGGCTACATCAAGGAAGGCCGCAGCTGTATACTGCTTCTTGGTGAAGCCTTCCGTGATCTTCTCTACCACCCGAAGGAGTTGGTGGGTGGTGGAATGGCCGTGGCGGAATGAAATGATCAAAGTACTGTGCACTGATATTTATTAGCTGCTCGCATATGCGCAGCACACTTAGTGCTGCTACCAAGGCTGCCTTTGTTTTATTGAAAATGCATTAGCCATTGAAATGCGTTACCCATTGATATGTATTGTTGCTTTTATTAGGCTACATATGTATTGTTATTTAATTTAATTAATTGAAATTAATACATTTATATAATTGCTTGCATTAATATAGTTTTTTAGCAGTGAAAAGTGGGACAGACAGATGGACAGAAAAGTGATTGTAAGAAGGATTTCATTGTTAAAACAATTCACCTTTCGGTCACTTGACCTATTCGGTCAAACGGCGTTTGGTCAAGCAACTCAAACCCGCGGCTTATTTTGTTGACCTAATGGCTGTCGATCAAATAGCTGTCACTCAAGTGGCTATGTGATCAAACGACCCTGACCTATCTGAAATTGCACCTGCGTATACTGGAAATAAGGGTGTGCGACTATCGACGCCTGTCTGTTAGATACGAATTAAGGATTTCATAATAGTCTTGATTTTGAATAAAAGTCTCCGATTCCACACTTTATCAAAAGCTTGTGCCAAGCAACAGTGTTTTCTATTAAAATATTTTTTTATTTTGTCAACTACTCGCTTAATTTATTCAATGGAGGTATAATTTTTTAAAAAACCGAACTGATGATCAGGTATAAGATCGTTATTCAAGATTATAGATAATTTCCTTAAGAGCAATTTTTCGAGAGCTTTGGATAAAAGAAGAAGCAGACTAGTTGGTCTATACAAAGACAAATCAGTAGGTGGTTTTCCAGGTTTAGGTATTAGGATAATTTCAGCGAGTGTCCATTGTTCTGGAAAATGCCTCAAACGCAGTACTGCGTTGAAGAGGTAGGTGATAAACACAAACCCTTTTTCCAGAAATTCTCTCAACACTATTGCTGTAATTAGGTCGTAACCAGGTGACTTAGTTTCGCAGTAAGCATAACCTAGACTTGTGTCTGTTTGTACTTCAAAATTGGTGGCCACAGTTAAAACGGTGCTCTTAGGTAATGTTTAATTTTTTGTTCTTCTTCGAGCGCGATACGCAAAAGCCTTTCCTTCGTTACTTCTCGTCCAAGTATTATATGAAAGACGCAGTGGTGTTTCGTTGGAGACAAGTACTGAAGGTAGTTTTGTACAAATTTATTTTTTATGTCCGATAAAAGTTGTTTTAGGAATGAGTCTTCTTTTATCGTCAGGATGCCTCCTAGTAGTTTGGCATTTTCTTTGCAATCTACGTTTTTTGGCGATCTTTTTCTTCACTACTATAGAAAAATCTATGTACGTAATATTTTGATTAAATAGTTCTACTGCAAAAAACTTTTGTTTTTAGAGATATGTCGAGAGGTCGGGTTTTGTCAATTATCTTTCTGAAAAATCCCAGTCCGTGTATTTATTACGGAAACGCTTCGAATTGAAGATCACACGTATTCTCATGGTTATTAAGATTGGCGAGTACTCGCCTGTGAGGTCGAGGTAAGATGCAACATTGAAGTAATTTGGATTGACTTCCTTTACGATACAGAAATCGAGTAAGTTAGGCATTTTTGCTGAGTCCATTGGTCAATGGGCAAGTTTGTCTGTAGAGACATAATGCAGCCCGTTTTTAATAATTTTCTTCCCTTAGCTGTAGTTAGCCAAAATCCCCATTGCGCATGTTTCGCATTATAATCATCACCAGAGATGAACCTGTTACCCAAGTTTTCTAAATAATGTTCATATTGCTTTAATTAGTTATTGTAGCCGTATACTGCCCCCCCCCCACATTATATGTTGAGAGTATCAGAGGTCCTTTCCATTCTTCTATTGCCACAGAGGTAGCCCGTAGTGGTAATTTGTAGTACTTAATAGAATTTCTTATAATAATGGCCATATTAGCTTAAGCCTTGTCATCTTGATATTGTGTATTTAATTTTTATGTAACGTCTACGCAATGGTTTGAAATAAAAGCGACAAGTTCGTCTTTGTGGGGTGTTAATCCATTAGCATTCCAGACAGCTATTTTAAGATCCATTACTTATCTTAGAAATGACTCTAGTTAGTAAAGTTAATATATTGCCCATCTGTTCCATAAAGGATTTTAACATTTATTAGAGTCCTTGCAATTCGTTTGTTTCATTTGTAAATGCAGATTGCTGGTCTTGTATAGCATCGTAATGGGATTATTGTCTATTAATTCTCGATACTTGAGTGTAGCTAATGTTTGGTTGAATTAGTTTTGTCAATAACTGATAATCTGACGCAAGTTGCCTGTTTTTTAAACGACGTGGGATGTACATTTTTTGAAGCAGTACCAGCGTCCAAGGATCGTTTACAGGTCACGCACAATTTGAATGATACCGCATCACCTTCAGGAAATACTGACCTTAATGCTTCGCAGTGTTTTTTCTGCGGGTGCCTCAGGTTAGACAGAAACCATACACTGGACTTATATCCAAACTCGTTTGAAACAAATATCTTTTTGAAGTATATACCAGCCACTTTGCAATAGGACGACATAGTATGAGCGATAAATTTTGTTTGCCCTGAGATGCCTGCGATGACCTCCAGGCTGACCATCTATAGGGACGTCGCATTCTTCAGAATAGTCTTCGTCCATTAGAGGCTGTTCTATTGCTGTAAATCCGCCCACCCCACCACTGGTTCCTGCCGAAGTCAACGCGCCAAAATCTTGATGCCACTCATCGATTTTTGCGTGCTAATGAAATCCGTGATGATCTCCAGGTTGACCATCTATGGGACCGTCAGATTATTCTGAATAGTTTTCGTCCATTGGAGGTGGATTCATTGCTGTAAATCAACCTCCTCCCTCCTCCCAAATTAAAGCGCCTAAATTATAATGCCGTTCGTCAACAATTGTGCCAACCCGTTCGCCCGCACGATATTTTCTCGCTTTTTCTTCATCAACCTCGGCTTTCCGATCGGGTGCGCTTTAATTCAACTTGCGTTACGCTGAATCTGCTTCCAATTTTTTCTGTAATGGAGCATTTTCAGTTTAAATGTGTCACAGTTTTCTCAAATTTAATAGTACATGGCTCTAGATAACCTGAAATCCACAGTGCAGTCATTTGAAATCGCGCTACAAACAATGGCACGCGTTCTCAAAAATCACTCAGCGTGCACTAATTCGTCCCCTTTCCTTTGAATCGTGCGAGGGGCGGAAAATATTTCGGCTGGTTTGCGCTTACCGCTTTCAACCTCCCTTTATTGAACGTCGACCTCCCCGTTGTGTTCCGTTCAATAGTCGTTTCAAACTCAACCATTTTGATATCGCTCATAATTTTGGAATGACACTCGTATTGGTACCGACCTTAAAAATGTTTTTACATCAAAAAATAAAAGTAAAAATTTATACTTTTATTTGGTGCCATCCGGTAGGAGTTTTGATGTTAATAAAGAATTGATTAAATATTACAAAAACAAGGAGCCGGATATAAGTTATCAAACCGTAATAGTCAGGTTGGCGGGTGGTCATACCTTGGTTGCCGCATATAATAGCCCAGAAAACAGAGTAACAGCTAAAGACTTAAAAAAAAACGATCTTGTTAAAAAGGTAGCATTGTTCGATGACCTCAATGCAAAATGTCTAATTTGTCATTTTTAGCCCTTATATTTACAGTATCTAAAGCTGTTCATAATTTGTTAGGCGCACTATTTACGTTTGATCCTATTGCCATAATGGTAGTATCGTGTGCAAACGTAGCAGCCAATATTTCTTTTGGTTAGGGCATATAACTAGTGCATAATGGATAAAATACCAACAGAGTATCATATGGCATTACCGTTTTAATAGGCTTGAATACAAAATACGATCTGAGTAGCTAATTGAATTCTGCTGGTAGAAATTTTACCACCTTGAAAAACAGACTATTATTCCAAATATGATCAAATGCTTGTCCCACATCTAAGAATATGGTTTTTGCAGACCTTTGTCTCTTTCTAAATGATCGCTCAATTACGGCTGTACTTCGATGTATCTGATCAATTGGTGTTCTGGGGTAAACTGTTTGCTATAGATTATTAGTTTAAGTCTATTGAATACTAGTTTTTCAAATAGCTTTAATAACATTATACATCTCTGCACTTTGTTAAAGTCTTTTGGTGATTTTGAAATCACAATTACTTCCATGCACTTCCAGGTATTGAGCATGCACTATTAATATTTGTCAAATTTCATACAGTTGAAGTGTGTTTTCTGAATATTTCGTGAAAATATCAGCTTCTTCTTAGTTGCTTCTTGCCGAAGCTCTTTCATTATAAATCAATGACATCTGAGTAACCGGCATTTTCATTTCCTTGGTGGTCTTTCACATAGAGTAATATGTTGTCAATTCTTCAATAAGTTCTTTGAACGTGTGTATAGAAGTATATTTTAAATCTTGGACTTTTCATTTTATCATATCTGACAGTACACTTAAGATAGTTTTATCGCCCGAATTTCCAGCGTAATGCCGTTTCTTTGTGACTTTTTTTGTCTTTAATTCTCAAATTTCTTTGGGTATGTTATTGCCTTTAAATCTCTTTGGTTGGCATGGTATAGCTGTCCGTGCTGCTTTTTGCAATTTGTCGACCAAATGTTAGTCTTCTGTCTCAAATTCTTTGGGAGTTTTAAACGAGACATTCAACTGGATATTTCTCTCTAAATGCAACTAACATTTTTTCAAATCAGTGTTTTTTGACCAGAGTTGGGTTTTTCTTTTTTAATATTTAAGCAAATAATAAAACCACGAAGAGTGGGCTGAATTAAATTTTTGTATATTGCTTTTGAAAGTATTACACCACACAGAAGATGCGTATAGTGCCAGAGGTCGTAGCAGGTACAAAAGTATCGCACATTCAATTTTTAGTGTTGAATTCCTATTTATCAAGGGATACAATTGTCTTAGTCTAGCAGATATAGGCCTAGATTCGCCCGGTTCATTTGCGCCTACCGCCATTTTCGGCTCACTTGCGCCTCAGAAAAATGCCAACGAAAATAATGGTCTCATTTGCGCCCACCGTTATAGCTTGTTAGTCGTTAACCAAGGTTTTGTATATAGGATAAAGTGCAAGACGAAAACAAGTCAACATTTTGCTTACACTGGTAAATGTGTAAATAATGATACAAATAATAGATATTTGTTCGTTAACTACCCGTGAAGTTAAAAAGTGCATTGTGAACGCTAAGAAGAGAACCACGGAAGAAGAAGATTTTTTGCCAATGTCCAAGATTTACAAGCAAGAAATAAATAGTTTATTAAACAAGGTTTAGATTTTGTGACTGAGATTCCTGCATTTTTCTCGGTAAAATCAACTTCAAATAGAATATGGAACAACGTACGAGGCGTGGCACAAAACCCTGCAATAGCTCAAGATGTTCATTTTTCCGAAACATATTGAAGATAGGAGATGGGTCAACCTTTCTTTTCGCAGATGATACCGAAGAACACAGAGTTCTTATTTTTGCAAGTCAAAAAGTTACTCTGTACTTCTGGGGAAACCAACACAATTCCAGTTGTATACGCTTTTTTCCCAATTAAAACATAGGATGCATACACCAGATTATTTTCCATATTAAAAATTGAAGCCTCATGGAATCCAATCGTTGTGAAGATTGATTTCAAACAAGCTTCCTCTCCGCCTTGAAAAAGTTTAAGATCTGGGACTTGCAACAGAATACACAGAAAATGAGGACATACGGTTGCATATACGTATGTGTGCTGCATTGAAATATTTGCCATTAAATTATATTGTCGATGGATGGCTACACATAATGATAAATTGACGGCGTTTTACGATTGCTTTGTAGATCACTGGTTGGAAAATAAAACAACTGCCACTGCCACAGACATAGAGCTAATAATGCCCTTGAAGGATGATGGAACAACAAGTTGAACCAACTCTTGAAACCAAATCCAAATATTTTTGAACACGTAAAGATTTTGAAGAAGGAAGCAGAATATATGTTTACGATAGGTAATATTTGAACTTGGAAGGCAAAAGAAGAAAAAAGAAGTACATAAGATTGGACGAAAGAATAGAGAAGACGTTTGTGGAATTTGAAAATATTTTTTTATTTTTTTTTAGGGAAATGTTTGAGCACTTTATCCTATATACAAAAACTTGATTAACTATATACTAAACAACTATGTATGTATGTATATATTGTAAATACTAATCTAAAATGCCAAAAACATAAATTGCAAGAAAAATAAAAAATTATGACAAGAATGAGCTTTGCTGTTTCTCAAATGAGACCATTATTTTTGTTGTCATTTTTCTGAGGCGCAAGTGAGCCGAAAATGGCGGTAGGCACAAATGGGCCGGGCGCAAGTGGGCCGACACCGTCTCGTATAACTTTGCGTTAATTTATGATTAATGTGGTATTCCTAATTTAACCGAGTATTGAGGTAAACTCCTAAGTATTTAACTACAGAGACATTTGGGTTCCAAGGTATTATACTATTGTTGATATGTACATTAGTGGGGGTTATTAATTTTTCGCAGGGTAAATATTTTGGCTTGGCAATTATCAGCGTTAATTTGCATATTCCATTGTTTGAACTAGAAGGACGGGCAGTTTATTGCATGTTGTAATGCTATCACTGCATTTTCTAGTTGGGCCACTTGAGCAAAAATTTCAGATATATCTGAGGTATATATGTTGAATAGGATTGGTCCCAATATGTCTTGTGAAACACCAGCACAAAAAGTTTGTGATTTCAGACAATATTGAGTTAACCCTAATCGCAAAGATTCGATTTTCTAGGAAGGAGAAGATAATGGTTTTAAGGTTTAGTAGGCGTGTCCATGTTTAGAAGCTTCTTTTTAAAACCTTCGGTCCATACTTTGCCAAAAACCTGTGCGGTATCTAAAAAGATTCCTGTGATATATAGTTTGCTTTCAAAGCCTCGTTCAATAAGTTCACTAATTCTATGCACTTGATGACAAGTCGAGTGACCTTTACGAAAGCCGAATTGAAATGTGGATAATACGTTGTTTTCTATACTGTTAATGAAGCGTTTATGTATGACATTTTCTAATAATTTGGATAGTGAATTTAACAGTCTTATCGGTCTGTAGTTATTTAGTTTTTCCTCATCTTTTCCTGGTTTTGCAAACATGATTATTTGTGCGTGTTTCCATGATTATGAAAAATAACCCTGTCTCAAACAAGCATTATAAGTGGTGCTTAAGTAGTCAAGTGCTTTATCTGGTGTTGGAGGATATTGTTTGTGATGAGGTCATGGCCGGGAGTTTTACTTTTGGCTAGTTTATGTATTATACTTTTAAGTTTATTGGGTGAAATTTTATGCGATTCGGTATAGGTACGTTTCTTTCAACGTCGTTAATTACTTGCATAAGATGAGTTGGTGTACAGGTAATTGTTGGAGTGAAGGTTTTTCCGAAGTATGCAGCAAAAGCAGCAGCTTCTTCGTCGTCGGAACTATACTTTTCGTTGTCAGATTCTGTAGTTAGCGTGGGAATTTTTTCTCTTTGGTGTAATAAATTGTAAGCATTTATTCTTATGTTGTCTAATTCCCTTTTGATCTGGTGTGTAATATTGTTTAGGCGATTTTTTAGGGTTCTTGGTACTTTGCTATTTACGTCGAATTTGGCTTTTGGTTTTAATTTGTTTGATTATGTATCTCGGGGGATAATTGTAATTTTTCTAAATGATCCTATTATTTTGTACTGCTTTGCATCGATGTGGTAATGTGGTTTATCATCAAATCTATGTCGTCGGTGATGTGGAAGCTTTTAGAATAATGCAAATTGTTGTCTAAGAATTTTTGAAATTGATTCCAGTTCATTTACCCGTTGATAAGTTTTGGGTTGGGTTCTTTGACAGATAGTGTATTTGCAAAAGACACAAGAACTGGAAGATGATCAGAGTTAAGTTCTGTTGCGATATTTTAAAACACAGGTTTATTAAAGTTTTTTTGAAGAACAATATCCAGAATATTGGGCTGGTGATCAGATCTGTAAGTGTAAAAAGTGTAATCGAGAGTTAACATTTAGAATGCGTTACTTATTGCAAACTTTTCAAGTTTTATTCCCTATGAGTTTGTAGCTCTACAGACCCATTAAGTGTTTTTGGAATTTATATCGCCTAGTGGTCTAGTTGTATAGAAGATTTTTTTAATATCTTCTTCGATTAATTTCTTGTTTGGTTATCTGTAATCACATTGCTGAAATGTGGCTTTGGTCATCTAATGTAACCTTTATCGCTGTTCCAATTTTTAGATTGTTGATTTCTGGGAGTCGTGTATATTCGAATTTTGTTTTTATAAGAATTGCCACTCCTGCAGCTACTGTAGAAATCCGATCATTACGATAGGTGTGATATCTTGGAGTTTTAAATTTGATGGTGTCTCTGTTATGCAGTCGATGTCTACATTAAATCGGGCTAAGAAGACTATGAATAGTGAACGTTGGGTGTTGATTCCGTTCGCGTTCCAATTAAGGATGGTTAAATTTTGTATGACTTTCTTATGTTTTTGGTCCATTGAAAAGTAGCGGTAGCATAGTATTTGTGATAAAGGATTTGATTTGACTTAGATAAGGTGTTATTAGGTTTATGATAGGTTGTGTGATATTGTCGGGTATTGTTAAACCGTTAGCTGAAGTGGTTGTATTGTTAATTGGATTTGATCCGCTTATGAGTTTTTCTGCAAATGTCTGCGTGTTGTTTACATTAGCATATCTACTATGAGCACTGGTGGTAGTTGGTTGAGTTCTAGTTTGCTGCTTTAATAGCTCTCCCGATAGTTTGCACTGTGATTTCCTCCACAGTTTACTCTTGTTGGTGAATCATTAGATTTCTTTTTTGGTGTATAGGTGGCTTCCACCATATTTAACGCATACTGGTTTCAAAAAGCAGTAATTTTTGTATGCCCATATTACTGACAACGGTGACATTGTGATATGTATTTTGTTTTTCTTCTGGCTTTTACTGTTACTATTAAGTGGTACATTGAGTTATACAAGTAAATTTGTTTGGCTTGTTCATTTTTAGTTAGATCTACTGCGCAAACTATCAGTATTTTTCGCCTTTAGTATATAAGCCAGTTACTTTTATTATTGACAAGGGTTTAATTAGTTCTTTCTTTATTTCCCGGTCGGTGAGGGAAAGTGGAACATTCTTAATAATTACTGATATCGATTTGTCGTTTGGGTTTTGATAGGTATGGTACTGTATCTCGTTTGTGGTGATTTGTTAGTGTTCGATAGTCTTCATCTTTGGTTAAGTTAATACTGAGTGTGGTTGTGTTGTTAGATGTGAATGGTCCGGTAGAGAGTTTTTGTATATCTTCTATCAATGCTCTATAGCTAACTGCATTATGCAGGTATATTGGTGGTACTTTAACTTATTCTGTGTTTGATTGTGCTTTTTTGCGGGCTATCATTATCCAAAGAATGTGTGGGTGCTATGGCTGTTTCCAGATGTGGCGATAGACAGTATTTGTTGCTAGTTAAAAGATCTTGGGTGGTCCATGCGTACCGTTTTTGCACCTCATTGATAGGCGGTGATAATTTATCACGCTCGCGTTTATTTTGTAACTGATAATGCATTTTTAAATAATGGTTGGCGATTGTTGCCAGTATTTAACAGAAATAATTAAACAAAATCACTTACTGCTTGCTACGATAAGCGTTAATGTCAAGTGTATCGTATTGTTATCGGAGCGCCTGCAAGGCATTCGCACTGATTCACCGCTCGCACTCGACTCCCCCTATAGTTTTGTGTTTTGTAGCTTGCCATAATTATAACACTTTGGTCTTTACTAGAGAGCTGTTTGATGCATTCCTAGACATCTAACATTTCAGAATTTTCCCTAAAGTTCTGTTTCCATATTACAGTATTAATTTGGGTTTTTGAAAGATTTCAATAATAGTTTTAGTTTTTTTGTGTGTATCAAATTTTATGTTGTTCTAATATACACTTTATAATATTTAAATTAATTACATTCTATTTTTAAACACCAGTGTTTACTCTGATGTAAAGCATATCACTAGTTTTATAATTTTTTTTTTTTTAATATATATAGCTGGCTCTGCAAACAAGATGCAATACACGGCTATGTTACATGAATAAACTTATGACTAGGAGTACATTAATTTTTGAGAGAGGATTAATTGAGTGCATTCACACCTCTGACTTACAACATTTGAGTTCTACTATTACTTAAAGCTAGTTAATCTAGAGTAGGTCCTGTGGTAGCTTACACTTGATCCTAGAATGTATGTTCTTTTGACCGAGGTTTAATTTAGTTGCACTTGTACACATCACTAATTTTTTAAAGAAGTTACTAGTTAGCTTGTGAATGTAGTCTGAGATTAGTGGAATACTTAACTCTTGATGTATTTGGCTGTTGCGTATGAACCAAGGGCAGTTAATTGCAAGACGTAGCACTTTGTTCTGCATAGTTTGAAGTTTCTTCAATGATGTTTTGGGTGCGTTACTCCAAACTGGGCATGCAGAAGTTAATATAGGGCGGAGGATCGCCTTATAGATCAATAATGAGCATTCAGATCTAAGATGGGATTTTCGGTTGATCAGCGGGTACAATAGAATGAGTCTTGTGCGGCACTCATTAAGTTTTTTATTTATGTGATACGCCCAGTTGAGTTTTGAATGTAAGTGGACTCCTAGGTACTTTACTGCAGAATCCTTTGGGTTCCATGGTATATCATCATTGTTTAGTCTGACTGTTGAGAGATGGGTGTAACGTTTGAGTGCAAACATCTTTGCTTGCGATTTGGTAGGATTGATTTTTATTTTCCACTTTTTAAACCAGTCACACGTTATGTTTACTACATTTTGTAGTCGTTCTATTGTTGTTTCAATTGTAGCGCCCTGCAAACATGGCTAGCGTTGAATTGTTTACCGTGGGCAAGTCATGTACATAAAGGTTGAATAAGGTTGGACCCAATAGGCTCCCCTGAGGTACTCCTGCCTTTGTTGTTTTGATGCTAGAAAGCGTTGCGTTGATTCTTACTCTGAAAGTTCTGTTGTTGAGAAAGGAATTTACAATTTTTATTATATAAGCCGAGATGTTTATCTTGATCATTTTATACAGGATTCCTTCAAGCCAAACCTTATCAAAAGCTCTTTCCAAATCTAGAAATATTGCTGCGGTATATTTTTTTCTTCAAACCCTTTCTCAATGAGTTCTGTTAATCTAATAAGTTGGTGAGCTGTTGAGTGCGACCGTGTGAACCCAAACTGGTGAGGCGGAATTACTTCGTTTTCGAGTATAAAGTCTTGCAGACGAGTGAGTATCACCTTTCCAGAAGTTTGGCTAGGGTAGATAGCAAGCTAATAGGTCGGTAGCTATCAGGATTGTGCTTGTCTTTACCAGTTTTGTAAATTGGTAGTATGTTCGCAGTTCGCCAAGGTAGTGGAAAGTAACCTAGCCTCATACAGCCATTACAAATTGACGTTAGGTAGGCTACTGCTTTTTTGGATAGGTGTTTTAATATTTCGTTGTTTATCAAGTCTGGTCCAGGGGACTTGCGCCTAGGAAGACGCTGTATGTATAGCCTCAGTTCTTGGGCAGTCACAGGGGTTATTTCAGTAGTCTCCCGTATATGAAAGTCAGCTAAAGTGTTTGCTATTTGGGTCGCAAGTATGGGGTCGTGTTCATCTGCATTTGGAGTAAAGACTTTCTCTAGGTGCGCGGCCAATATTTCTGATTTTTCTTCTTCAGATGAGTGGGTCGTGTTGTTATCTACTAATGGATAAATAACATTTGGTTGTCTTAGCAATCTTTTAGTTGCCTTCCACATATTGGAGTCACCGGGATGAATATCTTCAACGTAACTATTGTATCTTATTATTCGAAGGTTATCTAGCTCTTGTTTTACTAAATGATTTAATTTGTTACACAACGTTTTATAGTATGGTAGTCGTGACCTTTGCCATACTCTTCTGTATCTGTTTTTTGATCTTATAAGCTTTATTATATAATCAGGTGTTATGTTGTGCGAAGCAATATTTCTTCGTTTCCGTGGTGTTGTAGCTTCTTGTGCGCTTTCTTGTATTGCAGCCGTATATTGTGTCATTGCTTCATCGATACACATAGGAGATTGTAGCGGTCCCATCCAGGTTAGTTTTTGGTCTAGCTTTTTTTGAATAGTTGTCCAGTCGGTTATTCCATCAACAAGTTTAGGAGTAGGTGGCTTTATTTGAGGTATGTCATAGAACGACAAGATTACGGGTAGATGGTCCGAGTCTAGTTCGTTTGTTACCGTTTGTTGGATTGGTTTTTGAAGATTCTTGTGTAGCACAACGTCCAAAATGTCAGGCTGATAGTCAGCCCTATACGGATAGTAGGTAAATTCATTAGGTGCTGATATAAGTATGCAATGGTTCGTCGTAATGTTGTGTAGCCTTATACCCTCAGGGTTGCTAGTTCGGCATCCCCAGGTGGTGTTTTTTGCATTTAGATCACCTAGTAGCATCGTAGGCTCCGTACTGTTGAATAATTTACCTATATCGAGGTCTAATAGTCTTTTATTGGGTTGTTTGTACGCAGAGATTAATTTTAGGTGGCGGTTACTACCCATGTGTACTTGTCTGGCTACAGCTTCTAAGTTTTCTATATCAACAAGATGAAGTAGGTGATGTTTTAATTTTTTCTTTACTATGATCGCTACTCCCCCAGAGGCCTTATCAGCTACTCTATCTTTTCGGTGCACTAAATACCCTGGGATGCGGAATGCTTCAGTGTTAATAAAGTGCGTTTCTGTTACACAAGCGATATCTATGTCATAACGAGTCATAAAATCAATAAAAATGGAGCTTTGCGCGTGTGGCCATATAGTTGGCATTTTTTACACTGCGAGATTTCTGAAGATTTTCTTCGTAGTTCAACGTCAATTACGCAATAATTAAGTCTTGTTAAGCTAAAGATTTGCCTACCTTCCTGTGTATTTTCAAGATCCACCGCACAAAGAGGGATTGGATATCTATTCTTGTTATACAAGCGCGCAATCTTTTTAATGGGGTATTTTAAGGCTGTTAATTCGGTTTCTATTTCTTTTTCCGTCAGTGATACAGGAATATTCCGGATAATTACCGAGAGATTATTTGTTTCTGGGTCCTTAAAAGTGTGATAACTTAATTTCATTTCACTGTAGTGTTTTGTCATACATCGATAATCTTCTATGCTTGTTAGATTTAATCTTAGTTGATTGTTTTTGTGGACTGTTGTAAATTCAGTTGTGGTTTTATCTTTTAGTTCCTGTAGTATTTCCTGGTAATTGAGTTTATCAGCAGTATGCAAATATAAAGGCGGAATTTTTCTTTTCTTTTCAACGGGTACTGGTGTGACTTACGTCTGCAGATTAGCTGTATCCATTGAGTTGATTGCCGCAGCGTGCTTGCCTTGATAGATAATTTTGCCAGCATTTTCGATTTGTTTTTCATTTAAATAGAATTTGTTTTTTGTATTTAAGTTTTTTGGCTCGAACAAATATTTTTCGGTTCATATTCTGATGGCGATAAATCGCCACTGTTTCTTTTGTTATCGTTAGCGCTCATAATAGACAGGAACCCCTCCGCAGGGGTTCTATTATAGTGAATTTAGTACTTACTAATATTAATTGTTGTAGGAAATGCACTATCACTAGTAATAGCCGTAGGCGGCGATAACATGCGATAGCCGTTGGCACTTGTACTTTCGAGCGAGCGGAACGGGACACCGATCCTAACGCTAGGAAAGTCAAATCGCAACTCTCAGTTTTATAATAATGTCCTCATTTTCAACTTTAACTCCTTTACAAAAGAATAATTGAAAGCACACGTAATTTTTGTGACCCATGTAAAATGTATTTTCTATTATGAAACTCTGTGTAAAATAAAAACTGATATCTATAAAAAACCATTCTCAAAAAATTTAAAAAACCAGCAAAACCAGTCACTTAAATATGTTAACTTCAGTAAATAATTTAATAGCAAGTAATACAACTGAGAAATAACAAAAACGTATTGTAAAGTGTAAATTTATAAAAGCAATGTTCACTGACATTCGTTACAATTTTTTATAACTAAAAGTGTACGTAAATAAAAAACATGGGGCCGGCGAAGAGATTGCTCTGTAAGCAATCCCAGAACGAACTTAAAAAAACCTTTCGATTTCGATTTCGAATTTCGGGAAAATTCGAAATCGAATATCTCAAAAATTATTGGACGTAGAATTTTTTCGACTTCATTTTCGAATTCAGCGTAAAATTTCCTATAAGAATCACATTTAAAATCGTAATGTCGAAAAATTTCCCGAAATTGGAAGTCGAATATCTCGAAAACCATTCGACATAGAATTTTTTCGATTTCATTATTGAAATCAGCGTAAAATTTTCTTTAAGAATTACTCATAAAATCGTAATGTCGAAATTTTCCCGAAATTCGAAGTCGAATATCTCGAAAACCATTCGAGATAGAAACTTTTTGATTTCGATTTTGAAATCAGCGTAAAATTTCCTATAAGAATCCATTTTAAAATTTTAAAAAACCCATAATTTTGTGACAGCGACAGACAGACCGACAGACATATAGAATTCAGTAACGAACTTTTTAAGTTCGTTGAATATATTTCTATTAAAAGCTCTATAAAGGCTAAAAAAAACTTTAATTTCAATTGTATGTAACCATTTTGATAGAACTCTCATATTTAGAATTTGTCACAATTGCCATTTAGTAACTTGTATTATATCAGCATAATAGGTCGTCTTCAACGGCGTCGCGACGCTAATTAAAACAGAGACTACGGCGACAAGTTAATTATCCCTGCTGTGATTTAGAAAGCTTGCACTAGCCCTTGGAGTTAAATTAAATTTATTTACATTATTACATTGCATTGAACTTGTTGCGTAGTACAGAAAGTACCACATAATTCTATTTTATTTTAACCAGACATTATAATATGCTTTTTCAGTAAGACTGCGCCGCTCCACGAAGCAATGTCAATTCATTCTTGACTGAGCAACACACCTCATTAAAAAAAAGTAACCGATTGGTCTTCTAATATCCTATAATTAATTTAATCATCAGGATTGTGGATTATAAATAATTTTAGAGGACACTCGAGAAAACATCCCAGTATTGATTTTTTAAAGTGAGCCCCGACGGCTGCAGTCAACAAGTACGATTGGACCAAATCTCTCAAAGCTTGTATAGAGGATAAATATATGAATTTTTTATTTATAATTACCAATGATTGTTTAATAAATCTATGGCAAAATACTTAACTGTTTCGTTTTGGTTTTTTAATAAAAAAGAGAGCAAAAGAGATAAAAATAAGAAAACCGTTTTATGAGAAACTAGTACTTAAATTCAATGGCATAACCAAGTAATAAGTGGCCTGAAACAGTTCTGAATTAAGTGATTCTTTTTTTTTATTGTGGGCTAAATGCACTTGCTCAGATTTACCAATAATGCTTTGATTGTTCTTTATAACTTTTAGGCTACATATTAAAAAAAATAAAAAATAGAATCGAAGAATTAAGACAGGCATTTATAAAAATAAAACCTAAGCCTAGGTTTAAGAATTCGATTAGTACGATGCTACATATTTCCTACGCTCTTGTATGGTGCGGAGTGCTGGACAGTTAATAAAGCTAAAATGAAAAAAACTAAATACCTTCAAAGTGTGGGTTTATCATAGTCCTAAAAATATCATGGACGGACAGAGTACAAAATGAAGAAGTCCTGCAAAGATTAAACAAGGATATGGAAATAGAACTTACTATCAAAAGAAGAAAATTAGATTACTTCGGGCACTTGAGCGACATAAACGTTACAAAATTTTGCAAGAAATTACACATAGAGAAAGCGAGAGAAGTGTGGGAAGAATGGCTTCATGACTGAAGAATTTAAGAGACTGGTGCGAAGAAAGTAGTGTTCCCTTGTCTCGAACCGCAGCAAACAAAGTACAGACAGTGTTATTGATCGCCAACCTCTGATAAGAGAGGCACTACATGAAAAAAAAGGCGTAAAATTAATTCTTCCTTTATGTATGTGTATATATACACATTTAATTAAAATTTAAAAATTGTTTATTATTGTTTATTATTATCATTTAAATTATAACTAGTTAAAAAAAGTATTTGATGTTGACATAAGTGTAAACACATTTAAGATAGTTAAAAAATTTAGACATTAAAAATAAAAAATCTTTACCTTCCTATATATAGGGTGTCCAGAAAGGGTAGAGAGTATTTGTAAATTCAATTAAAAAACACTACAAGTCAGAAAAATTATTTTCTTTAATTTTTACTCTTTAGACAAGGTTTTAGAAAATTAAGTTCCAAAGATTGTGTTGTCCAAATGTTGACCCTGGCGCTGCTGGTACTCCTCTAACCGAACACGGAAATTAGCCGCCACGGTCCACAGGTCTCTCTGGAAGCGGCAGCCATTTCAGTGAGGATATTATGCTTCAATTGCAATAGAGTTTGTGGTTTGTTTGCATACACTTTCTTTTAAGATATCCCCAAAAGAAATAAGCAAGAGGTGTAAGATCGGAACTTCTCGAAAGCCAGTTGATGGTGCCTCAACGAGAGATCACTTTTTCCGGGAAAAGTTGACTGACAACCTCAAGGGATCGGTTTGAGGTGCGGCAAGTGGCTCCATCTTGTTGAAACCATGTTTCCACATTAAAACCTTCAAACCCCTGCAGTTGTAGAACCAAAAAGTTTCTTAACATGTCGAAATACCGTTCACTGTTTGCGTTAAGTGCTCACCCTCACCGGTCTTCACAAAAATAAGACTTAATGATGGCTTTACCAGACATGGCAGCCCACACAATAACTTTTGGACTATATAACGGTCGTTCATGTATCTGTCTTGGATTTTTGTTGGCCCAGTAGCGGCAGTTGTGTCTGTTTACGTGGCCATTTAAGTGAAAGTTTGCTTCGTCGCTAAACAGAATGTTTTTAAACGTTGGGAAACGTTAAAGCATTTCATTTTAAAAATTCAGCCGGAGAGGATAGTCGGTAACGTTCAGGTTTTGAACAAACTGAATTTTGTAGGCTGTAAGTTGTAAACCTTACTTCATAATCTTGTGCAACGCCGATTTTTTAATGCTAAGTTCTAGATTGCGTTTGCAAACTGATTGAGACGGATTTTTACGCACTGATTTCTTCAATCGTTTGTTGGCTTCAAACAGAGCGCGGGCGACCTTGATTGAGAATGTTTACAGTCGAACCGGTATTTTTAAACATTCTTATCCATTTTCTGATGGTATCGTCCTTTCGTGCATTCCATACGTTAAATTCTGCATGTTATAAACGTTGAGCTGCGATCGAATCATCATTGCGATAATAGTCGCGTACGCAAAAAGCGCGATGGTGTCCCGGGTACACTTCCATGGCTACTATATCTCCAAAAATCAGTGCGACAACCTATCCTTACTGCGCCGTTACATGGGCGGCGCAGATACAAATACCCCCTACCCTTTCTGGACACCCTATATAAAATGTATTCACCGTTATGATTCAATGATAAATTCATCGACTCTTAATAATGGATCTCCAGCAGCAACATATAGTTACCGCTACAACGACGAATCAACAGCATTGTGATGTATAAAGCCAATGCCTCAAATACCTAAGAAAATTGAGGTTATTATTAATTTAAGAGATTCGTGTGCTGACTCAACAAAATAATATGAGAGCAATAAATAAAGATTCGTATCAAGAAGAATAATTTAAAATAATTGAGGCATACAAAACGTCATACAACAGAGCATTATGTCGATATCCTACGTAATTTTTTGCTTCCACAACTACAACGCCGACGGGTCAACATTAAAAAAGTTTTTCAATAAGATAGTGTTGTTAAATGTTTTTCCAATACCTCATTTCACATTTTGGCAATATCCTTTAACTTTCATGGTCACCAAATTTGTCTGTCTGCGATTTCTGCATTTGGAGTTACCTTAGATCTACATTAAAAATCCTCGAACAGTAGAGATGAGTTGGACGTTACCATTTGCAACTGTGCCAGAAGAAATGTTGGTAAATTCAATGCATAACTTTTTAAGAAGGGTTTCAGATATGTGTGGAGCAAGAATAGTGTCATCTTTTCGATACACTGCTTCATTATTAAATATCTAAGTATACCTACTACTACTGTATTTATTACAGATTACTTTGGTTTTAGCAAAAATTTTATATGGAAAATAAGGAAGTTAAGCTTATTTGAAGAACGTTTTTTTTTTTGGGCCATAATCAATGTGTTGCATTGCTCATGCCTTGAACTCCTTTTTCAACCACGCCGAGAATCTATGTGTATATTATTTAGACATCTTTCTCGATGTGCATTGCTAAAAAAGCTAATAAGTCACTACTAGCTTTCTTAATTTGATTTTGCTTTTATTAAGAAGTACCCTAAAAGTATCCTGTTGTAGAATGGCCTGAGCTTTTTAGCATTAATTTCCATTGAAAGAGACTGAACACAAAAATATTCTGCTTAGTTTACCATTTTTACATATTTTTGTATATACCAGAGTTGAAGAAACATAGCCCCTAATATTATGGCTAATTGACTAGTTTAACATAAGAGTTCTTAAATCTAACTGTAACACAATAGTTCCAGTTAGTTGTTTGTTAATTTGCTAGCGCAGTCATACTAACTTTTATAGGATTTTAAACTGCTGCACTACTCTCAGCTTTCTCTAAGATTACGCAGCACTTTTCACTAGTAGAATTTCAAATCCCTTAACCATTAAGGCTCGATGAGTTCGTTGTTAGGATGATAATATAGACTCTCCTTGCAGGCTTCTGTAAAAAAGACCGTACACACTTTTGAAGGATGGCAGTAATCTGGGGAGATTTTTAGAATCACTTATAAAGACAACCATGCTTTACAGTAACTAAAACAAGCAGTTGCCAACCTTTCCTTCCTGTGGGATAAAGCCCGTCTGAACGCCGTGAAAGTAGATCAGCTGCCTAGATTAAGAAAGGCGGCTCTGTAGATTCCGGGGAAACCCTAGGCCACAGAAACCGTCTTCTGTAGGCTGGCAGTGCAGGATTCTATTCTGCGCTTGCTCCAATTAGAGGATCCATGTTGGTTGAGTTCTGGTCTAGCATGGCCAACATCAACGTTATCCCTCTGGTGGGCATCCTCAAGTCAAGTTGACTTGACGGATGTATGTACGGAAAGAAGCGGCAGAGGAGATGGTACAATGGGCCCAACTGAAGCCTAAGTTGCCCTTCATTTTATGTCCAGAACCCTCTTGTAGTTTGTGGAAAAGTTCAGTATTTATTATGTACCACGAAGCATACACAATGTTCTTCACAGCTATAGTATAACCACCTGTATTTTAGTTGTAATTTGGAGCATTTTTTCTTTCGCCTGAGCTTCATATCTAGTAGTATTCCTAGATGAGTTACGTTAAAAAATGACAGTTGTTAATTGCTACTAAAACGTAGTGGTACTTTTGTTTATAAATTTGACATCAATTGACTTGGTTTTGTTAAGTTTAATATACCATTTTTAGCCCATACATTTACAGTATCTAAAGCCTTTTATAATTTGTTATTCCCACTATCCACGTTTGAATCTAATACCATACCACCAGTATTATCTATAAATGTAGCTACCAATATTTCTTTTGGTTTGAGCAAATCACTATGTATAAGAGGTAAAATATTGGCCTCAACACACTTACCTTTTGGCACCCCCGTTTTAATCGGTTTAAGCTTCGAGTACGCATCATCTTTTACGTAAAATATTTACAGACAGGTACTATCTGTTTTCGGCCGGTAGGAATTTGTCCATGATCAAGTGCTTGTGCCACATCTAGAAATAAGGTTGAGCACACCTTTGTCTCTTCTTAAGTGATTATTCACTTACGTCTGTACTTCGATGCATTCGATCGATTGCAGAAATGGTGTTCCAAGACAAGCTGTCTCCTATTGATTATTAGTTTAAGTCCAAGCTGCTTTTGCAATCTATTTTGCATTTTTTCCAAAAAGTGTTCTTAATTTTCAGTATCTTTTTTAACTAAATAAAAAAAAATTCATAAGCACATCTATCATCTAGTTTTTATATATTTAACTATTTGTAATACAGATTTTTTCTTTTCTCTAAAGAACTCTTCAAGTTCTTCGTCGCTGTAGTAATTTTTTAACTTCTCTTAAGACGGCGAGGAATATCATTGTCAACAAAAATCTTCAACAAGGTATGGGACGCTGCGAAAGACTGTAAAATAGGAATAATACTACCGAGATTCAAGAAGGGCGATAGTAGGAAGGGTTCAAACTATAGAGGCATCACAATATTAAGCGTGGTATCAAATGTGTACAAACATATATTGGAAAAAAGACTAAGAAGTGTAATAGAAGAAGCAGAGAGCGGTTTTAGGAAAGGGAAAAGTGTACAAGACCATATCTTCAGTATAAAATAAATGATAGAGAAAAACAGAATAAAAACTCAGAAATATATATATGGCTTTCCTGGACTTAGAAAAAGCCTTCGATAGAGTACTGCAGAAGAAAATATGGAAAAGTATAACACAAAGAAATGTGACTACGAAGTTAATAGAAGAATACAGAGTCTGTACAATAACAACAGAAACTACATAAGAAAACATAATTTACAGTCGACAGCATTCGGAATAACTGAGAGACCAAGACAAGGGGGTGTAATTAATCCAACGTTGTTTACATTAATAAAAGACGACATAATTAAGGCAACAGCAAATAAGACCGAAAAGGAACATATAAACTATCACCTGTGAATGTTTCGGTATGTGCCTTTGCAGACGACCTTATGATATGTGCAGAAAAAAAGGACCTAAAAGAAAATCTACAGATTTAGCAATAAGAACTAGCAAAGAAAATTTAAAAATAAACATAAACAAAAAGTAATGGTAGTAAGTAAGGAAAATGTGAACACTATCATAAAAATAAACAAAGTAAGATAGAACAAGTGGATGTATTCAAATACCTAGCAGACAAATGGACAGAGAGGAAAACATAGAAAGTGAAGTCAATGAAATAATTGGTAATGCCGCAAGATTATATCACAGTTTGAAGAAGCCGTTCATAGGTAAAAAGTAGATAAACAGAAAAATGGAAATGGTAGAACAATTTTAGACCAATCTTAATTTATGGAAACGAGAGCTGGGTCCAAACAAACTCAATGAAAAGTAAAATACCAGCTGTTGACATGAAGTACTTAAGAAGAGTCAAAAGAATCACCAGGAGAGACAGAATAAGACTGATCCTTCGTGTGACCTGCTTGATCTTTTATAGGGCTGGAAGTGAAAGTTTGTTTGGCGGGAGATGCGTTGGGTTGGGAAAGTTTGTAGGATTAAGGATGTTGCGTAATTGGCGGTGCGGAGCAATAAGGGACTTCCACATGACAGGCAAACGCTGGCTGTCATCCCTTGTGTTGAGGCACTGTGGGCGTTTTTCTATTTCAATTGCCTCACGTACTATTCTGCTGGTAAAATAGGAAATAGGGGCAATGGTTTTAGCCCCAGAGAAATTGATCTTGTGGCCTGTTTCTTCGCTGTGTTTGACAAGTACCGAACCATTATCGCCTTTTCGTACCGCCAGAGAATGCTCGTATATTCGGCTAGATATTTGCCGATTTGTTTGACCTACGTAGGTCCTTTGGCAGTCTCCACAAGGTATTTCATACACTCCTTGGGATTCATTGGGGCAGTGATCCTTTGCTGAGCGAATAAGCCCAGATATTTGGTTGTTGGTCGTAAAGACCGTGCGGATATTTTGCCACATTAGTATGCGGCTTATTCTATCGGTGATGCTTCTAATGTAAGGTAGAAATGCTTTTTGTTGGTCAGACGGGTTTTGGGATTGAGAGTTAGTGTTTTTATTTATATTTTTGATTATATTAGTTAAGGATTTGTTGGAATATCCATTTTGCAGTAGGGTGGTGGTAATGGATTTAATTTCTGTTTGGCGATTTTTTGTATCGGAAAGTCTGATTGATCTGGTTATGAGGGATTTTGCAACCGAATGGATTTGGGCAGGGTGGTGATGGGATTTAGCATTTAGGTAGCGGTTAGTGTGAGTGGGTTTTCTGTAGACAGTGTAATAAAAGCTGTCATTAGAAGGATTTTTTGTTATAAGAGTATCTACGAAGGGAAGGGAATTGTTATGTTTAGTTTCCATGGTAAATTTGATATTGGTGTGGATTTGATTGAGGTGGGAAAGGAATTCTGGAAGGGTATTATGTCCACGAGGCCAGATAACAAATGTGTCATCGACATATCGTATCCAGCAGGTAGGTTTAAGGTGAAAGGAGGCCAGGGCTTTTGTTTCAAAATCGGTCATAAAAAGGTTAGCAATGACAGGTGAAAGTGGGGAACCCGTAGGAACACCATTAGTTTGGCGGTAAAATATATTTTGGAAGGTAAAGTAAGTATTGGATAGGCAATGGTTTATTAGGGAGAGGATATTGTATTTATATTATACGTTGACTTTAATAACTGTAGGGTATCAGGAATTGGGATGTTTGTAAACAAAGAAACGACATCAAAGCTAACCATGATGTCACCTTCACGTATAGGGAAGGTTTTCAGTATTTCTAGGAAATGATAGGAGTTTCGGACGTAGGATGATGCCTGCTCTGTGAGAGGTTGGAGAGTCTTAGCAAGGTATTTGGCTAGGTTGTGGGTGCATCGGTTTTTCTTCGAGTGCGTGCGGGTTTTCTGTGCCCCAAATGCGACAATTTTGTTTGTTGACATACCCGCCGAGATGGAAATGTGCTTCATCTGAAAAGATGGTTTTTCGCCCAAAATCGGCATTTTCTTCAAGTCGATCTAAAGCCCATGAAGCGAATCGAAAACGCATTTGATGGTCAGTTGGCTTCAATTGCTGAACCAATTGGACTTTGTACGGCATCATACCAAGGTCTTTACGCAAAATTCGTCTCAATGATGTCTCCGAAATGTCCAATTGTTGAGATCGACGGTGAACTGATGTTCCTGGCAATTAACGCACACTCTCGGCAACAGCAGCGATATTATCGGGTGTACGCATTGTTTTTGGTTTTTTATGCGTTGGTTTGTCAATAAGCATGCCAGTTTCTCTCACTTTTTTTTAACAAGATAACGCACATACAGAGCTGACGGTGCCTCTTTTCTTCCCATTTCCGTACGTAATTTTCGCACACATTCTGCAACATTACCATGATTTTCAAAGTAATGTGGCAATATTTCCCAGCGTTCTTCAAGTGTATACACAACCATTTTCGTTCAGCGGAAGGATAAAACTAAAAAACAAAATAATAAAACAAAAATGTCATGAACGAAGTGTTGCCATTCACCGAATACACGATAGTTCAAAAAAAAACGTTAGATGGCGGACCCTGTATTATATATATATATATATATATATATATATATATATATATATATATATATATATATATATATATATATATATTATTCTCCTATATCTTTTACTGGTTAGTGCAATATTATTTTTAATTTTTTCCGTATATTTTGGTTAGTTATATAGTATTTATTCATATTTGGTTCACAAAATTCTGTTAGCCCTGTTCCATTGACATTTACTGTTTCCTACCGTATGAGCCAATTATCTTATCATCTACTTTTTTCCAACGCGTCTATTTAAGTCACCTAAAATTATTGCTTCTTTTCTATTGCCAAGATTACTTAAAAAGTCCAACAGTTGTTTGAAGAATTTTTATTTGATTCTACATTAGTATTATCATTTAGGGCAAACACACCTTTAATATAAATAAACCGCCCCAACAATTTTAATACTGCTGTAATTATCCGTTTCTTTATTGCTGTCCATTTTAGTATATTTTAATTTTTTGTGTCTGATAGCTATAAAGACTCCAGCTTTTGCTCTTCTGTGATTTTTGACCCCACTAAGTTTATAAAATACTTCACATTCTTTGGTTGTAAATCCTTAAACATTCCAACATCCGAATTTTTTTCTTGAATCTTTGTTCTTACTTAGTTTTCTTTTCTACATTTAGGGTATTCAGCATAAACAGAATTGCCTCCCCTTCCCATATCCAATTGGGCTCCCTCTCTTAGAGGTATAGATTTTAACCACCCAGGGACTATCCTTTCTAGACGAATTTTTCATTCTGTTTGTTTGGTTGTAGGCCCGTAACATGGAGTACCAATGCTGTTTGCAGCCGCTCATTATAAAATAGACTCTACTATGTCCTAGTTAATCCGCTCTTTTTGCCAGTATAGGATATAAGAACCTTCTTCTGCTTCCGAGTTCGTTGACTACGTGGCACAACTGTAACCTCGGGTTAGGGACCACTACCAGGTCAGATTAACCCAGGTTTGCTTAACCAGATTGTTACTCTTCCCTTTTTTTCTCATTCTGGTTTGGGACAAGTAATGGTAAAGATACTATGTACAAAAAAAGAATAATTGAATTAAAAAATTCTTTTGAGAAATAATACTTAAAAAGAGACACATTACTCTCAGTTGATCGAATTTAATACCGTGGCTGGTTTAGAACTAAAATTTAAATGGAAATATTTTAATAACTTGTAAGTGTCAATGAATAATATGAAAAACCATAAAATATGTTTATAAAATACAAAGACTGTATGAACAAATATAGCAAAAGGCACAAACAGATAACCCTTTTTGGACTTCAAAATAGTTGCCATCCTTCAAAACATGTTATTGGCAATATTTATAAAGCTTCTGAAAACTATCAGTAAAGACTTCGTTGGGAATAAATTGCAGAATATTCTTGAATTTCCATCACATCCATTAAGTGAGCGTCTTTTGTGGTACTACAGCGCTAAAACACAAAAGTCTACAAGTGACAGATTAGCAGAGAAAGTATGGATTGCGGTCACACATGGTAATGAAATCTCTAGAGGTTTTCATCCATTTGGTTTTTCATTCATCTTGTACGTTACAAAATGAGACCAGGTCTTCCGTCCGCCCAAATATTTGCTCTTGCTAATAAATAAATCCTCCTTTATTAATCGTAGAATCCGTCGTTAATCAGCATTTGTCGCATTCGCTCAATCATATCTTAGGTTTTGCTTTGTAAACGTCTGACTCACACGCGACTCATCGTTAGTTGTTTTTTTCTCGTTGCGAGAGCGTATATTTACACTAATATCTCGTATATCTCTATGGCTGTGTTCCTCAATTTGTAACCTTTCACGCAAATTTTGCCTGTCCGTAGCAGATTTATCCTGACGAACAGCCTGGAACACAACGCAAGGTGGTGCTTCTAACTATATAAACATATGCGTTCATTTATCAAATTTTTAGCACACCTCATATATTATATTTTCTCTTATCGGTGGTGTTTGAAGTTTGAAAACTCTTAACATTTCTTGGAGAAGCCTAAAAGTCTAAAAAACAACACATGTGTATTAAAGATTGCGTTTAATTTAGTTAGTAATAAATAGCCATCATTATAATGATTTTTTATTTTGACTTTTGTAAAACTATTCTTACATTATTTATAGCAATGATGTAGAACTATCAACTCTTAAACAGTTTTCCAACATTGCTAAATTTAAATAAAGCTATAAAGTTTTCTAGTATTCACTGCTTCAGCGCTTTTGCACTTTGTAGTTGTATCCCAGTCGAAACGAAAAATAGTAGATAATCTCGACGAAGCTTAAAATGCTCGCTCCTACGAAAAGTCCAGCACTACCCCCCATTGACACTAAAAAATTAAATAAGAATTATTCAGTTTTACATGTCGTGTTCTTCTTAACAAACAGTTAAATGTATATTTAAACGAATTGTAAGTTTTGTTGTAAAAGATAGCATTATCTCCAACATAATTAGCTAACATTACAAACAACAAAAAAGTAATTCTTATATTACCCATAAAAATAAATCTACTTACTTCTATGTGTACGTTTTATTATTGTTTAGACTAACAGTAAACGGTCTGCATCGTTGAAGGTAAAGCTCAAATATAATTTATATACAACAAGAAAACAAGACTGTAAATCAAGACGGGGTGCTATTATGTATTAGCAATTAATTAGGGGTCAAGTATTAATAATAATTTATCAAACCCAACAGCCGAGGTTAAACATGACGAGCAGCTTGCTCTCCTGGACGAATATACATAGTTATGGACTGCATTACCAAATAAATTTATATTCTAGTGGCTTTTTTTACTTATATTTATATTTCATCAAGTAAGTCATCACAACGAGCAGTGTGGCACAAATTGTGTCTTTTAGCTTATTCCCTTTAATAGCTATTTTAAAGTAAAACATAATAATTTTAATGTCCAGTGTTTTAGTAGCAGAAAATTTATATTATAAGATTTACATTATAAAATAAATGATATTGAGTACAAGATGGACAACTGCGCAGCATCAACAAACAGTAACAAGCAGCATAAAATTTAAACATCTAGTTAAACATAATAGAAACTAAATTAATCCCGGGACAAACATAGGTATCAAAATCGAACATGTGGTTATAACAAAAAATAAAGCTCATACAGTAAAGAATCTAATAACATACAGAAGAGCAAATGCAGACTTTGGTTATTATTTAGTAATTCCGACAAAGAACATGAGTAAAAATAGAAAGGTATACAAGGGAAAAAAGTGGAATTTCGGAAAGCTAAACGTAGAATTTCAATAGGTTCAATATACAAAAGAAGTAAATAAAAAAGTTAATAAGAGATAAAAAATGCGAAAATATTAATAACAATATAGTAATAGATTACAAAAAGTAAAAAATAAGAAAAAATAATTTCAAAGTGAAAAAGAAATAAAACAAAAGGGGAAGGCAAGAGATGTATAACAAGAAGCCAAATAAAAAATATAAGAAAAGAAACAAACTCTAAAAGAAATTTAAAACAGCAAAAGAAATAATTAAACTAAAAAGATGTATCAAAAAATAAATAAGACAGAAGGCACAAACAAAATAAAGAAAATGAAAACCACCAGAGGCAGAAAAAAATTGGAATGCTATGACAGGGGTTTTTCTATGAGTTCTTGAATAAAGAAAAGCACAGACCTTAGTAAATAGGTAAAACAAACAAAAAATGTGAAAAACGAAGCAACAACGAAGTAGTAAATAAACTTACGTATATATAATATAGAGGATACGATGAGGAAATGAATAATATATGTAATGAAAAAGTGCGAAATACATAAAATAATATTCCCAATAATATCCCATGGTTAGGGTTTATTATCATAATTAAGAATAGGGAAAAATTGAATAGAGACAAAATCGGGATCACAAAATGAGGAAATAGAACGTACAAGAAATATTAGAGATAGTAATTAGTAAAACAAAAACCAGAGATGCCTATAAAGAAAACACAGCATAGAAGATATAGAGACTTATGCACTCTAAAAATGGATAACTAGGGCTGCAGAAAAGAAAACTAGAAACTAAAACTAAGACAAAATTAAATAATCAATCCTGACACAGTTATCTTCAAAGACAGAATAAAATTTGCTCAAATGGCAATTTGATTTTAACTGTGATTTTTAAGCTTCTATACCTAAAAGGATAGGTGCAGACGTCTGTCTGTCCGTCCCGACTTTCAACTCGAGAACTACCGAACCTAATAAGGGGAGTATCATTCAAAAGCCTATGGCATACTAGGCTCACAACCGCGAGTGAAATGTCCTACAACAATGCAATAAGGGCTTTTAGTGCACCCAGCATTCCTTATAACTTTTGGTCAAGGCAGCTTGCAAGCTGAAGACCAACTTCTATTTCTGTCATTTCTGACATCTGTCACGCCTTATAATTTTTTATCTGTGACAGATAGAGACATAACGTTTGGTCGGTTTGACCGGAAGTGGCCGCAAATTTTTGTTTATGTATAGAAGCCCCAGACATTGGTGGAAAAGGAGTTCCACGTCCGTGCTTGTATTAAGTAATTTGAAGGTTTGGCATTGTGACAAAGCAAAATAAAACTTCTACCAAACATGTGAGTTGTTTTAAATTAGATTGCACAATTTGTTTGTTTAAAATCTTAATTGTATTTATTGTAAACAAAAATTAAGAAATAAAATACCAGTTTACTTATACAAAAACGAGCTTTATATGCAATCTTAGAAATTGATTAAATTTACCTGGTTTTTGCATACGTCCTGTGGATAATGGATTAATCTGCTACTTAAACTTTTTTTTAATTTGTTAGAAATCAGAATATTACATACTCTGTGATTTAGGTATCTTTTTTTTAATTTATTTAACCAGATCAGCAACGTCGTGCTATACATGGTTCTGTTAACTATTGATTACATGTAACACTATTGTCGCGTAAGGATTGCCTATTGGCTTATCCATTCACTGTTTAGTTTTATTGTTGTATTATTTTGGTTTTGTCACTACACTACACTTCATTATCACTACTATCGTCGGTTGAGAGAAGATCTTGCGTCAGTTTACGTTTCAAGCGTTGATGTTTGTGTCTCATTCCTAGTGTGTAATGGGCTGCTCCTGCACAGTTGTTTAAATTTTTAAAGAAGGTTGTCGCTAATTTTTTAATGTGTTCTTCTATGGTTGGGATATTTAGTTCAGCGTGTAGTTGGTGGTTCCTTACATATCATGGAGAATTTGTGGTTATTCGAAGAATCTTATTTTGTAGTGTTTGTATTTTGCGGATGTGAGTCGGTGAAGCAGATCCCCATACACAGCATGCATACATTACCAATGGTCTAATTATTGATTTATAGATTACCATTGTACAGTCTATGTGTAGAGAACTTTTTCTGTTTATCAGTGGGTATAGTAGGGCTAATCTAGCGTAGCTTTCATTCAATTTGTGGTTAATATGGAAACCCCAGGTTAGTCGCTGGTCTAAGTATACCCCTAGATACTTAACTGGGCTATTTTGCGTGTTCCATGGAATTTCTTCATTATTTTTTTGAATGTTGTATCTCTGAGGCGTCGTAAGGTAAACACTTGGGCTTGACATTTGGTTGAGTTAAGGTTTATGTGCCATTTTCCCATCCAGCTTGATATTGTATTTAGGCTGGATTGTAGTTCGTTTGATGCTTCCCATAGTTCTTTGCTCTGGGTAAGTAGCTCAGTATATCTTCGTACATAGCAATGGCTGCTTTGTCTATTTGAGGTATATCATGGACGTAGATATTAAATAGTGTTGGGCCCAATATGGATCCCTGTGGGACGCCTGCATTGATAGGTCTAACTGTTGAGTATGTGGAATTGATTCTAACGGAGAAGGTGCGGTGTGTGAGAAATGATCGTATAATATGTATCAAATAATCTGGTATGTGGAGGCGCTGTAGTTTATAAAGTAGACCTTCTATCCAGACCCTGTCGAAAGCCTTAGCTATATCCAGGAATGCTGCTGTAGTATAAGCTTTATTTTCGTAGCCTTTTTCTATGTATTCCACAATTCGTTGTAGCTGATGGGTCGTTGAGTGTTTGGATCTAAATCCAAATTGAAATGGAGGGAGTATGTTAAGCAAGTGTAGGTTTTGAAGTAGGCGCCTGTTCATTATTTTTTCTAACAATTTGGATAATTGGTCGATAGCTCGTTGGAGAGTGCCGATTTTTTCCAGATTTATGAAATACAAGTATGGTTGCATGCCTCGAGGCAGCAGGGAAGTAACCAAGTCGCATGCAGGCATTGAAAACTGTGGCTAAGTAGCCATGTATTTTAGTTGTGAAGTTTTTAATTATTATGTTTGGTATGAGATCGCTTCCTGGGGATTTTTTCACCTTAAGTTTTTTAGCTAATCTTTTAACCTCTCTGGGCGATGTTGGTTTGAATTCACCCTTTGTATTTGATTCGTATTTTTGGAGATATTGTCTTACTTCTTCGTCAAAAGCATTATCATTATTTGGTGCTGGAGTAAACACAGCTTCAAAATGGTATCTGATTATAAACATATGACAATTCTAATATATTTTATATAAGATGCACTGTTAATATGTTCTGACTATTCTAATTCGTTGTGTCACACGCTCACGTCTTCTTAAGTCTTCTATGACAAAGGTAAGACTACTTAGATGTTTGATTTATTACTTTTCTGATAAGCAAAATATTGAAATCCTTGTGGATAGTATGGTTTGAGATGAACCAAGGAACATCACGATAGCTCTGAGTGTCTTGAACTGGAACCGTTGTAACATATCAATGTCTTGTGAGCTGTAACATCCCCATATTTTCATCCAGAGAGGCTTTAGTTACTCCTTTCTCTTCTTTTAAATATAAATTTTCCATATTAGACGATTGTCCAAATGAGAAAAAGTAGATATCTGATTCTTTTATACCAAGAAACTATTGTTTATAAAAACTGGAGACCATTATTGGCGTCACAAGACAAAATTTATATGTCTTAATTTATTTTCACTTTTTTGTTCAGTTGAAAACGATGATTAGGTGACCTTCTAACTGCCTGATATCGACAAATTCTCAGAAATAGTACTAATAGCTGTACTATCAGTAAATGCGCCAATTTCGTTTTCTTAAATCTGCTGTATATAAGATATAAGATAAAAGACTGAAGACATTACCTTTTGGTGCACCAAAATGTACTCGACTTCGTTGCCAAACTTAACGTGGAAGTATAGGTTGGAGAGTTAAGATTTGAATAGCAAGTACTATGGATTAGAAAAATATTTTGGTTTTTTAAAAGCACCGTGGCATACTCTATCAAAGATTTGACTAACATCAAGAAATGCCATTGGGTAGTGTTTATTTATTTATTACAGTAATATCGCGGAAAAATCATCTTGTACTTTTTAATTGTGAGTTTTTTTATACTTTCAATAATAACGAGAAAGGACCAGCTTCGTTAGTATTCTTTCCAGGCTTCAAAAACATTATGATTTGAGTTGGATTGACTAATATGATAGTACAATGGGGTTGAATATTATAATTAGAATTGTTATACCCTTATTTGGTAGTTCCTTTTGAATATTAGGTGTTATAATGGCAAACCCAGAAGCTTATTCATCTTTTAAGGCTTGAATTATTTTTTTACTTATTCGATAGAAAAGAATAAATAGAGATAATTGTAAAGAAGCATCTATGAAGCTCCTCTTTAAATTTTACTTTGACCCCATATTGTTAAGTACAAAAACTTCGGCTTCTCTTATCTCACATCCAACTCAATCTCCTGCTTTCATATTAGTAGATTCAGTGTTTGTGGTCTTTTAAATCGTCCAGTTGGTTTTCGTATAAAATTATCTACATATTACTCAAATTGTGGGCAAACAATTAAATTTTGCCTAATTGATAATGTGTGCGTTGTCAAATGCCTCTAGCACGGCGTCCTTCATCTATTAGTTGTTCCATTTGTAGAAGGATATTTATTTAACTTTGTTGTCTCAATTGTATAGAGGGTGAGGCTGTCTATGAGAGGGTTTGTAGTTTTTTTAACTTTTGAAAGCCTGCAAGGCTTAGGAAAAAATTAATGCGATCACAATCCTGTCTGTCTGTGGTGTATGTCTGTCGATAAGATATTTCCGGAACTATTTAACCGTTTCACTTGAATTTCAGACCTGTAGCTCTCATATCTCATATTTCAGATACGGGGGTAATGAAGTTACATTCGTGACTTGCTTCTTTTCGAATGTTTCCTTTCCGGATTTTACATCCGTATCGTTATCTATATATTCTCAAAATAAATTCTAATTAGCATTATCTTTAAAAAATGGAAGAAAGTTTCCTTTTATAATAATAGTTGAACTAATTATAAATAGCACAAGCAAGTGATCAGATGAGAAATCATAACAAGCTTCAAAGCAAGTGCTCCTGTCGAACGGTCGTCTTCAAATCGTGACCGCAGAGATATAGCGAGCCCGGGCGCTTTATCAGCTATCGGCTGTATAAATGAAATTTTATACTCAATAACTTCATTTAGTAAAATATTCTATATTAACTCTAAACTACTTTTTTTAATTACTTCCCCTTAGCGGGGCAAATCAGTGTCAGCAAATAAAAGAAATTCTGATCATCTTTTACCTCCTATAAGTGATTTTCAAAAAAAATTCAACTTAACCTAAATAATTACTAAAAAAATTTTAAACCTTTATGCGAAAATGCATTATCAGTATTAAAGCATTAAGCTGAGGACTTATCACTCGTCTGTTACTAAATGTGACTTCTGCTTCTACTTTAAGTTTTTCTTTCGCTGAGAGAATAGCCTACTTCTTGGATTGCGTCTCCTATCAGAGGTCCGCTATCACCACATCATAGACTGCCGATCGAAATAATTGAGTGCTGTTAAAACCACACCAGTCTCTTAGATTTTAATCGAGGACACGTGGTCTATCAATATTTCTTTTTTCATTTCCCTGCATTATCAATTGTAGAAGGGCACATTTGGGCCCTCTCATTATATAGCCTAGATATTAAAGCTTTCTCTTGTTTATAGTGTTAATAATTTTGTTTAGGACTTTGGTATTGGTGATCCTATCTGTCCAGGGACTCTGCTACATTCTGCGGTAACACCACATTTCAAAAGCCTGTAGTTTGTTTAGGTAAATTTTCTTTAGCTTCAACTCCGTACATAAGCATCGAGAATATGTAACAACGTAGCATTTTCATCCTAAGTCTTATATCGATATCCCGACTGGTAAATAGCTTTTCAATTTTCATAAATCCGACACTAGAAAGGCCATAAAGGATTAGAGAAGAAGAAGAAAAGAATTTTCATAAATGTTGATGTAGCTATTTCTATTCTTGTTCTTATCTCTTTTGTTTGTTCACCCGACTGTTCTATCCAAGCTCTAAGATATCTATATGACTGTACATTTTCTATGACTGTGTTCGCTATTGTCGAGTTTATATGGTTTAATTTCGATTTTGTGGGGATTTTGTAATTACCATTAGTTTGGTTTTATTAAAGTTTATTTTAAGACCATATTCGTTACATCGATCATTTAGTTTCTCTAAAAGATGTTTCATGTCATTGATATTGTCTGTTACCAGGACGGTGTCGTCTGCATACCTCATATTATTAATAGTTTCACCATTTATAACTACCACCATTCATTCTTCCTCTATGGTCTTCTTAAAAATAGGTTCACTGTAAAGGTTGAGCAAGAGTAGCGATAGGGTGAATCCTTGTCTTACTCTATTTCTTCCGTTAGTTGGTTTTCAAGTTTTGTATTTACCTTTTGGCCCAAATATAGGTTATCAATTATTCTTATGTTGTCTGAGTCTATGTTTTTGTTTGCAAAGAGATGTAACTTATGATGTTTCACTTTGTCAAAAGCTTTTTCAAGATCTACGTAACATGCAAACACCTCCCGATTAACATCTAGACAGTGGTGGAAAAGTATATTAATCCCAAAGAAGGCTTCCTTTGCTCCGAGTTCTTCGCGAAATCCAAACTGCGCTGCTTATATGTTACTCCAATTTTCTATATATTTTTTGCAAATGATCTTTAAGAACTGTTTTAGAGTGTGGCTCATGAGAGCTATAGTTTGATAGTCTGTACATTCTCTTGGATTTAGTTTCTTGAGTATAAGTACAAAAGTAGATGATAACCACTGTTTTATTGTTTTATTGAAAATGTCTAAAAGGGTACCGATTAACCTTCTTCAGTTTCTTTGTTTTATATTCATTCACTTTATCTTTGTTCTTCCTCCTCTTTTCTATGAGCTCCAGAATTTTTGCCGTCATCCAGAGCTTCTTCTTGATTCTTTTGATTATTAGGTTATCTTTAACTATTGTTTCTAACCCTCTCTGTATTTGTTTCCACTTTTTGTCCATTAAATCGTAACCCAGGGCCTTATGGGTATTGGTAAGTTATATTTGTTTGCGCACTTCGGCCGCCGAAAAGAGTTTGATTGGTAATAACTTGTGTTGCGTTCGATATATTCGTCTGAAGTGATGTTTTCTGTAGACAATTCGTAAATTAGTTTGATTGCGTTTACTTGTATTTGTCTTGTAAAATTTGGTATACTAGCCTTTACAAATTTGCGGGATAATAGCCTCGGTATTAAGCATATGTTACTCAAGTTGTAAAATGAAAACTATTTTACGGTACCTTGAGAACGAAAAATAAAAATATAAAGCATAAACAGGCAACCTACTAAAAAAGGAAAAAAATCGATGGACAAATACTTCCGATAAATGTTAGAACGGAATAATGAAACAAAACAAAGGATAATTGGGGAAGGATATGAAGAAAAAATAAAAACCTATGCAAAGATTTTGCAATCAAAATAAAGAAAAATTTAGAGGTTACAACAGATGCACAATTTTGATTAAGAATAAACAGGAGTGCAGAATCAGGTATTTATAATAATAAAAATGGTAAGGCCCTACGCCCCGCTTGGGAGCACGGCCTGCGAACTGAGAGGTTAAGGCTCTCATACGTTCGCTCTCTCTGCCCGGTCGTCGCGCACCATCTCTGATGCGGGGCGATGTGGCAAGCACCGCACCTTATACGACCGCCATTATTACCCCTTGTTCAAATAAACGCAGGTACTCAATTATTTTTAGTGACTGAGTAGTCCACCCGCCAGGCATCAGAGAGTACCGGGAATTGAACCCGGGTCCGTCAGCCTCGCAACCCGCTCCTCAACCACGGAACTACACTGGCTGGTATTTATAATACGACAATTAAAAAAAAAGACAAATACATATATGTTTTGTAGATCTTCAAATACCTTTCAACAGAATTAAAAGAGAACAAGTGAAAGCACCACATTTAACGTAAGCATGAAAAAGACGATAATAGGCTTTTATTTGGTTCCAAAATTAACTTATTATGCAATAAATAATTTTATATCTTTTTCGAAAAACTTTAATATCAATTCAACAAAAATTTTAAGATGCATATACATTTTTATTGTCAACTGATGGTAGCATACTAGCAGCCTTATTTTTAATGCAGTATATATTTCTAGTTCGAAATCCATTACCGGGTGGCTCATTTATTATTATTTTAATAGAAGTATATAAATCTAAATATTTATCTATCAAAAACAAGACAGAACTTACCACGAACTGTATTATTTGTCAAATATACCTCCTATTATATTTATATTGTGAATTAATCGTTTATACAGTGCATGTTCAAATAAAAGCCCTGTCGCAACTGGACGAAATAGAACAGGAAAAAGAAACAAACAAATATTATAGATTATAACAAATAGTAGTATTTATTAAATCTTACTGCATTCATAGCTTTTAGACAAATATCCCGTAAGTTAAAATTTTGGTTTTTGCTTGACCCGCTTGGATACTTAGTTGTTTGACAGTCGTCTGTATCAGTCGATACCAGTGCTTCTGCAAAATTAGAAAAATCAAATATCGTACCGCAATCAAGTACTTGCATTTGAAAGGCAATACGCCTACGAAAAGTAAAGCCTAGTTAGACACCGTTTACGGGGACTCTGCTCCATCATTTGCCATCGTAAAAAGATGGCCAGCTGAATTTAAACGTAATCGTACCAGCTTGGCTGATGATGAGCGTTCGCGACGGTCAATAACTGCGATCTCCACCCATAACATCAAAACAGTTTACCAAATGGTATTGGACGACCCTCGAATCAAAGTTAGAGAAATAGCAGAGTCTGTGGAAATATAAAAAAATTTTGGACTTTTGAGTTGATTTATCACTCTCAATGAAACTTGGGTCCATCATCAAAACTCCGAGTTGAAGGAACAATCTAAACACTGGACTGCAAAGAGAACATTGTTTCATCTGCCGGGAAGGTGATGGCGACTGTTTTTTTTTTGGGATAGTCAGAGAATTCTGTTCATCGACTACTTAGAAAAAGGGAAGGTAATAACGGGGTCGTACTACACATCGCTATTGGACCAGTTAAACAAAGCAATTTCTAAAAACGATCCCTTATGGAACTGAAGAAAATGCTGTTTCATCAAGACAACGCATCGACTCACACTTTGGTACTCACCATGGCCAAATTCACGAATTGCAGTTTGCATTGATTGACCACCCAACACATTTACGAGATCTGAACCCCAGCAATTATTTTCTGTTTCCTAAGCTCAAAGTTTGGCTCGTAGGACAAAGATTTTCATAAAACGACGAAGTCATCACAACCGCAGACGTCTATTTTGCAGAGCAAGACGTTAACTACTAATTAGACGAGTTAAAAAGGAGCATCGCTGTAAAAAGTGTATCGACTTAAAAGGAGACCATGTTAAAAAATAAAGAGAGTACAAATAAGTCTCCGCCTTTTGCCAAAAGTTATGGTTGAAATTGTCAGATGTAAAACGTCATATCATAAGGTTGGACATCTGGCAACACCATAACCGTAAAATATTAGCGATTTTGTATCAATATCACATAATTTTTTTCTTGTGAAAATGAGCCGAATCAGTATAATTTGCGGGAACTTTTGATTTACTTCTTTAATTTAAAGAAACCCGCAGCTATAGCGCAATTATTGCTTGTAGAAGCATATGGTGAAGCTGCTTTAAGTGAGAGAAGTTGTCGTGAGTGATTTCATAAGTCTAAGAACAATGAGTTTAACGTCAAAGAATGCAGCGGAAGCCCGAAAATGTGCGAAGACACGGATTTGGAAACGTTATTGGAAGAAAATTCCTACAAAACGCAAGAAGAACTTGCATTTACATTAGGGAGGACTCAACAAGCAATTTCATATCGTTTAAAATCGTCGGTAGTGATTCAAAAGCAAGAAAATTCGGTTCTATACATACTGAAGCCGAGAAACGTTAATCGCCGATTTTGCACATGTGAAATGCTGTTTACCCTTTAAAATTAAGTTTAACAGAAAAAATAATTGTTTTTATTTTAGGCTTAAAATTTTTCAAACTTGCTTTTTAAAAATTTCATTAATGGTGTGACAAGTCTTATTGCTACAAACATTACTATACCAAATAAAATGAACCTCACAATACTTAAGTATATAACAAGTACGGACGTGAAACAACTCCTTTTCCATCAATGTCCGGGGCTGCTATTCATAAACAAAAATTTGCGACCACTTACTGTCAAACCGGTTTCAAGATTTTCCGATCAGGCTATTTTTTGGCGTTTGGACTTGACTTACTATATAGTCCTCAGTTGAATTCTGAAGAAGTTATGTCTATCACAGATCAAAAATTATAAAACGTGACAGATGTCAGAAATGACAGAAATAAAAGTGGTCTCCAACTTGAAAACTGCCTTAATCAAAAGTTATGAGGAATGAGATATTGGAAGCTGGGTCCGCTAAAAGCCCTTATTGCATTGTTTTAGGACATCCCACCATGCCAGCTCGCGGATGTGAACCCTTATGTTTTTAGGTTCAGTAGTTCTCGAGTTGAAAGTCGCGACGGACACACAAACATTCGCACCGATTTCATTAGGTTTCCCTTTCAGGTATAGAAGTCTAAGTGTGCGTTATATAATGGGAATCATTAAACGAACTACAAAGGTTGCACCATCGAACAAGTAACTTGTATACCAAATTTCAAGTATCTAGCTCTTACGGTTCTCATATCTTGTTTACTGACAGACCGTCACACACACACACGCACACGCACACGCAAGAAACAATGGCTAAAACCAACTTTTTTGGTGTCCTGAGGCTATATTTCGTTCAGAAATGTAAAAAATTAGGTAGAACTTAGTAATGATTTTTGTTTATGTTGGCACACCTGCATTAAAACAAAAATATAATTTCGTTCCAGTCACGTCCAGTTTTTTTTGTGGCAGTTACGTATTCATTTCTAACCTCAATACACGTTTTTGTTTGAATAACCTCATTTCGTTCAACTGTATAACTACTGTATTTAACTAACTTACATTTTATTTATGTTAGTTATATCGTAAATGTGCCACGAAAGTGTTTTAGCAACCCCAACAGTTTTTATTATGTGTGTGTGGAGAATTAACTTTTACATCTCAGCGTCGAAATTTCACGCTATTAATTAAACGGTGTTATTTAAATTATTTTGGATTTCTTGTGTCGCATCAAGATAAATCTTGGGCTCCACATATATGTTGTGCAACGTGTATGAAACTTTTATTAGGTTGGGCTAAACAAGAATCCTAGACATTTGTCATTTAATATACCAATGATTTGGACAGAACCAAAAGATCACATAAGCGATTGTTATTTTTGTTTAACTCAAACAAAAGGCATTACAACCAAGTCTAAACACATTATCCAGTATCCAAACTTATCGTCGGCCGTCAGACCCATCCCACATGGTGAACTGCCTGTTCCAAAGCCTCCAAATCAACCAGAAAGTCAGGATTATGATTCTAGTGGGGAATTTGTTCTCAGTCAGCATAAAAGTGACTCAAATTATGAACCGTCAACCTCAAAGGAGCCTCATTTATTGACACAAAGTGATTTAAATGATTGAGTACGTGATTTGAATCTATCAAAAAAACAGGCTGCACTTTTGGGATCTAGATTAATGACTGGAATTTACTTTCTTCTGATAATAATAAACCATAAAGCGGAAAATTACTAGACAACAGACATCACTTTGTGTTCTACGCTTCGCAAAGTGTGAATCCGTAAAACTGTTCAACGTAATTATCGCTCAGAGCATTAAGCGATGATATAAACAATTCCAAGAAACGAGTTGTCTGTGTAAAGAGAAATCCAGTGGTCGTCCAACGTAACCCCCAAAAATCCACTCGCCGTTCTGGTAGTGAACTAAACATTTTCTCAATGTTTGTCTCGCGTGTTTTACGGCGACATTTGATTATGAAGCAATTAATGCAAGCTCTTCATGCAGGTGACAAACAAAAACGTGTGGAGTTGTCCTCGATAAGGTGGCATAAAATGCCAATTTCTGGCAAGGTTCATTTTTATTTAATTGGTAAGGTAAACCTCCATAATCTAAGAATATAGAGTAGGGAGCAGCTACATCAAATTGTGCAACATGCTTTTTCTTCTTAAAAAACACTGTTACGGGAATCACATATCTAGATATGCTTGAAAACTGGCTTTTTCCACAGTTAGAGACCTATTTAGATGATTTCATTTTCTAGGACGGGGCACCAAACTGAAGCCTGGAAATCGTTAAATAATTAGATTCCACGACGATGAATTGTCCAAAGTCGCCGGACTTCACTGTGTGCAGTTTTTCTTGTGGCAGTTTATAAAAGACTACGATTATGTGCATCCTTTTCTAACTAGAGTTATCGAACTAGGAACCGCATAACAATATGCCCGCAAAAGTTTGGGGCGAATTTGGGTACCGTATGGACTTATGCCGTACATCCCAAGGAGACATATTAAGCACCTATGATTTGATATGCAAAAAAGTTCAAGATTAACCCTGTAATATAAACTTAATCTTAAGTGTTTATGTTCATTATTTTTTATAATATAAACATTTAAAATCAGATGATTCTTTTTAAAACACCCCGTGGTCGAAGAAATTACATTTTCAAAAAAGGAAGAAACTTGACGTCAAAATCCAAAAGATGTATGTTAGTTGTTAAGTTACAAGTGGAACTTCCAACCCAACTGCAAAAATGTACTGTATGAAACATATGGACCTATGAAATGTATAAAAAATTCAAACATTACACAATGACTATAAAATGAGTTAAAGAATAAATCAAAAATTATGCCCCACACGGGTTTGAGTGTGCAACATAATACGTTGACTGCAAATCTTTTTAATAATCGACACATAAACTAGACTAAATAGTAGCCAATAGTTTGATCATAGATGGTTAAAAAAATATTTCCATTTATGTGGTCACTATTAAATAAATGCTCATTGAATAATTACCACTTGCTATCCAATTGATTTGCCTAGTATTTCCATAAATACTATTACAAATTTTGAATGTGACATTACATTTTATTTTGCTCTGATAAACAAGTCCAATTTCGAGGCCGTACTGGGGACAAAATTAAAGTGAAAGTACAGTCACGTCTTAAGAAGAATACAAAGAGCAACGGGAGAAAGAAGATAAGTCTAAATACCAATTAAGAGTGAGAAAATACAAAGTTCTAATAATATTGGTGCATGTTAGGTTAAAATCAAAATTGCGTGAAGTGATAAAGATAAGAGCAGCTGAGTTTAAAAATTCAAGGACCAAAATCCACACCGCGCCGATTTTTGGATAGGCAACCCAAATTACAAAAAGAAGTTGCAGCCAACACAGTAGCGAAACCTTTAAACATGGATTCAGACTAATATCTCACAGATGAAGGGAAGAGAAAGAAAGACGATGTAGATGAACTATTCAAGAGAACAAGAATAACAACTAAGACACCGACAAACGGAGAAGGACGCAAAGACCCAATGGAAAAGCAAATGGAAGAATTGATGTCCCTAATGAAAAATTTGGCGCAGGATATAAAAGGAATAAAAAAAACAAGCAAAATAGCGACAAAGAAACAAAGAAGCTACAAGAGGAGATCAGGGGCTTAAGGAACGAATAAAGGAAATTCAAAGACGAAATAAAAGAGCTAAAGAGAACAAATGAAAAAGCAATGAAAGAGATTGAAGATTTGAAAGAGGAAGTCGAGAGAGCAAATGAGAGAATGGAGAAAATAGAGAGAGAAAAGAGGAGAAAAAACATAGTCATACAAGGGCTAAGTGGGTCCTCATCTGACAAAAATGCTAAAATAGGAAATGGAAGGATTTATTGAGAATGCATTGGGTGTGTCCATAAAAGTAGAAACGGTCAGAAAATTGAGAGAAGACATGTGCTTGGTTGAATTGAATAGTAAAAGCGACAAGAGTATGGTAATGCAGTGCAAGAGCAAACTACAGAACCAAAGCAAGAAAGTGTATATAAACGACGACCTAACACAAAATGAAAGAAAGGTACACAATATAATCAGGGGACAAGCAAAGGAGGAAGCAGCAAAAGGGAAAACGGTCAAGGTAGGATACCAGAAGATGATAAGTAATCAGGAGTTATGGACCTGGAACGGGAAATCGGGCAAGCTGGAAAAATACAACAAGAAGGTAAATGAGCAATACCAAACAAGAACAAAAAACTAATAAAGGAAATAAAAACAGGACAAGGGAAAACACCGACGACAAAGGCAATTGATACAAGGATAAACGATTACTCATGGGACAGAATAGGTACATGGAATGTCAGAAGCCTAAATGGCAAAGAGAAAGAAATAATTCAAGAAATTAAGAGGTATAAAATGGAAATAGTGGCGGTCACAGAGACAAAGAGGAAATAAGTAGGAGAATTAATAATAGATGACTACGGGCTGATATACAGTGGAGTAGATGAGCGAGAAAGAGCACCGGCAGGAGTGAGATGCCTGATAAGCCCGAAATACCTGAGGAAGTTAGTAGAGTGGAAAGCAGTGAGCGCAATAACAATGAAAGCAACCTTTGCAAGATACAATCAGGAGAAATTGGATGTAATAGTGGCATACGGGCCGGGAGAAAGTGATGCGAAGAGAGAAAAGGAAAAGTTCTGGCAAGAACTTCAAATTCTATATGAAGAATCAGACAATCCAACGATAATAATGGGAGATTTCAATGGAAGAATTGGAAATGAGATTGAAGGGAGGCAAAGGGCAACGAAAGACATGGAGAGACTACAAGCAATACGAATGGGAAGAATTTAATTGATTATTGTATACAGAACGGGTTAATGATACAAAACTCCCTATATCAACACAAGAACTGTCACAAATATACTAGAGAGGAACCAGAGAGGAAAGAGAGATCAATCATAGACTATATATTAACGGACGCAACCAATAGAAGAAGGACAAAGGATGTGAGTGTACAGGGGAGCAGAAATATCGTCAGATCACCACCTGTTAATAGCAAAAATGGGAAACAATAAAGAAAATGAAGAAGAGAGAATATCAGAAAACAGAAGAAAGAAAGAAATAAGAACGATAAGGACACACAGACTACAAGACCAACGAACAAGAGAGGAGTATGCAGAACAGATCAGGAAGGGGATACAAGAAGTGGAACAAGAGATAATGGAATTGAATATCGAAGAAATGTGGGGAAAGTTCAAAGAAATTATAAATAAGGCAGGAGAAATAGCCTGCGGGCTAACGACAACTGGAGGCATAAAGAAGAGAACAAGTTGGTGGAGTGAAGAAATTAAAGATATCATAAAAACAAAAAGATAGCATGGAAAAACTATTTACAAAGGAAGAGTGATGAAGCGTATGAGAGGTATAAGAAAGCGAGGAAAATAGTAAAGGAAAAGGTAAAAATAGCTAAAGCTAAGGAATGGGCAGAATTTGGGACCAAAATGGAAAAGGATAAAAGGGCCAACCAAAAGCTATTCTACAATACCCTAAAGAACATGAGAAATAAAGGAAGAAAAATCAGGTTATGGACAGGGATGGAAGGATACTAATGGAGGATGAAAAAATTATGGAAAGATGGAAGCAATACTTTCAGGATATGCTAGAGGGGGAAGAGGTGACTGAAGAGAAAGCGAAAGAAGAAACACAAAAGAGGAGAAATTCGAAAAATAGAGAGAAAAAAGACAAGTGGACGAAGCTAGTAACGGGATCAAGCGAGAAGAAATCGAGAAGGCAATACGAAAGCTAAGAAATGGCAAGGCTCCAGGAGTAGACGGCATAAAAGCAGAATTATTGAAGGGAATGGGTGAAGAAGGAATGGAGTTACTACAAAGAATTATAAATAAAGCGTGGATAATACAAACAGTGCCCAAGGAATGGAAAACTGCGGTAATAGTTCCCATTTTCAAGAAGGGTAATCAGAAAGATTGCGCAAATTATAGGGGGATATCGCTACTCTGTACATCATGCAAGGTATATGAGATGATTTTGGAGGCAAGGCTAAGGAAGGAAATGGAAAGAAAGTTTCATGAAGCTCAAAGTGGTTTCAGACCTGGATATTGCACACAAGACCACACATTCATACTGAAAAACATAATAGAAAAAATGCTGTGTAGATATGGAAAAAGCATTCGACAAGGTGGTGAGAAACAATATATGGGACATATTGGAGAAAAATGGAACAGCAATGGAGTTGATAGAAGCTATAAAATCGCTATACAATAACACAGAAAATATAGTTAGGAAGGACAATATGGAAACCAAAAAATTTAGAACTAAAGAAGGAGTAAGGCAGGGCGGAAGTTTGAACCCACTGCTCGTTATCATTTTTATGAATGAGATAATCAAAAAAGTAAGTGGTAAAAGCAAGAAACTGACGCTGGGATATTATAAAATGAAACCAGTGAAAGTGAGTGAATGAGTGCGTGTACGCGGACGACTTAGCAATATTGGCAGATTCGGACACGAGGCTACAACATAATGTGGACCTATGGGTCAAAGAACTGGACAAACAAGGAATGAAAATAAACATAAATAAAACAAAGGTAGCAGTGGTAACAAATAATAATGTGAGAAAAATAAGCATAAAGATTAACAATCAAAAAGTAGGACAACTAAAAAGCTTAAAGTACTTGGGAGTTACCACAGAGGAAGAAGGAAGACAAGAAGAAGAAATAAATAATAGAGTAACAACAACGACAAAAATCTTCCATAGTATAAGAAAAGGGTTCATTAATCAGTAACAAAACAAAAATGACAACGTATAAGACCATATACCTACCGACGCTGATTTACGGATGCGAAACTTGGGTTCTGACAGAGAGACAATACCAAAAGATACAGGTCTTAGAAATGAAGTACCTTAGAAAAGTGGCTAAGGTCACAATAATGGATAAAATAAAAAACGAAGAAATAAGGAAAAGATTGGATACCGAAAGTGCCAGAAAGATCATCGAGAGGACTCAATTAAGATGGTGGGGGCACATGAGAAGACTGAGCGAAGAAAGACAAACCAGAAAAGTATGGGAGGCAAAACCCATTGGGAAGAGAAAGAAAGGCAGACCAAGGAAGACGTGGGACGGAGAGGTGGCGAAGATAATGAAGGCAAGAGGAATCTCAAGGAAGCAGGCTGAAACATCAGCAAGGGACAGGGCCAGATGGAGACAAATAATAAAATAACGCAATAAGTTTGAGTGAAAAGTAGACTAGTGTAGACATAACCGGGAGGGTATAGCTATATGCAATATGGAAAGAAGAACTTTATTATTTATTTTAAGTTATGGTAATTGTGATATTTGGACTTAATTTAATTTAAGGAAAGCTGTATTCGATCCTCTACACCTAACGGTAGAAGAGGTATAGATTATATATATATTAAATTAAACTTACCCTTGCTTTACACAGCATAGAGATATCTATGACTTTAACGTATGGTTGCGCTTATCAGCTCTTAAAATTGTAAGTTAGATTGTGTTTGTTGGCAAGTTTGGTTATTTATCAATGGAGAAGAGTGTCAAAGAGAACCGTATTGCTATAACAGCATTACGTAAGTGTAGAACTGAAAAATTGTAATCTCTGCATCTTTTTGCAATTATAGGTATGTTTTTGTATCCGGTTATAAAATTGTTTAACGAGACTACAGATGTCGATGGTCAAAGATCTGGAAGACCGCTTTCAGTTTAGGATGTTTATGTAAACAAAATCGTAAATACCCAAATTAAACAAAATCACTTTCGCAAGCAGAAGATTACGTTTCGGAAGATGCAAATTTCCAAAACTTAAATGTCTCGTATTATTAAGAAAGACATAGAACTAAACGCTTACAAAAGACATACTAGACATTTGCTGACAGATGCTTTACAGAAAGTTAGGAAAGGAAAAAAGGTATTGCCTAAATGGAAAATCTTTTACAATGAAGCACTCTTTAAACAAACAAAATGACAGAGTATATGCTAGGTCGTCCAAAAAAGCATCTCAGATAGTGCCGAAAGTTTAGAGGGGCTATTATCCAGCAACCGTAATGGTTTGATGAGACATGTGTTATGACGGAGTAATTCCCATTCATTTTTGTGAAAATGGAGTCAAAACTTCGGCCACTGTCGTATCGACAAAATATTTTAGAATGTGTAGTGAAACATTTGAATTACAAACTTTTTCTAAGTAAGCCTTGAATCTTTCAGCAAGACTCTGCATCCACCCACAAAGCACGGTCAACTCAAGGTTAACTAAGCAACAATGTGCTTAAATTTTTTATGGTAGATAATTGGCTTAAATCTATTAGATCACAAAATTAAAAGCAGTATTAGAAAGCATAGTTTGTTTAAAAAAACTTCCTAATGTTGCTGCAGTCAATACTTTTCCAATGTGGCCGAGCGTCTTAACGATTGAGTATGGGTTAAATGTAATCATTGTAATTACACCCACCAATAACCATTTAATAAACCCTGAAAATATTAGGCAAAAACTGTGTGTAATAGTATTTATGAGCTTATTATGTAGAATTATTTAAGTAGAAACGCTGAACATTGGTGACTAAATTCATGACATGTATCTTATATCACTTTTGTTTATTAGCTAGTGCCTAAGCTAATTGTAAAAAGCTATATTGCAGTCTTCAAGGCTAATACAGAATTCTTTTAGCTTGTACTGAAAAAACCGACAGGTACCCGATTAGGTAGCAAATTTCACATAATCAACAATCTACGATAGTTGCTAAAATTGATTGTTGTCATCGAGCGCTTGAAGCAGGTAGACGTGCTTCACAAGCGATGATGACTGAGGTGGCCGAAGGCGAGGTTACCGTAATGGCGTCGTTACGGCGGAACTCGGTCTGTTCAAACGCGAGTGTTTGTAACGCGGATATTCCAGCGAGTGATTTTCGTGGTGAGCTGAAAGAAACTGAAGAATGTTTGTTGAGCAACAAAATTGCTGCTCTTGTGCGAGTTCTACAAGAGAACATCCCGTTGCGCACCGAGACAATGAAGGTGGATCAGCGAAAAGATTGCCGGGCAGCATCGGAAAAACTTCGCGACTTGGGAAACCAAATGGTCGGCATGATTCGAAGCCTGAAGGACAACATCAAGGAAAAAGATGCTATTGTCCAAGAGCCAAATACAAAAGGCGAGCTAATCACGGGCTTTCCGGGTGGGTTCTTTGTAATGAACAAAGCGGTACAACGACCTCGAAGCGGAATTATAATTTGCAATGCCGAATGTCAGGGTTTGTTGCTTAATGACATGTCCAACGAGCTAATGACAGTCATCGAAATGACCAAGGCCGGTGAAAGCTTTTATATAATTTCGGTTTACATTCCACCGGTTAATTGTCCTAGTAACTAAGACGACACTTTAGAGCTTGAGAAACTTGCTAGGATTCTAACCGAATTACAACGCACATAGCAAAAGATCCTAATAGCGGGAGATTTTAACGCCAAGTCACCAGTCTGGGGCGGCGATGTTGAGGACGCCCGAGGAAGAAAACTGATAGAGATCTTCGAACACTGTAATATAACAGTAGCCAACGAAGACAGCGAAGCTACTTTTGATGGACACCAGGGCATCAGCTATATCGACATTACGGCGGCAAGCATCGGGATGCTAGCCAAGATCCAAGATTGGAAAGTTAGCGACGCAATAACGCTTTCTGACCATAAGATGATAACCTGGAACTTAACATGGTCTGATAACACTGAAAGCGACAGCAGAAACACTACGGGTACGGCGCGCTTTTGTAACAAAAAGACAAACTGGGCTAAATTTGACAAGGCCTTTCAGGAATCTTGTCCGCGCATAACCGCAGATATTGAAGAAGAAAAACAATTGGAAAAAGTGGCATCTCAACTCAACGAAGCGGTAATCAAGGCTTGCGAAAAATCAATGCCCAAACGGAAAGTGTTCAAAGCAAGCGTCCCCTGGTGGACCAGAGAATTGACAGAAAAGCGTGCCGATACTCGAAGAAAACGTAGAATTTTTCAGCGCTACAGGGATGATGGTAGAGAAGAAAGAGAACGTGAATACAGGCAGGCCTTCCGAGAATACAAGAATTTATTGGAAGACACAAGGGCTCAGAAATGGCAAGACTATTGCACTAAAAGCACCGAAAAAGATCCCTGGGGCATGGCGTACCCAGTTATTCGCGGAAAAAAAATCAAAACGGCGAGTTCATGCGTCAAGCGCAGTAACGGTACCTATACGAGGGGTGCGCAAGAAAGTGTGGAGTATTTGTTGTCGGTTTACTTTCCTAGCGATGCGGCTGATACAGACAACGAGATACACGCGGAATTACGACGCGCGGTACTTAAGGAACCGGGTAATCAGCGAGACGATAAGGCAATTCGATCAGGCGAAATAGTAAGAACGCTTAAACGAATAAACCCAAATAAAGCGCCCGGGCACGATGGGATAACGTCTGATGCAGCACTCAGAGCCTATAACTTAGCGCCGGAACTATTTATAAACATATTTAATGCGTGTCTTAGGTTAAGGACATTCCCTAAATGTTGAAAAATTCAAACGGTTAGGTTTATTCCCAAGCAGAGGAAAAACGACCCTACAGATCCAGGTAGTTTTAGGCCTATCAGTCTATTGCCGGTAATTGGTAAAGCGTTAGACAGAATTATTGCAACCAGGGTTGAGCATGTTATAAAAGAAAGCGGCGGATTTCATCAACGCCAATTTGGAATTTCGCGCTGGCATTTCTACTATAAATGCGATCGAATATGTAGTAGGAAAAGTAAAAAAATGCTAGGGAGAAAGGAGAATATTGTGCCTTGATTGCCTTAGATATTGCCGGGGCCTTCGATAACGCATGGTGGCCGCGAATTGTAGACGAACTCGTGCGGAGGAATTACCCGCGAAATTTATTGCGCCTAGTAAGCATTATTTCTCGATTAGGACGGCTCAAGTGAAAACACCTAACGGCTTAGTTACGCGACAGGTAGTTAGGGGCTGCCCTCAGGGATCGTGTTCTGGGCCCGACTATTGGAAGTTAGTATACGAAAGTATTTTTCGGGAAAAATTACCAGGTGGGTGCGAAATAGTGGAATTCGCCGACGATACGATAATTATCTCACGTGCTGCCCAATATAAAGCACTAAAAGCAAGAGCAAACGGGGCGCTAGGTATACTCCATAAATGGGCAGAAAGCGAGAAACTTAGTTTTAACGCCAAAAAGACGGAAGCGTTATTTTTTGGTAAGCGTCTAGGGCAACAGAGGCCAAGTTTCATTTTTAACGGCGATCGTGTATATTGCAAGGAGCATATACGCTACTTGGGCGTTCAAATAGACGATAGGCTTTCGTGGCACCCACATATTAAGATGGCTAGCGAAAAAGGCAAGCAGATTACGCACAAAATCGGCGCGGCAGCGCGGTTGACAGGGGTTTAGGGGCAGGTCGGTTGCGCATATATATTTGGGTGCAGTACAGCCGGCAATGTTGTACGCGAGCGCGGTGTGGGCCGAGGGTTGCAAAACCAAGCAGGTGAAGCAGCTATTAGGGGCTCAGCGTATACTAGCTGTCCGAGCACCAATGGGGTACCGTACCGTTGCTACTGAAGCAGCTCTAGTGTTGAGCAAGTTACCGCCGGTTGATTTTGTATTGCATGAAACAGCCGAGAGGAAACGCATCGAAGCGGGTGACGAGCGACTGCGACGGGAACTGAGGCTCCAGCCTGCTCCGGTCCCAGCCGAACGCAAGACGAGTATGGAGGAAGCAGGCTACCATCCAGCGGAATGGGATGCCATCTCGTTCACCACCGCGGAAGAGGAAATGCACCACCTGACGTGCCGCACAGACGGATCCAGACTAAAAGACGGAAGAGCGAGAGCGGGGTTCGTGATTCATCAGGAACAAGAAGAGATCCACTGCCAGAAAATTAAATTAGCGGACTGGAGCACTGTCTTTCAGTGCGAACTAGTGGCTATCAAGGAAGGTCTGCGATATTTGATACACTACCGGCACATCATCGCAAGATACTCGATAGCTTCGGATAGCAGATAGGCATTAGAGGCTCTGAGCACGATGAAATCACCTTCTGAGTTGCAGTTGAAGGTCTGGACTCTTATAAAAAGGCTGAAAGAAGAAACAGAAGTCTCGTTCCACTGGACAAAGGCGCACGTTGGCACCGCAAAGAATGAACGTGCTGACGAGCTGGCCAAGGAAGCAGCCGCCGAAGATGGACCTGCGCAATTTACTGCCATTCCGCGAAGTCTTATCAAAACGCGTTTGAAGGACAGAACGAGGAATATTTGGAAAAATAGGTGGCAAACTGCAACAACGAGAAAACACGCAAGAACGTTTTTGCCTACTCTAGAGACAGTCAACATTGCGTCCGCGCATCTCAACTGGCGCACCGTACAGATCGTTACGGGTCACGGAAACTTTCGCGCTTACCTAACAAGGTTCGGGAAGCAGCAACCGGGACAGGACAGATGCGAATGCGGAGAGGTGGATAACGCCCTTCACGTGCTGACCTCATGTACCGTGGAGAACGAAGCCAGGGCAAGATCAGAAGGAGTACTAATAAAAGAAGGACTGAGATGGCCACGAACGCCCGAAGACGTTACGATGCTCTCAACAGAAGCCTGCTGGTGGAACGCGCTGGATCAGTTTTGCTCACGCGTAGCTAAACTGAACCCGGGGTAGGACGCGATCGCGATTGGGGTTGGGAGGTGTAAGTGAAAAGTGTAAACACATTAGAGCCGGGACTCACAATTGCGGCTGGCATGCATAAAAGCTCGGACTTAAAATTGCGTAAAATAAAGCATAACAGCCGGGACTCAAAATTGCGGCAGCTAGCATAACAGCCTGGACTAATAATTCGCGACTTGCTTGAGACGGCGTAAGAGATAGAGACTAATAACCGCGCACTCGCAAGAATATAAAATATGTTATAATAATAAGCGGCTCGTTAGAATATGCTAACAGATATGGACTCAAAATGCAATTAATGAGCAGACGAGCGTATAAATAGGTAGTAGATTTAGAATTGTAACGAAGGAGACAAAAAGCAGTAGACTGCTTGAAGTCACCTGCCCTGACTCGGATTTTTCGTGGTTTTCCCCGAGTCCTGCACAAAAGCAAATGCCGGGGCAGGTTTTTTGCACATACCACAACAATGATAAATGCGAAGAATGTTCAAAAGACATGTAAAGGAAGAAGCAATGCCGGTGTAGTGCCGTAAGACGGAGCACCGGCTGACTGTAAATTTTTTTTTTTGTAATATTTCCTTAATAAATTGTACAGTTGCTAAAATGAGACGGCATTACAACCACAAAGTTGCTGGGCTCAAATATCTTCATGTCTGAAAATAGTCAAAAGAAATGATTGGGTGGTTTGACTACAAAAAAAAAACTAAAATTTCCGACGTAGCTAAGATGTACAGAAAATCTAACAACGAGGAAGTAATTTATGACGGGGAAAATCACAGCGATCTGGTCACAGGAAAAGCCGTGAATTTGCTCACGAATTAAAAGAGAATATTAAACAAAAGAAACTGGTCTGACGAGATTGACGGTTACTCTAGCAGTACACTAGGACCTACACTACAAGTCGTTCGTCCTGAAGAACCGAAAACTGTTGATTTAAAAAACACAAGTTGGGCAGGAAGTTAAAGTTCCGAGCACTGCTGAACAACATCAAGCATAACAACGCTAGATTTCTGGCTGACTCTCCGGACAAAGAGAACTTTTTATAGGACAAGAAGTTGCATCGCCAAAATCACCATTGGGTATACCAAAATACCTCTGAATTGCCTACCATCATGAATAAGAAGTTTCCCGAGATAGTGCCGGTGATTGTCAGCAGCAAAGAGGACGTTATAATGCCTCATTTCTTTAAGGAAGACTAGAAAGCGACCACCGACAACTATATCAACGTACTGAAAACAGTTGTCAAGCCCTGGATAGAGGAGGTAGCCACTGGGCTGGAGTAGGTATTCCAGCAAAACTGTGCTTGAGCCCACAAGGTAAAAAAGACCCAAACATAGTTGCACAATAATTTGTTTTATGTATAGAAATTTAATTTTAATGGATTTTATTGTTATTTTGATTGTTTATTCGCTTTGCGTATTTACCTCGACGATCCTGTATATATAAAGAATACTTTTTGCAAATTTGATTGCCTCATTTTACTTTACTACTGGAATATGGAACTATAGATATTTGTGTATTGTAAAAAGTGCCGCAATTTTAATTTATTATCATCTTTTTCTAAATAGGGGCTTTTTGAAACAACAACAATCTACAGAAACTGCGAAAGCATTTTTTTTATAATAAAAAAATTCTGGCATACAGTTTTGTGTTTAACATTTACTTAATAATAACTGTGTAACTAGTGTTGATATCTCTAACGAACCAACTATTAAAGTCTTGAATTCAAAATTCCTTTGCAGGCTTTCCCATTTTTTACTTTCCTTAACCTATAATAAGGAAAGTAATGTAATCGGCGGAAATTTGAACTACCCAATTTTTCACATTTCTGGACGAATTATAGCCTCAGGACACCAAAAAAGTTAGTTTGGGCCAAGTTACTTGTAGGTAGCGGACGCAGTGCGAAGCTTTTGGTAAAAATCAGCCGAGCAGTTTGGTCGCAAGTTCGCAAAATCGGTCGCAAAGCGGTCGCGAATCTAAACGGTTGAAGATACAAAAAATTTATGAGAATAAAAATGATTTGTTATCATGAGATAAACATGAATTTAAAATAAAAGTTAATAAAATAAGAATTCAAAAAAAAATTCAGTTCAGGATTTTTAATATACCGGGTGTTCATAAAATGTTTCGGGAAATTTATATTACCGGATAGATCAGACCGAAATGAACAAAAAATTACAATGAAATTTTTTGATCCGATGTCAAATAAATAAGTTATAGCCGATTAAAAATTAATTAAACGGACCAATCACAGCGCGCTCGGAGAGCTACCGGGCCGACTATGGGAGGACGGGGGGAAGCACTTGGCCGCTAGGAGGGAGCACGCAGGCGATAATGGCGAAGGCTGTGCGGCCGAGCTCGCACGGTTACCTTCAGTGACGTAGCAAAATTTTAAGTACGAGTCAATTATTGTCTTGTACTGTTTATTTTAATCAGCTTTTGAGTATTGGACTTGCGCCTCGTCCTTTTTTAAAATAACAAGTTCCGAGACGACAGCATCGCAGGGCCGAGACGATCGACCCGGTATAATCTTCATCTTATAATATAATTGTCTTATCTCCTTAACTTTCTTTCTTTCTTTCTAAACTTATATTTCTATTTCCTCCTAGACGCTTCAACCGATTTCCTTCAAACTTGTACACCACATTCACAACTATATTTGCTAGTTCGGCGCAAAATCAGCCTTCTAACTTTAACCGTTTTTGAATTATTTAAATATTTTGATTATTGTATTGTATAGATGTCGCACCTGAGACAGATAAAAACATATTTTTTGAAAAACAGCGCCATCTGTTGGACGTAAAAGCAAATCCACAATAACGCGTGGCCGGGTACAGCTATTTTAGAATAAAAACAGACATTCTATTACTGTTGCCAACATTAATCTAGAGAAAAATTAAAAATTACTGCAAATGAACGTAAAACGTAAAAATTACGGTAGTGCATTATGAACGAGCGCATATGGTGTGGCGGCCTTTTCGCCCTTGAACCGCTTGTATATTGCGGCGGCATGCTGGGGGCTTTGATATCTGCCGCTACGTTTTGTCATCGCACACTAAACGGCATATGGGCTTTTGCTCAGCCGACAAGTCTGCATACGCCGTCGGCGGCACCCTTTGATATGAAAGGTGCTGTCGAATTAAAATTTTCCGCAAAAGACCTACCGCTAAGCTAGGCGCGAAGCCCGGCGACATACGCACACCGCAGCGCGGCCAATTCGGACGTGTTTTAACACCCCGCAACACTCGATCCGCAGCGCGGCCAATTCGGTCGTGCTTAACAACCCGCATATACTCACACCGCATCGCGTCCAGTACGGCCGCATTTAACATCCCGCAACATACACGAAGACAGTGCAACAAGGTGGCCACCGGGAAACCATCGCCGCCGAAGCCGAAGCCGATTCAGGTGAGCGATTTGGCTTTACTTTCGGTTGATATCGATAGCCGCCCCCATCCGCTTTCGCGCTGGCCGTTTAAGGGACGATTTGGGCTTTATCGTTTTACGTTTCAAAACGGGCCGTACTTAGTTTCCCACACCGCACCACGAGGGCACGGCTATTTACACGCCTGCCTCTCCAGCATAAGCTTTGCATTAATTCAACTTTACGTATCACGTATTTTCTATGGGCGGCTTATGCTTACGTCCACCATGAATGGGCGTTAAATTGTTCCATGTTTCTGATCCAGAGAAAAAGGCGGTCTAATTAAAAATTTAAACGTTCTCACCTTGCAAAAATTTGACGGAAGGCGGGTGAAAAATTGTCAGTCTAGGACGCCAGAAATATCTTTTGGCGGGTAATTTCTAGTATATAATAATAGGATAAGGAAGGTCGTGTGATGTTGACACCAGATTTTTTTTAATATGTCTGTTTGTTTGTCATTTCTGACAACAATCTGAAGTAAAAAATTCTTTAAAAAAATTACTCTGGATATTAAATAAATATAAGGTAAAACAAATACAAAAATAGACGATGTACAGAGACTATAATAGTTGTTATCAATAATAATATTAAATTATAAATTATTAACTATTTAATTGCACATAATATAATTAATTATTTAAACCAGTTCTTTTAACAACAATTTACGTTGCTTTGTTATTCCAATGTCGCAATCGGTATATAAAATTACAGTGCGGTTTTTTAAGTATTTTTAAAGAAAATAATCTAAAAACTAAAACAAAAATTGCGCATCTGTCTGGACGACGCAAATATTTATAGCGATTATATCTTTTCCTAAAAAAATAATCGTAAATATTTGTCTAGATATTTACACTTTCAGATAAAACGCGGCTATAAATATATCTGTAAATGAAAATAAAAACAATTATCGTTACACCTGTCTTTAAGTAAACAAAATACTTCAGAAATTCAGCAAATCAAATATATTAGCAATAAAAATGCCACTTTCTATTAATTATTTTAATATATGTTCTATCAGGAGATGCACAAATGTTTATACAGGGTGTTCACACATGGATGGTGCTAACGACACATGTAGTCGACATACATGTCTAAAGTTGTGGTTTTTTATAGCTTGGACATCTGTTAACAATAATCGGTCGTAATACCAACACATATCGCAACGCAAAAATATTTTTTCTAACAATGAAGAATGTCGAGTTTTGTGGCAAGTAAACAGCATTTGCGGAAAGCTGTGCTTTTCTGTTTTAACTTGGAAAAACAATGCATCTGAAGCACGTCGTTTGCTTGAGGAGGCGTATGGCGAACATGTATTATTAAAAACTACCTGTGAAAATTAGCTTAAACGCTTCGGAAGTGGCGATTTAGACCAAAAATAATTGAGGACGCCGATCTGCAAGTGTTATTGGATGAAGATAATACGCAAACACAAGATCAACTTGCGGAGGCATTAAACATGACTCGCCAAGGTATTTCCAAACGTTTACATGCCATGAGAAAAATTCAAAGGGAAGGAAAATGGGTGCCGCGTGAGCTAACTGAGAGACAGATGAAAATCGAAGAGTCACTTTCCAAATTCTTCTTTTGCGGCATGAAAGAAAGAGTTTCCTGCATCGAATTGTTACTGGCGATTTAAAAAAAGCAAGAAATTGTGGCTTTCACCTGGCGAAGCATCAACATCGACGGCACGGCCAAATCGCTTTAGAAAGAAGACAATGCTCTGCGTTTGGTGGGACCAGAAAGGAATCGTGTACTATGAGCTGCTGAAACCGGGAAAAACTGTCAATGGGCGTTGCTACCGACAACAACTGATAACTTTGAACCACGCATTGCTCGAAAAACGACCAGAATGGGATATGAGACACAAACGAGTGATATTGCAACACGACAACGCTCTGTGCACTTCCATCGTCCAGGACACCATCAAATGCTAAAATTCGATCTGCTACCGCACTCGTCATATTAGCCAGACCCGCCCCTTCCAATTGTCACTTGTTCCGATCGATGGGGAATGACTTGGCTAGTCTACACTTGGCCAATTTCAAAGAAGTGCAAAATTGGTTGAATGAATGGTTTCGGTTCAAAGACGCGGTATTCATGTATTGCCACGAAGATGGCAAAAATGTGTAGCTAGCGAGGGATAATACTTTTAATAAACCATTGTTTCTACTTGTCTTGAAATTTTCTATTTTCATTGATCGAATAAACTCGGTAACTTTTTCCATGTTTCTGATCCATTGCAATAAACTGCTTTTGATTATATTGTATTATATATTATATTTTGGACGCTTTGTTACATGTTTATAGGGATCCATTTGATATCCTATCCTTTTTCATGTGTCTATATGTATATATAAAAATTTAGCGTATTTCTTTTTCGACCATATTGATTTTGCTAAGTTAATCTATATAATCCGCACTGGCTTCTTTATTGCTTTTGCTCATAAATTACTTAATTTTCTCTTCAGGCACCATTTATAAAATTGTTTACATATTGTCATTTAAACGATGATTACATTTTTTTGAGACGCTTATTTATTATAAAATGCTGATTCCTCATGTTTCTGTCAATTTCCAGGTTGTACATTCAGCGTCTTCTTTATGCTCTATTATGACAATTCAATTTATGGTATTTTCACTTTGGAACATTTTTGTTTTCATTTACTCCTTTGCATGATTGTAATAGTTTCAGTTAATTGGAAGATAAAAGTAAGTGTCTAGTGGTCTAAGGTCATAATTTACTGTATTTACCTCAATTCCAAAACATCAAGATGTTTATAATATTGATAAGAGCACACAATTATTAACGTAAACGCACATTATTTATGTCAACACAGCTCCCTAACTTGAATTGGCTCGCTTGCGTCTCTTGAATTCGGAATGCCTAGCCGTCCCGTCGGGATATATTTATATCTATTCATTGATATTCTAATATTAGAACAAGCCAAAATCCATCGGGAGGCTCCGCACTCGTACCTTCTTGAACGTTTGTGAACACGTGAGCGCCAGTTGGATTCCTAGAAGAGTCGGGCGCCGGGCGTGATGCAATGCGGATGTCATCAGTCGTGTTACTGGGGGCATTCGAAAATTTGTTACATTACCTCCACCCCTCTTTAAGGATGATTCGTCCCGGATATTTATTATTAAATATCCCGGTGTTTTGATGGGTCATGCAGGTACTTGCAGTCTTGACCTTTGTTGCATTGAGACGTCAGGTAGAAGTAACAGTGGTAGCTGCAAACTAGGACGTCAATGCCAGAACCTCGAAACAGCTCTTCTGTCATGTCCCCAACTATTCTCCAGTTGAGACCGCCTAATTCGCACAGAAGTTTCGAAATTGCCAAATTTTTCGTAATTTCAAGTATTTTCACTCACCAAATGACGGCGTAGCTTCGTCAGTGTTCCCACAATGCGCGATAACTCGGTTTGCCCTCTGAAGATTCTTTGGTCACAAGGTAGTAGATATTCCTTCCGCCATGACGCATGCGCAGTCTTTCCAACTCTGGAAATCACACGCTACACAATGCGCTAGTGCATATTTTGCTGATACATAGAATAAATTTTATTGTAGTTCTCTGGTAACACCATAACGTACTCGCCGAGCTCCACTCATTGAACTCATGAAGTCTTCGAACCCAAAGACATCAGATTCCCTGGCCGCGGCGTTCCATCTCCGACAACAGAATACAGCCGTCTTGTCACTTGGTAGTTTTCGGATTCGGTACACGCCATCGTTTATTTTCTTCAGCACCTCATATGGACCTTCGTAGAAACGTTGAAGTTTTGAAAACAACCTGCGTTGCCTTTTTGGGTTATATAACCATACTCGATCATCTTCTTTATAACCCGCTCTTGATGCGTTGGCGTCATAGTAATCTTTCATTCGGTTACTCGCGATGTTGCTGTTGTGTCGCACATTGTCGTAGATTTCTATCATTTTCTCAGGTCACTATGTTTTCTTCAAGTTTACTTCCAAAGAGTAGGTCACATGGTAGCTTCAGTTCACGACCAAAGAGAACATTGGATAGTGTTTGACCAGTAGACTCATGGACAGACAAACGGTATACTAACAGGTACAGATGGAAATATTAGTCTCAGTCTCGTTGATTGCCAGATACGACTTTTAACAGGTTCTTTTCCATTCTCCTGTTCATGCGCTCAACGGTTCCATTTGGCTAGGGATATAACGAAGTCGTTCTGGATATAAGGTTGAAAAACATTTAGATCATTTGGATGTCTAGCGTGTCATCAATAAGTGGTAGTGGGTAACTATATTTCTTTGTGACATCGTTGAGCCGACGGTAGTCAACGCAAAATCTGGTGTTGTTAAGATTACATACGTACAAGACAATCCACATCTCCTTCAAACTCTTGAAGAGTTTCGCCTGATTTTTTGTGCTCGATTCTGAAGCTGTGTGCGATAAACTTCCTCCAAATGAGCATGACCGTAACGCACTTCGTTGCATTTGATGGTCTGACTATAGTTCACTTGCTCATTAATGGGCAGTCTGTAGTACGTCTAGAGGACAATTAAAACAGTCGTTTTTTTAATTTTTGGCCGTCCATTTACTCTAGCCGCCTCCTCAAACTGTTTTTGATAATTCGTCCAAGACCTACAATCAAACTTTGAAGGCTAGACTTTAGTCCTCATCATGTCGGCGCTCCACAATAGCCCTTGCACCTTCCGGTTTTTTTGTCTGCGCCCATTAGTTTCGCCAAGCATGCCACTGGGAGTAATTTTGATTAGGGCACTGAACCTATCTTCAATTTTATTAATTTTATCTTCAAGAGCATCAATTTTCTCGTCCTGCGCATCTATCACTAACTTTACTTCATTCATTTCTGTCTTGAATTTATTCATTTTGTCTTCTAACGTTCTGGAGAATTCCTTTTTCAGGTCAACTATATCCGAGCTCAAATTTGCTCTTATAGCTAGCATTCATATTGGAGTTCAGATTTGCGATATTCGAATTCAAATCTGCTTTTAGTCCACTCGACATGGCGCTCACATCACCCGCAGTTTCAAACTGAAAACATTCTGAATCCTCACCCACATCAATGAGGGCGTGCTTATTTGGGAACTATAATACGACTTTTTTCTAGTAATTTCTAAATCCCATTTTTCAGCTCATTTTTGAGGTGGGTCGCAGACATGCTTCCCTATATTTATTTTAATTTATTCACCGCTCACGCTACCAGTGCAAAAATACCCCACACCTGACATCATTTGTACGTTTTATTTATCACCGCAAAAGAGCAAAAACTTTACAGCACTTAAAAATAGAAACGCGAATATTGAAAGTACAGACAAAAAGGAAGAAAAAGTAATAAAGAATATGAACAGACAAAAATCATATTTTTGCTTATTACACACGAGAAAAAAGGGCAGATCTAAAAAGGATGACAAATGGATGTCACATTAATTAGACGTAGGTAAATAATGAAAGACCAAGCTTAAGTAAAATTGGATCAAACAAGCCTATAGACAAAGATTTGCATAACGAACTAGATTCAAGCAATTACAGTATAATAATAATACTGGGAAACTGAAATTAGCTACTAGCTAAAGATTACAAAGAAATAGGTACTTAGGCACTTAAGGAGAAACGACAATAGGTAATAATACCGGAAAAATAATGCAGTTCACCATTTAACACAATTTAACAGTAGCAACTTCAAAACTTACACGCATAGATATTTACAAATACAAAGCAAAAGAATGCCGATTTAAAGGAAGGGCTCAATTATCGATTATTTTATAGTAAATTCAAGAAAATAAAGAAAAATAAAAAGACATGAAGGTAAACCAAAAATTAAAAATTGAAAGTGATCACTTTATGCTGAAGTTAGATAAGAGAACAAAGTAGCAGCAAGAAAGAAATAATAAAAAACAGTTGAAATCAAAGTTACAAGCTGCAAGCAAACGATATTAAAAAAATACATCAAAAAAGGTAAATTGGAAATGAAAATCACATTAATGGACATAAAATACGAATAGCTCTTTATAAAACAGTGTAGATTAGAAGTAGCTAAAAGAGTTGGGGATAACAAAACTGAAAGTACAAATATAAATAGAATGTCTCACTTAATTGGTAATAAATTTCGATAATCGTTTCACCACGTAAGAGGAGAAAACGAATGATTACACGCTGTTCTTAAACACGAAATGTCGCCATTTTAAGTATGCAAAACAACACTCACTGTTATGGCGGTAATTCGACCTGTGTACATTGTATAGTGCTGTCTTCTACATTACAAATTCAGAAATATTTCCCGCCTCTTTTATAATTAACTGCATCTTTCTACTTACTCTTACTGCTGAGTTAAAAATTTAGAGACCTTAGAAATTAAACACACCTCGTATTAGTTATTTCCAATACCTAGAAATACCGTTAGGGCTGGTATTGCCGTATTATATTTCCTCACTACTTTCCGAATTGCTTAAATACAATTGAAAAGTGCCAGATAAAAGCAAATAACAAATTCCTACATAAAAATTCGAAATAATCTACTTAAAATCGCATTTTTCGATAAGTGGGGGGCTTAAAAATTTGATAAAGTGTTAACCAAATTATGGGTAAATTAACTATAATTATGTTGAACGCCCTTATTGTAAGAAATCAGCTACTGCAATGAAAAGGTATAAAAACATGTAAGAAAAAGATTCTTTGTTAACCTAGTAACCTGTTGGGTTTGAAAATAATAACGTTAGGAGCAAAATATAATCTCAATTTAAAAAACGCAGAAAAGACCCAAAAAACACGCAAAAAGAGATCATAAAAAATTATGCTACTAATAAAGATAAATTTACAAAATATTTCGAATTACATCATGAATACGAAGCATCTGCTTCAGTTTTACTCACCAACCAAATCCAATTTTCCTCTAACCACATTTCTCTTAAACCTTTCTGTAGGCAAACGTTCAAGGGACAGCTCTACTATGGCGTAGCTCTCATGGATCCTACAAGCGACAAACTCAGTTACTTCTACAACGGAGTCTGGCGCAACTACCCTAATTTGTCGTCTCTTGTAACCGCCATTTCAATTTCTGTGCAGCTTGGTATACAGCCGCACACCAGTCCGGGCCGATTCGCCCACTGGGCCTTCAGAACTGCCAGGTCGTTATAATGCTTGTTGAGGCACTCCAGACCGAAGATGTCGCACTGTTCAGAAAATGCTGTAAGAAAAATGGATGGTTGCGTAAGGATATTTAATTTTATGTGACTTTTCCTTACGATTATTGTACAATAACTTAACACCCTAATTACGTATCATGAGGGGCATAAAAAGAATGCGGCTACTAGGCGTTGCAGATAAAAGTGTTTTAAGGAAATCTTTTAATTTCTGTCAAATTTGAGGCAGGGATTTGTCGTAATGCAGTAAAGCATAATAACGTGACGTGAGTTTTTTCCTTGAAAAGTCGTAAACAATGCTAATATTCCTGATTGGTGAATTATTTTCAAATAGTTCTCGTCCTATCAGAAATTGTTTATGCTATGCGTAAATTATAGTCTTCTTCAGGGTCTTATCCGCAAACTGGGCCTTAAGTCTTCTCAAAATTCTGATGAGTTCACGTCCTTGGCCGTAGAAAACTGGGCGTTTGATAACTCCTGGTGACCCAAAATTATCCGGGAACTAGCTGGAAGAGAGTGTTCACGAAATCTCCTCTCGCTAGTGAAACACTACTTTAGCAAATGGATATCGCAAGTCGATACGGGCGATGGAATTGCAACACAAATAGTAATGAGGGGGTGCTTCCAGTGTTTGTGCTCTGGACCGATATACTAAAAACTGACATATGAGAGTATATTTACAGTTGAGTTGCCGCAAAGATGCCGGATCGTGGGACTTGTGGACGGCACCTTATTGATAGCTCGGACGGCGTAGAAAGGCGAAGACATGCGGCTTGGGCAAGACAGGCCGACTTTCTTGCTCAACGACGAACGCGTCTACTGCAAGTTTCAAATCTTAAAGATCGATTATCGTTTGTCATGTAAAGGTCATATACAGGCAGTTTGTGACGAAGGAAATTTTTTTTTTCATTTGATCGGGGTTTTCGCGGCAAAGCAGTGGCACGAGTTTTCGAGGGGGCAATAATGTAGACGGAAAATGAGGGTCAGGGAAGATAGGGACTTGTTTAGTGTCCAGAAGATACTCGCGTTTAAGGCGCCAAGTGCTTACAGTACCATAGCCACCGATACAATGTTAATGTTGAGTCAATTACCACTTTTGCATTTTATTTTACAGGAGCCGGCAGATCGCAGGAGGCTGAAACCGGGCCGGAACAGCAACTTCGAGAGGAGCTCAGGCTATGACGGGGCGGAAGTGGTCTATAGAAGAGACGGAGTACTCGACTGAGCGAGGAGGCATTCTATTCAGCGTGGAGAAGCAAAACTCTCAGACTAAAAGATAATCTTCCAGTGCGAGTTAGTAGCTATCCGAGTGTAACTGACATATATACAGAAGCTCAGGATGTTCTCAGCAATGTCCCGGACGACTTGCTTCAGAAAAATATACATTTCATTGAAATTTAAAGCTCTTTGCAATTTAAAGAAGAGATTGTAGTCGCTGGGGGATAGACAAAGATAAAAAATAAAATTATGCGTATAGTAACGACAACAAGAGACGCTTTGACTAAAAACATTTTTATTTGGCAATAAACAGTTTTATGTGAAAAGCAATCAATAAATCATAAAGCAACCCTGTAAATACTACGGCACATACTAAGACAATTATCTTTTAAGTGAGGATTAGAGCTCTACGTTTTATGGTTTACAAGTTAAAAAGTTTCTTTCTGTATAACTACAGTGTGCCTAGAAAATTATCGTCTCTATTATAATCTATGCAATAATTTCGTGTGATGTCGTATCATGTACAAGGTAAGCGTCAAGAATTTTCGGACAGTAATAATATAAACAATATGGCGACAGTGTCAAATAGCGCCACGTTTGATTAAATATTTGTAAAAGTATTAGTAGCCGATTTGTCTCATTCACGTAGCAGCACTCACTTGAGTTGGTAGTGTCGGGTCATTTTTGCAATGTTGAACATCTAGTACTGATCCATGAACAAATTTTTCACCAAGAAAGGTCCCAGTGATATTAAAAAACTTTTAGATAATGTACACGGTGAACCTTTGTCGTCACATTCTACGGTAATGGAACGAACAAAACAATTGCGTTGGGACGAGAAAGCATCAAAGACGAACCACGTACAAGTTAGCCGGTAGAAGCGCTTTTGGAAGAATTATCAGCAAGGTTAGGATTTTCCAATACAGTCGTGCGATACATTTTACATAAGCACTTTCATATGAACTTTTTTTACAGTGATTCAAAAACAGCAACGTGTAACCTGTTTTAAATAATTTTTGAAATTCTATCGTAACAACTAAGAAGAATTTTTAGTCCATTTTTACAAAAAATGAAAGCATGGCCCTGTACTAAGGTCTTCTAGTGAGAAGAGAGTTAATGAATGGAGCAAACAACAAAAATCTTTTGGACTTAAAGGAAACTTTGCTAATTGGTTTTTTAAAAAATAAATACATTAGTAATTCAAAAGTATCAAGTATGCCAGTTCACTGGAGACGTTATCAATGAAAGGAGGAATGACATGTTAAATCAAACTGTCTATCTTCTGCACGATTACGCCCCTGTTTATAAGGCCACAGTTGCCCAAGTTGCTGCAAAATGCTGTGATTTTGAAAAGTTTCCTCTACTTATCCTGCAGTCCAAACCTAACCCTTGGTAACTATTATCTACTTTCAAAATTGAAGGAGGGAAAAATTTAACAACGATGAAGAGTTACGAACGGCTCTTTTCTTACTTCATATAATAGTATTTTAAATTGCTGAATTCAAGATGTAATAGGTATATTGAAACACATAGAGACCATATCAAAAAATGACCTCATCCTTTTATTCCAATCGCCTTTGGAATATGGTCGGCCCTACGTTTTTTGTCACTTACGTTGTATGTTCAACAAGCGTAAAATCGGTGAAGCACAGAATTTTCGAATTTTTACATTTCTTCTTGTAATTGTTTCTACACCACCAATGATTATAGCACTTATTACAATCACTTCAGACTCTGTAATGCAGTAGTTTTCAGAAATGAGATCATTAATATAATGAATGTTCTTCTGCGTTCTGTTAGTTTATGAACGAGAAGAGTGAGTTAGATTTACATTTCAGTACGGCCTCTACAATACAACTTGGCCCGCTTAAACACGGCTCTCTATAATGTTGAGTTTTCCAACTCGTCGTCACAAAATAGGTTTAGCATTTAGTTATACACAAATTTAATAATAGTACGTTGTAAGATCATACTAAGCACTTCTATTTTACTTATGCCGATAGCAATTTATCTAAGCTTGACAACGCTAAGATACAATACCAAACGATGCTCAATATAATTACCGAGTATTCAGTAGCATCTTTGTGTAATTTACTAAAAAACACTGTCATGGTTCCTTCATATATAAAATGCTGCAATTGACTAGTTTGCTGGGAAGGATCATAGTTTTGGAGAGCTTTCCTATCGACTCTGTAGATCAAACCTAGTCCCCAGTGATGACTACCATCTATTATCAAGCTGAAGAAAGACATTGGCGGTAAAAAATTTAACAATGATAAAGAGCTGAATAAGGCTGTTTTTGATCGTTTTGCAGATAAATCTTCAGAGTATTGTTCAAGGGTGTCAAAATCCCATCGCCCCTGAAATATAGGCAAACAGGAAAATGTTGAAAAGTGTCTCGTAACTATAATGAGAATATTGTAAACTAATATAATACCCTATTAGACATCTGGTCTAGATTTGCCGCCAAAATATAAAAACAGTGGAAATTGAAAGGCCACATCATTAAACAAGCAAATGTTTAAAACGAATACATAATCCAAACACACTAAAGCATTGGAAATAGTCAAAAGGTTGTACTTGGTCAACCTTATCAAAGGTCATCGAAGGTAATCGAAAATACAGTTAACTATTGTACAATAAACAGATCTTCAAATATCTTGTCTCGCAGATTCGAATCTCTCTAGCCCCTTAGGATAAACACTTTTAGTCAAATATCGATCTTCATTCCTCTCACTTGCCTGTCTCCACCCACAACAAAAATGACAAAGCTCTCACAGTAGATGACATGTCAAACATGTCAGATGTTTCATTACAAAAAGAAATAAAGAAGCAGATAACCATTTAATCAGATCTTTGACAAAATTTTGCAACTTTGTATTGTCAGGAAGAACTTTTTGATTAGTACGCTTTGTTACATAACGCCTAAAGATACATGTTGCAACATGGTACAATATAATTTAAATTTCGGAAAATATTTTAGAAATTAACGTCAGTCATGCTTGCAGAAGTAAAAAATGCGACCTTACAGTTACAACTTTTTTGTTTTTTCTTTAAAAATTGAATTCCTTCAATTTTTCGATGTTAGAAAAGAAGTCAAACGTTTCTTTATTTTATCTTTTATATATCCAATGATGTCAGAAATCGTTTAAAATTGCTGATAGTCTACCTTGGTGACCACATTATCGAGATCATTTTAAAATGTAGATCGAGTCATAAACCAATTAACACCTTGAATAGTACAAAAATCATTGATATACATTTTGACCACAATATAGTCCACTATTTTAATTTTTATGCCGTTTATCTATGAATGATGCAGCCTTTCTGCAAATTCTTAGTAGCTTTTGCTCATTCGGATGTGAGTGACACAGAAAAGTAATTTATCAGCTACATTTGCTGAAGACACTTTTTACTGTTATTCCTTCCCAGCAGTATATTTTGTAGAAGCTGATATCTACTGCCGTTTCGCATAGTATGGTCTAAATATTTGAGTTTTTGGGTTTTTACGGTATTCACTATTTCTGTCTTCTTTTGCACTCTTCTGAATATCTCAAAGTTTGTTATGTGTTCTGTCCAGGAAACTCTCAAAATTCTTTGATACAACCACATTTCGAAGGCTTCTACTTGCAAAGATACTGTCCAGGCAACGAGCGTGCGAAGCTACTGGACAAATAGGCTACGACGGTACCAATAAAACTCGTAAAGAACCGACTACGAGATAAGATGAGAGCAAGATGGGAGAAGAGATGGCAAGCAGCGGAGACAATCCTCACGGTCGATACGGCAATCACGACGCCATGCACGTCCTACTGATCTACATCGTGTTGGAGGAGACCAGAGCTAGAGCGGAGAGGACCCTTATCACGAGTCCTTGGAAATAGCCACGAACACGAAAGAAGTTAAAAGTACTTTCAGAGTACGCGAATGGTAGATTACGTGTTGACGCAAACTAAGAGGCGTGTGGGGATTAGAAAATTAGTGCTGGGCTATAAAAACTAAACATACAGAGACTGCGGCGTAGGTTAAGGTAGATTAGTCTATTTCTTTGAGCAAAATTGTAAATGTTAGAAAGACTCAGAGCAATCAGTAGTTTTAAGTCTCCTGCTCTAACTCGGGTTTTGCAGTTTTCTCGAATCCCCAGTAGTAATGCGAAAGCCAGGGTAGATAGATTTGCAGCCACGATAAATTTTAAAAACTTTGAGCATTGTTAAATACAAGTTTTGCCGGTCTACTGCTAATGAAATAACGCTGGTTCAGTGCCGTAAAGCGGAATACCAGCCGATTAGAAAATATACATATTCCTGAATTTTGGTATATACATATTTGAATTAATAAACTGTATTGTCATGGGAAACTTATATAACGGACAAGGATACCTCTTGCTTTGAGATCATAATACGTACTAAAGAGAGGTGGTGCGAGGTGACTTACGAAAGAAATTTTTTCAGATATGCATAGCTACAACGTCTAGAAATCGCAGTGCTCTACGTTCATCTCAAGGCGCATAAAAAATGCTGGTTTATATTTGAATTATCCATGTAACATAATTATAAAACTTAATAATGTGTAAATTTAAGACATTTTTTTATATAAATGAAGATGAGTTTACATAAAGGCAATGCTCTAAATAAAACCATTATTTTTATCTCCATGCGAATTATTAAAAAGGGAGGAAGCGAAGAATTTGTTTCAGAAAACGTTTTCTTAAGCGGTCATCTTGTTCAGAAAATTCTAGTGAGGGATTTGAAAAAACTAAATTAATTAAGAAGACCGCAATAACTAAATAAATAAATAATAATTTAAAAAAAGCTCAACAAACATTGAAATATGCTTTTAATGTACTGACTTATGAACTAAAAATCAAAATAAAAATCCATACCAATATCATCATAAGCTCACCGGGAGATGTTTATTTGAAAATATAAAGTAAACTTGGTCATACACCACTTTCTTTTAACATTTGTATAAGAAATCGTTCACTTGCTTATCATCGGACATACTCAGGTTAGTTATGTGATCGCTTTAAAGTAATAAGTCTTCGAATGAAGAAGTCTGATTTTCTTTTGTTTGTCTTTAAAAAAGTTTTGATAATTTAAATTTTTATATTAAAATATTATATAATAGGCGGTCGGTACGTAGCGCTGGCCACGTTACTACCCTTGTGTACCGTAGGCTCTAGACTGTAACAGATCTATCCTGTTACGACCCCAAAGAGCCTTCGAGGCCTATTACGGGGAACTATTATTATTATCTCTAGTTAATATTATTCTCTCAATCATTTTTTGGAATATTATTTTGTTGAACGTCAGCAAATTCAATAAAATTTTCTTCTTTCTTAAGATTTTACCTTTTCTTTATATAATACAAAAAGAAAACTCATGGACATTAAATAATCAGGAGACAATAGTTCAAGTAGCAACAAAAGTACCTATGCGGAATATAAAGGATACAATAAACACAAATAATAACTAAATGGTGGAATAAAAACGTTAAAATAAGAAAAAAGAAGACATGCAAAGCCCCCTTAAAAGAAACAGTAGATCAAAATAGAACATATACAATTAAAAGGAATAAATAGGGAAGTAGTGAAAGAATCCAAGAAAACGACATAGGAAAACTTCGGTAAGAAAATTGAAGCAAACTGCATCTAATATCAAAAATAATTCTGAAATATAGTCAAAAACTAAAGAGCAACCCTTCACCAAAAATTCGTAGCATCAGAAACTCCAAAGGATAGATAAAAATAAATTTAGAAAAATGCTACGAACCTGGAATAAATACTACACAAATAAGTTTAGATAAGAAGATATAGAGAACCAAACAAAATAAGAAACATTTAATAAAAAAGAAAAAGCAAGCAACTAAACAAAAACAGTGGAAGAAGTTGAAGAAGTCCTAAAGAAAGCAAAAAATAATAAATTACCAAAAGGAGACAACCTACATCAAACAACTAATCAAAAAGGGGAAAACAGCAGTGATCTAATGGTTAAAAAAATGGTTCCAAAAAGCATGGAAAAAGAAACAAATACCAGAAAATGGACGAAAGATATTATAATAGCCATCTACAAAAATCTGGTGTGAACATCACACGACTTTCCTTATCCTATTATTTGGGTGAATTCGAGCCAGTGTCTTCAAGCAGAGCAGACGTGCGTGCCAAGCTATACCTGCGCTATCGCAACAGCGGAGCCGCAGCCTTGCTTAAGGTCAGGCAAATTTATTCATTTAATAATTTAATTCATATGATAGTGACAAACGCGCAGATTTACGCTTTCCTAATAGTGTAAGTTTATTTAAATATTTAAATAACTTAAACTAAATCAACAAATGAAACATTATGATTCCTTTCCCAACGGATAATTTGAATACCAATTATGGATACGTCACTAACACACCTACAAATCAGCCACCAAATCAATATCAAATTTATCAATTACCTCAAGGTAGTCAGCAATTCTTTCCACCTAACTTTACATACCAAACCTCTTCACCTAATCTAGCCATGAACACTCCTTATACCGGTTATGACCCAAAAGTAACAAGCCAACATTGATCTACGGAAAGAAATAACCCAGCCTCTACTGATGAGAATGCAACCCAGGAAATAGCAGATAGTAGTCACCCATGGCGGGTGGTCAAAAAAAGGTGAAGAATCAACAGATCTACTGAAGGTATCGTGCTAGACCAATTCTATCCCAGTACCAATAACAGATACGAACCTATTGCGCAATCCTCAAACGAGGACCCGACAAATCCAATGCAAATAGATAGCAATGACAACACTACAAAAACTCCTAAGCCACCACCAATTTACATATACGGTGTTACTAACCTCAATCAAATGCTACAACATATTTCTGCAGTTGCCGAGGTTGAACAATTCTACCCAAAAACGCTAGAAAATAATACGGTTAAAATTAACGCACATACATCAGACACGTACCGACGACTTATCAGATACTTAAGATGAAAAAGTAATCCACCACACGTGCCAACCTAAAGAGGAACGCGCATATAGAGTAGTTCTTAGATATCTACATCATTCAATACCCACTAAGGGCATTAAAGCCGAACTTGAACAAGTAGGACATAAAGTACGGAAAATAATGAACATTTTACACAGGACAACTAAAGATGCACTTCCACTTTTCTAATTAGATCTTGAACCTAGTGAAACAAATAAAAAAATCTTCGACATTGAATTTCTATGCTATAGCAAAATCAAAGTAGAACCACCACACAAAAAACTGGTATTATCCAGTATACAGGATGCCAAAATTATGGCCATTCTAAAACCTACTGTACCAGACAGTATTGGTGTGTTAAATGCGGAAAACAGCATAATTTAAAAATGTGTGCAAAACCAAAAACTACGCCACCTAAGTGTGCATTATGCGAAGGAAATCATCCAGAAAATTACAGGGGCTGTTCTGTTTATCAAGATATAATAAAAGCAAGAAACAAAACATCTAATAATCCAACTCGAAACAGAAATATTAACCAAACACCAAACACAATCCAGATACCATCAACCCAACCACATAACGTGACTTCCAAAAACTACATCCCTACCTATGCTATGGCTGTACAATCTCGTAATACCATCAATAACAACAACGATCATCAAACTGACACCGGAAAAGAACTAACAGCTTTCCTGAACGAGTTCAAGAATATGTTCGCGCAGCTTATGAATCAAAATAACATCATGCTTAATCTCCTGTCAACCTTAGTTACTAAATTAACCAATGGCTAATATAATACGCATAGCCATTTGGAACGCAAACGGTCTTCTCAACCATAAACAAGAAATTATTACCTTTCTAGACCTTAATAAAATTGATGTGTTACTCATTTCCGAAACACATTTCACTGATAAAACTGTGATGCATATTCCAAGTTATTCCATTTATAACACAAATCACCCAGACGGTACTGCACATGCAGGGGCAGCATTAATAGTCAAAAACTCCCTATCACATCATCAACTCGACTCTTTTCAAACCGCAAAACTCCAAGCCGCTAACGTCGAAATCAATGCATACCATTGGTCATTTACTGTATCTGCAATTTATTTCCCTCCCAGACATACTCTTTCTACAGAGGAGTACACTAAATTTTTTCATACTCTGGGAAAGAAATTTATTACTCCAAACACACTCACTGGGGTTCCAGACTCATAACAACAAAAGGTCGTAACCTCGTCAGGTCAATCATGGCAGAAAACTATAACTGTCATAGCACTGGGGAACCGACACATTGGCTCGCAGACTTAAACAAACTCCCCGATGTGTTAGATTTTTACATGTCACATGGTATATCTACAAACTCTGTGCTGACTGAACCAAGTAACAATCTTTCTGGAGAACACGTGCCAGTAATCTTAAACATAAGTACCAAGCCTATTAATATTAAACGAAATCCCAGATTAATATCAACACAAACTGATTGGCTTATGTTCCAACAATCTCTTCAAAACAAAATTGATCTTAAAGTGCGTATAAAACAACCTGAAGACATAGATCAAGTAGTACAGAACTTTATTACTCACATTCAAGAAGCCGCCTGGGAAGCTACGCCTATCGAATACGAGCAAGTACATCATAAAAATAATATACCACTCTATATAAAAGAACTGATTGCCGAAAAAAGACGCGCTCGAACTAAATGGCAAAGAACTCGTAACCCCGCCAAGCTAAACTACAAGTGATTATCTCGACGTCTTCGGGCGGTCCTTCTGGATGCCCAAAATAACTCCTTTACTCACTATCTTATGCATCTTAACCATGAAGATCACAGCATTTGGGAGAGCAACGAAAAAAGTTAAAAGACCTCAAGCCAATATACCGCCGATAAGAAAACCTGATGGTGGTTGGGCTAGATCTCACAAAGAAAAATCTGATATCTTTGCTGAATACTTATCTACTCTATTTCAACCACATCACTCCGAAAATCGATGATGAGGATATAAAAGAATATCTAGACGTTTATGTCAGATGACGCTACCTATCAGACCTTTTTCACCTGCAGAGATTCAATTCGAGATAAATAAAACAAACAACTATAAAGCACGGCCTTATTACCGGTCAAGTTCTAAAAATGCTCCCAAAAAGGCGATAGTATTATTGACAACTATTTATAATCGAATGCTAAGCCTATCGTACTACCCCCGACTATGGAAACATGCGCAAATGGTCCCTAAACCTGGTAAACTACCTGAAGATGTTACTTCATATAGGCCAATTAGTCTTTTGCCCATCTTAGAAAAAATGTTTGAGAAACTATTCCTTAAACGCCTGCTGAACGACACAGATATCTTGTCACGTATACCTCACCATCAATTCGGATTCCGCGAAGGGCATTCTCCAATCCAGCAAGTGCACAGAAAGATAAATCAAATTTCACTGAGCCTCGAAGGAAAAAAGTACTGTGGAGCTGTATTTTTAGATGTTGAACAGGCGTTTGACAAAGTTTGGCATACCGGATTACTTCATAAACTAAAAAGGCTTCTCCCTAGCTATTTTTATCTTCTCCTTAAGTCCTATCTTACTGTCAGATATTTCACAGTTAAATACAATAATGAATTGTCCAACTATTTCCCTGTCAAATCTGGCGTCCCACAAGGTAGCATCCTCGGACCCCTCCTATACCTAGTGTACACAGCTGACCTACCTGAAGATACAAACACAGTTATCGCCACTTTTGCCGATGATACCGCCATCCATCGACGCACGAAGATCCCTACCTAGCAGCCGTAAACCTCCAACCACATCTGAACACCATACACAAATGGATTACTAAATGGCGTATTAAAATCAACCCAACTAAATCAGTGCAAATAACATTTACCACTCGATTCAACGTATGTCCGCCAGTCACTTTGGATAATGTAGAAATTCCAACAAAAACAGAAACTAAGTACCTAGGATTACATCTTGATCACCGTCTTACATGGAAAAAACATCTCCAAACCAAACAGTTAAACCTGAAGCTCCGCCAGATGTACTGGTTATTAGGAAGAAAGTCAAAATTGTCAATATCAAATAAGCTGCTGCTTTATAAAACTATCCTGGAGCCCGTTTGGACGTACGGGATTCAGCTATAGGGATGTGCCAAATCTACTCGTATTAAAACGATTCAACAATTTCAATCAAAAACCCTTCGTGCCATAGTGAATGCACCATGGTATGTAACAAATCAGACACTGCATGAAGATCTCAGCATTCCCTTTATTACTGAAGAAATTCACCGATTTACTGAGAATTATCAAGAAAAAATTAGTAATTATCCTAGCGAACTAGTCCACCAACTGTCTACCAACGTCCTCCCAGTGAGACGACTAAACAGAACCTGGCCTAGCGACCTGAGAGCCCCCTAAAGCAATAGGATTACTGCAAGAGTGCCACTGCTGAGTGGTTTCTCTTAACACTGCTTATTTATTGTCATCACATTTACTTAATACTCCATGTAGAGTAGATTGTAAATTTACAATTGTTAATAATAATAAAAAATTATTTGGGTAATTCTGGCAAAAATCCTGAGCTCCAATTTTTTTTCGAGTTCCTATTTTACCAACTTTTACTTTAAATTCATGTTTATCTCGTGATAACTAATCATTTTTATTCTCATGAATTTTTTGTATCTTCAACCGTTTAGACTCGCGACCGTTTTGCGACCGATTTTGCGACCATTCGACCAAACGACTCGGCCGATTTTTACCAAAAGTTTCGCACTGCGTCCCCTACCTACATGTAACTTGCAAATTTCAAGTCTCTAGCTCTTGAGGTTCTCGAGATATCCTGTTTACTGACTTTTTTGGTGTCCTGAGGCTATAAATAATCATATGAGATACAAACATCAACACAACTGGGCTCATATATCAAAAAAAAACATCACTGTTTAGCCTTTCGCAGATGATTTCGCCATGTTAATAAGAAATAAAGAAAGTAGTAAAGAGACTATAAAAGGAACCAAGAAAGACGAAGCTGTATATGAAGTGGTCAGATCGAGAATTCCAATAAGAAAAGTAACCAAAGTAAGGACGGTAGAGAAGATATATGAATTTGAAAAAGTAAAAAAATTTACATATCCAGGAGCCGAATTCTCAAGAAAGCCAAACAGTGAAGAAATACAGGCAAGAATGATGAGTAACAGATGTGTAACTGCACTTCATAGAATACTGAAGAATAAAAACATCTTCAGAAAGGTGAAAATAAGACAGTAGATAGAAGAACATACTTGGAGGAAAGAAGACAGAGGCTGGATAAATAAAACACACAAAGAAATAAAAAATTTATACAACGAAGTAAACATAATAGGTATCATAAGGACTCAACGACTGCGGTAGTTGGAAGAAGGAGAAGAAATTGGAAATCATTTAAACAATTAAAAATTTGCATATGGAAAAAAAATTGGAAATAATGGGAAGAAATAGAAGAAGATATTTATCTAAGCCATGGACCTTTTAGGTTCATTAATACAAAAGAAGTTTATAAAAGTTAACCTGCGTTTGGCATAAAATGGTGTGTACAATTGCAAGTGCTCATTTGAGCGTTTTTCCGGCACTGAACGTTACAGGAACTGTAGCTGTAATACCGATAAACGTCAAAATCTGTCTCGTCTGCATATCGGCATTTTCTTTGTTCAATACTGACGTCCTTCACCTACAACAAAAACACTTTAGCTACTGTAATCGATTTTACTCAGATAATCTAGGCTAATATGACTAATTAAAATACTTCCCTCCTTTTCATTTTCTATTTCTTTGATGGACAAAAATCTGTGATAGTGGATGTGAGGAGAAACCTGTAGTAGGTCAGTTTGTAGCGATGTAAGTGACGGCACGTCTTGTTCACTCAAAACATAAATCTGCGTTTACATTACACATTAACAATGTAACATAAAAACGGATGGCAGACGTTTACATTAGAGTAGCCAAACAACTCCACGTACAAAGTTCCTGGACCGGTTCTTAGATTAGATGTCATACGCAGACGGGGCACTTTGGGATCTCTAAAAATATAAAGTATAGTGAATAAACACATTCATAATAATTGAGTATTGATTGTACCTTGATTGGTAGGTGTTTATACTGTAGCAAGTTCCAAGTTCAGTATCAACCGGCGCAAAGTATTTGCAACAGTCAAATTCTTTCTCATTCCATTTGCACCTCCCAAACAAATCCCTACAAGGGCTTCTCACCTGTTAAAAATAAATTATTATTATCTTGAAACAAAAAAACTGTTCATTTATAAAGGTATATAATGAAAATTACTCGTTAATTATTTTTAATGACTTTTAGGTTACTCTGAACAGAAGGAAACGAATCAAATATTACACAAAAAATGCTCAAAAAACATTATCTCTTTCTCTCTCCTCCATCCCTCTTTCTTCCCTCTCTTTCTCTCTAATGGTGCTACAGCCCGTTTTGAGCCTTGATCTCCCTCAGTTTTGTTCCCCATCTATCTCGATCCATGGCAGCTCTCTTCCAGTTGCGAACGTTTAGAATATTTTTTGCGTCCTCTGCTACTTTTCCAGAGGTTTTCCTACTGGTTTACTATCCCGTACTCTAGATTCAAAGACACTCCTTGACGTTCTTTGCTCCTCATTCTAACACATGACCGGCCTACCGTAGTCTTTGGATTCTGGCAAATTCAGATGTGGAGATCTCTTTATATTTTTTTAGCTCGCGGTTGTATCTTGAACTCTACGCTCCATCTTGCTTTGGTCCAAATATGTGTCTCAAAATTTTCCTTTCAAAAGTGTTCATGTAGTTTACCATATTCTGTGTTAAGACCCATGATTCGCATCCATATACTATTATAGGTCTGATGATGCTTTTATAGATTCAAATCTTATTATTTGGCTGTACATTACGGGATCTGAGTATGTACAGTTGTCATTGACCGTCTCATTATTATATGTTGATGTCATCTGAGTATACTGCTAATTGGGAGGATTTATTGCTGTCTGTTCATTGGGTTTATTATTTTCCTTATGGCATACTCAAGGCTAATGTTAAAAAGTTTTGGGACCAGCCCATCACCCTGTTTTAGACCCTGTGTTTTTTGAATGGATCTGTTCGGGCGCTTTACTAACGGGCGCTCGTGCGCCTTTACAAAAGATACTTAACTTAGCGTCACCACTGAATTAAAGGCGCTGACCCCCTCTCTCGCTCGAATGCGCCACCGCTGGGCCTTAGCGAGAATTGGGTGCACGCGCTCGCGTGTGGCGCCGCGCTACATTCAGCGCAGAGACTTGACTCGAGTCCGCTGAGTCTTCCAGACGTTATCGCAGGTACGCTGCGTTCAAGGGAAAGAGGACTGCGTGACAAGGAAACAGGTCAGTGTGGAATCGTGACGATTGATGTGTATGCGTCCTCTTGTGTTGTATGGATGGTTGTGTGTGTGTGCCTTGGGGAAGGAGTCACGGAGCGATCGTAGCCCTTCTGCGGCGTAGAGCTTTGCGGCAACCTTGTGTTGCTCGAGCCTGCGTGACAAGGACACAGCTCAGTGCGGATTCGTGTCGATGGTTGTGTATGCGTCCTCTTGTGTTGTATGGATGGTTGTGTGTATGTGCCTTGGGGAAGGAGTCACGGAGCGATCGTGGCCCTTCTGCGACGTAGAGCTTTGCGGCAACCCTGTGTTGCTCGAGCCTGCGTGACAAGGACACAGATCAGTGCGGATTCGTGTCGATGATTGTGTATGCGTCCTCTTGTGTTGTATGTATGGTTGTGTGTGTGTGCCTTGGGGAAGGAGTCACGGAGCGATCGTGGCCCTTCTGCGACGTAGAGCTTTGCGGCAACCCTGTGTAGCCCGAGCCTGCGTGACAAGGACACAGCTCACTGCGGATTCGTGTCAATGGTTGTGTATGCGTCCTCTTGTGTTGTATGGATGGTGGTGTGTGTGTGCCTTGGGGAAGGAGTCACAGAGCGATCGTGGCCCTTCTGCGACGTAGAGCTTTGTGGCAACCCTGTGTTGCCCGAGCCTGCGTGACAAGAACACAGCTCAGTGCGGAATCGGTACGTGTGTTGCGTATGCATCCTCTTGTGTTGTAAGGGCGGTTGTGTGTGTGACCCTGGGGAAGGTAGCACGGAGATGCCGTGGCCCTTCCATGGCGAGCTCTCAGCTGCTAAGACACGTCTAGCTGGTCATCCTCCATGGGGAGCGGTGACCGTGCGGGATGGACGGTACGGCGCACACACACGCCCAGGTAGAGAGCTCTCGCTGCGTGCGGAAGGTACCTTGCAGCTTGCGTAATTGCGTTCGCGTCACTAGTGGCGTTGCGACACGTTGATCTGTATTGTCGTTTGCTATTGTTCCTTTAGTATAAGTTTGTATTTAGTTTAAGTTTTACAACTACCAATAAATCCTACTCTTGTCCCGGCTTTCCTCTCTAACTGGGAGAGGTTTTATGCCTAGGCAAGTAGTAACTTTCGCGCAATCCTTTGTGTTTTATTGATTGGACCTGCGCTCACTCAATCCTTAACTAAATCTCACCCTTACAGTAATTCTAATTAACAATTTTTAACCTTCATTGTATCTGGGTGATGCTAATTCTAAACAGGATCTATCATCTGATTCTGTATTCTTACGTACGCCACCGTCTTTGTCATCATTGTCTTGATTAGTCTGATTAATTTTCGTTGGGATTCAAATTCGTTCATTATGTAGTTGGTACTTGAAAACGGTAGCTTCAGGGGCAGTCGAGAAATATTTGGTTTACCTCATGTCTACCATACTGTCTCAACATTTTTGCTAAATTAGGGCCTGCTCTTGGACGAAGTTTCCCTACTTTTGTATACGCTCTTTAGTTATATGAAATATTTGATGATAAGTGGACGAATTTGTGTGGCCCTTTTCGCCCTTGATTTACTTTTTACAGTCTATCGAAGTGGCCTTTGTGCGTAGTGTCAAGTTTATGGCCTGACTGTTTTGGATAATTCTGCCAGAATGCCATAAAATCCAAGTTTTGCTAATTTTCTGAGCCTCGAGAGCTTGAACGGCATATGGGCTAATGTTGGTGGCTCTAGAGGCTCGAGTCTGTTCAGATCATCCTGATGGCGTGCATTCTCTTTGTCGGCATGAAAAGTGCAGTCGAGTTAAAATTTCGCAAAGACCTTAATTTGTACCATGATGCCGTCTGAAGCCCGGCAACATGACTTGCACCGCTTCTGCTCATTACATCTACTGCATGCAGCGGTCCCGTCTGTCATTTAACCATACCGCAGATAACTACTCCGGTTACATTGCCTCGATCCGGATCGCATCTCGGCCATGTTGTGTAGTGGATTCCGATATGCGAAGACAGTCGCAACCACCATATGTCTGCGTGCAAAATCATAGCTGTTCCGAAGCTTTTCCCAATAATGCCGACATTTTGGTTTGTCGAGTTTGTATATAGTTATCCAGGTTGATATCTGTTTGATATCTGCATTATCGCGAGGCGGTTGGCACGTATAACCTTATTACGTTTGGTACGATTGTGGGCCTTCAAGCGTTAGTAGTAGTTGGTGCTGAAACGGGCTTCAGGAGCGAATGTTTCACCGCATCTCACGATGTACTTTTATTTTGAAATTAGCCTGCCTCTCAAATGGCTCCCTCTGCGCTAGTGATTGCACCGATAATGAATTGAAACAGAACGGCTTCGGCCGCGACCTACTCTCTTTCGCTCGCTCCGTTTTTGAATAATAGCCGTGATGGTTTAGAAGCGTGCGGCTAGCTTTAATTTTCCGATGCCGTTTTGCCCGAGAGTTCGCCGGCGTGTTTTGTTTGGCGGCAAGAGTTTCCACATCCCGGTAGCCGTTTGTTGAAGGCTGATTTTATTCCGGGATTTGATATTTTGCCGACCAAATTTTCCTCTTCCCAGAGATCGTTTTGTTAGCCTTGCATTTCGGAAGTTTAAATTTTGCCGGCCGAAAGACTCGGTTCGGCTTTCTTGCATCTGGCCCGGTAAGGAACCAAGAAAAACCTAGTCACAAACTTCGGACACAACCAGCTGAAGGACCTACATCAGGAAAGACGCTTCCGATCGGCCCCGCAGCGTAAATTGGGGTAACTAGCCCTTTTTTTACCCACACCTTTTTTCCTTTTTCTTGCTTCCCCAGGAGTACAGCACGGGAAGCCGATTTCTGCGGCAAAGCGTCCGATTTCCAAAGGTGAGTTTTTCAGCTTTGGCTTTTGATTGCAGTTCTTTTGTATAAAATTTAAAATTACGGTACAGTCCACTTTTGGCCGAAATAATATACATATATTCCAATCACTTGTAAAAAGCTTCCTTGATTTCTCTATTTTTATCCTCCGCGGTATAGTGTACATTTATTAGCGCTACGTTGAAGAATTTTGTTCTATTCGTGGTGTGCATATTCTCTCATTGATTGCTTGATAATTTATTATACTGAATTTAATTCCTAAGCCAAATTCCCTGTCTCCACACGGCTTTCCATTGTGAAAAATAGTATATGTTTTTGTATGTCGAATTCTTTGCTCCATCCATCTTGTTTCTTATATTACTGCGATTCTTATTTTGTATCTTTTTAACTCGTTGAGCAGGTTCTTTTGAGCTTCGGGCCAAATGAGCATCCCGATGTGCCATATGCATAACTCGTAATCCATATTCCTTTGCTTAAGTCGTTTCCTATTGATCCATTCCATAATGAGTTTCTTTTACGGAAATGAGTTGTTGGTCCATAGCCCAACCCTCTACAGGACCCAAAGGGCATTATCTACACACTGATAATTAAGTTATATATAGAGGTTAAGGCTCTCACATGTCCGACTTTACTGACCGGTCGTTGAGCACCAAAGGCGATGTGGCAACCCTTTGACGACCGCCACGCACGTCAACCACTTAGACTACTCAAGCGATGCATATATAAATAATACAATTGATTAAAATTTTTATTATTATTCTAAGAAGGTGAATTGATTTAAATAAGTTTGCAAAATTCTACCTGAATCCCATGTTAGAGTATGTCCGGTGAACTAAAGACTCAACGCTTTTATACACTGTTGTATACCATCTCTAATACGGAGATCTCTTTTAGAAATTTAAAACAGGTGATAACTAATTTTTAATAACTGAATGATTTACTCTCCAGAAATATAAAGACCAAGTTTGAGCCCGGGTCTATCCAAAGAAAACTCTTCAATCACTTATATACAATTGGATAATACAAATTTATAATAATTAATTCTAACAAAAATTTCCAATAGTCTAATAGTCAGTTGAATGTTGGGATCTGACAACTTTGTAAAAATTAGGAATTTTGTTTTATTTAAATTTAGGTTTAAGCCGTATTGTTTACTCACTGTATATACTTTCTGTATCAGTCTTTACATGTCCTCAATGTTTTTTGCTACTAGCACGGTATCGTCTGCATATCTTAGGTTATTGATTGGTGTTCCATTGACAACCGCTCCAACTGTTTCATTGTATAGAGCTTCTCTCATAATGGTTTCCGAATATAGATTAAAGAATAGCGGGGAGAGAATACATCCTTAATTTTGATATTTTCTGATACTGTTCTGTCAATTCTAATGTTCTCCTTTTGATGGTAATAAATATTTTCAATAATCCTGATGTCTCGTTTTAGTATTTGTCAAACTCTATCAAATGCCTCTTGGTAATCCATAAATCATGTATCTACATTATTATTGACATTTAACACCGCTGAATTAATATGTTTAAACTGAATAATGCCCCTCTAGTGCCAATGCCGTCGCAAAAACCAAACTGTGTATTACTTATATCATTATCTAGTTTTTTATATATCCCATTATGTATGATTCTTAGAAGTGCTTTTAGCATGTAACTCATCAGACTTATACTTTGGAGGTCGTTACAAGTTTTAGCATTATTTTTCTTTGCAATTGCAATAAAGGTCGATACTAGCCAGTCTTCAGGTATATCTCCTATTTTGTAAATTGAATTAAAAAGGTTTTGTAAGTATATTTATATTTAAATCGTTAAGGAGGTTTCATAATTCCACAGCTAATTCGTGTGGACTAGGAGTTTTGCCTTTTTCATATTTTTGAGTGCATATGTTACCTCTTCATTTGTTATTTTTGGACCATAGTCTGTACTTTCCAAGAGATCAAAAACAGAAGTAAACAAAGCAGGAAACTTGCGGAAGCCCTAAATTCTATTTAGTGATATAAAAATATTTCAATAGAGAATAAGAAGCATATAGAAACTGCCATGGTGGAAACTGTGCTTTTATATGGAGGTGAAGTGTGGAACTCCAATACTAAACTAAAAAGAAAACTGCTAGCTGCAGAGATGATGACAAATAAAGAAGTTAGAAACCGAATAAAGAGAACTTTAACCGTTATCCACCGACTTGAAGAGAAAAATTGAAATCGTTTGGACACCTTATAAAAATGAATGACAACGGGTAGCCATAAAGAATATTCCGGTGGCAACCACCTGGCAAGCGAAAGCTTGGAAGGAGTTAGACAAGAGATGTCAACCAGAGGACTGGAAGAACAACAGGTTTTAGATCGGGAAGTTTGACGAAAGGTGATCGGGTAGACTACTTTTAGCTGTATAATACAATGTACAAGTTACAATTATTTATTAAAATTTCCGAACGCCAGAATAAAGGCGCCTTGCAAAATTTGCAGTTAATACCAAAATCACCGCTGTTGACGTCCTGCCGTCGCAGACGAACGGCAAACGTAACGTGTTGCTTTCAATGTGCGAACTGCTGCTCTTGAGACCCCCGTATAGAACTAAAACTGCGCAGAATACTACAGAAGAAAAATCAAACGATCCTAGCGTTATGACAAGGGTCCAGAACATATGCTGGACGTTAAGTTACCGGAAGCGAAATCAACTATTTTAGTGAGAAATAAGTAAAATTTAAGGTTAGCACAATAACTAGAGCGTAAGCAGTAATAGTGCGGAACTTTTTTAAACCCTCCTATTTAAAACTCAACCTTACCTCTAAGTTGATGTTCCCTATTTTAAAGAAATTGTGGGTTTGAACACACTCAAAGAAACATAAAAGGGGGAACGCTTTCGTGGACTAATAGATATTAGTTCAAAAGAAATACAAACAGACACCATGCCGAAGATAAAAAACCACTGAATAAAATAAACAAATGTAACAGATGTGATGGAATCTTCCCAAGTTAATAAATTCTGAGGTAAGCTGTCTAACTAAAAAAACTAAAAAAACATACCAAAAACATCGAAATGTAAAATATACAAACAATTATTAAAACTAAAAACAAAAATCTAAAATTAGTAATAAAGAGATTGAACACAGATAGTCACAACAGGATGGGAAATTTGGGAACCGTTTTAAAGATTACACCCTAAATAACAAAAAAATTATTATGGTAAAAGAAAATACAAAACCAACAGTTACACAATAATCAATGTAGATATTTGAGCATGTGACTAAGGAATACTTTCAGAAACTGCTCGGCTGCAATGATATCAAAGAAGAAGAGTAGGAGAACAAAAATATTTAGTACTGCGGTCCACACATAAACATACCACCACCAACGAGAGAAGAGATAAAATAAGTGAAGAAATTCCAGAAAGAGAAAAACTATTCAGCAAGTTACAAGAACTAATGCAAAGCATATGGATCAATATTTTTGCTGGGAGTTGCATATAAAATCCTAAGTGCAATCACACTAAACAGAGTTAAGTCATATACTGAAGAAATAACAGGCGAATATAAATTAGGTTTCAGATATATTTACAATTAGAACAATACTAGAAAAATTCTTTAAACATAATATAGATATATACCAAATATACATAAATTGTAAACAAACATACGATAGCATAAATAGAAAATACATAGAAGAAACAATAAAAGAATTTAAAATCCCAGAAAAACTAATTAACCTAGTGAAAATGACAAAATCACAAACTAAAAACAGAGTAAAAAATCAAGGAAAACTTTCCAATCAATTCAAAATAAGAAAGGTTTAAGTCAAGACAAACCCCCGTCCTCCACCTTGTTGAACTTGGTATTAGAATATGCTTAAAAAAATAGTCGTAAACCCAAGAGGAAATACATATAATAAAAGCTGCCAATACTTAACATTTGCAGACGATATAGTGATCCTACCACGAACAAAACAAGCATTAAAGACAGCATATCGTAAACTAAAACAAGAGGCCAAGAAAGCAGTAAACAATAAAGAAAACCAAATACATGTTGAACACAAGTAATGTAATTAAAGAACAAAACAACATCCAAATAGATAAATACGTGATACAGGAAGTCTTAGAATAAGAAATAATAAAATTAGAATAGTAGATAGCATGAAACAAAAGCTACTAGAGCTTAAGAATATATTCCAATCGAGAAGCACATCAAGAAGCATGAAAAAAGAATATATAAAACAATGATCAAAGCAGTGGTAACATATGAAAGCAAAACATGGAAGACCAAAAACTTATAGTCCAAGAATAAACTATAAATTAAGAATATATACAAAGACCTAGCGACAATTAAGACGTAAAGACTGAAATGGCTAGCCACCTAATAAAATGAATGTGACAGAGAACCAAAATGTCCCGAAAAAATCCGGGAGGTAGGAGGAAACGATGACGACCAAGAAAAATTAGAGCGAATACCTAGAAAATAATTCAAAGGAACTGGGAATAAGAAGTTGAAGAAGAAAGACACTAGACGGAGAAGAATAAAAGAAGATCATTGAGCAGACTAAGATCCTACAAAGACCGTAGAGAGTAAGAGATAGATAGAAACCTGGCGTCTGCGTCAAATTGACGTTTACTTTCCTGCGGACACTTTACCATAATATAGCACACCATACCATAATAAAACCGCCACATGTTTGACAGTCGGTTGGAGACAGTCTATATCGTATGCTTCAGAGGGTGTTCGCCAGACAAACACGCGTCCAGTGATAGAGGAAAGGGTAAAGGATAAGTCATTCGACCAAACGACACGTTGTCAATCCTCCAACGTCCAGTTTTTGTGGCCATTGCACCATACCCGTCGCCTTTGAGCAGTCGTGTCTGTTATTCGGGGCTTGACAATAGCAACATGCCCATGAATAGCCATTTTATGCAGGTCCCGTCTCGCTGTTTACGGATGACGCTAGGGTGTTTAGGTGCTAATTAAGTTCTGTAGTCACTTTCTCGGCCGTTGTCATAACTTTCAAAACCATGTCTTGTGTTACACCGCATAATGTCGCTGTTCTGCTCACAGATACTCCAACTAGACGGGCACCAACAATTAGACACTCTACTATTAATGCACAGTCCATACTATCTGCAAGAAACAAGAGAAGTGTTACCAGTCACAGTAAGTGTTTTCATTATTTTATCCAATACCTGTATATAGTTGGTGGTTTAGGATCTTTCAGGGTAGTTACTTCTTGTAAAGTGCTTTCCTGATCATCTATTTCGATATCTAGTGACTCATATCTGTTAGTGGTTTATATTGAGTCATTTAGCCAGTATTGAACTGTTTTTCTTGTGTTTGTTTAATTAGTGTATTTTTGAGGCTTCTATTTCCCTTTCTGTAGTTGCTTGCATACCGTTGCAAGTTAAGAGTCCATTAGAATATTGTTGTAGATTTATCGAATGCATTTTATCATTTGTACCTGATAAGGGTTTACTGAGTACTGAGTAAGTTGAGATATGATTATTACTGGGATGCGTTATAAATATGATGTTAAAATTGCTGATGATGTAGTGCAACTTGGTTTAGATAAGAATAAAATTTAAACTCATAAAAGCCCATGCCTTATTATTTTTAACGAATGAAAATAACTTTTCTACAGTATCGCAGCGTTTCTAGTCAGTGACAACGATTAACAATTGTATCTCAAATGGCAAGTTGGTACTAATCTTTTCATTTTGAAAGTCAAGAGCGAACTCGACAACGCCTACTCTCAAATCGCTATTTTCATTCTAAAACTCCTACGAAATCTGAAGGTCATACCTCATCCTCTATAGAATTAGGACGTTCAACTTTTGTTTAAATATCAAAACATCAAAAGTATTAACAGCGTTAAAGCTGTGATACAGGTTGTTTAAAAGTAACTACACCAATTATCAAAAAAGTTTCATAGACATTTATAATGTAGAATCAAAAGATAGTCACTACTTGTTATTTGCTAAACAGGAAGCAAGAATAATTGGTACAATACAAAATAATTATTGCAGCAAAAGAAAAAAATTATATAAAAAAACTGATAATATTTTACATGCAAATAAAATTTACTATAGTTTTGAAATAAACTGTGTAATATGCTAATTATTATAATTAAAGGAGGAAGTATAACGTCAGGATGGCCGAGCGGTCTAAGGCGCTGCGTTCAGGTCGCAGTCTACTCTGTAGGCGTGGGTTCGAATCCCACTTCTGACATACCTTTTATAGAATCTTTGAACTTAATATTCTTCGTCAGTTTAACTCTACCATATTATCCGTTAGGGTTTTAAATATCTTAACATCAGTGCAAACCAAATCTCAAATGTTCATTATTTGTTTTGTTCGGGTTCAACTGAACTAAAAAATTTCAATCTTTATCTTCATTATTAACTTTCTACAGCGGAGCTTATAGTAGAAAGTTAATGAAATTATCATCCTGTCTGTCTGTCTGTGCGTCTGGAGACACTATAACTTCCGTTCTATTCAACGGATTCACTTCAATCTTGGCATACACACATGTTAGGTCAGTACCTTTCATGGGATTGATTTTCATCCAAATCGGTTAACGGCAACCGGAAGTGACCGTTACGATTTCGCACCGCTGTCGAAAGTTTCCATTACGGTATTACCCCATTCTCGTTTATTTGGCAAATACTATGCAGCTGGACAAATAAAAATTTTCTTAATCGATAAAAAATATAAAGTAAAAAAATTTTTTTTCCTAAAATGATATAGAGAATTATATGGCGACTCAAATAAGCTTTCCGTGTACTAAAAGGTGTGCCAATATTAACGCAAGATTTGAATTAAATAGAAAACACAGTTTTTAGTATTTTGATTGTAATTTTTTTATTGAATCATAAAGTACATAGGATAGGGTTATTTATGGAATAACACATCGGGAAAATGGCCTCCACGGCTTTGCATACACATAAGCACTCGTTTGTGGAAATTTTCCATGACCATTCTGCATAAATGTGGCTGAATTTCGTTGATGCAACGTTAAATCTCCTCCTTTAATGCACGCGCGGTTGTGGGCTTGTTGACATAGACCTGTGATTTTAAATAACCCCATAAAAATAAATCTAATGGTGTTAAATCACACGATCTAGGGGGCCAATTCTGATCACCGAAACTAGAGAGTAGTCTCATGCAGTAATTGAAGTATTTCACGGGCTGTATGGCATGTGGCACCGTCTTGTTGAAACCACATATTGGCCACATCAATGTCATCCAATTTCGGCAAAAATAACTGTGTTATCATGTCGCGATATCGAGCACCAGTAACAGTCACTGCTTGACCAAACTCATTTTCAAAAAAGTATGGTCCAATTATGCCTCGAGCCCAAAATCCACACCAAACAGTGACACGTTGTGGATGCATTTGTTTTTCGACAATCACATGTGGGTTCTCAGAACTCCAAAAGCGGCAATTTGGGCGATTAACAAACCCATCAAGGTGAAAATATGCTTCGTCGCTTAGGATTATTTTGCTCGAAAAATCACCATCCATTTGTTGATGCTCAATAATCCATTCAACAAACTATCTTCGCTGTGCATGGTCATTAGGCTTCAGTTGTTGTGTTAATTGAATTTTGTAAGCATGGAGACACAGATCTTTAGTGAGTATACGGTGTAGAGAGCTTCTTGAAATTTGCAATTCTTGTCCACGACGCCGAATTGAGGTTCCTGGATTGTCACCGACACTCTCACGCACTGCTTCGATGTTGACATTTGAACGGCTTGTTTTTGGATGACCAGTGTGTTTGGCGTCTCCAACGGATCCTGTCTCTCGGAATTTTTCAATTAATCTCTTCACAGTTGACGAAATTAAAACACAATTCCGACCATATTTTGTATTAAATTTTCGAACAGCGGCCGCCAAGCGTTCATTATTTTTGAAATATTGTTCAATAATGAAGACACGTTGTTCTATCGTGTAACGCTCCATTTTTACTAACCCTAAACTGTCAGCTGTCGATTTGTTTTTGTTTTAGGGTTGTCAACACTTTACTGCATAAATGGCGGCAAATTTATATCTTGCGTTAATTCTGGGACACCCTTTACAATAAACCCTTTATATGCATCAAATGTAGAGGTAAACATAATACCGCAGTGTGCAAAAAATCAATAGACACACCTGATAAATATGTTCTCTGTCTCGGCAACCATCCCGCCAATTATAAGGGATACTCAGCTTATAAAGACCTACAAAGAAGTCGAAACTCATCTTAAAGATCGGCAAACTAAAAACCACCAGCAAGAACACAGGATTCCAAATGCAAATGACTTCATTCCGCTCAAAACTCAATCGAACTCCATAAATAACTCTGTCCCTGTCTTTCCACATAATAATTCACTATCCTACTCTGAAGTCACCGCCGGCAATACCAATCCAGCTTCCACCAATAATCAACAACAACTGAACATTAACGAACTGTTAATTCCTATTGGAATTTAAATCAATGCTTTCCCAACTTATCAATAAGAACGGCGTGATTTTGAATGTGCTTTCCACAGTCATCAATAGATTAGCATAATGGGCTCACCAATCCATATTGCTCTTTGGAACGCTAACGGTATCAAAAACCACATTTCCGAAGTAATATCGTTTCTACAAATTCATAAAATTAACTTAATGCGAGTTTCAGAAACTCATGCTACTTTGAGCACAGTAATAAAAATACCAAACTACAGCACATACTTAGCTAACCATCCGGATGTAACAGCCCATAGACGTGCAGCGGTTATAATAAAAAAACAAATTCAAGTCTCAAGCATAAAAGTAGAAACTCGTGACTTTAGACTAGTGGTAGCATCAATCTCCCCGTATGCGTACGGGCAAACGCCGAGAAGAAGGGCCCCCAGGCGAGCACGGACCACGAGGCGAAGAGTGGAAGTTGTCCGACGTGGAAGAGGATCAGGAGCGGCATCGTGAGGAGCATCGACTATGGCCAGTGAAGAAGAGGCCATGCACAGCACGGGGAATCAATTTTTTAACGTTGCGCAATTAAATTTGGGAAAAGGGCGGGCGGCGACCAATAATCTCGTGAACGCGATTAAAATTCGGAAATTAGATATCGTGATGATTCAAGAGCCAAACACGTGCGGCGGCGTAATTACGGGTTTCGCGAACGATTTGACCGTTATTAATAATCAATCGGGACGACCTCGGAGTGGTATTATAACTAGTGCGTAATGTGGCGGGCTATTGTTAAACGGCATTTCCTGTGAGTTAATAACAGTGGCTGAGGTGATTAAGCACAGTGAAATCGCGTGTATGCAGTGTCTGTTTACATTCCACCGTGCAGTGCGCGTAATGACGTTAATGAGGATGACGTGTTCGCGAAGTTAGAAAGTGCGCTTTAGAAAGTGATAACGACCGGACGCGTCGTATTAATTGCGGGTGATTTTAACGCGAAATCACCAATTTGGGGCGGTAACATTAAAGATGCGCGTGGAATTAGATTAGCCGAATTATTCGAAAGATTTAATCCCGCGATGTTAAACGAGGATAGCGGACCGACTTTTGTAGGGCATCGCGGAACCAGTTACATCGGCGTAACTGTTTCGACCGCTGGGACATTCGGTAAAATCAGTAATTGGCGCGTGGAATCGGAGGAAACGCTCTCCGACCACAAACTAATAACGTGGCGGTACGGATACTCGGGCGGTAATAATAACGGGCAGAACCACATCCGGATGCGGTTCTGCAATAAAAAAGCCGACTGGGATAAATTTGCAGAAAATTTCGGAGAATATAGGGACAGGTACTCGGGGTCTGCGGCGATTAAGGACCCCGAGGAACTTGAAACTAGGGCGGCCGAACTAAACGCGGCAATCGTTAAAGCATGTGAAGCGTCCATGCCACGGCGCAAACTCTTTCATCGGAGCGTTCCCTGGTGGACCAGGGAGTTAACCGAAAAGCGATCCGAGGTTAGGCGTAAGCGTAGATTTTATCAACGCTGCAAGGGACAAGATAGGGCGGAAAGGGAGCTAGCTTATCGCGAGGCGTGTCGCGATTATAAGCATCTCTTAGAAGATGCGCGAACGCGGAAGTGGAAAGAGTTTTGCACGCGCAGCGCGGAGAAAGACCCGCGGGGCACCGCGTATCGGGTTATACGCGGGAAGCGCCCAAATACTTGCGACTCTTGTGTACGAAAGGCGGACGGTACGTACACAAGAGGAGCTCGCGAAACGGCGGAATTCTTATTAGAGAACTTCTTCCCCCGCGACGATGCGGAAGAAGACGACGTGAATCAGGCGGAAGCTAGGCGCGAAACGGCTACGATTGTCGGCAACCGGCGAGCCGACGTTCGTATAACCACGGGCGAAATTTATAGGTCAATCGCGAGAATGAACGTCAAAAAAGCCCCGGGGCACGACGGCGTTGCCGCAGATGCGGTGTTGAAGGCTTTCGAGATTGCCCCGGCTATCTTCGAAAGCATCTTCAATGCGACTTTAGAGTTCGGCATCTTCCCGAGATGCTGGAAGATACAAACGGTGCGATTTATTCCAAAACCGCGGAAAGATGACCCTACTGACCCAGGCAGCTTCCGACCGATAAGCTTGCTCCCGGTGGTCGGTAAGGCGTTAGACCGGATTATTACCACGCGCGTAGAATACGTAGTACGCGAAAACGGCGTTTTCCACGAGCGGCAATACGGTTTTCGTGCGGGGAAATCGACGACGAACGCGATCGGGTATGCGGTCTCCGAGATCAGGGACGCGAAAGATTATTGTGCGCTAATAGCGCTAGATATCGCGGGGGCGTTCGATAACGCGTGGTGGCCTGGAATTATCCGGGAACTAGCTGGAGAGGGTGTCCGCAGAATCTCCTCTCGCTAGTAAAACACTACTTCAGCGAACGCATAGCGCAAGTAGAAACGGGCGACGGAATCGTGACGCGAAATATTACGCGGGGGTGCCCTCAGGGTTCGTGCTCTGGACCGGCATACTGGAAGCTGATATACGAGAGTATATTTAGAGTCCAGTTGCCGCAAGGATGCCGAATCGTGGGATTCGCGGACGACACCCTAATAATAGTTCGGGCAGCGCAGTTTAAAACGTTGAAAGCGCGCGGAAACGAGGCGCTCGAAGCGCTCAAAACATGGGCAGACTGGGCAAAATTATGTTTTAACGCGAAGAAAACGGAGGCGGTATTTTTTTGGCAAGCGACCTGGGCAGGAGAGACCGACTTTCCTGCTCAATGGCGAACGCGTCTACTGCAAGGAACATATTCGGTACCTTGGAGTGGAGATCGACAATCGGTTATTGTGGAAAAGCCACATACGTGCGGTTTGCGATAAGGGAAAACAAATTTCCCATCGCATCGGAGCGGCGGCGCGATTAACGTGGGGTTTTCGCGGTAAAGCGGCGGCGCGAATTTTCGAGGGGGCAGTACAGCCGGCTATGCTGTACGCCGCTGAAATTTGGGCTGAGGGATGCAAGGTCAGGGAAGCTAGGGACTTGCTAAGCGTGCAGAGGATACTCGCGGTTAAGGCGGCAAGTGCTTATCGCACTGTAGCCACCGAAACCGTGTTAGTATTGAGCCAGTTACCGCCCTTGCATTTTGTGTTGCAGGAGGCGGCAGATCGCAGAAGGCTGACGACCGGGCCGGAGCAGCAACTCCGAGAGGAGCTGGGGCTGCGGCAGGGCGACATCGAGCGGAGGCAGTCCATGGAGGAGACGGGGCACCCGGCCGAGCGAGACGGCATCCCATTCAGCGTGGCGGAGCCGGAGGAGGGACAGCTGTGCTGCTACGCGGACGGATCGCGGGCAGACGACGGGCGAGCAGGAGCCGCGTTCGTGGTCATGCAAGGAGAAGAAGAGATTACTTGCGAACGAGCCAAACTCGCAGACTGGAGCACCATCTTCCAGTGCGAGCTCATAGCCATCCGAGAGTGCCTGGCATACATCCAGAGGCACAGAGCAGTTATCCCAAGATGCGCGATAATATCGGACAGCAAGTCAGCGCTACTTGCTCTAAAAAGTATGAGAGCGCCGACGGATTTGCAAGTTGAGGTGTGGAGCCTTGCAAAGACGCTGTCGGCCGAGATCAACGTCCGATTCCATTGGACCAAGGCGCACGTCGGGACTCCAGGCAACGAGCGTTCGGACCAGTTGGCCAAAGAAGCAGCGGCAGGAGATGGACCGCCTATATTCGAGACGGTACCAATGGGGCTCGTAAAGAATCGATTACGAGCCAGGACGAGAGCAAGATGGGAGCAGAGATGGCAAGCAGCGGAGACGGGGCGACATGCGCGGATGTTCATCCCCACAGTCGACACGGCGCGACAAGCTGCGGAGTGCTTTAACCGGCACACCGTCCAGCTTATTACTGGGCACGGCAACTTCCGGTCATACCTGATCCGAATCCGGAAGCTGACGGAAGATCAAAACAGATGCGCGTGTGGGGAAGTCGACGACGCCATGCACGTCTTGCTGACCTGCAAGGCGGAGGACGAGACCAGGGCCAGGGCGGAGAGGACCCTAATTACCAGCGGCTGGAGATGGCCACGAACGCGGGAGGAGCTTGAGGACTTTCGAACGTGCGTGAATGGTGGACGGCTCTTGCGGTTTTTGCGGAACGGTGCGCGAGATTACGTGTCGACGCGAATTTGTGATGGGCGCGCGGGGGTTGGGCAAATAAGTGCTGGTGCGAGATGCGAACTCTTTCAACAATTTAACAGACACTAAGTGCGGCGTAGTTTAAGGTAGATTAAGTCTGTTTCTTTGCGTAGTATTGTAAAAGCCAGGAGGACTCGGAGCCATCAGCGGTTTCGAGTCGCCTGCCCTGACTCGGGTTTTTGTGGTTTTCCCGAGTCCTGCACTAAGGCGAATGCCGGGGCAGGTAAATTTGCGGCCACAATAGTATTTAAGAAACTTTGGAGCTTTGTAAATGACAGGTTTTGCGCAAAATTGTTTCATGCGGTTGCGGTAGTGCTGGTGTAGTGCCGTAAGGCGGAGCACCAGCCAAATTGACAAATAAGACATTTCCTGTAATGATCTTGTATTTTATTCTATCAATAAATTGTAAGGTAGCATCAATCTATTGCCCCCGCGGCATTCTATCTCCGTTGAAGAACATTAGGACTTCTTCCAATCTCTCGGTAACAAGTTCATTGTTGGAGGGGACTGAAACGCCAAAAATACAATATGGGGATCTAGGCTAATTAACCCTAAAGGAAAAAATCTCTTACGGATAGTTCCCTATCTCAATCTCCATAGCCTGGGACCTCTTCAGAACACTACTTGACCAAGAACTTAATTCTGAAGTCAGAATTAAAACTTCACATGACTTAGAAGAGGCCACACATTATTTTAAAACCTTAATACAGAATGCTGCTTGGCAAGCAATACCTAGAAAACCCAGAATTACACTAGAAGTTAACAACCTCCAGCTCCAGTAAATGGCAACGCTATGCAAATTGAAGCATTTCTTGATCCAACTTTTCAATTATTGCCTCTATTTAAAGCCTTCTCGACAACAGAGGTTCAAAAACAAATCCAGACTACCGAAACTCGAAAATCCCCTAGATACAACTTAATAGTAGAAGAAATACTACAAAACTTATCTAGAAAAGGACTAGTTTCCTTACTACTATCTACAATAGCATTTTGAGATTGTGTCATTTTCCTGGCCAATGGAAGATGCGCAAGTAATAATAATTGCTAAACCTGGAAAACAACTCACAGAGCCTCTATCCTATAGACCAGTAAGTCTCCTGACTTTAATGTTAAAAATCTTCGAAAAACTACTCCTTCAAAGAATTAAAGACGCCCTAGATCTAGATTTATTAATTCCACAACATTAATTTGGATTTCTAGAACTCCACTCGGCAGTGCATCAAGGTCATAGAATTGTTAACATGATCATGGAGACCTTAGAAACCAGGAAAGTCTGTGCAGACATATTTTTGGATATCAAGCAGGCATTTGACAAAGTCTGGCACAAGGGCATGCTCTATAAACTCAAGATACTCCTTCCGAGCCAGCTATATCTTGCATTCCACAGGGCTGCGTACTGGGTCCACTTCTTTACTTAAATTATACCTCCGACATACCTACCACCCAGCACACCGTTATTGCAACATTCCCAGACGATACAGCAATATTATCCCTAAGTGACTCATCAGGAACAACAGCAGAAAATTTACAAAACCACCTCAATTTACTACAAGATTGTTTCGAATGCTGAAGGATTACAGTCAATAGTGACAAGTCTACGCAAATAACTTTCACCAATAAACGTGCTCAGTGTCCACAATTAGCGATTTGTAATAGCCCAATACCAATTAAATCTGGCGTGAAATACCTTGGTTTACACCTGTACCAAAAACTCACCTGGCGTAAACATTTTTTTATTATTACTACTGGAGATTTATTAAGTAAATTAGTTGAAACTGACGTATTTGGCATGAATAGGGCACCATCCACTGACGGGTCTCCACAACTTATTCAATAAGGTCTTCTGGCCATTGTCTCTTCAATCTTCTATCCAAGGGCTGGCGAGGGTAGAGGTTTGTAATGAGTGGGTTGAAATGGTTTAATGTGCGCATTTTGCTCTTGGCTGCATAACTCTTGATGACTTCCGAGATGAATGGGATTTTGAGGTCGTAGTGGAGGGTTTGATTGCTGACATACCAAGGTGCATCAGTCAGAATGTCTTCGATTGGAAGGACTGCAATATTTTGGTGTTTACTGGCTTACTGCATCCCCACAGTTCAATCCCGTAAGACCATACAGGTATTAGGATGACTTTATACAGTAATAGCTTGTTTTCGATTAACCAGTGCATACTTTTGGTTTTTATATTGAGTTGCTGTCTTTTGGCTTTTATGTGAGCTTTCCAAGTTAGTCGTTTATCTAGATGAAGTCCCAAGTACTTCACCTTAGTTTTTATTGGAATGAGTTGATTGGAAGGCATGTATGGTGTTTCGTAGTGAAGGTAATTTGACTTGATTTAGCGCTGTTTACTTTGATCCGCCACCGATGAAGCCAGCTTTTTAGGAGGTTTTGATGTGACTGAAGGTTTTGGGATGAGCTGTCGGCATTGGTATCAGTTGACATTATTCCAGTGTCATCTGCGAAGGTATCAATTAGGGTATTATCTGTAGTTGGAATATCTTCAGTATAGAGAAGATAGAGAGAAAGGGACCGAGGACACTACCCCTGCGGAACACCGGAGCTAATAGCGTGGTAGCTTGATAGCGAACCCTCGAACTGAACTTGAAAATGTCTTGAAGTTAAATAGGATTTTAGGAGGAGGAAGATTTGATGAGAAAGCTTTCTTTTGATTTTATACAAGAGACCGCAGTGCCATACTTTATCAAAGGCCTGTCCGATATCCAAAAATACTGAGAAACACATTTTTTTGTCTTCAAACGTTTCTTTGATATAGTTAACTATTCTATGACACTGCTGGATGGTTGAATGTCCTTCACGGAAGCCGAACTGGTGAACGGGAATTAACTCCTCTGAAGGGGTTATTTCTTTGATTCTGTATAACAGTAATCGCTCAAAGATTTTAGAGAGCAAGGGCAATAAGCTTATTGGCCGATAAGAGGCTGCTTCTTGTGGAGGTTTCCCAGGTTTCGCGATCATGATTATTGATGCGAATTTCCATTGAATCGGAAAGTGAGAGATGGCAAACATGCGGTTGTAGACTGTTGTAATCAGTACTATTGCTTTTTTAGGGAGATTTTTTAATGTATTCCCTACTATGAGGTCATAGCCGGGGGCTTTGTATGAACTGGTTTGCTTGATCCCTCTGTATACTTCTGCAGGTGAGACAGGTCTCAAGGGTAGGGATAATTGTCCAGGTGAGTTTAGTAATTCCTCTATCTCAGTATAAAAGTTAGGATTGTTAGACGGGTATGGAGTCAACACTGGTGCGAGGTGTTTTCCGAAGGTATTTGTTTTTTCTTCATTTGAACGAGCCCATCTTCCATCTAATTTTCTTAGGGGTGGTATGTGAGTGGTAGGCCTTTTAAGCTTTTTTGTCGCTTTCTAGATAGTGTGATCTTCTGGCGATAGGTTACGGAGGTAGTATGCGAAAGATTTATTTCTGTTTTCTTGTATGACATTCCGAAGTCGGTGAGTTAGATTATTGAGTGTAGTCTTATCCTGGGGATTTCTGGATCTTTGCCATTTGGCATGGGCTCTACGTTTTTCGGTTACAAGTTGTCTAACATGTAGCGGTATATTGTGAGTTTCGTGTGCTCATTTAAGATCTATTCGAGTAGCTTGCCAGGCAGCCTCTTGAATAAGCTTTGTAAGGTATTCGACGGTTGCATCGATTTCGCTGGTGTGTGCATTTTATGTGCTAGACTAATGTTGTCATTTATGTACAGTTGGAATTGCTCCCAGTCAGTTTTAGCAGTACAAAGTTTTGGTGGTGTGTTTTCCATATAATATTTGAACTTAGAGTTATAATTATTGGGGAATGATCTGAATCTGGGTCGAAGTTGCTTTCAGTTTTACTAGATATGTCGGATGTCCCTTTGGTGACGGCGAAGTCCAGCAAGTCGGGGATTTTACGTAAGTCCGTCGGCCAGTAGGTTGGCTCACCGGTTGACAAGTAAGTAAGGTTGTGTTGTTGTATGGTATGGAAGAGTGCTCGCCCTTTAGGTGAAATTAACCTGGAACCCCAGTGGGTATGTTTGGCGTTCCAGTCTCCTGCGATTAATAAGCGAGGTCCAAGTGGGAGGAGAAAATTTTGAAATTCCTCAGCTGCAATGGAATACCTAGGTGGACAGTAGTACTGCTCCGATAGTTAGAGGCCAAGAAAATAAGTTAACTTTAACTAATGCACTTTGGATTTTGTTAGTTGTATAGGGTGATAATTCATAGTGATCTATTGCGGTTCTGATTATGATAGCCGACCCTGCATGTGCTGTTCCGTCTGGAAAATTTGCATAGTATGTGTTATAGTGTGGTATTTTTGTTACCGAATAAGATGTAGAATGGCTTTCAGAGATAGGTAGTATACCTATTTTATTGTAATTTAAAAATAGAGTTACTTCCTGGATATGATTTTTGAGACCGTTGGAGTTCCATGCCGCTATTCTTTTCGAGTGCGTCATTTTATTAATAACAGTGGTGAGCATGGTTAGAATCATGCTGGTGAGATTTAGTAATTGTGTGAACATATTTTTAAATTCGCTAAGGAAGGAGGTAAGCTTTTCTGTAATTTCATCATTATTTTTTGTTCCTCTTGCTGCAATTTGTGAGTAACTAGGAGCGTTCTGAGAGGAGTCATACAAGGGCTGATGGTTAACTGATGTGAAAGCTGGTGGGTTTGCTGTGTGAGGTATTCTAATAGCTGACTGCTTTGGCAAGTTCCTAGCTTTTAGGTCTCTGTACACAGAACATTCTCTATAGTTGGCAGGGTGGTCGACATTGCATAGGGCACATTTGGCTGGAGTTTCCCTAGTCTTTTTACACGTTTGACTGTTGTGGGGTCCTCCACATCTAACGCAATTGTAGCACTTCGTGCAATAGGCCTTGGAGTGGCCATAGGCCTGACGACGTGTACATTGTATTATGTTGTTTTTGATTCGAGGTGCTTCTATTCTGACTTTTGAATTTTGTGTAAATTCAACTTTATACACATCCTTATTGTTTGTTTGGGGCTCGAGGTCAACGAAAAACACTGGCAATGGGTTTTTGCTTACTCTGTGTCGGATGTTTAAGTTTCTTACAGGGTGTCCTAGACTATGCAGTTCGTCCTTGGTGTCTTGGATAGGGATTGAATGATGTAGGTCACGTATGACGATTCTATAAGCTCGCTCTTGTTTTATTAGATATGTATGATGCACAACTTTTTCTTGACTTAGGTGAGAGATTAGCTTCCTGTATGCATCAATTGTTCTTGCATTTATTTTTACCGTATTATTGGACAGGGACTTGGAATAAAATCGTTCTTCTTCAACGACTTTGGTCAGGTTATCAGTCATGGCTTTGAAGTCGGTAACACCGTAGATATAAATAAGTGGAGGGTTAGGTTCTGAAGATTTCGCTTCAGGGTTAGTTTCATTTGAGTTGTTTTCATCAGAATTGTGAACAGTTTCGGTTTCAGCGAGGACCTGATGCCTGTTTGTTATGTTGGTTGCGGACGAGTTTTCAGGTGGCTTGGCTTGTACCATTCGTTTTCTTTTTTTGCTAATAGTTTGCCAGGGATGTTTACTGCCGCTTTGTTCTTGATCTGCATTCATATTTTCGTCATCGTCGCTTTCAGTGCCATAGCTAACTTGTACACGTTGCGAGAAAGCTGTTGTAAAAGCATTACTGTATATAGGCGTGCTTGTAGTTGGAATTTGGGATAAACATTGTTGATAAGGTTGGGGAATTGGAAATTGATTTTGAAACATCGGAGGTAAGTGAGCATTGGGTTGAGTTTGACTAATCTGATTTACGTAGTTTGGCATTGGTGGTGGCTGGTTTTGCATTGGTGGCATCGGTTGAAAATTATTCCAGTTGTTACAGGAGTTGCTGGTTGGTCCGGGTATATTCCCGGTTGGGAACATTTCACTACATTAATGTTCATCTATTTTACAGTAGCTTTAAGCGAATAAGGTTTGCTGGGTTAAATTTGAATTTCAGTTTTATTGAACTCTGTGACCGCGATATCAGTCGCGTGCACTCAGCTGTTGTTATCACTCGGCCGACCCTCAAGCGTCGAGAGCGATGATCGAAACGTCTTTATTCCGTGAAAGGCAACCGAGAACCGGCGTAAACATATAAAGACCAAAAGAGACCAATTAAACTTCAAAACCCACAGCGATGCCGATGTGCCAACCATCCAGGAGTATATCTCCCAGTGCGCCCTGCAACTCCATGCCAGCGTCCAAGACCACGGAAATCCAGCAGTCCGTGGTCTCTACAACTATGACGTTGACAGGGGCGCCCGCCACAAGCGCCTGAAGATCCTGATTCCCCCATAAGGCGGAGCGGGGACGGCCTGCCTTACTGCAGGCCAACCACTATCCACAAGATGTCACTGCAGCGTTGGGGGTTAGGGGCTGGGATCCCAGAAACCCCCAAACCCGTGATGAGGATGAAGTGAAGTTAAACTTCAAACTCCGACAAATGGACTGGCTCCTTGGGCGGCGATCCCAACTCTCCCTATCCAATAAGGTTCTACTATACAAGATCACCTTGAAGCCAGTCTGGACATGCGGCATCCAATTATGAGGGTGTGCAAAAGCATCGCATACTAAAATATTGCAACGATTTCAATCGAAAACTTTACGTATCGTAGCTAACGACCCTTGATATGTCAGAAATTATACTCTGTACGCTGACCTACAAATTCTTTACATAGCTGATGAAATTCGCAAGCACCTACCATAATAGCCTCCAAGGCCATCCCAACCAATTAATATAACAACTCACCACCCAACCAACAGTCAGAAGGTTAAAACGACAGTGGCCGCATGATTTAGTTAGAGACTAATATAATACTAAATAAGTGGATTCAGCACTGGCTGAACCCTTGCATGTCTGAATAATTACTTTAATACAAAGTAGATTAGCAATTTAATAAATAAAAAAAAGCTATCCTACCTCAACCATGATATGAAAGAGATAAGCTTAATATCATTAATAAAGTCTACGGAAAAAAGTATACCAAAGCGTTCTTCTAAAGCAAACAAACAAAAATTACAATAATTTGTAGCAACATAAACCAATTAGAAATAATCTGAGATAAAAATAAATTATAATGTTCATTGTAGATACCCTGTACCTTGAAATGTCAACAAAGAGAGAAAGATCATTGTAATATTACCAGTCTACTTAGTTTCAAATGAAGAGAGTAATTTCTCAGCTCAGATTAACTGCGCTGTGCGTTTAATAAATATCCATTGTTCTAATTGGGAAATGTAATAATAAAAAAAAATCAAAATTACATAAAATGCATAATGTACCACCATACTTTCAAACATGCTAAAATTTGAAGTGATGCACTGGGGATTATAACCTGTGTTTGGACCACACAGCTGTAGCGTGTAATAAGACAATCCTCGAAAAAACACCAGCTCTTTCACAATTTCGTCCAAGTTGTAATCGTGGGGATCTCCGTACAACCTAAAACAAGTTAATTTAATACTAGAAGATTTCTTAACTTACTGCTAGTTTGTAATCTACTTCATATATACAAGTAACAAACAAATATTGTAACATAAAATGCTTTAAGGAAATGCATCCAACGGTTTTATTTCCAATAAAGATGCCGGGAACAAAGTCCCAATCGTGGTGCAGGATTAGGTTCTAAAGTCATTTCTGTATGTGTCTTCTAGAAATTTTGGGTCTCTTAGTCAGGTCCTCAGTAGGATTATTATCATGCTCCATAACCTTACAGTGGTAGAGTGGTCGTAATTTCTAAAAACCTGTTAGGTTAGCGTTGCTTGAAATACGCGGCAATCCGCGATCTTCAAAATTGTTTTGGACGAGTCTATTCGCCTAAAAGAGGGGAGTCGCGTTTCAACATTTTTAGATTATTTATTTTAATTTTTAAAGGCTCAAGAGGAATCAACCAGTGCAAAAATCTATCTTTTTAATGAAAACGTTGCATATTTTTTCTTGTATTGTTTGATAAGACTGTACTGTGCATTTGGCTAAAGTTAATTTCCAACCTCAAAATCAGGTCATGTTATTGTGCGTATTTAGCTAAACCGGCTCGGCTGGCGATGTTAATTACAAGTTGACAACGAAAAACATCGAATTACTTGCAGAATTAACACATTTTCATAGTTGATCACTTTTATTCATAATTTCGAACCCAAATGCTACGTCACTGGTTTACATTACGGCATTGCTCGTAACCAAATTCATGGTCGCGCAGATTAGTTCAACCGTAGCTCCTCCCACAGTATCCTTACAAATTACGACCACTGTAAGTTATTGCCAGCTAACAAATTACGTCAGCTACATAAATAATCTCCAGATCTATATGTATATGCGACCATTCTTTTAATAAAGTTTTCCATAAGGCTTTCCTATAAATGCGGCAATTATACAGGGATGGCATGAGGCAGACGCATAGATTTGAAAATAAAATAAAACGCAGACTGTTACAAATCTAATTTTTTATTTTTTTCTGATTCATTAACATGGGAAATTTAAGTTTACATGGTTTTAAACAAGGTACGCCCCAAATAGCGCCCCTCGCACTTTAAACACTGAATAAGCCTTTTCTGAAGCTTTCCTGCACTCTGTGAAGCATTGCCACAGAAATTTCGGCGATTTGGGCTCAAATGTTGTTTTTGAGAGCTTCCAAGGTCCTGGGATGATTTTTGTAAACAAGATTTTAGGTATCCCCACAGGAAACAATCACAAGGGGCTAAATCAGGAGAGCGCGCCGGCCAGTTAAAGTAGTCTCTTAGGGAGATGAGATGCCCGGGGAATCTGTCTCTCAAAAAGTCCATGCAAACCCTTGCTGTGTGGACTGTAGCCCTGTCTTGCTAAAATTAGATGTCTTCCAGCTCTATCCCTTCCAATTCAGACAAGAAAAAATCCTGGATCATGGCCAGGTAACGTGCAGAAGTGACTGTGCCGTTCGATCATTTCTTTCAAAAAAGTAAGAGCCGATGAGGAAACTTTTTATCGATGAATTCATGGTCAAGAGTTTAGAAACAACAATTTAAAGTAAAAATCTCATCTATCGTACCCATTGGGCCACTCTGTACTTGAGTAAGAATAAAAAATCCCTTATCGTAAGGTCCGCAAGATTTAATGTAGATAATGTAACGAATTGATGCAATCTAACTATAATTTAATGTGAGTTACGCGTAAACATAAAGAACATTTATAGCTTATTCTTTGTCTAATTTTTTGGCTTGTACTTTGACGGACATGAACAAAATGGTGCGCATACAAGCTGCCAGTCGTCTCCTACAGCAGTTTGAAAACAAATAAGTCTATAGCTACCACTGATAAAACGTGTGTGCACTACTAGCCGTTCGACAAGAAAAGTGATGGCAACGTTCTTCTGGGACTGGCAGGAGCTTATCCATGTAAACTTCCTGACGAATTCCAGAACAGTCAATGCAGCTTATTACTCAGACCTCCTAGGCAACAGACGTGAAGAAAAGATCCGAACCAAGCGGAAGACAAGTGGAAAGCGGATAGCCTTTCTTTAAAACAATGCACGCTTGCATACAGCCAAAACAACAACGAAAATCTTCCGGAAATTAAAATGGAACTTTTGCCGCATCGGCCGATTTAATTCCAAGTGATTTATATCTGTTCGTAAAACTCGAATCAGACAACGACGCCGTAATCCAAACTGTTCGGAAGTGAATACGCCGCCAACCAAAAGCCCTCTTTGAAAAGGGCACTAGGATTCTTCCAGAACATTGGAAAAAATGTGTTGACTTCAGAGGGAAATACTTTGAAAACTGATATGTGCAACTAAGTGTTTGAAAATTTATTTTTTTGTGAAAAACTCAATTCCGGCCATATTTGAACCACTATATATACCTAAAAATATATGTGCCAAGCTTGACATAAATCTGGGGAGAACAATAAAAATTAACAAACTTAACCGTTATATTGACCCAATATACATGTGCATATATATATCCTAAATTTTAGCATTTTCATTTTTGTTAATATTTTTGATAATGTGGGTTATATGAAAGAAGATATTATTTATCACTGATCTCTTATATTAAAGAAACAGGACCTAAAGTTAATTTTTTCGATGCTAGAACACTTGCTTCCATCTCATTACCAGGATCATTCGTAAGAGTCTTAAAATAAAAGAACAGCCCCAATGTTTATCTGTTGATTTGAAACCCCTTTAATATCTCACGTCATCAGTTACATAACTCCTTCAAACAAACTTTAGTTAACCCAGTGCATTCCCGTTAAAAAAAATACAAAACGAAAAACTGCAGCAAAATTGTTTAGAAGTAGTGACATAAAAACCTCTGCAGTAGATACTGTTTCTGAAAGATCTACCTAAAAACAAAGAAAATGCTGTATTGTTTCAAACGCGATCTTTTGCACAGTTCTCAACCAAAAAAGGTTTAGCCTGGTTAGAAGTTGTTTACCTCGGTTAATAAATTATTCTCAAAATAATACGCTTGGCTTATAAATTACTTAAGACAATAAGAAATGTGTAAAAAATATAAAACCCATGCATTTTCTTAAACTCATTGCAACTATTTTTAACTCTATTTATTGAACAATCTGTCTAAAGTCAAGACAATAAGTTTGTATTACGACAATATAAAATTTGCATACAGGGAGCCTAAATTTAGTTATATACTACTACTTGTAGCTATAACACTACATGCTATGTTAGTTAAATCTCTCTATTTATTTAAATGTCGCAGTTCACATATTTTATCTATGAACTTATTTACTAATTTATCATAATGCACCTCCCCTGTAGGCTAGAGCCGAGTCTTGCTGAAACACTCCCACTTAGCGGCCACTTCCTCTATCCAGAACTTGACAGTTGTCTCCAGTACGTTGATATAGCTGTCAAGGGGCACTTACAAGCCTTTCTCAAAGAAATAAAACATCATAATATTTCCTTCACTACTCAAAAGACCCAGCATCACAGAGGTGAAAAGCTTGACGGTAAGCACTTCAGGAGTATCTGCGGAGATCCAACACTCATTTTGACAATCCACCTTCCTATCGGACGAATCTTACAAAACAGTGCTTGGGTATTTAACTTCCTGTCTATTTTATTTTTCTGCCAACAGTGAATGGTTTCTCAGAACGAAGTACTTGTACTGCAGGTCGTAGTGCATTGCAAGACTGACCATCGACCTCGCCATGTCCATTTTCTTTTTGTTACGTCTGCCACGCTCCACTCAAGACCTGACAGCTCTTCTCTTTCAATTGGCGGGCAAATTCATTATTTAGGTTGTAAACTTAAGTCTTAAACCATATGGCAATTTTTGTCAGCGATTTTTCCGTGTGAGGGGATTTGAGTACATTAGGTCTGCGATCGTATTATCGGCTTATGGTGCAGATAATCGTAAGTTGATTATGTGAAGCTAACTAGTTGTTACCTAATAAAGAATTACGCATGCGCATAAAACTATCTTTAAAATTTCTTAATCTTAAAGTGGCGAGAAAGTTTAATACAGTATAATTGCAATAACTTCGATCTACACACAAAAATTACTCACTTATCTGTTACTTCAGCAATGCGCTCTTGGTTGTCCGTTTCGCAAACAGCCACCGCTGGGAATTTAGTATCCCAGTCCAAATAGCTGGTTTCTACCACGAAACTAATGGCATTGTTTTTATAGTCATACCAACTGGCTTTCATCAGCATACCAGAAGCTACCCAGCTTAGGATACAGCAGACGAACCAAAACACTCTGAAACAGAGTTGTCAATTGTGTAACGTGTTATAATAAATGATATTAAGTATTAATTTGCTTAAAATAATAATACTACTATATTCATTTTAATAAAACTTGCCATACTACTCTGTTCAAAAAAAAGGTAATTTTTTAATTTATTTTAAAATAGGAAATATTTAGTGGGAACAACCACTAGAGGATAGATACACATTTATAAAGAGAGAAAAGCTAGAACTATAGTTAATTACATAGTAAAAGGTACCCCAAAATTCACGTAAGAAGTAATTTTGATAGAAAACACAGGTTTTTAATTAAAAATTGTAATTTTTTATTGATTGATAAAGTACATAGTACAGAGATACGTATAGAATAGAATACCGAGTAAGTAGCCTCCACAGCTTTGCTGGCACATGCGCACTCTTTTATTGAAATTTTCCATAACTGTTTTGCATAAATGTAGCTGATACAGTGCTTAATTTCTTCAAGGCGTGGGTGGTCGTGGGATTGTTAACATAAACCTTAGACTTCAAAAAAAAATAAAAAAAGAAGTCAAGCGGCGTTAAATCCTACGATCTGGGCGGTCAATTCTAATCACCAGAACGGAAAATGACACGACCAGGAAATGACTGATGCAGTAATTGAATTGTTTCGTGGGCTGTATGACATGTGGCACCGTCTTGTTAAAACCACATGTCGTCTATTATCATGTCGCGATAGCAAGCACCATTCACTGATATTGCATTCTCGAAGAAGAATAGTCCGATGATGCCTCCAGTCCAGAATCCGTAACAAACAGTGACATGTTGTAGATGCATGTGTTGCTAAACAATCACTCGTGGGTTTTCTGAACCCCAAACAAGATAATTTTGTCCGAAAAATCAGCTTCCACTTGTTGTTCCATAATCCATTCAACAAAGTCTCTTCGTTGTGCGTGGTCAAAAGGTTTCAGTTTTCGAGTCAATTGAACTTTGCAAGCATGAAGAAGCAAATATTTCGTGAGAATACGCTGTAGAGAGCTTCTCCAAATGTCCAATTCTTGACCACGGTGCCGAATTGATGTTCCTGGACTCTCGGCAACACTTTCACAAACTGCTTTGATGTTTTGTGTTAAACGACTTGTTGAAGAACGGCCAGAGTGTCTATTGGCAAATGATTGATTCAGTCTCCCTGAATTTTTTAATTAATCTCTGCACAGTTGATGAATTAAAATTACCTTTCCGACCATATTTTGTGCGAAAATTGCAAACTGCAGCTGCCAAACTTTCATAATTTTTAAAATATTGCTCAATAATGAAAACGCGTTGTTCTCTTCTGTAGCGCTCTATTTTTAATATCAGCTGTCACGCTATCTTTTTTTTTCGTTGGCAACACTTTACTGCACCAATAGCGCAAAATTCAAATGTTGCGTAAATTTTAGGACAGCAAATATATACACAAAAAATAGAAAGTAGAATAAGATTAAAACAACACTAGGGACGAAAGTGGATACCCAACTGAGGTTAATAACACCAATAATTAAAGATGTAGAGGTAGTACGGGAAAAACCAAAAGAAATAAAATAATACAAATATTGTACAAAGGCTAAGAATTGAGAAAATAAGAGAATACCAAGAAAAAATAGGCATGAAATTAATTAAACAGGAACAAAATGAAGAAAATTTGACACTAGAAAAAAATAGAAGATTTTTAGTGAAAGAATATGTAGAACAGCAAAGAAAACAGGTAAAATAGAAAAAACCATAGAAACTAGAGAAATAATATACTACGGTAGAATAAAAAAGTAAGAGAAATGATCAAAACAAAAAAATGGTAAGGAAAGATATAGAAAGACAAAACAAAAAGTAAACAAACAAAAATACATAAGCAAGAGAAATAGACCAAAAGAAGCGCTAAAGAACTTGAGCAAACATAACAAGAAAGTAGCAGGAAGTTCTGAATTGTCGTAGAGGCGTTAAGGGAAAGAAAAAGAAAATAACAAAATAAATGTGAAACAAAAATAATAAAGTAAAATTAGATATAAATATAAACAAAGTTCGTCCCAAAGAAATTCAGAATGGAAGAAAGAAGAAATAAAGAGAAAATCACCAGAAACAAAGTGAAAGATGAGATATTAGATAAGGAGGAAGAAATACTAGAAGATATAGACACAGAAAACTAGACAAAGCAATGAGAGGTATTAAAATGTAAAAAGCAAGCGGACAAAATGGAATAGAACCAGAAATAATAATATTTCTAAAATAAAATAATAGAAAATGGTTATTAAATATACTCGGAAAAACATAGCGGGCAGAATAAATCCCAGAAGAGTGGCTGGTGTGGCGGCCTTTTCGCCCTTGAACCGCTTTTGCCATCGCACACAAAACGCCATATGGGCTTTTGCTCAGCCGACAAGTCTGCATACGCCGTCGGCGGCACCTTTTGATATGAAAGGTGCTGGCGAATGAAAATTGCCCGAAAAGACCTGCCAATTCGGCCAATTCGGTCGTGTCTCAACCCGCATACATTCACGCATCGCAGCTCGGCCAATTCGGTCGTGTCTTCACCCGCAAGAAACATTCACGCACCGCAGCTCGGCCAATTCGGTCGTGTCTCAACCCGCATACATTCACGCATCATTCACGCACCGCAGCTCGGCCAGTCCGGTCGTGTCTTCACCCCGCAAGAATCATTCACGCATCGCAGCTCAGCCAATTTGGTCGTGTCTCAACACCCCGCAAACACTCGCCATCCGCAGCGCGACCAGTTCGGTCGTGTCTTCACCCCGCAAGAAACATTCGCTACCCGCAGATACCAGATCCGCAGCGCAGAGGTGGCCACCTTGGAATCGCCGACGAAGCCGAAGCCGAAGCCGATTCAGGTGAGCGATTTGGCAATATTCGTTGGTGGATATCGGTAGCCGCCCCCATCCGCTTACGCGACGGCCGTTTAAGGGACGTACTACGTTTTCACACCGCATCACGAGAGCGGCTATTTACACGCCTGCCTCTCCAGTGGCAAAACAATATAATAATGCCAATCTATAAGAAATGGAATTACGCACTGCCTATCCTCCACCACCTACAAACTATATACCAAAATAATAGATAAAAGATTAAGAAAATATATCGACAATAAATTAGAAGAAGAACAGCCACGTGTTAGAGCAGGAATACAAACACACGATGATAAGTATATTTTAAGAAACAATATAAAAATAAGAGGAAACAGGAGAAGAAATTTTTATTACAATAATTGACCAAAAAGCTGCCTTTGACTCAATACAGAGAAATATAGTATGGGACTGTCCAAAAATGCTGAAAGTACCAATAATATACAAAACTATTAAAAGTGATAAGAAGTACATATAAAACAATCAGTAGAATGGTCAAGCTAAATAGAGAAGAATCAAAAAAATTCAAGATAGAGATAGAAATAAAACAAGCAGATAGCCTAAGCCCGCTACTATTCATGAAGAGGGTACAAATAAGTCTCCGTCGTTTGACAAAAGATGGGCCCACCAGTAAGTTATGGTTGAAATTGTCATATGTAAATCGTCGTATCGTAAGGTTGGATATCTGGAAACACCAAAACCTTAAAATATTAGCGATTTTGTATCAGCATCATATAATTTTTGTCGTGTGAAAATGTCGAGTTTTGAGCCGAATAAGCGACATTTGCGGAAACTTTTGATTTACTTCTTTAATTTGAAGAAATCTGTAGCTGAGGAGCATCAATTTCCTGTAGAAGCATATGGTGAGGCTACTTTAAGTGGAAGAAGTTGTTGTAAGTGGTTTCATAAGTTTAAGAACGGCGAGTTTGACGTCGAAGACAAAGGACGTAGCGGGAGGCCGAAAGTGTACGAAGACGCGGAATTGAAAGCATTATTGGAGGAATATTCCTGACGAACGCAAGAAAAACTTGTACTTACATTAGAGTGACTCAACAAGAAATTTCACGTCGTTTAAAATCGTTGGAAATGATTCAAAAGCAAAGAAATTAGGTTCCATATGAACTGAAACTGAAAAACATTGAACACCGATTTTGCACGTGTAAAATGCTGCTTGCCAAGCATAAACAAAAGAGTTTTTGCATCGTAGGGCCACTGGTGCTGGAAACTAGATCCACTACGATAACTCAAAGAAGAAGAAATCATGGGAACCACGTGACCATGCTTCAACATCGACAGCCAAGTCAAATATCCAGAAAAAAAAAACTCACGCTGTGTGTTTGGTGAGATCAGCTTGGTGTCGTGTGTTGTGAGTTGCTCAAACCGAACAAAACCATAACTGGGGCTGTCTACCAAACGCAATTGATGAGATTAAGCTGAGCACTCAAGGAAAAACGCGTGATAATGCGCGTCCATATGTTGCCGAGCCGGTCAAAACCTATTTGGAGACACTCTATTCTGAAGTCCTATCCCAACCGCCGTATTCACCAGACATTTCCCCTTACGATCATCTCTTGTTACAATCGATGGCGCATGGCCTGTCTGAGCAGCACTTCACATCATATGAAGATACCAAAAATTGGGTCGATTCGTGGATAGCCTCAAGAGATGAAGTGTGAAAAAAGTAGTGACTAGCGATGGACAATACTTTTAATAAAACATGAAGTTCCGTTCTTTCACAATAAATGTCCAATTTTTGATAAAAAACAGCGGACACTTATTTTTACTGTCTTTAGTAACTACGAAAACATTCTTAAAATTAGTAGGATAAGAACCAAAGAAAACCAGACAGTAGTAGGATATAATAATCTAATACCAAGAAAAATCGACTGTCAACTATGTGCAGACGATATAGTTCTAATAGAAGATAATCATAAAAAATGAAGCAGATGATAAAAACATGGAACGAAGAAATAGAAAATGTAGGAATAAAAATAAATATTAATAAATGTAAAGCAATGATCATCAATAACAAGATAAAAAGGTAAAACAGAGAAATTTACACTAAAGAACAAAAATTATAAATGGTAACAGCATATGATCATTTAAGAAGTATAATAACAGAAGATGGGAAGATAAACGGCCCGTTAAATAAGACAAGTTTTGAAAAAAATAGACAAGAAAACTAAAATAAGAGCATAAAACATAATGGGACTACTAGTATTCACGAACCCGAGTGAAACGTGCACATTACAAGATAATCAAAGTGAAAATTAATGCAGCGGAAATAAAGGTTCTTAGTAAGATAGTGGGAAAATGCAAAGATACATAGAAAACTAAATAAAGATGTAAGACAAATGACACTACAAGGAACAATTATAACGAAACTAGAAAGAAAACAGCTGAATTGGTATAATACGGATGAACCAGAATAGATTGGTGAAGAAAATACTGAAAATCGGCAAAACAGGAAAAAGAAAAATGGGAAGATCTAGAGAGAACTAGATGCAAAAAATAGAAGAAATAGGAAACAGGAGGAAAAAACAAAAACAGAAATTAGAATACTTGCACTGGACCAGACGAGATAAAAAATGGGTCAACAAACTAGGAAAAAAATAATCCGACACCTTCAAGGGTAAAAGAAAGATGGAAGAAGAAGAAAAAATAAATTTCAATCATAAATAAAACTATTCATAATTACAATTGATTTTAGCTTAAAGATATATATATATACCTTCCATTCATTTACTGTTAATAGCAATTACTCGATATCATTTTTAAAACTATGATATCGTCCTACGCTTTTGCATATAAATTCTGTTTCTTACAAATTTCTTTTATTAAAAAAAACAAATCATCAGTACATTTGATTAAATTTTATGCTAAGTTGCTTTCTTCTAGTAAAGACATGTATTTGCCCCGTGATCCGTGGTCTAAATGGATATCCAAATAATTTACATTATTTGCGCCAATTGTTATATTTCGAGTAGTGTTCAATAGTTTTTAGACAGTTTGGGGTAGTTTACCAGTAATTAAGTCCAAACCTAGTGATTTTGAAGTACTGCTCAAGGTGTTGGTTTTTGTTAGTTTGTTTGGGTACCGGGGAAATAAAATACCCGGGGCGGATCAAAACTAGCAGCAGCGTCTGACCCATATTGGGCGGCTGCAAACAGCTGCATCCAGAGGATCGGCCGGTGAAGGAAAACTCGCCAACATGCAGGGCAAGCGAGGCGTTTTAATTGCCAAAACCACCCAAACCAAACCAAATGTCGAATTTCAAAAACCACGGAAATAGACCCCAGGTGAGTAGAGTTAAAACTCAAAATCTCATACTGAAATATCAGTCAGCCCCATGGATTCTGGGGCAAAATTGAAAAACTGAAAAAGAAGTTTACAAACAATTTATATATTGCCACATATAACATACAAACAATGAGATCAGAAAAAAAATAGAGGAATTACAAAACGAACTAAAATCTATAAAATGGGATGTAGTCGGACTGGCAGAAACACGACTACCGGGAGAAAAAACCACTGAACTGAAAAGTGGCCATATACTCTATAACAAAAATTCTGATACGAAAGACTACATAGGAGGTGTAGGTTTCATAGTGAACAAAAAGATTAAACATAGAGTAATCAAATACCAGGCCATATCGGACCGCGTCATATACATAATAATTAGACTAAACGTACGTTATACACTTCAAATCATAAATGTATATGCTCCAACAAGTACAGCGGAAGACGAGGAAATTATGCAATTTTATGAAGATATATCAACGGCGAAACAACAGGAAAAATCTCACTACTTGGTCATTACCGGAGATTTCAATGCAAAAATAGGAAAGAAAACACAAAATGATATGGAATTTATAGGTAATTATGGTCTAGGTATTAGAAATAACAGAGGGGATACACTTTCCAACTTTCTTCAAAACGAACGGCTATACTGCCTCAACACATTCTTTAAGAAACCACCACAGAGAAAATGGACATGGCGAAACCCCGACAACAAGATAAAAAATGAGATAGATTTCATCCTCTGCCGAGATCGAAAAATATGTAGAGATGTATCAGTTCTGAACAGATTCGATACTGGGAGCGACCACAGGATGGTCCGAGCACTGATAAGCATCAAAATTAAACAAGACATAACTTAGTTAGACAACAACGTTTTCCCACTAACAGAAATAACGAAAAAGCAAGATGAATATAAACAAGAACTCTCAACGAGACTTGATACAACTATACTATCAGATATGGACATTAACCAAATAAATGACAGAATTACAACTACTATCCAAATAACGACAAAGAAATTATGCTCAAGAAAAAAGGGTCAAACAGATCAAAAACTCAAAAATGCCATTATAAAACTCATAGAAAAAAGGACAAAATTGGAAAAAGGAACAGACGAATATAAATGATTAAACAAAGAAGTAAAGAAAGCAATAAGAAAAGACATAAGAGAACATAGAACTAGAACATTTTGATGACTATTGAAGACAACGCCAACATGAGAATACTAAGATCAAAAATATCCAACGGACGGCAAAAGATGACAAAAATAAAGAACAAAGAGGGAATAGAAGTGACAAAACCGGAAGACATCATCAAAGCAATTGAACACTTCTATACCGAATTATATGCAGCACATACACCGCATAGAGAATCACAAACACAAAGAAATATACTCAATGCAGGCTCTGAAGATATTCCAGAGATATCCATTAATGAAATTAGACTAGCTCTGAGACAAATGAAAAACAATAGATGCCCCGGAGAAGATCGCGTAACAACAGAGATGATAAAACTTGGAGGAACAAATCTCGAACGTGCAATACATATTTTACTAAACAAGTGCCTACGAGAAGGAAGAATACCTAACAGATGGCACAATGCAGAAACAATACTCCTGTTCAAAAAAGGTGCGATTACTAACATGGAGAACTACCGCCCAATCAGTTTACTATCACAACTATATAAACTGTTGACGAGAATTATTACCAACCGCCTGACAAACAAATTTGATTACTACCAACCAGTGGAGCAGGCGGGCTTCCGCAAAGGATATAGCACTATTGACCATCTACAGACTCTACGCACTATCGTAGAGAAGACGACCGAGTATAATGTGCCCATACATCTAGCCTTCATAGATTTCTACAAGGCATTCGATTCTATAAGTACGACTCATATATTAGAATCAATGAATAACGCAAGAATCGACAGTAGATATACTACTATTATAAAAGACATCTACGAAAAGGCAACGTGCCTACGTGCACGTGAAAATAAATCAAGACCTTAAGACGGACAAAATAAACATCAGGAGAGGCGTACGACAGGGGGGCGTTATCTCCCCAAAACTTTTCACGCTAGTTTTAGAAGATGTTTTTAAGAAACTTCAATGGCAATAGAAGGGTTTAAAAATTGACGGTTGCTTCCTCAGTCACCTACACTTTGCTGATGATGTGGTGATTATGTCTGAAGGCCCAGAGGAACTAAAAACTATTATGCAAAAACTCAAACAAGCAGCAGAAAAGTCAGGCCTGAAGATACATCCTGCTAAGACTAAAATCATGAGCCAATACAATATGCAAATTACAGTAGACGGCCAAACGCTGGAGAACGTGACAGAATATATATACTTAGGACACATCATCAAATTAGGAAAAGAAAACCAAGGTACTGAAATTACAAGACGAATATCTCTGACATGGGCCGCCTTTGGCAAATTGTCATATATCCTAAGGAATCCAAATGTACCGATCAACCTCAAACGTAAAGTTCACGATACCACTGACTACATACGGTATGGAAACGATAGCTCTTACAAAACGGAATGCAAATAGATTGAGAGTGCTGCAGAGAGCTATGGAGCGTGCTATGCTGGGGATATCATTAAGAGATAAAATCCGAAATGAAGAAATCCGACGAAGAACCAAAATAACTGACGTCATAGAACGCATAGCAAGCCTCAAATGGAGATGGGCCGGACATATCGCGAGACAGGTAGATGAGAGATGGACAACGAAATCACTATTATGACGCCCCCGTGAAACTAAGCGAAAAAAAGGTTGACCTCAGAAACGATGGGTGAATGACATTCGGAAGATAGCTGGTAGGAACTGGACAAAACAAACCAGTGACCGACACAGATGGAGAGAAATGGGTGAGGCCTACATTCAGGAGTGGATAGCAGAAGGCTGAAGAAGAAGTTTGATTCGAGAGTATACTGCTGATATAACAAAAATCCACAAAAAATTGAAATTCTTAGTGCAGAGACCTGACATACCTTACTACATGTAATCGACCACGCTAAATCCGAATCCGAGGTCCATTCAACCCCATCATGTCAAAGTTTTCTATAAACTCAAAAATTAAACCCAAATAACCCTATAACTCCTCATATCATTAACCCATCAGACCCATCAACCCCATAATCCCTTAATTCCTTAATCCATTAACACTTTAACCCTATAACCCCATAATTCCATAACCACTTAACCCTATAACCTCAAAACTCCGGAAATTTGAGTTAGATGGACTGTTTGACAGTATAAAACCTATCATCGTAAACCCTATGACTCTTTTACCTCATAACCCCTTGACCCCTTAATCCATTAACTCCTTAACCATTAACCCCATAACTCCATAGATGAAAAGTCAGAAGGGTCGTTTCTATCAGTTTTAAAAAGTGTTGCTTTTTAGTGTGTTTGCAATTCAGGACACCTCCATGTGGTTGACGGTGGGCAACGGAGTTATTCTGTGAATCAGCAGAGACCCTGGATAACAGTGTTCATGGCAAATATAAAAAAATTAGGATGCAGAGGATCGGATCCTCAGTACCTGCGGGTAGTCAGGGTGAGAAAGCGGGCCCGCTGGCGTCGTTATCAAGCGACCGCAGCTCTCTACGAGACGTAACACAACCAACAAAATCTTTACCAAACAGGAACATGACGATGAAAACAAACCAGACCAGTTCTGTTATGTTTGTGGCACGTATGTTCCATTCCATATGCGGAATCTGATATAATGAGCCAGGATAAAACTGGGTGTCACGTGTCATGTGTATATATATATATATATATATATATATATATATATATATATAAATTACTTTATTTTTGTTATTAGTGTGAGACAAGGAACACTTAAAAAAGCACCCCGAAGGAAACAGAAACCTACTACGTCCACGTCGTTGTTCCTGGGTTCGGCAGAATGTAAGTTTTGTTGCGATAAATTGCGATTTCAGAAGCTCATAGAATTTTTAGAAACTTTGGTTATGGAATTTGAAGTTTTGATGTATTATGAGGTGAAGGGGTTGAGGGGTTATGCGATTACGAGGTTTCAGAGCATAGCTGTTGCAAATGTATTAAATTTCGCTGCTCATTCTCTATCCCCAGATTTTAAAGTTATGGGGTTAAAAGGGTCATGGAGTTCTGAGGTTTACCATTATAGTTTAAGGGGTTATGAGGTTAAGATGTTATGTGGTTTACGATAAATGGTTTCATACTGTTAAACAGTTCATTTAACTTAAATTTTCGGAATTACAGTCGTACGCACCTCTTACCCGTTGGATTTTGAGGTTATGGGGTTGAGGTTATGGAGTTATGAGGTTATGAGGTTATAGGGTTCAGGGATTTATGGATTAAGGGATTAAAAGATTAAGGGTTTTAAAGGGTTATGGGGTTAATGGATCTGATGGGTTAATGATAGGGATTATAGGATTATTTGGACTTAATTTTTGAGGTTGTGAAAATCCGTGACGTGATAGGTTAAATAGACTTCGGATTCGGATTCAGCATGGTCGATGACATATAGTAAGGCTGCCAGATCTCTGCACTAAGACTTTCGATTTTTGTGGAGCTGTGTAATCAACAAGCCTATGTGTTCCATCATAGCGACACTATTGATATTATTCAAACACATAATGTTTGAGTTTTTGCCATGTCTTCTTCTTCTTATAGGTGGCCAATCTTTTGGATTAATTTATTTTAACACTGTTTTTCTCCATTGTTTCCTGACTTGGGCAAGTCTTTTTGTTTGTTGGTAACTAAAGCAATCTGGGTCTACCTCGTGTGTTCCTCCCATCCTTCTATTTTATTTGCAGTCGACTCGCATATCGTAATATATGTCCCATCTATGTCTCTTTTTTCATTATCTGTTTCATTAGCCTTCTATCGCCTTTATTCTTTCTAATATCTTGTTATTTGATATTGTCAACTTATCTTGCACCATAATTCGAATGCATATATTCTTCTTTCTTCACTCTTTGTCCCAGTTTCAGCACCATACAGTGCAAGATTCCATACGAATGTATGTAGAAGTTGTTTTCTCTTATCCAAAAATATTTTAGTGGATGTTAGTAAATGCTTTTATTGAGGAACATTACTTTTGTTTGTTGTAATCTACAAAATAATTTCTTTTTTGCTTCTGCCTAGACAGCAAAACTCTTTAACCCCCTCTGTTTCTATTCAGTTTTGCTTGTATGTTCCCGTATCTCATATTTCACACACCATTGTTTTTGTCTTAAGGGCGTTTATTTTCATGTTGTATTCTTTCAACTAGGTCCATTACATTAAATGATTATTCTAATCCTTGTTCGCTTTCAATTATAATTGCTATATCGTATCATATCTATTTATTTACAGTGTATATTTATTCCTTTCTTTATTTATTGCAACTTGTACACATCCCTGTCTCTCTTTAGGCATCTCCTTGTTTTGTAACGGATTTCTGCCTGTGGTATAAGGAGTTTATAGTTCTTCTGATTATGTATTTTATTCCGACTTTCAATAAAATGTCAAATAGTATAGACCATTTCACATTGTCAAAGGCTTTGTCCAAATCAAGGAAAGCTATAAATGTAAGTTTAGCCTTTCTTATTCTTTTCTCAATTATGATTCGTAATTATTTCTCTCTTTCCTGGGCTTTTTTTGAAGCCAAACTAATGATCTGTACGTTGGTTTTCTATTACTCCTTCTATTCTTTTATATATTATTTTCGTTAATATTTTAGATGCATGTGAGATCAGACTAATTGTATGGTATTTGTTCGCATTTATGCGTTTCTTCTTTCTTTGAATTTGGCACTATTATGTTCCTGCTAAAATATCCTGGTATTATTTCTGTTTTGTACATCTAATATATATTTGCTTTATCTTCCTAAACTTATAATTCTATCTCCTCCTAGACGCTTCAACCGATTTCCTTGAAACTTGCACACCACATTCACAACTATATTTGCTAATTCAAAATCAGCCTTTGCTTTAACTTTTTGAATTATTTAAATATTTTGGTTATTGTCCCAGAAACATGTGGAATGTTCTACACGACTGCCTGGCGTCTAGATCAGGCTTCGTCGACGAAGCCTGCAGAATTCTCTTCTGGTATTATCTATTAGTTGTAGTTTCTTGTGAGTTGATCCAGGGTATTTTCTATTATTTCAGCCGGTAATCCATTCATTCCCACTGCTTCGTTTGTTTTAAGTTCCTGTATAGCCTTAACGTGCTTCGATTGGATTATGCGTTCTTCAAGCTTTTCTGCATCCACATTCTCTTCTGGTTCTACTTCGTTTATCTCTACATCACCACATGTTTGTTATATTTCGTCACAATCTATTAATATTTTCTCGTTTTCATCCTTCAAGTCATTAGTGCGTTTTTTAAGTGCTCGAAAAAATATTTTGGTAGCTTTGTAGTACAATTCTATCTTTCCGGCTTCAAATAATTTATCTACTTCTTGGTATTGATCTTGCATATGCTGTTGTTTTGCTTTTTTGACTTTCTGTTACTACTATTTCTTATTTGTTGCTAGGGTCTTGGCCGATCTTTTAATTAATCGTACTTTAATTTTTTTCTGTCTTTAATTTTTGTTTTGGTATCACTTCTGCAGATGAGATTAAATTTGTTGTAATGTTATTCCACGACTGATCTATATTGCTTGTTACACTATCCTCTCTCGTATTGTTTTGTTTCAGTTTTTCTTCCAGCTTGTGTCTTGCTTCTTCTCTTTGTAATATCTTTAGTTGCCAAATATATCTTTTTTTCAATATTTTTTTCTGCGTCTTTTCTTTCTTCTCGTCTTGTATATTTTATTGTCCCCTCCAAATCTTCATAGATTTTGTTTTACGTCTTCGTCACTCTATTCTTATGTGGAATCTACACCAGTATTATAACTATATCTTTTGGAAAATTAGCTATCTTTACTATTATTATTCTCTTATTGTATAGTATTGTATATTACTTTTTGTCCTATCTACTTTTTCATTAATATTGCTACTTTCGCTTTTTCCTTCCTCAGCTGCTGTGTTAATTATTCGAAAGTCTTCGCGCCATGTGTCACCTTCATTTGGCCATCTAGCTTTGCTTAATCCTATTATGTCCAATCTGTTTTCTTCCATTTCTATTCTTACGTTTTCCAATTTTCCACATTTTAATAAAGTTTTTACGTTCCATTTTCGTACTGTCTTTAGTTTGGTTCTATTTACATCTGTGTTAGTTGTCCCCATCCGGAGATACAAACGAAGGAGTGTTTTACCTCCGGAATATTTAACTTTTAAAGATATTATAGTGTTGATTGCTTAGAAAATAAAGATACTACTCGGTGTTTTCCCTTTTTCCTTCTGGGTGATCTTGAGTTCATTTTATATACGCTCTACTACCAATCTAGTAGAGCGTCTGACGCCATTTTCTTCTTCAGAATAGAAATATGTAGGTTATGGTTACATCGCCACTGTGAAAAGGTGAGGTTGACATTAAAGCGATCTAGGCTATATACCCGTATTTTCACTCCTTATCCCTCTTTTGCCTAAACTACTATTCCTATATAAGATTTTTCTGCTAAGATGTACTATATAATAAACACGATAATTTAGTATTTCAATGTGAGTTTTATTAGAGACCCATGATGTCGATTTTGTTCAACTGCAAGAAATGGAATATTTTTTGCGCCTCTACTGGTAGAAACGGTTACAACTTTAAGCAGTTCAGCTATTAAACCAGTTTATTGGCAAAAATAATTAACTAATTTAGCATCATACTCGTATGTTTCATTAATTTTTTTTATCAATTTCTGAAGTTCCAAAGATTCATTTATTTGTTGAGATATATTGTCTGTTTTTTGTTTATTTGAATGGTGTTAGCATACAGTAGACCATGGAGATTATTTGCTACTTGAGAGAACGTTACTCAAGGTTGAACCATTTGTTAGTATTATATTAAGCAGCCTGCTGTTCCGTGGTTTCTTATACGTGTTTTTCGAGTTCTAATGTCTCCAAATTTTTTCTTAGCAGCGAGAGTAAGTAGAAAAATTCGATAAATTTAAAAAAACGCGATAAATATTTCTGTACCTGCAATATAGGTGCAACACCATACAATGTACACCGGTCAAATTACCGTCATTGCAGTAAGTATTATTTTGTATACTTCAAATAGCAACGTTTCGTGTTCAAAAACAACGTGTTTTCTCATCGTGTGTAGTGCAACATCCATCGAAATTCATCGCCAATTGAGTAAGACATGTGCGTTTATGGGTACGAAAGTTGTGTCACGATGAACTAAAGCAGTCTCAGCTACAAACCAGCCGAGCAGAAACCATGAATGTGTGAGTGGTGCAAGTTGTGAAATACCACCAATTAGATGTGCGTGACATCGCCTCTAAATTTGGCCTTTTCGTAGGACCCGTGGAGTCCATGACCTGAAAATGTAGAAAGTTTCTTCGAGCTTCAACTTCGACCATACACTTTTGAGGAAATTTGACATATATTTCTTTTATTAGTCTCCTTAATGTAAGGATCAAGAAAAAACATGGATAAAGGGTCTTTTTTAATGCGGTGTTTAATATTTAACGTGCTAATTACCATACTACCAAATTTTTTTAATTCTTCTTCAAATGGTTCGATGCCGGGCATTAGATATAGATAAATTTGGTTTGGTGCATCGTGTAGTTGGTTCTCTGGTTGTTATATTAGAAATTCTTGACGTTTCGCTCACAACTGCAGAGAACATCTTCAGAAGAAAAAAATTAGATTTTCTTCTGAGGAGGTCTGCCGCAGATGTGTCAAGAGTTTTAGAACTCCGACCACAATTGGATTAAATTTTTAAGTACAACGTGAAGATTGCTTGAGTTTAAACGTTGTGAAATTTTGTGTTACGTACTTTCAAGTCTTTAGTTATGGCGCTCTAATTTTCTCGAATTATTGGTTGAATCTCAACCTAATATTTGTTAATTATTTTAGGAATACAGCTACCCTTTGTTAATTTTCCAAATATTTTGATAACTCATAGAAAGTTCAGGTTTATAATCCTTATTTGTTCCTTTATCATTTTCTATGCGATAGTATATTATTAATTTACCATATTTATTAGCAGTGTGGATGGTTCCAGAGAATAACTTTCTTCTATGTTAATAACCACTTTTAAAACTGTGTAATCTTTTTTGAACCACAGTTTATCATTCATAATGCTTTTGTATTGTTAGTGGTAGTAGTTGATATATGATATGTGTCGTTGCTGCTATTGGTAATGTTGATAACTATAACATATAAACTTTTATATATTTACTAGGAGTTGCCCGCCAAAAGATATTTTTGGCGTCCTAGACTGACAATTTTTCACCCGCCTTCCCTCAAATTTGCCCTTTTCCTCTGGATCAGAAACATGGAACAATTTAACGCCCATTCATGGTGGACGTACGTATAAGCCGCCCATAGGAAATACGTAATACGTAAAGTTGAATTAATGCAAAGCTTATGCGCTCGTTCATAATGCACTCCCGTAATTTTTACGTTTTATGTTCATTTGCAGTAATTTTTAATTTTTCTCTAGATTAATGTTGGCAACAGTAACAGAATGTTTGTTCAACGAACTTAAAAAGTTCGTTACTGAATTCTATATGTCTGTCGGTCTGTCGGTCTGTTGGTCTGTCTGTCTGTCTGTCGCTGTCACAAAATTATGGATTTTTTAAAATTTTAAAATGGATTCTTATAGGAAATTTTACGCTGATTTCAAAATCGAAATCAAAAAGTTTCTATCTCGAATAGTTTTCGAGATATTCGACTTCGAATTTCGGGAAAATTTCGACATTGCGATTTTATGAGTAATTCTTAAAGAAAATTTTACGCTGATTTAAATAATGAAATCGAAAAAATTCTATGTCGAATAGTTTTCGAGATATTCGACTTCGAATTTCGGGAAAACTTTCGACATTACGATTTTAAATGTGATTCTTATAGGAAATTTTACGCTGAATTCGAAAATGAAGTCGAAAAAATTCTATGTCGAATAATTTTCGAAAGGTTTTTTTAAGTTCGTTCTGGGATTGCTTACAGAGCAATCTCTTTGCCGGCCCCATGTTTTTATTCTAAAATAGCTGTACCCGGCCACGCGTTGTTGTGGCTTTGCTTTTACGTCCAACAGATGGCGCTATTATTCAAAAAAAAATGTTTTTATTTGTCATATCTATACAATATAATAATCAAAATATTTAAATAATTCAAAAACGGTTAAAGTTAGAAGGCTGATTTTTGCGCCGAATTAGCAAATATAGTTGTGAATGTGGTGTGCAAGTTTCAAAGAAATCGGTTGAAGCGTCTAGGAGAAGATAGAATTATAAGTTTAGGGAGATAAGACAATTATATTATACGTTTGTTTGTATTTTCTTCATATACAACCCCTTTGATGGGTTATTTGCATTTGAAAGTTCTGGTCATAAGGTAACGGCACCTATAGTGGACACTAAGGATTGTTGTTACCTTTTCTACTCATACATCTAAGTTTTTAAACAAACAACAAAGATAGATATTTACTTACGATCTTTGTGTCTTCCCTTAACAGATTAACGTTTATCCTTAACTTAAGCGTAGGATTTGTTTTTTAATTTTATATCGGATATGGTTTTGGCACCTGAAGTGGACAGTGAGAACTATGATGATATCTAAAGATGACATTTTTGGAACCTAAAGATGACAGCCCACTTTTTGAACTTTTTTTAATTGTTATAGCGCTAGAAATCCCTGAATTCCCTCCTAAGTTATTCCCCAACACTTATTTGGGTACAAACATGTTATCTACACGTACTTAGTTAACTAAACTGTATTAAAAATTGAACAAAAAAAGTACAGTTCGAAATTAATTACTTCAAATCAAACTTGTACCTTGTACTTACTTAAGTAATTGGAAAAATTCAGGACATAAATGTCATTTACTTAGTCTAATTAAGTTCTTTTAACTCCACCACTGAAAAAATTTCCCTTCGGCTACTAAATTTGGAAAGCGGCGAAGATAAAATATCGTCCGCCCAGCTATAAAATAAAATGTCGTCCCTCTCTGGTCATTTCCACATCCGCCCATTTTTACTTTCCTTATCCTATAATAAGGAAAGTAATGTAATCGGCGGAAATTTGACCTACCCAGTTTTTCACATTTCTGGACGAATTATAACCTCAGGACACCAAAAAAGTTGGTTTTAGCCATTGGTTCTGTGTGTGTGTGTGTGTGTGTGTGTGTGTGTGTGTGTCTCTGTCAGTAACCAGGATATCTTGAGAACCGTAAGAGCTATAGAATTGAAATTTGGGCTTGGCCGCTAGGAGGGAGCACGCAGGCGATAATGGCGAAGGCTATGCAGCCGAGCTCGCACGGTTACCTTCAGTGACGTAGCAAAATTTTAAGTATGAGTCAATTATTATCTTGTACTGTTTATTTTAATCAGCTTTCGAGTGTTGGACTATATATATATATATATATATATATATATATATATATAATAGGATAAGGAAAGTCGTGTGATGTTCACACCAGATTTTTTGTGTATACAACGTCCACTCTGCTGACATGATTACACTAGGCATTTTTTCTCTTGGCTTCCTACCACCGCGTTGGTTTTCTTTAGGTTTAGGATAAAAAAGGCTCCTTTTGAAAAGTGATGGCACGAGTGTGGTTGGACTTGTGAGCCACCAAGGTTCCTCAGCTGGATCTTCAATACCCACATGTTGATGCAGAGGATAGAACTTTATTTGCAGTGTGTCGGATTTTTCGGTCTCAGGTCTGTGTGCAAGCGATCTTCCACACTGCGAATAGACTTCGATCCTCTACATCAACAATCCCTTGGTGAAATAACTTCACTTTTTCGGAACCCACGACTGACTCCAGCTAGTCCAGACGATAATTTTCTGGACTCGCAAGCTGTCTATCACAGGAGCACTCGGGTTTCGATCGATTTGTACTGCCTTTGGACCCCATGGAACAAGTCCACACTTTCTAAATCCATTCTGCAGAACTGAAGGCTGTTTTATTCTTTTCTTCGATTAACTCTTTAATAATGGCGCAAACCTAGTTTTCGTGGCGTTTTCGTCGTTGTACATGCGATAATTTCGAACTTTCTCTTTCTCAAGGTTCGACCGCCAGGTCCATGGGCTGTAGTAAATGTGTGGTATTTGACAGAAGAGCCACAAGCACAATGCCCTTCTCTTTGCAAAATTGACTCAATTCCATTGATAAATGAGAGACGTGCCCATTAAGAAAAAACACTAGTGGCCTCTCAATTTCATTTTTCAGCAACCATGGAAAAATATGTTTGACATGTATTCATAAAATAGTTGGCAGGTCATCCACCCTTTTTCTGATTTTCCTACACCCCAGTCTTTTGGGACAGTGTCGTATATCAATGAGGGCACCCTCGAGTAACGATACACAATCATGGGAGGTGCAAGTTCACCAGCGGCATTGCCTGTTATCAGGACGGTGAAATATTGCTTTATCACCTTTAGGAGCCAAAACTTTCCCACCCTTCGGATTCAAGAAAAAAGCAGTCTCATTGGCGTTAAAAACACGCCGGGTTCCACACTCCTCAAGGATCTCTCTCCAAAATCGAAAACACTTCTTCTTGCCATGCACGACTCGTAGTCAAATTCTGACAAATTCTTTCTGCAATAACAGGGTGCTTGGCCATAAAACAATGATACCATTTTTTGGAAGGTGGCTTTTCAACAAATGTTTCCTTCTTTAGTTCCTTGGCCAGATTGCTCACACTATACAGAAGTTGTGATCTTGATAGAGGAAATCCTCTCTTGGTGGGCTCCAACACCCACTCCTTAAGTCGCAATTCTTCTTCCGCGCTAAAAACTTTTGCAGCACCCATCTTCCTCGAAATTGGGGTTATTCCTTTGAATTTTGAGCAAAGTGAGGAACGCGGAATCCTCCACTTTTTTGCAACCCTTCCAACAGGTTGTCCTTTAGCGCAGTCTTCCAGTGCAGAACGCATATCATCCTCGTCATACTGCAATATTTTAACTGGAGGCATCTGAAATTAAAATAGTCCCTTAGGATGACACATTGGAACCTAAAGATAACACTGGCTGTCAACTTAAGGTTCCCGTCATAATTACACAATTGTTTTCAAATATATTTCAGAAGAATCTACAGCACTGATGTTTAAGTATTCAATTTTAATACGAGTAAAATAACCTATAGTGAACAGATCTGTCAACTTTAGGGGAGACTTGCGGCTTATGGAACCTGAAGATGACAATGTCCTGAAAGAGTACACCAAATTATGGTATAGAGTGAAACATTCCATAAACCTATTCTTCAATAACTGTTTTTGTCGGATATGCTACCAAAACAATAAAAAAATTCATGTTTACATTAAACCTTAATTACCGGAAGCACTTACCTTAATTTTTCCGCAAGGATTATTCAGAATTCAGGCTATTTTGCAAGTTGTCTTGAAAAAAACATTTTTGACACAAAACAAAATGGTTGGTTTTGTTTATACTGCTCATTTACTATCGTCAATAACAAGGTGCCATCCTACCAAATAAAAAAGCGCCAAATTTAAAATATATTTCTCATTTTTTCAAGTTTTACCACGAAGTGTCATCTATTGGTGCCGTGCCCGCTATAGGTGCCGTTACCTTAATTAAGTTTAATTTGTAAATATAAAATTTTAACTTTCTTAACGCTTTACCGCTTATATATTTTTGTCGCGCTTGGTATCAGTAGCACCCGGACCCAACGTAGATATAACCAACACGAACCAAACTACCTTTCGAACATAAAATGATAAAATCTTAACTTGCTTTGCCCCAATCCAAATAACAAGATTCCTTTTGAGTATGTTAATCACCATTTTATATGCCTGTTCAACATGAGTTCGCGAGTTACACAACTATTTCATTTCTTTCTATTGATAACCTTACTCTAAATCCTTATAAAACAATTGAGACTGTTGATTTTAAAATTTTTATTGGGGATGCAGTTGCCTGTATCGCACACAATATACAGAAAACAAATATATCTAAATTATGGCAAAAAAGGCATTGAAACACACAAACAATAACTTAAGCCACACAAACTGTCTGCTTAATATATTATGCAGTATATTTCAACAATTAACTTTTTATTTTTATTTAACAGACAATATTCAAATGACCATTACAACAAAAACTTAAAAGAGACAAAAGCAAAACCGACTTTCAGTTAATCTTATGGAGTTGCGATTTGATTTTCCAAGCGTAAAGACGGGCTATCTCTCGGGCTCGCTCGAAAGTGCAAGTGTTTTAAATTCAGGCCGCTCGCGGCTAATATACTAACACTTCTTACAACAAATATAATAATCCAGCCGTAAGTACAAAATTTATTGCAGTACCATTTCGGAGGAATTCAGGGCCATTATCAGCAATAATAAAAGAAACAGTGGCAAAATCTCACCTTCAGACTATGAACCGAATACAAAATACCTGTTCGAACCACAAACTTTAATCCCAAAAAGCAAATTCTATAGAAATAAAAAGCAAATGCTGGAAAAATTACCTATCAAAGTAAACACGCCGCGGCAATCAGAGCAACGGATACTTCTGATCAATCACAATCCACACAAGAATCTGCTGAAAAAAAATAAGGATCTCACTTATAAAGGGTGTCCCAGAATTAACGCAATATTTAAATTTGCCGCCATTTATGCAGTAAAGTGTTGACAACCCTAAAACAAAAACAAATCGACAGCTGACAGTTTAGGGTTAGTAAAAATGGAACGTTACACGATAGAACAGCGTGTCTTCATTATTGAACAATATTTCAAAAATAATGAAAGCTTGGTGGCCGCTGTTCGAAAATTTCATACAAAATATGGTCGGAATAGTGTTTTAATTTCGTCAACTGTGAAGAGATTAATTGAAAAATTCCAAGAGACAGGATCCGTTGGAGACGCCAAACACACTGGTCGTCCAAAAACAAGCCGTTCAAATGTCAACATCGAAGCAGTGCGTGAGAGTGTCGGTGACAATCCAGGAACCTCAATTCGGCGTCGTGGACAAGAATTGCAAATTTCAAGAAGCTCTCTACAGCGTATACTCACTAAAGATCTGTGTCTCCATGCTTACAAAATTCAATTAACACAACAACTGAAGCCTAATGACCATGCACAGCGAAGAGAGTTTGTTGAATGGATTATTGAGCATCAACAAATGGATGCTGATTTTTCGAGCAAAATCATCCTAAGCGACGAAGCACATTTTCAACTTGATAGGTTTGTTAATCGCCAAAATTGCCGCTTTTGGGGTTCTGAGAACCCACATGTGATTGTCGAAAAACAAATGCATCCACAACGTGTCACTGTTTGGTGTGGATTTTGGGCTGGAGACATAATTGGACCATACTGTTTTGAAAATGAGGCTGGTCAAGCAGTGACTGTTACTGGTGCTCGATATCGCGACATGATAACACAGTTCTTTTTGCTGAAATTGGATGATATTGATGTGGCCAATATGTGGTTTCAACAAGACGGTGCCACATGCCATACAGCCCATGAAACACTTCAATTACTACATGAGACATTTCCAGGTCGTGTACTCTCTCGTTTCGGTGATCAGAATTGGCCCCCTAGATCGTATGATTTAACACCATTAGATTTCTTTTTATGTGGTTATTTAAAATCACAGGTCTATGTCAACAAGCCCACAACCACGCGTGCATTAAACAAGGAAATTCAACGTTGCATCAACGAAATTCAGCCACATTTATGCAGAATGGTCATGGAAAATTTCGACAAACGAGTGCGTATGTGTATGCAAAGCCGTGGAGGCCATTTGCCCGATGTGTTATTCCATAAATAACCCTATCCTATGTACTTTATGATTCAATAAAAAAATTACAATCAAAAGACTAAAAACTGTGTTTTCTATTTAATTCAAATCTTGCGTTAATTTTGGGACACCTTTTATATCTACACATGCTGATAAACTTAATTTATTAATCAAAAACCTTGATATACCATTAGGTGTCAAGAAACAAGTACACATTATGTTAAAAAAATTTTATATATAAACTTTGTCCATTTCTTCTTGTTCTTTGTTATTTTCTTTGCTTCCATCTAGTCTAATTCCTGTTCCCTTAGATTTTCTTTTACTACATCTTCCCATGTTATCGTCGGTCTGTCCCTTTGTCTTTTCCGTGTTGGTCTTGTTTCCCATATTACTTTCCTTCATTCTTATTAACTGTCCAAACCAGCTAAGCTGGTTTCTTTTTATGGTCGTCATTAGTGATGCTTACCTCGGAAATTCTAGTTCTGCCCCTTTTCGTAATGCCAATTGCAGCCCTAAGGTACTTCATTTCAATCGCTTGAAGTTTACTTGTTCTCTCATTAAACACCCAACTCTCACTACCATATAGTAGTATCGTTCTAAAAATGGTTTTATATACCGACATTTTTGGGGTTATTTCTTGTCTGTCTTGAATTTGGTTTTGACTTAATTGCTCATTCTCACCATTTACTTCAACTTAATATATTTAATCTGTATTTAGGACTTCTTCAAAGTACTCCTTCCATCTCCTTATAATATCATCTTCTTCTTGTATTATTTTACCGTTTTTATTTTTCGTATGTTTGTCTTTCTTTTGTTTTCCTTTCCTCATGGTTTTGAGTACTTTATAGAACAGCTTTTGATTTCTATGTCTATCGGTTTCTAGTTTCTCTTCGAATTCCACCCATAATTTTTGCTTTACCTCTTTCACCATTTCTTTTACCTTACGTCGTTGTGTTTTATAATCATTGTAATTCTCAGTTGTTCTAACTTACAGGTACTTTTTCCATTTATCTTTCTTAATTTTTACTTCTTCTTTAATTCCTTGGCTCCACCATCTTGTCTGTTTTTATTGTTGTTTATTCTGATAATTCCACATGTTTCAAGTAGTATTCCCTTTATTTCATTCCAGAGTTCCTTCATAGATTCACCTGTTTCGTCGTCTCTTTTGCCTGCCCTTCCATTTATATCCCCGACGATCATTAGTCTTCCTTTATGGTTTTCCACTGCTGTTGTAAGTTGTTCCCAGTATTCGTCTTTCTTTTTTGTCCTTTCGTCATCGTTGGGCCCGTACGTTACAATAATTATGGTTTCTTCCACTTTCCCTATGTCCATTTCAATCTTTAATATTCTTTCAGATATTCCTGTTTATTACTTTATAAATTTAGCAGATTCTTTTCTTATAATACAACCTACTCCCTCCTATACTCTATCTTTTTGTTGTACTCCACTGTATAACCTCTACTTCACCTATTCCTTTCTTTTTCGTTTCTGTAATACCAAATATATCCAGTTTGTACTTTTCAAACTCTTCAATTACTTCTTTACCACATATGCTTCCGATGTTCCAGATTCCTATATTCCATATTTTTTATTTTTCCTCTCATGTCTCATGTAGCCCTCGTCGTCCTTTTTCTTTCCACTACTTAGAGTTTTTAGTTTTTTTAGTTTTTTGGTGTTCTCGTTATCTTCCGTAGCTGTTGTTCCAGACTTTGCTGATCAGACAATCTGTCGCTTATGGTACATTTATTTAAGTAACCACCTTTGTTACCATCGGTGTTTCGTTTGTTCCATACATTACGCGATTTATAGTTATTTTATCGTATTTTAGCTAGATTCTATGTTCTTTCTGTGTCTTTTCTGTCTTGCATTTTAATATCGGTACTAATCTTTTCCGTTCATTCTGTGTTTCTTTAGTGTAATCCTCGTCTATCCAGATGTTCGTTTCTTCTGTCTGCTTCATAATTTCGATTTCTTTGTGGATCTCATCAGTTTACTTATTATTGATCTTGTTTTCTTTGCGTTATATCCACCAATTCTTCTTACCTCGTCTACATCCATTTCCATATCTATCTTTACTCCCATTTTTCTACAAGATTTTTTATCTTGTACTTAGTCGCCTCTATTGTTTCGGTTTCTTCATCTTCAACTCCTTTGATTACTAAGCTATTCTTTCTTGCGTTTCTCTCTAAAAATTCAATCCTGTTGTCCTGTCGTGTAGTTTTTTCTCTCAAATATTCATTTTGTAATTTTAAGTCTTCAACTTCTTTTATCACACTATTCATTTTATTTTCCATTGTTTCTAATTTTAATTTTAGTTCTCGAAACATTCCCTTTACTTTGTCCCTGTTCTTTTTTTTTAGTACTTTATTCACTTAACTTTGCTCGCTAATATTTCTTACTTTCCTCATGCACGCTACTCTTCTTTGTGTGTTTCGACTAGTCTTTTAGTCCCTGAAGGTATTACTATTTGTAAAATTACGAGGTATAATGTGTTGCCTATCCCCAAAAATTCGACGTGACCTCTGTATATATGTTGGTATTTTTCTTATCTGTTAGTTGCATGCAACTTTCAGCCATATTTATTTCTCTAACCTCAAAACTAATCTTATTTATTATAGAGTTACTCACTCTTCCGTTGAATTATCCTACTTTCCAATCCTTTCGGTTTTGTAAAACACTTAGCTTTTTCTGATTACCCACTTCTTGCGTTTTAAAAACGACTTTATATGGCCCAAATTGGACTTTAGCTGCCGGAGCTTTCCAAAATACTTCTGATGCTAAAATATCTGAAACAGAGTCAATTTTCTGCTAATACTGTTAAAAAATATTATTTTATTGTTATTAGATGATTGCCTGATTTATTTATAATAGTTGTATTTTGCGTTTCCCTTTACATTATTAATTTGAAACAATCATTTTATTCCTTAATCGTTCCATTTCTTCGTAGTTTTGTGTGACTATTAAAAGTTCGTCTTGGAGAACGCATTGTCTGAATTATAATTTGCAGTTTAAGAACAACTAAAAAGATTGTCAGAAGTGGGATTCGAACCCACGCCTACAGAGTAGACTGCGACCTGAACGCAGCGCCTTAGACCGCTCGGCCATCCTGACATTGCATGTGTGTATAAGCAGTTAGAAATACGTTATTATTATTATTATTATTATTATGTACAATTTTCGTTATAGAAGTAAATATAATAAATTCTATAAATAATGATAATAAATCTATATATTTCTTGCTGTAATTTTTCCTTGTATATAATAATAGATATACATTGAGTAAAGTATTCAATTTTAAAAATCTTAAAATATAACGATTTTATTTGACGTAACCGGTAAAAAATTAAAAAAAAACAATGTGACATTCGAACTATTATAAATATGCTGTTAACAGCGTAGCGTTTTTTTTTATTATATTACTATTAAAAAGTGTTATACTTTCTTTTTAAGTACAAAAATAGCGTGTACAATTAAATAATTAGAGAAATTTAAATCCAAATCTCTCAAAACTCCGAGCAACATGAATAGAACCAGATACAATTAAAAATTGTTTATTAATATACATGCAGGATTTACAATCCACTTTAATGTTGAGTACAAAAGTTAGCCGCACAAAAGGAATTTTTGGCGTTTTAAGCTTTTCACCGGCCTTCCCTCAATTTTTTTTAAGACGGGAAACGTAGACTAATTAATTTACAAATCATAACAGTGAGATAAGTCGATGCGGTGACCTTACTAAAGTAAGATATGCAAAACGATCCTGAACATAGGCAACCAAACGTTCAGAGCTCAGCCACGCCACATTTCATATCAGCTGCATTTGTTTACTTTCTGTTTAGATGTATAGTAAAGTAAATATGATGTAAATAATGGGTATTGAAATAAAACACCAACTGCAACTTCTCGTTGATGAAGAGTCATAGTTGTAATGCATCATGGGACCAGGTTCTTCGCAGTCTTTTAGTGATGGAGCCATTAGTGTATAATTGATTTGCCAAATTAGTGTTGTGATTTATTGGTTGGTATTGGTAATTGTAGTGCGCTGGATCTCCTCCGTAACGGTAATGATGTTTAAGTCATATTAAAACATTTGATTACTTACGTATCAAGCAGCACCTGCGAGTGCTCTCGGGAATTTGTACCGGAACATCTGTATAATTTTCAAGTTCAATAAATATCCCATAACTGGAGCCCGTATGTCCATATTGACTTGATTACGTTTTTTTACAGTAGCAATTTATTGCACATAGAAAGTTTTAATTTAAAATTTAATTTAAAAAATGAGGTTTATTTGTTTTTATTGCTTGGATGTTTCTTTCAGGTGAGCTTCTGAACGAGAATGAGTCCAAGATGTTTCATTTCCGCCTATTAGTTAACGTAACATGAGATGATTTTGCGTGGTTGATTGTGATCCTCCATTTATTATGATAGCAGTCAGAGAACATCGAGATGAGCTTGTAGATGTTCACTGTTAGGTTATTATTTACAGCTAGGAGAGCCACATCATCAGCAAATAAGGCAAATGTGGTACTTTTTGTTTTAGGGATAAAAGAAAAAAGATGGTTCAAATACGCTGCCTTAAGAAACACCCGCTGTGATAGGATAGAAGCTAGATTGTGAGTCATTGTATCGAATGTTAAAAGTTCTTTCGATGAGCTAGGATTTAAGGAAATAGAAGTTATTGGAAGAAAGCCTTTTAGTTTGAAAAATAAACTTGGGCACCACACGCGGTCGAAAGTCTGGGTTGTGTTTAGAAAAATTGCACTGCAGTAATTTTTGTCCTCTACGACTATTTTTTTTATTATTCCGTGTACTTAGTAGATCTTTGAGTACCGTTCGTGAAATCCAACCTGACAGCTGGGCATTTAATTTATTAATTTCATGATTGACCTCTGATGAAGAAATCGATTTTATAGGAGAAGACAGTTCGGCATGCTGCGTCAAAAAACCTTTTGCTTCTTGCTCTCAAATATGCAGTCTTGTCTTCGTCTGAATTAGGGGATAAGTAGTTGAAGCTATTTCAGATTTGTCATAACTTGCTCCAGTGTATAATCATCAGGAGATATGTCGGAAGCGTATTGTTCTAGGTGTTGTTTTGGGCTTTATTTTAAGTTCTCTGAACAACTGATTATAACAGTAATGACTAATGGAATTTCTTGACTTTTGCCATGTGCTTCTAGCTCGTCGTTTTTGCTGATAAGTTGACGAATATGCAATGGAATGCTTTGGTATTTTCTATAGTTTTTTCGTTTGCAGGAGTGGAGTGCCAGGAAGCTTCTTAAAAACTACTGTGAAGTGTTATACAGCTTTGTCGGATTCCCAAGAGTTTGATTCTAAGTTTAAAATTTACATTGCTTTCTAAATAGTTGTGAAATTCTTTTTAATCGGTCTTTTTTCATGTTAATCTGTGAGGGAAAGAGATGTTAATAATAATTGTACTTATGCTAGCAATGGGTGACAAATTGGCAGTTAAAAGATCAAATAATCCATTGCACAGTTGGTTGGATAGATTCCATTAATTATAAAAAGTCCAAGAAATCTGGAAGCTTCCAGATCTGATGGCTAATATTTGGGAGGCCTGTTAGTGAGGCGGTCATAATTTTTTCTGTCGTAACACGTAGTAGTTTCAGTGGTTTTGTGGTAATAATTTTCAAAAACCAATGTGTGGTGTTCCATTACCCCAATAATAAAATTAGTCCCCAAAGTCTGGGTAAAGTTTTAATATTCCTCTAATAATATTCCGAGTCTTAGGTGACTGCAGATTGCAGTTACTGTAAATCCCTATCATTTTAGTCAAATCACAGTACTCCAGATAAAAATGGAAACACTGAACCAAGGACATCAATAGCGGGTAGTTATAGCTTCGGTCACTTTAAATTTGACGGATATAATTCGGATGAAGGTCCAGAATTCACACCAACAAAAAAAATATTTCTGAAGTATCTAACGCTGTGTTTGAAGCTGGGGAAATATTAGACACACCCGAGAAGTAGAAAATGAGACTCAAAAAGAAGACCGCGTAGTAATTAGTAGCACCCTTCTTGTTTCTGTTATAAAAATATATTTATTATTTCAGTCAGATCACAGTATTCTAGATAAAGATAAAAACAGCAGCAGTAGGTAATTAAAGCTTCACCGTTTTGAATTTGGATAAAGATTCAAAATTTACACCAACAGGGGAAAATATATCTGAAGAACCCCATGCTTTGTTAGAATCTGAGTGAGTATTAGAAACAACAGAAGAAGTAGAAAATGAAACTTAAGAAGAAGAACTTAGTAAAATCTAAAAGCAAGCCAAAAAGAAGTCGAAAAAGGAGTTCATAAATTTAAAAAGAAAACAAAATAAAAAATTGAGAAACAACAATAAAGATCCTTATAACTATAAAGAAAAGACCATCAAGGAAAATAATTTGTTAATCACAGTTGTTCATATTCAGTGCAGTGTCATGGAAAATTGTGCAAAGAATTAAAACAAGAAGAGTTTGGCCGATATTGGGAGTTGGACTATAATGCGTTTTTATTGCTGCACTTGTTCACAAAACAAAAAAGTCATATAAAAAGAAACCGCCAAAAATACAATTCTCTTGGAAGTATTTCTTAACCAAGCAGTAGTCTATAGTGAAACATTTGTAAAAATCTGAGTATTTTACCAAAAAAATCATTATTGCTTTAAGCGACGTCTACTATTACTGATAAGAGAGGGAAAAAGCAAGGCTGGCAAAATAAAGCCTCAGAAGAACGAAGACAAGAAGTGATTATGCAAATTGATGCGATTCCAGAATATGTAAGTCACTACCGAAGAGAACAAAATGGCGCTGAAAAGTTTCTACCGCCAGAAATGACACTGACGATGATGTACAAAAATTATAAAGAAGATACTGATGCGAATCTGGTTAGCTTTTCAGTATGCCAACATATCTTCTTCAGTGATTTTAATTTAGAATTTAAGAAACTCAAAAAAGACACATGTTACAAGTGTGAGGCCTACCTAGCACAAAACCAATTTATACCACAAGGAACAGCAAAAGAGAAGTTGAAAGAAGTTGGCAAGATGCTACAGCAAAAATGAAGACAGATTACCTGGAATGTTTGACCTTCGACTTGGAAAAACCTTTGCCCCTATCTCGCCTCTCAAATGGAATTTCGTTTTACAAGAGGCAAATATATATATATATATATATATATATATATATATATATATATATATATATATATATATATATATATTCCCTCGGGGAACCTGTAACCCCTAGAGGGCGCGTCCCCAGGTGGCGGATAGGGGAATGCCCGGTAGATATACCAGGTAGGAGGGAAATCAAATACCTCCCGCGGACCAACAGGTAAAAGCAGCGTCTGACCCAGATTGGGCGGCTGCAAGCAGCGTCTGTTCCCCATGTGAGGGGTGGCTGATTACACACTCGCCAACACGCAGTAGGATAGCGCACTGTTTTAAATCCTATACCCCACACCTAAATGGCGAATTACAAAACATACGGAAATATACCCCAGGTGGGCATGGATAAACCAAAATCCCACACCCTCAGAGCGAGGGTCAGCTTCATGGATTCTGGGGGAGGCAAAAATTCGCAAATATACTCAAGAAACAGATCTGGACCAAAAACACGACGTTTAAACATTGCTACCTACAATACACAAACACTCTCATCCGAAGAAAAACTAGCACAATTAGAAGAAGAACTAGAACACATAAAATGGGATGTAGTAGGAATGAGTGAATTAAGAAGGAAACATGAAGGCCAAATAAACCTGACATCAGGGAACATACTTTACTACAAAGGAGAAGAGGAAGCCCTATTAAGAGGAGTTGGGTTTATAATACACAAAAGGCATGCAAAGAACATAATAGATATAGGAAGTATAAGCTCAAGAGTTATATATTTAATTTTAAAACTGAACAACAGATACAACATCAAAATAATACAAGCCTATGCACCTACATCGCAAGGATCTGACGAAGAAGTAGATACCTCCTATGATGATATCACAAAGGCAAACGAAAACACCCCAACACACTATACACTTCTCATAGGAGACTTCAACGCAAAGATAGGACAAAACGAGGACGAAATGGAAACATCAATGGGGCAATATGGAGTAGGAGAACGGAACGAGAGAGGTAGAACTCTATTAGGATTCTGTCTGCAAAACAACATTTTTATAATGAACAGTTTCTTTAAAAAGAACGAAAACAGAAAATGGACCTGGAAAAGTCCAGATGGCATCACCAAGAACGAAGTAGACTTTATAATTTCAAATAAACGGCAAATTATAAAAAACGTTGAAGTTTTAAACAAATTTTCCATTGGAAGCGATCGCCGCCTGGTGAGAACTACTATAAATATCAATCTAAAACACGAAAGAGGTAACCTTGTAAAAAAGCAAGCTAAAGGTAAAGGTAATAATGGAAAATGGACAAATGTCGAAAACCGGCAAGAATACACAGACATGATAGAAGAACGACTAAATCAGATAAAAAATGAAGATAGCATTGAAGAAAGAAACGACGTTATTGTAAAAACACTAAAGGAAGCAACCCAGAAATACTGTAGCAAAGGAAACCTACGCACTAGCAAGATCAGTGCCAACACAAAATCCCTAATAAAGGAAAGGAGAGAAATGGGAGACAAAAACTCAGAGGAATTCAGATAAATCAATAAGGAAATATCAAAAGAAGTTAGAAAAGATATTCGAAAGTATAACACCACAAAAATCATCGAAACAATCTAACAAAATAAAAAACTGAAAGTTCAAAACGTCAAATAAATATTGGAACAAAAAGTATAATGAAACTAAAAGATGAAAATGGAAATACGATTACAAACAAATCCGATATTGTGAAAATTACAGAAAACTTCTATCGCAAACTATACAAAAATGAAAATCCTGCAGAAGTAGAAGACATAAAATATATCAGAAACCAGGGATCGGAAGATATACCTGAAATTAGTCTGGAAGAAATAAAAGGAGCAATTGGAGAGATGAAGAATAACAGATCACCAGGAGACGATGGAATAGTTATTGAGGCGATCAAGGAAGGCGGACTAGCTGTCTTAAAAACATTGAAATCTCTATTTAACGAATGTTTCATAGAGCAAAAAACACCCACTCGATGGGACAAGGCCATCATCACTCTGATACATAAAAAAGGAGACACTACAAATCTGACCAACTACAGACCTATTAGCTTGCTGCAACACATATATAAGCTCTTTACGAGAATACTATCAAAACGTATAAGTGTAAAACTTGACCTACACTAACCAAGACAACAGGCTGGATTTAGAGTAGGGTTTAGTACGAATGATCACCTAACAGAACTTAAACTACTAATTGAAAAATGCGTAGAATATAACAAGCCTCTTATGCTGATATTTGTAGATTATGAAAAGGCATTTGATTCGATAAATCAGCAACAACTCTTCCATGCTTTTTCGCAATGCCGAATAGACTCCAGATACACGGGTTTACTAAAATACATATATAACCACGCAACCGCATCAGTAAGATTACACGAAGACACCAACACATTTCAAATAGAAAAAGGGGTAAGACAGGGAGATGTCATATCCCCTAAATTATTCACGACACTCTTAGAATATATGTACAAAAACCTAGATTGGGAACAGTGTGGAATTAACATCAATGGTGAACTACTAAACCATCTAAGATTTGCCGATGATCTAGTCTTAATCACAGATAAGATAGACGAAGAAAATAAAATGCTACAAGAACTCAAAGCTGCCTCAAAGGAAGTCGGGTTTGACATAAACTATACAAAGACAAAATATATAACAAACCTGGTCCTGAGCGATAACATTTCGGCAGATGATATAAAAATCGAACAAGTATACTCATACAAATACCTGGGACACGAGTTAACTATTGGGAGAGATAATCAAACCCACGAACTGAAGAGGAGGATCAATTTAACATGGGCAGCCTACGGTAAGCTCAGCAACATCTTTAAATCAGATATCCCAATATGCCTGAAGAGAAAACGTTCGATCAGTGCATACTCCTGTTCTCACTTATGGGCTGAAACACTAACATTGACCAAAAAACCTATAAATAAAATAAAGTAACACAGACGGCAATGGAAAGTCAATGCTAGGAATAACACTTAGGGACAAAATATCAAACACCACAATTAGCGAACAAAGGTGAAGGATGCTGTGTTGAGGATAGCTGAGCTGAAGTGGAACTGGGCGGGACACGTGGCAAGACTGAAAGATGAGAGATGGACAAGACGAATGATTGAATGGAGACCCAGAAGAAGACGCATTCAGACGCAGAGGTAGACCACCAACAAGATGGGCCGATGATGTAAAAAGAGTTGCAGGAAATTGGATCCAGATCGCACAGGACAGAAACAAATGGAAGGGTTTGAGGGAGGCCTATGTCCAGCAGTGGATATATATATATATATATATATACACGTTTTTTCTCAACGATGCCGACTTTTCTGATGTGTAATGTGCATTGAAACATCAACAAAAGGTTGTACCTGGTAGATAACTACATAGCTGTTATGAAACATGTAGAATTAAAAAGAGAAAGCCACCATCCAGCGACGGGTCACCAGGTTTCACACAGTGAAGTCTTCAGGCCAAAGTCTGTTTAATCTTCTAGCTTCAGGCTGTTAGGAGTAAGGATCAGCAATGAGTTGACTGAGATATCTCAAAAAACGTGCTTTATTTTTGTCAGTCGAATTTCTGATGACTTCAGTGAGGGAAAAAATTTGAAGGTCAAAGTAGAGAGTTTGATTGCTCACATACCAGGTAGCGTTGCCTATAGCACGAAGAGTTTTCGATTGGTAAGACTGGAAAGTTTTTGTGTTAGATGATTTACTGCATCCCCAAAGCTCGATGTCATAGGACCATATAGGTGTAAGGATGACTTTATAGAGCAACAGCTTGTTTTCTATGAACAATTGGGATTTGCCTCCAAGCAGTCAATACACATATTTTTAGTCTTTATATTTAATTATTGTCTTTTGGCTTTGATATGAGCTTTCCAGCTAAGTCGCTGGTCTAAGTAAAGTCCAAGATATTTTACTTCTGTTGTCATAAAGTTGGATTGGTGATAGATGGTGACTGAAAGGCAGGTGGTGTGTTTAGTAGTAAAAGTGATTTAAGAGAATTTTGCGTTATTTACTTTAATCCTCAAGCGTTCAAACCAGCTTTGTAGGAGGTTTAAATGGCGCTAAATGTTTTCAGATGCCTGATTAGCATTATTATCAGAAGATAGAATTACTGTATCGTCAGCGAAGGTATTGTCTGTTGTTGGTATGTCTTCAGTGTATTAGTGTTGGACTTGATAGTATCTCTGAGTTACGTAGAATTTAAGGAGGAAAATTGGATGAGGACGCTTTTTCTGGATTTTATGAAGCAATCCAAAGTGCCAAACTTTGTCAAAAGCTTGTTGTATATCTAAGAAGACTGAGGCACACATCCATTTTCCCTCAAAAGTTGCTTTGATGTAGTTAACTATGCGACGGCATTGCTGGATTGTAGAGTAACTTTCTCGAAAACCAAATTGGTGAGTGAGGAGTATCTCCTCAACTGGAGTTTCTTCAATGATACGGTGGAGTAGTAAGCGTTCGAAGATTTTTGGGAGAAAAGGCAATAAGCGGGTTCTTGCGGAGGTTTACCTGGCTTTGGAATCATAGTTATTAGTGCGAATTTCCATTGGATAGGAAAGTGAGAGAGGGCGAGCATACGATTATAAATTGTAGTAATGAGCGTCATAGCCTCCTTAGAAAGATGCTTTAGAATATTACCTGTAATGAAGTCGTAGCCAGGAGCTTTAGAAGAGTTGGTTAGATTAATTTTTCTACGCACTTCCGCAGGAGATATTGGTATCAAGGGTAGAGGGAGTTGTCCAGGAAAAGTGAGATATTCTTCGATTTCTACGCCAAAATTAATATTGTTGGATTGTAAAGGAGTGAAGACTTGTTCAAAGTGGTCTCCAAGAATATTAGTTTTTTAGACATTGGGCCGAGCCCAACCTCCATCAGCTTTTCTTAATGGTGGTATTGGTGTAATGGGCAGTTTAAACATCTCAGTAGCTTTCCAGATAGTGCGATTGTCGAGCGATAGATTTGAGAGGTAGTAATTGAATGTAGGTTGCAGCATACAGAGCAGTTTTATCACGAGGGTTTTGCTTTTTTCCGTTACAAGCTGCTTTGTATGCAGCGGTATATTATAAATTTCGGGTGCCATTTTGTGTTCCATTGGAGTGGCTCTACTACATCGTCTATTTTACTAGGGTTGTGCATTCGGTGTCTTAAGTTAATGTTATCGTTGATATAGAACTGGAATTAATCCCAGTCTGTTTTGGCGATGCACAACTTTAGTTGTGGAACTGTCCAAATAATGGTTGCGCTCAAAGTTAGTGTTATTGGAGAATGATCCAAACTTAAGACAAAGTTGCTTTCTGTTTTGCTATAGACGTTAGAGATGCCTTTGGTGATCGCAAAATCGAGCAAATCAAGAATTTTTACGTGGTCTGTTGGCCAATAGGTTGGTTCACCAGTTGACATGTAGCTTAGGTTGCTCTTCTGGATAGTATGGAATAGAGTTCTCCCCTTAGGTGATATAAGGCTAGATCCCCAGGTGGTGTGCTTGGCGTTCCAGTCAGTACAACTAAGAAGCCAAAATCAAGTGGGAGTAAGAGATCTTCAAATTCTTCAGTAGCGATGGCATGACTGGATGGACAATGTACAGCTCCTACTGTCAGTGGCCAGATGAATAAGCTAACTTTAACTAGAGCACATTAGATTTTGTTTGTTAAAAAAGCCGGTAATTGATAATGATCGGTCGCTGATCTGATTATAAAGGCTGCACCTGCGTGAGCATAGCAAACATTGTAGTGTAGTATTTTTATATTCGTGGTAATTGTAGAATAGCTTTCAGATATGAGTAATACGTCTGTTTTATTAAAGTTTGGAAACAATATTACTTCCGTTTGAGTTCCATGCCGCTAGTTATAACGAGGTAGCCATTATTGAGTTATTTTGTTTACGACGGTGGTGAGAATAGTCAATATCATGCTGTTCTGATTGAGTAATTGAGAAAACATATTTTTAAATTTATTAAGAATCATCATTGGTACTGCATTTTCTAGTTAAGACTTGAAAATAAGTAGTGGGGTGCGAGTAGGAAAGGGTAGTAAGTGGTTGATGTATGTGAAGGAGAATTGGTTTTTCTGGGTGAACTGGAATTTGGCTGTTTAGGCAGATTTCTGTTTTTTTGATCTTTGTACACGGTTCATACTTTATAATCGGCAGGTTGGCTGCCGTAGCATAGTACGCATGGTCTTTGTGCAAGGTGTACTGTCGTGAGGTCCTCCACATTTGACACAGTTATAGGGCTTAGTGCAGTAGCTTTTGGAATGCCCGTAGCTCTGACAGCATGTGCATTGGATGGTGTTATTTTCTATTCGAGGTGTTTCTACTCCGATTTTTGTATTTTGTATGAATTCTACTTTATATATTTCTTTGTTGTTAACATAGGGTTCAAGATCTATGAATAACATCGGCAGTGGATCTTTGGTTACCTTATGCCAGAAGTTTACTAGGTTTCATACTGTATGGCCTGATTTTTATAGCTTGTCTTTGATATCTTGGGGAGGAATTGAGTGACAAAGGTCACGTATGACAACCCTGTAGGCTCATTCTTGTTTGATTTGACAGGTGTGATTGCAGGCGTGATATTTTTGTCGCGTAAATGGAAAATTAGTTTTTTATACGCATGAATGGTTTTCGCGTTTATTTTTACGATATTGTTTGATAACGATTTGGCATAAAATCTTTCATTTTCGATGACGATGTTTAGGCTATTAATCATAGATTTAAAATTGGTGACTCCGTAAATGAACACGGGAGGAGGGTTGGGGTCTGAAGATTGAGTTGTCGAGGTGGTTTCATTAGCATTTGTGGAGCTTCTATTAGTTGAATTATTGCATTCGTTTTCAGTGAGTGACTAAAATCTATTGTTAATGCTTATTGAAGGTGCATTATCATTCGATGTTCGTATAGTTCTTTTCCTTTTTTTGATGATAGTTTGTCAGGGATGTTTGGTGGTAGTAGATTCTTGCTTGCCGTTCATGTTTTCGTCTTCGTCAGTTTCATTGTTGGAGCAAAATTGTACAGGCTTAGAGTACGTAGCTGTATAGTTATTAATAGTGTTGGAGATATCTATATTAGGTATTAGAGGTGGGTATTGTTAATAGGATTGGGGTAACGCATATTGATTTTAGTATATTTGTGGCATGAATTGATGAGCAGATTGAGTTTGACTTATCTGGTTTACGTAGCTTGGTACTTGCGGTGGCTGATTTTGAATTGTTGACATCGGTTAAAAGTTATTTCAGTTGTTTTGGAAATTGTTGAATGATCCGGGTATAATCCCGGCTGCATACATTTTATCACATGAAAGTTTGTTTCTGTGGTAAAAGCTTCTTCTTCTTCTTTTCCTTATACCCCTTCAGGGTGTCGGATATGAGGTCCAGTCCTTCCACTCCTTCCGGTTCTTTGTCATTCTTTTCATATCTGCCAATGTTTTGCCCCTCTTGATACCGATTTCTTCGATCCTTTGTGTCCACCTCTTTCTGGGTCTACCTCTTTTCCTCTTTCGTTCTCCTGTTGACTCTGTGATCTTTTTTAGTAGCGATTGTTCATCTTTTCTTATTATGTGGCCATACCATCTTAGTTGCTTTCTTTCTATAAAGTCCATTATTCCTTCTTGTCTTAGATTGTGTCTGATTCTTTCGTTCGTCTCTCTATCCCATTTGGTTTTCCCCTCGATTCTTCTTAGGAACTGCATTTCACCAGCATTGATCTTGCTTTCGTGCTTTTTGTTTATGGTCCATGTCTCACTACCATATGTTAATGTTGGTCTTGCTATTGTGTTGTAAACTTTCAATTTCACTTGCTTGTCTATTTCTTGTTTTGTAATATTGGTTTGTTTATTGCGTAGTATATGTTCCTCGTCTTTTCATTCTATTTGCTTTGTCGACTTCTATTCTTCCGTCATCTGTTATTACGGAGCCAAGATATTCTACTGCTGTGACTACTTCTATTGTATTCCCGTTTATTTCTATTCTTCTTACCATCTCTGATTTTTGTTATTTATAATCATCATTTTGTTTTGTTAGTGTTTACTTCCATACCCATGTTCTCTATTTCTTCGCTCCATATTTTAACCAGTCCCTTCATTTTATTGTGGGTGTCTGCTATGAGTATTATGTCATCTGCGTACATTAAATTGTCTACTTTGATTGGCCTTAGTTGGTAATGTCCTATTTGTGTTTGCAGATGCTGTGTTTTTGTTCTTGTGTTTAATAAGATTTTGTCCATCAGTATTATAAATAGCAGTGGACTAAGGCTATCTCCTTGTTTTATTACTTTTGTCATGAGTAACGTGTCTGAAGATTCTCCGTTCATCTGCACTTTCCCTTTGACATTCTAGTACATGTTCCTGATATTTCTGATGAGTTTTCTTGGTGTTTGTAATTCTGCCAAATACCTCCATATGTGACTTCTCTTTATATTGTCAAAAGCTGCTTTTAAATCTATGAGTGTCACAAACAGCTCTCCTCCTCTTTCTATTGTTCTCTCCGTTATATTTCTTATTATGTGTATGTTGTCTGTTGTTTGTTTTCCTTGTCTATATGCTCCTTGTTCATCGGCTAGCTTGTGTCCTATGTAGTGTATGAGTTTCTTTTGGAGAATCTTCGTATACATTTTGAATACTGTAGAGGAAAGGCAGATTGCTCTATAATTTTCACATTTTCCTGTTTCTCCTTTTTTGTAGATTGATATAATTATGTTGTTTTCCCAATCCTCCGGTATCCGTTCTTCTTTCCATGCTTTCTTAAATATTTCATGTATCCATATCTTTCCTTCAGGGCCCATGACTTTTATCATCTCTGCCTCGACACCATCTGCTCCCCCTGCCTTGCCAAGGTTAAGTGTGTTAATTGCCTCTTCTACATCCTTCATTTCGATTTCTATTGCGTTTTCTTGTTGTTCTTCATCCGTATCTTCGTATTCATCTTGTTCTTCCTGTTGGTTTCGGTTTTCCTCAAATTTTTCCTCGTAGTATTCCTTCCATACATGTAGTATTTCTGTTGTTTCCGTTTTAATTCATTGTTTTGTTTCTTATTCCTCTTACTTCTTTTCCTTTATTACCTCTTAACTTTTTACTATTCCCCAAAAATGTTTGTTGTTTTTAGTATATAGTTCATCTAGTTCCAGTCCAAATTCTTCCCAGCATTGAGTCTTTGCTTTTCTTATGTCTATTTTGGCTTTGTTTCTTTTTCTTATATAATCTTCTTTGTCCTCTTGACTTTTGGTATCTATATATTTTTCCATGCTTTTTCTTCTCTCTAATTGCTCTCTTTACCTCTTCGTTCCACCATCTGGTCCTCTTGGTGTCCCGTTTAAATTTCTTTACTCCGCAGATCTGTCTGGCGTTCTTTATCAATGTTTCTTTGAATACTTTCCATACTTCTTCCACTGCCCCTTCCTTTCTTTTTAGTTCAAATTTTTTGAGTTCGGCATCTATGCTTTTCTTGTACTTTTCTGCCCTATCAGTATCTTTTAGTTTATATACTGGTATTCTCTCGTATTCTTTTTTCTCTTCTTCTGTAATATTTATGTCATTTAGTAATGCTCTCACCAATCTGTGTTGGGTGGAGAGTTCCGCTTCTACTATTGTTTTCACTTCATCTATTTTTTGTTCTAGTTCCCTAGTGTATACCACGTAATCTATGAGGCTTCTTGCTCCTCGTTCTTCTGCTACATATGTGTACTTTTCTTCTAGTGGTTGGTACCAAAAAGTATTACCGACTATTAGGTCATTTGCTATGCAGAATTCAATCATTTTTCACCCGTTTCTGTTCTGTGTCGTTTCTCCGTATTGTCCCAAACTGCCTAATCCTGTATTTATGTTGCTGCCTACCCTAGCATTCCAATCTCCTATTATCAGTATTTTGTTACTCTTTTCTTTCGCACTATCTATTGTCCTCTGTAGTTGTTCATAAAATTCTTCCCTCTTATTTACTTCTGCTCCTCTACCGGAGCATATATTTGTATTATGTAGAAAATTTGACCAGGTCCACTTCTACTGCCATTATTCTTTATTTAATTGTTTCTGATTTTATTACTCTTCTATTTAATCTATCGGCGATAATTATTCCTACTCCTTCTTTACTTCTTTGTCCCGGATCTGTTCCTGAGTAATATAACGTATACTCATTCGTTAGCTTTATATTTCCTTTTCCTTGTTTCTTCGTTTCGCTTATTCCTAAAATATCTATTTTGAACTTGCTCATTTCTTCCGTTATTTCTATCTCCTTTCCGTTTAACGCCGTTATATTCCATGTCCCTATGTTTACTTTATTGACGTCTTTCTTTACTGCTGGTATTGTTTTTCGTATTTTTTCCTGTTTCTGTTTCTTTTGCTATTGAATCATAATTCGTTGATGTCTTGTGTTCCGTATTGTTTTTGTATGCTGTTTCTGTATAATTGTATTTTTTCTTCATATCTGCATCTTTAACCTTTTTCTTAGCCGTTTCTTCTTCAGTCGTCATTGGAAATTGCTTTGTAACTACTTTTGTTCGTTTTTGAAAATCTACTCGTCTTCATTATCTTGAGTAGTTTTCTCGTAGTTCCGCCTCATCGTTACTTTCTGGAGATCTCTGGCTCATAGTTCTTCCTTTTTGGGATCTCTTTCTTGCCACACTTTCCGGATCGTTCCTCTTTTGTCATCATCCATTCTCATTCTGTCCTGCTTATCCAGTTGCTTTAGTCTATCCAGTGTAACTACCTCTCCATTTAATACCAGTTTGTTATATCTTAGGATGGCATGGTAGCCATTTTGCCTATATTGTTTCATATATGTTATTAATTCCTCCGTTGTTCCTGGATTTCTTTTGAGTATTCTTCCTCTAGGTAGATTTTGGTGCCCTTTAGTTTTTTGTTGATTTTAGAATCTCTATCTTTTATTCCAGCTCCTTAACTCTAAACTTATTGGTCTTCTTCCTCCCTTCTGTTCACTTCCTAATCTTCTTATCTCTGTTATTTCCTCTTCCATATTCATAACTATGTCCATATCACGTAAAATTACTCTTACTTTCTCTTTTAAAAGTATATCTTTCTCCTCTGATTGCTCCTCCACTCCGTGTATGATTATTTTATTTTTCCTAATTTCCCTCTCTAACATTTCGATTCTTTTTTCTTGCAGTAAAAGTCCCTGTTTCAGTGACTTATTTTCCGTATTCAATTTTGCGTTATCATTTTTTAGTTTATTGAGTTCCTCCTGAAATTTATCGTACTTCTTTTCCATTCTCCCGTTACTTTCTTCTATATTTTCTAATTTTCTGTTTATTTCCTGTAAAAGTTTCATCATACTCTGTGGTTCTGTACTGTTTTCTTCCATTTCTACGAGTGGTTTTAATAATTTTTACCGTGACAGTTGAAAAAGTGAAAAAACTTAAGGCCGGGCCTGTTACTCTGCGTAAAATATGTACGGCGCGGTAAGCGGCTGACCCGGATCGGCTCCGCAGAGGTCGTCGTCCGCTTCTTGCCGTCTTTTAAATTTCGTTATAAATGGCTTTAAAATTGTCTTTTCCTACCTTACTCCAATGTTTCTTCCTTGCTGCTATCTTGTTACACTAATTGCAGGGTGTTTTACCTTAAGATTCTGAATTTATTATTGTAAAATCACTTTTATTTGAACACGCGAAATCAGCTGTGTTTGCTGCACTTGTGCCCAGGTGGTAAAAGCTAAATAATATAAACATAAACTTGGTTGAACCGTAGCGGCGGTATCAGGGGTGAACACTTGACTTTAATCACCCGACCGACACACAGAGATAAGAGAGCAGCGATCGACACGTCTTTATTTCGTGAAAATCAACCAAGTACTCCAAAAAATATATGAAACAGAAAAGCTAACTGTGAGCAGAACAAAACCGACTGGTTAAAGACAAGGGAAATAATGGTATTAAAATCAAAATCATTTTCGATTTTGGTGCGAAGCAACTTTCATGAAGAAATGTACTAGGAAATTGATATTAGTAAGAAAAGTGTTTGAAGACCCGCAATCAAAGTCATCAACAACAAACTGCTGGTCAATGCAAGGCCAAACGGAAAGGCTATTAGTACTTCGAAACTAGTGGACTAGAGGATTAGTTGGAGATGCTACTATGGATGACCTTGATGTATACAGCGGTCAATTTAATTTTGAAACCGAATAAAGATAAAGATTTATTTTTAATTTTAATTTAATTTAATTATTAATAATTTTAATTCCCGTCAAAAGTTAAGTTTATTAGTTAAAACTTTTCTAGATTATTATGTTAATTTTTAGAGCGATTTTATACTTAAAATAAAAAATATATAATAAACGTTTTATAAGAAGCTGAATGGAACACAATTTTTGGGGTGTTTTTGATTTTTTCCAAGTATGACATTTGTGATTAAAAAAATGTCGGTAGAGATTGACATAACTAATTGTAAGCTACAATAAGTGAGCACAGTTAAATCAGTAATTTTCAATTTTTAATGAACTTTAACAGCTGATATCTCCTTTCAATACTAGTGTTGCTCGATTCTTTCTACATAAAGCCGTCCAATTAAACAGTATTATGATGAAAAGCTAATTAATAAATTCTCACCATCACACTTTTGGGCGCCTTTCTACTACTTAATTGTAAAATTATCCCGTTGTCATACTAATGTTTATAAAATAAATATAAATAACAGGGATATAACAGCTGCATAAACAAATAATAATAACTGAAAAGTTAAGAAGACTCTGACCTTTCTGTCCAGTGGCGATCTCTCTCAGCCAGATATCGAATTCCGTGAAACGAGGTATTTAAGAGATACAGGCGAATTGGGGAAGCCATCGCCGCAAGCTCGTATTTATCACTGAAAATGCTTTATACGTTGCAAAGTAATCGATGCAGTGTCAGATTTCAGGCTGTTTAATAATTAAGCGGCTTATTCTGAAAGAGCGCACAATATGGCTTTTATGAACAAACAACATTCATTAATAATTGATAATTTGCCATTGTAGCAGCTACTTTTGTATTCTAGGTTATCGTTATTGTTATTATCTATAACAACATAGCGATGGAACATCCAAAATTAACCTGGAAAATGTGTCTGTCTGCTATAAAATAATTGATTTTGCCCTAACATTATAAGATAAATATTGGGCGGTATATTACTATAAGAATAATTACATCTGGTGCGTTAACAAATCTGTAGATAAGGTGTCGGACAATAAATATAAAAGAAATTTTTTATATTCAATGTACTAGTTGCTATAGTCCATTTATTATATATCGTTCACTATCCTTTATTTCTTGAAATTTTTGACAATAAGCTCCTTATTTTTAACATATTTGTATATTCTCCTATTTTAAGAAGCCTAATTCATACCCAGTAGACTTGACGACGTCTTATATATTTTTTTTAATTTCTGCCTAACTTCTACTCCAATTATTTACTTTTCAATAATATCACATTGCGAAAACTAACAAAAAAATCTGGTGTGAACATCACACGACTTTCTTTATCCTATTATTTGGGTAATTCTGGAAAAAATCCTGGGCTTTAATTTTTTTTGAGTTCCTATTTTACCAACTTTTACTTTAAATTCATGTTTATCTCGTGAAAACAAATCATTTTTATTCTCATGAATTTTTCGTATCTTCGTATATTGCGACCAAATGGCTCGACCAAAAGTTTCGCACTGCGTCCCCTACCTACAAGTAACTTGCATACCAAATGTCAAGTCTCTAGCTCTTAATATACATAAGGGGCGATCAAAAAGTTTCCGTTCGAAGTCCATACAGTCCAGAATCAGTATGCCGTTCAGACATATTTGTAGTGAGCATTAAGGCAATCATCCCACCGACGCACCAGGTTGAAGATACCCGTTTGGTAAAACACCGTGTCCTGCTGCGTGAAGAAGTCCGTAACTGCCAGCTGCACATCCACATCCGATAGGAATCGTCGACCCTTCAAGGCCTTTTTTAAGGGTCCGAAAGCGTGATAATCGCATTGGTAGTAATCAGGTCTGTAAGGCGGGTGCTCGAGTATCTCCCACTTAAGTTGACATACCTTCTGCGTTACGAAATTTGCGTTATCATGAGGCAGCAGCACCCCTTGTAGCAGTTTTCCCGGACGTTTCGCCTTAATTGCACGGCGTAATTTCTCCAGCGTTTTGCAGTACCGCAACCCAGTGATGGCCCCGGTAATCAAAGAACAGCAGATGGCTGGCCCTTGAACTTCTTGGAACGAAGAAACACCGTCCATCGTCGACGCTTTCGACTCCGGTTCCCAGTGGTGACATCAGCTTCCGACGTCTGCAACAATGCGCTTAAAGAACGTGCTGCCTTTATCATTGAAACGCATCAGGTGCTTCAGGCAAACAGCCATCCGGTTTGTTTTTGTTCGGCATTCAACGCTCGGTGTATTCACTGGCTGCAGATCTTACGGTAGCTAACTCCTGTCGGATAACGTGTTGCACGCTACCGAAGCAGATGTCGAGATCCTTTGCAAACGCTCGAATAGTGCGTGCGTGCGAAAATAAAATCAAGGATATTCGCGTAGTATCTTCCAGTATTAGAAATGAAATGGAAAAGGTCACCAAATTGATGGATAGTTTAAGTGTTTCATGTGATCAAGAACTCACTGATTAGATAAGTGATTTTACACTACCTTAAGAACGTCTATTCCCTTTCACAGGTTTAAATTGGAAACAACTCTTAGAACTACGTGAAATAATGACATCAATCGCTTCTGTTGTGAGACTTGAACGCTTCCAGCAGGTTTCTGATTTTTTAGAATCCGTGCTTAAGGCTTTTGGTTTGGTATACAAAGTGCAAATAGAAATGTATTAGTTAAAAATACTTCACCAATAAGTAGAGAATTATACGATCTTAATAACGAACTAGCTTTAGTAAGTAATGGTACCTATTTGAGACATCAAAATGTAGTAATAATAAATATCAAAGAATGTCTTACTCTGGACAAATGTAAGCCACTTACTATTTGTACAACGAATGGTTACATAGTAGACATAATGGAGCCTTATTATGCTACTCAAAACAATGCTTAGAATGAAGGGGATTTATTTTTCGTCGATAGGAGGTATGGTGATGTAGCATCATTTTTAGAAGAAAAAAATTATAAGGTCCTTATGCCTGCCCTGAATATGTGCGTAACAATAATTTGATAACAAAATGATACCCATTGGCGGAATGTACTACAAAATTGCAGGTGCATGTGTGGCCGCTCATGGCCCGCGATACATACGAGGCGTTCGCCTCCGTAATTTGGCTACGAAAATTCGAGAAGCCTTGAAGCGCTTAAGAATAATCATCAGCCTAACCCGCAGTGCATGTTCAGTGATAAAACATTATAGTGATAAATTTAATACAAAATCTAGTTAAAAGCCAGCAAGAAAATGTCACCGGCATGTAATGAACCAGGTCCACACACAGCAAACTATAGGTGAATTTTATCACAGATTCTTAAAACTACAAAATACCAACAAGCTAAACATCCAGTCAACCCAAGTAGATAGCACACAATCATATCACAACCAGACAACCAATGCCGAGTATCCAGAAGACAAGAAATGTACAACAAAACCTCACATATGAGGTACACAACGGAACACATAAACAGGAAACGATCCTTCTAATGGGTTGGCGAATAATTTCGTTCGGTTTTATTTAACAGTTTTATTTAAACAAAAAAAATAATAATTTTAACAATAGATTAATCAATAATGTATTGTCCGTTACTGTCTATGACCTGTTCCCACTTCTCGGCCAATTTGTTGGTACCGTTCCGCCAAAAATCGCCCGGTCTGGTGTCGAAGAAGTTGTTGAGCCAGTTTTTGAGGTCCTCTTTGTTGTTGAAGGTAACGCCCCTCATATGGTTCGACAGGGAGCGGAAAAGATGATAATCTGTTGGCGGAAGGTGCGGAGAGTACGGTGGATGCTGAAGAACCTCCCATTCGAGCTCTTGAAGGGCGGCTTTGGCGACTTGTGCAACGTGGGGCCTGGCGTTGTCGTGGAGCAGGATGACTTGGCCTTGTCTATCGGGCCTTTTCAGTCGAATAGCTTCATTCACGCGGTGCAGCTGGGCAATGTAGAGCTCCTTGTTGACCGTGGCTTTCTTTTCGAGCATTTCCCGGTGCACCATACCCTCCCAGTCCCACCATACGCAGATCATAGTCTTCTTTGGGTGGAGATCCTGCTTTACTCTCGGCTTCGGAGTTTCTCCTAGAGCCACCCACTCTTTTCTTTGCTTCATATTGACATACAGGCACCGTTTCTCATCTCCCGTGATGATTCGATACAAGAAACGTTGTTTGTGCCCACGTGTTGCTCGATGGCGGGCCAGATGTTGTGAAGCAATTTGAAGGCGATTTTCTCTGTTGTTTTCTGTAAGGTCGTGAGGCACCCAAGCTCCCAATTTTTCGGCAAATCCCATTGAATGAAGATGGTTGAGTATGGTCTGATGATCGCAGTTCATTTTTCCGCCAATTCGCGACTTGTAGCGACCGTCCTCTTTCAAAAGTGCCTTGAGACGCTCTTCATCGAATTCCGAAGGTCTTCCACTACGGGGCGTATCATCCAGGTCGAAATCACCATTTTTGAACTTCGCAAACCATTTTTGTGCTGCGCGCTCGCCTATAACATCTTTTCCGTACACACTGCATATGTCCCGAGCGGCTTCGGCAGCTTTTTGTCCTCGATGAAAAGCGAAGAAAAGCAGGTGTCGAAAACGCTGATTTTTTCCTCCTTCTTCTTCTTCTGGTGCCATCTCCATTAATGAAGGTTGGCAACAATTGTGGCGAATTTGTCTCGGTCTTGTACTGTTCTAATTAATGTGTGTGTGTTTAAGCCCATCCAGTCTCTTATGTTCTTCAACCATGAACATTTTCTTCGACCTGGGCCGCGTCTTCCTTCTATTTTCCCTTCTATCATGAGTTTGAATAGTTGGTTTTTGTGGTTTCTTGTGATATGACCAAGATAAGCGGTTTTCCTTTTTTTAATCGTATTAACTAATTCTCTGTCTCGGTTCATACGTCTGAGTACTTCCTCGTTTCTTATGTGTTTAACCCACGATATTCTATGCATTCTTCGGAACACCCACATCTCGAATGCTTCCAGCTTGCTAATCTCTTTTTTGTTCAATGTCCAAGTCTCCACCCCGTATAGCAGTATTGAATAAATGTAACATTTCACAAATCTGTATCTTACATCTAGAGCGAGGCTTTTATTACATGGCAAGTTTCTCATTTTTAGGAAAGTCATTCTGGCTGTCTCTATTCTGGTTCGTATTTCCAGTTCTGGGTCTAGATTGTCAGTTATCCAGCAGCCAAGGTATTTAAATTTGTGAATTTGTTCTATATGTTCATTGTATACATTTATATTGACTGTTGTGTTTGGTATTCTGCTCACTACCATTGTTTTTGTTTTCGTTGTATTAATTTTGAGTCCGACAGTATCTCCTTCGGTTGTGATACGGTCCATTAAGCGTTGTAGACCCTCAGGGCTGTCGGCAATAATTACGGTATCATCCGCGTACCTCAAATTGTTAAGTAATCTTCCGTTGACTTTGATACCATCTTCCGAGCCTTCAAGTGCTTTTTGGAATACTTGTTCCGAATATATATTGAACATAAGTGGTGATAGGACGCATCCCTGACGTACCCCTCGTTTAATAGCCACTTCAGTTGTGATTGAGTTTTCTAATCTTATTGCTGCTGTTTGTTTTTCGTATATGTTTCTAATAATTGTGATGTTTTGTTTATCCAGTCCTTTATGCTGTAGCACGTTTATTAATTCTGCGTGTTTTATACTGTCAAATGCTTTGACATAGTCAATGAAACAGAGATATACCTCGTTTTTTTGATCTCTGCATTTTTGCAGTAATACTGTTAATCCAAATAAAGCCTCTCGAGTGCCAAGGCCGTCCCGAAAGCCAAACTGTTCTTCGCTTAGGTCTTGTTCACTTTTCTTGCGTATTCTGTTTTGTATTATTTTTAAAAATAATTTTAGCACATGGCTCATTAAGCTAATTAATCGGAATTGATCACATTTGTTCGCATTAGTTTTCTTTGGTATAGGAATGAAAATTGACTTTAGCCAGTTGTGTGGTATGTTTCCTGTTTGGTATATTTTATTGAACAGGTTTGTCATTATGTTTATGTTATTTTCATTTATGAGTTTCAGGAATTCTGCATAAATGTCGTCTGGTCCGGAGCTTTCCGTTTTAGTTGCATTTAACACTTTAACTACTTCTGCTTTTAATATGTTTGGCCCCGTTTCGCCCTTCGCGGTGTACGGGAGGTTAACTTCATCGTCAAACAATTGTTGTACGTAGTTTGTCCATTCGCTGTTTAGTTCTTCTGTTGTAGGTATCAGTTGGTTGTTATCATTTGTTAGCCTTGTTGGCAGCCGTTTTTTAAAGTTTCCAGTAACTTCCTCTACTTTTTTATGTAAATTGAAGAGATCGTGTTTGTTCTGCAGTTCTTCAAGCTCTTGGCATCTATTGTTCATCCATTTCTCTTTTGCTTCTCTTATTGTTCGTCTTATTTTGGTTTGGGTTTGATTGTACCTCTGTTGGTCCGAGTTTTTATACATTCGTCTCTCGTCCATTAGTTCTAAAATTTCCTTTGTTATCCATTCCTTTTTGTGATCGTATTTTGATGCTCTTACAGTTTGGGCTTGTATATTGTTTAGCGTGTTTTTAAATTGTTTCCGGATATTTTCTATTTGGTCTATTGGTCTATTAGCTATTTGGTCTTGGTCGTTTTCAGCCTCTGTTTCGCGTATTTTTTTGAAGTCATTGTTTAGTGACGCGGATATTTGATCTTTTTGTATCTGGTCTTCTAGTATTGCCATATTTGGTTTTGTGTTTGTCTTCTTCCTTATCTTTTTTAACCTAATTCTGATGCGTGCTACTACAGGGTTATGATCCGACCCCACGTCTGTTCCTGGGTAGGTCTTTGCTCCAAGAACTCCATTTCGATATCTTTTGTCTATTAAGATAAAATCGATTTGATTCCTGATCACATGTCTTGGGTGGTCTTGCGGTGATTTCCAGGTATAAAGGCATCTCGGAGGTAGTTTAAACCATATGTTGCTTATTACAAGATTTTCTTCTTGACAAAATTGTACTAATATGTCACCTCTTGGGTTTCTGTCACCCAGTCCATACTCCCCTACTACATCTTGAAGTGGTCCTTTTCCGATTTTGGCATTGAAATCGCCCATAATTATTGTTATCTCATCTTTTTTGATGTGTGATTTTAATTGTTTTATTTGGGTGTAGAAATTGTTTACTCTGCGTCGGGTTTTTCTGCTGTTGGTGCATATACCTGTATTATGTTAACATTTTTTGGTTCTACTTTTAGTTGGATCAACATTGCTCTGTCAGATTGCGGTATAAAATTCATGACCGATTTTTTCGCCTCTTTGTTCACTATAATTCCAACTCCGTTTGGGTGATCAGGTAGGTTGTTTCCAGAGTAATATACAGTTGAGTCGCCTATGTTCATTTTTCCTGACTCCTTCCACCTCATTTCGCTAATTCCGAGGACATTTATGTTTAGTCTCTTCATCTCTTGGATTGTATTGTGTATCTTCCCAGCCATATACATGCTTTTCACATTCCAAGTGCCAATTTTGATTGGTATTTCTTTTCGTTTTCCACTTTCGGTGGTTCTAGCTTTCATCGCGGGATTCTTCGCACCCTTGACCATTTAAGGTCACAACACAAGGAACATAATTAACGCAAAACAAAGAAAAACTAAGGATCCTTTAAACCTTCTGATAACAACATGACAAATATATAATATATACAAGATCAACAGACTCCTAAATAATATAGTATAAATAGAGCCACCAAGAACAACTAAAGGGATGCATTTGAGATAGCAATATGGACATACAAAAGCATATTGCAACAGACCATTTTCTTGTATAAAGTGTGGAGGGCCACACGGCACTCAGTTACAAAAAAGACAAAAAAAAACTCCTGTAAAGTGTGCGTTTTGTGATGGTCCACACACAGCGAACTATAGGTGAATTTTATCACAGACTCTTAAAACTACAAAATACCAACAAGCTAAACATCTAATCAACCCAAGTAGATAGCACACAATCATTCACAACCAGACCCAAGGTATCCAGAAGACAAGAAATGTACAACAAAACCTCACATATGAGGTACACAACAGAACACATAAACAGGAAACGATCCTTCTAATAGGTTGGCGAATAAGTTCGTTCGGTTTTATTTAACAGTTTTATTTAAACAAAAAAACAATAATTTTAACAATAGATTAATCAATAATGTATTCACTTCTCGACCAACCCCAAAAACGCCCGGTCTGGTGTCGAAGAAGTTGTTGAGCCAGTTTTGAGGTCCTTCGTTGTTGAAGGTAACGCCCCTCATATGGTTCGACAGGGAGCGGAAAAGATGGTAATCTGTTGGCACAAGGTCCGGGAGTACGGTGGATGCTGAAGACCCTCCCATTCGAGCTCTTGAAGGGCGGCTTTGACGACTTGTGCAACGTGGGGCCTGGCGTTGTCGCGGAGCAGGATGACTTGGCCTTTTCAGTCGAATAGCTTCATTCACGCGGTGCACCTGGGCAATGTAGAGCTCCTTGTTGACCGTGGCTTTTTTCGAGCATTTCCCAGTGCACCATGCCCTCCCAGTCCCACCATACGCAAAACATAATCTTCTTTGGGTAGAGATCCTGCTTTACTCTCAGCTTCGGAGTTTCTCCTAGAGCCACCCACTCTTTTCTCATCTCCCGTGACGATTCGATACAAGAAACGTTGTTTGTGCTCACGTGTTGCTCGATGGGGGCCGGGGGCAATTTGAAGGCGATTTTCTCTGTCGTTTTCTGTAAGGTCGTGAGGCACCCATGCTCCCAATTTTTCGGCAAATCCCATTGAATGAAGATGGTTGAGTATGGTCTGATGATCTCAGTTCATTTTTTCCGCCAATTCGCGACTTGCTTGGCGACCGTCCTCTTTCAAAAGTGCCTTGAGACGCTCTTCATCGAATTGCGAAGGTCTTCTACTATGGGGCGTATCATCCAGGTCAAAATCGCCATTTTTGAACTTCGCAAACCATTTTTGTGCTGCGCGCTCGCCTATAACATCTTTTCCGTACACACTGCATATGTCCCGAGCGGCTTCGGCAGCTTTTGTCCTCGATGAAAAGCGAAGAAAAGCAGGTGTCGAAAATGCTGATTTTTGCCTCCTGGATATTCCACTTCTTATTAAAAATAGCATTAGCCACTATGAACTTCCAAAATTTGATAATAAATATCTGCAGGAGACATTATTTAAAGTAAAAATGTTACCATATGACTTAACGATAGCATCGGTGTACTGCCTACATCAATATAATATCAAATTCATTGCCGATGGGAATTATAGTAGTAAACGCACTCTTTATGGATTACGATTAATTACACAGAAAGGCAGAGAACTTCACAAGCTGCTACTAGAACAACATTACTCATACTTACCAACAGGTACCCCAACTTACTGGCCCACGGACTCAAATAAGATTCCAGACCTTTTAGACTTTAATGTCACAAATGGAATTCCGTATCACATTTGGATGTAACTCCAAGATTTGATCTCTCGTCGGATGATTCACCGATAATTGCAACTGTCAGCATGTTTGTCATAATCAAAAATCCTACACCTAAATTGCACAATAAAAGAACGAATTGGGAAGAATATAAACATAAAGTAGGACAAGAAATAAAACTAAACATAAGTCTTAAGGCGCCGGAACAAATGAATAAAGCTCTTAAAGATCTAACAGATATACTTAACCCTCAGAGGCCACACGGGTGCAAATCGGGCAGGCCGAAAATTTCAAATGTCTCCCTCTCCCAGAACATGCATTGGCGTAACCGTTGAGCAATAGCTTGGCGTTAGTCTCTAGACAGATGCTTTGCTGAAAGTATTGAAAAGTTACCGTAGGCAATATTTGCACCGTGTGGCTTTGGCGTCAGAGGAAAGGTGCCAGTACATTTTTTCAGGATCTATACGAAAAGTAAGCCAGATCGATATGAAATGAAAATTATCATGATAAATGATAATCATACATTTTATATATGATGTCAGCAGTCGTATATACCGGTAAAGTTACTCCCGAAGAAGGCGATTACGTTTCATCGTTTTTCGTGCGCAAACTTATAACTACAGCGGGGATTAAAAATGCTTGGCGCAATACAATTGTGAATAATTGGTTCGTTTCTATACCTCTCTTTAAAAAAATAAAGAACGATTATCAATCAGGCAAAACAGGCGTGATATTCCCATTCTCTCAGTCTCGCTTTATGTTTACACGAGAACTAACGCTAGTTTCGTTTGTGCCAAAGATAAACAGAACAGTTCTCCTTCTTTCGTCACTTCATAATACACCAGCAATAAATCAAACGACAAGTAAGCTCGAAATTATCATGATGTATGACAAAAACAATGGCGGAACCGACGCGTTTGATCGGAAGTGCCATACATACACGACGACTCGGGGCACTAGCGTTGGCCTCTTAAATTTTTCTATAATATGCTAGATCAGGCCGGGATCAACGCTTTTATTTTATACAATTTGATCGCCACAAATGAGCGATTGGGTCTCAGTTACATTTTCTGAACTCGAAATGATTTTTTTAACTTTTCTAACATTATCACTTTTTCAAGCCCCAGATAAAAATAGTTAAAATAAATTTTATCAAATGAACATTTTTTTTCTTAAAATACAAGTACTTATTTCTATTCTTCCTAAGTTTCATAACGCTATCTATATTTATAAAAGAAAAATACAATTTTATGCGTAAAAAACGTATTTTCAAAAAAATTAATGTAAAAATAGCACTTTTTTAATGTGATAATTAAATTAAATTGTCTTGTTTATAGAATATTTGAATACTTGGGAAAATTTTACTCTAAAATCATATATTATAAGATAATAAATTAAAATAAAAAGCAGATATAAATAATTAAAAACGTGAAAACCAGATTTGCACCCGTGTGGCTTTCACTTTACTGGCCTCTGAGGGTTAAACGAGCAGTCCAACAAACTACACCGCAGAACGGTACACAACAAAGACCTAGAAACATACCCATACAGCTAAAACAACTTATAGCTGAAAAAAGGAGAGCCAAGGCAAAACATCATTCAACCGAATTAGTAACAAACTTAAAGCAAAACTTAAAGAATTAAAGGATCGTTCATTCCAAGAGTATCTTACCAATCTAAATAGATTCGACATTAGTGGAGACCAATAAAATCAGCTAAGAAACTCAAAATGCTAGTACCACCTATACGAAATCAGGATGGACTCATCTCGGGACAGTGGGCACACAGTGATAAAGAAAAATCAGAAGTATTTGCAAAACATCTTAGCAAAGTATTCACACCGCATTATAACCAACCCGATTCAGGAAATAAAACAAGACATCACATCCATACCAGAAATATCCAACCGATCCGAATATTCACCCCAAAAGCAATTCTACAAGAAATCAGCTTCTTAAATACCAAAAAAACACCAGGTATAGATAAATTAACACCGAAAATAATAAGAGAACTCCTAATAAAAGAAATTTTACTTTTAATGTACGTCTGTAACGCAATTCTAAGACTAAATTACTGGCCTAAACAATTAAAAACAGGTGATGGTCATATTAATACCGAAACCAGGAAAAGATGGAAAAATTGCATCTTCATACCCACCAATAAGCCTCCTGCCTATAATAGCAAAAATTTTGGAGCAACCATTTCTTAGAAGATTAAACCAAGATCTAGCACCAAAAGACTGAATGCCCATCCATCAATTTGGATTTAAAAGTGGCCATTCTATTATACAACAGACTCACCGGATTATTCATAGCATCAACGAAGCACTTGAAAACAAAGAATATTGCACGTCAACCTTTCTAGACGTTAGCCAAGGCTTTGACAAGGTTTGGCATGAAGGCTTATTATTCAAAATTAAACATTCCTTACCTCTGCTCTGCTTCAAAATTCTCAAATCATACTTAAGTGATCGTGCATTTAGAACAAAAGTAAATCAAGCAGTGCCATTAAAGCGGGAGTTCCTCAGGGCAGTGTTATAGAACCACTTTTGTACGTATTACTAACTAATGTTAATACTACAACAAGAACGTTCGCGGACGATACAGTGATTCTCGCTAGAGATCAGAACCCAATAACAGCAACTACAAAATGAGAAACCTAGATGAATTGCAAATCTGATCAGAAAAGTGGAAAATTAAAATCAATAAAATTAAGTCTCAGCACATTCAGGAAAGACCATATTGTCCATCAATTCACATTAATGGAGTAGATATATCACAATATAGCACTGTTAAGTATTTAGGTTTCCACCTAGATAAAAAATTAACCTGGAAAGAGCATATAAACAAAAAGCGAAAACAGATGGACTTGAAAATAAAAAAACTTCTTCTGGTTGTTTAAAAGAAAGTCAAATCTATCATTATCATTAGAAAGCAAATTATTATTGTACAAGACTGCCATCACACCTATTTGGACGAGCAGAACTTTGGGGATATGCGAGCAAATCCAATACAACCTTAATCCAAAGGTGCCAATCCAAGATATTACAAATGATCATAAATGCACCTCGGTACGCCACAAATCAAACCCTTCACAATGACCTGAATGTACTCTATGTTAAAGAGGTTATTAGAGAACGAAGTACTAACCACCATAAAAAACTGAAAAGTCACAACAACATACTTCTACACCCATTACTGGAAGAACGCAATGACAGACGCTTAAAACGATACTGTCCAGCTAACCTAAGAAATGGTTCAAGAGGCCTCGTCACGTAGCAGTCAGTACTGAATTAGTTAAGTTATCAAATTAGCTCATAGAATTGTAAGTTTTGGTTGCTAATAAATCTGTAAAAAAAAGGAAAAAGAAAAAGAATACCTTGGCCATTTATACTGAAACTCAAAAGTGGAGTCGAAGGAAAATTTCGTTCCGAAAATTGGCATTTAGTCACGTAATGGATTTTCCAGAATTGACTGAAGATCTAAACATTTTTTTATTGGTACTTACCAATTTCAACAAGCAGCGTCCCATCTAACAGAAATGATAAATGAAGAAAATGAAATAGCTATGCATTATTTGATAGAAACACCAGATCATAAAAATTCAAGTTCAGTCTCGACATGTATCTAGGAAAATCTACAATTGTTATATTAATTATAAACCATTGGCTGTAGTGGCATCCTTCGATAATGCTGTGAATGTGCCAATGGCTTAAGAACAGGATGTTGCTCTCACGTAGCAGCAATAGTTTGTTATTTGTCGCACGCCTGATTTCAATCCAAAATTTTAAGACCTGTAAAAAAGCCGACAAAAATTTTGGAATTAGAAGATGTATCACCAATTATTAATGAAAACAGTGATAATAAGTTTTGATAGATAGAGAAGAACAACTATAATAAAAAAATAAAAATATATATATTGAATTGCCTTTGTAGTTGGACTTTAATACAAGTTTATGTATTCATATTTTTATGTTATTAATTTTATACGTATTAATTTTTTTAGTTTTTTATTCGATTTCCTGCTATTTCTGAAATGTCTAGAACTTACAAATTCTGTTAAAGCTCTAAATAAATTGAAATAAATGCATAATTAATAACGATTATACGAGATATGGCCAAAAAACAAAAAATCACAAAATAATTTTTTTTTGAGGTTAGGTTTGCATCTTTGGGGCTGAAAATTTATACAGAACTACCATTTTTTATGCTGAATATGCTAGTATTTTTTTGTCTCGATTCCATCAAAGGCAATTTTCACTATGGTGTGGCGGCCTTTTCGCCCTTGAACCGCTTTATATCGCGGCGATATGCCGGGGTGGCTTGAACATCTGCCGCTAGGTTTGCCGTCGCACACACAGAACGGCATATATGGGCTTTGCTCAGCCGACAAACATACTCGCTCCGCAGCGCGGCCAATTCGGTCGTGTCTTAACAACCCGCTCATATTCACACCGCATCAGGTCCAGTACGGCCGCATTTAACATCCCGCAACATACAAGAAGACAGCGCATCAAGGTGGCCACCGTGAAACCATCGCCGACGAAGCCGAAGCCGAAGCCGAAGCCGAAGCCGATTCAGGTGAGCAATTTGGCTTTACTTTCGGTGGATATAGGTAGCCGCCCCCATCCGCTTTCGCGCTGGCCGTTTAAGGGACGATTTGAGCCTTATCGGTTTACGGACCAAGAAGCGGGCCGTACTACGTGTCCCGCACCGCATCACGAGAGCGGCTATTTACACGCCTGCCTCTCCACACTATCTTATCCGGCTATGCCCTTTACGCTTGAAAATAATTAACCTTTCAAAACAACCTTGCCTATTTCTTGACAAGACTTTAACTATCATGTCATTAGAAATCAAATTTTGCATAATTTTTGCAAAAACTATAAAGATATAGCATGTCTACTTGTAGTTATAAAAATAGTTTACGATTCCATAATATAACACTTAACAGATTTACATGTTAGGAATCACCCTCACTGATTGTTATTCACCCACGTGTCATATACTACGCCCCCTAATTTATAAAAAGCTTCCACAATAAATAGGTCTTACAACTTTTCCTTTGTAACTTTAGGGAGCATGTTGAACTCTTGTAATAAATACTTTAAATAATTACCACTTATTAATCGTTCTACCACAAATAATTTTTGTAGACAATATGATGCTAATATTTAATAAAGAGTCATAAAATCAATAAATCAATAAAATGTCTACACACGCGCGTATGTGTAAACTTTATCAGAAGAGTTCCAGGACTAATCTTTCACTTCTCTACCTATAATATCCAGACATGAAAAATAAATGTTATTTAAATGTAAAGATTTAACAAAAGTATATTATAATTAAAAAAAATTTAAATAATAAAAAAATAAATATTCCATGAAAGCAAGAACAGAATGTTTCAATGATACACAAAATGTCTGCTATTTTTTATTGATTGGTAATACCCTCCACCAATAAGTAAACATTTATAGTTATTATAAGGCCATTATTTATTGCTGGTGTTTGTGTTGGTGTTGATGGTTTTTGTTGGTTAAGGAATGTCCATTTTTAATTGGAGTTTTGTGTGACTTTGCCGTCAGCTTCTGATCTTTGTGCGCCTTGGTATGTGTACGTCCTTTTATAGGTTTTGCAGCTAAAATATCAAAATTATCAATTTGTAAAACAAATGTAACAAAACAACTTACGATGCTTCTTATGTTTTAGGGTTGCTGTTTTACTGTTGTGTCGATTTTCGAAAGCAGCACCAACTCCTAGGCCAGCACCTCCATTTCCACCGACTGATCCGTTAAAGGAACCTCCAGAACCACCTATGCCAGATCCTCCTTCTCCGACGCTTACTTGAACGCCGCCTCCGTTACCACTACCTCCACCTCCTATACCGGCACCATTTAAACCAACTCCTAGACCACCATCGCCGTTACCATTTCCCCCCAGTTGTCCTCCGTTTATAATTGCAATTCCGCTACCATTTCCTCCGTGGCCATTGCCCCCGTCATTAACCGATCCGCTAATAGATGAACCATCGCCTCCTAATCCAGCTCCAAATCCTAAATTGTCTATATCGGACGTTGAATTACCATCATCAGAAAAAGCAAATCCTCCACCGAATCCATCACCGCCATTGCCTCCTATGTTTCCATTGAAGTTTCCTCCTGATCCACCTTGCCCGAAGCCACCTTGGCCAGCATTTATGCCTACGTAACCCCCACTGCCATATCCAGATCCACCTATACCCGATCCATTAATTCCTACTCCGCTTCCACCCTCGCCGGATCCGTTTCCTCCAAACTGTCCTCCATTTATAGATACGACGCCGTTACCTTCACCTCCCTGGCCGTTACCTCCGTCATTAACCGACCCGTCAATTGGTGAACCGTCACCTCCCAATCCGGCTCCTAATCCCAAATTGAATGAATTAGAGCTATCGTTATTACCCTCAACTGAATCAGCGCTTAGTCCGCTCAGTCCGAATCCAAATCCGTTACCACCGTTGCCACCTATGCTTCCATTAAAATGTCCGCCAGGTCCACCAAATCCAGAACCACCTTGTCCGGCATTTATAGACACACCACCTCCATTCCCGCTTCCGGTGCCTCCTCTGCCCGTTCCATTAATTCCTATTCCGGTTCCACCATTGCCAGTACCATTGCCCCCAAATGTTCCGCCGTTTATTAATACTTCACCGTTTCCGTTGCCTCCTTGACCAGAACCGCCATGGTTTACGGATCCTTTAATGTTAGACCCATTTCCCCCTGCACCCACTCCAAGTCCGGATCCTCCAAATATGCTATTTAAAATGGAACCAAATCCTAATCCAACGCCATCCCCTCCGTTTCCACCAATGCTTCCGTTATATACTCCACCGTTTCCTCCATTTCCTGTACCACCATTTCCTACGCTAACGATACTACTTCCACCGCTACCACTACCTGATCCACCAATTCCATTACCATTGTCAGACCCAATACCAGTCCCACCGTTTCCAGTTCCACTTCCTCCAAACGTTCCACCACTTATTATGCCAACTCCCGTACCATCGCCGCCTTGTCCCTTTCCACCGTCATTAACCGATCCGTTTATTTGAGATCCAGAACCGCCTACTCCTACACCTATTCCCCCAGATTTGGAACCACAGGTATGGCCTTGATCGGGAATGTTTGTTGTATTAGAACTAGGCGAGCCATTTGGAGATGTGGAAGGACTGGAATTTGATCCTGGCCGACTTGGCTTTGTGGGTGTATTGTATCCAGAGGGCGTTGGTTTGTTGGTTAGTGGTGATGAGTTTGAAGAGGAAGAACCTGGATGGTTTGTTGCCGAGGGTGTATTGTTTCCAGGTGGGCTTGGGTTGGTGGTTAGATGAGGTGGATTTGAAGTATGCCCACTTGGCCCGCTTGGTCCACTTGGTTTTGTAGGTGTATTATGTCCAGTGGGTGTCGGTTTATTGGTTGATGGTGGTGAGTTTGAAGAGGAAGAACCTGGATGGTTCGTTGCCGAGGGTGTATTATTTCCAGATGGACTTGGGCTGGTGGTTAGATGAGGTGGGTTTGAAGTATGCCCACTTGGCCCGCTTGGTCCACTTGGTTTTGTAGGTGTATTATGTCCGGTAGGTGTCGGTTTGTTGGTTGATGGTGGTGAGTTTGAAGAGGAAGAACCTGGATGGCTTGCTGGCGAGGGTGTATTATTTCCAGATGAACTTGGGCTGGCGGTTGGATGTGACGGATACGGGGTAGGCGAGCCATTTCCAGTTCCTGAATTTGGTCCTGGCTGAGTCGGTTCTCCAGTTGGTTGCGAGTGACTCGGATTTGTCGAACTTTGTCCAGGAGTGGATGTAGGAGAACCTGTAGGACCTGTTTAATAGTAAAAAATATTTAGCAAGAAATGTTAAAAAAAAATTTCTTAACTTACCAACCGGTTCTTCACACACCCATCTACAGTGCCTATTGTGTGGAACGACGTTTTTAGGAGTTGAATAGTGATGCTTGTTGTGCTTCTCTAAATGAGAGTGCTTGAGAACACTATGCTGATTTTTATCATAGTGTTTCTGGTGTTCTACATAAAAATATAATTAGTAACATTAACAATAATAGTAATTTTAACTTAATATTTTCTAACATAAACTTTACATTATGTTAAAATGTGCACAATATAAGTTTACTTACCGTGAGCAACAGAGCTTGCACACCACACTATAAAAAGCCCTGTTGCAACAAATACAAACTTCAACATTGCTAAAGTTATTTTAAAAATCTGAATAACTACAACCACTAAAGATAGAGGTTGTTGAATGGTTTGTACGTGTGGAAGCTAAAGCTTTTATACTGAACTGTCTTGCTAAGAATTTTATCCTACACATTTGCCTAATGTATGTAAAGTTATTTTAGAGCATTTGGTTTATCAGAAAGAACTTTACTATGTAGAAATTGTTGATAACGCTAGAATTTGCAGGAAAATGGTTATTTACATTTTTCTAAATCTTTAGGGCGGAATGTGTTGCAAACCTTTAATGTAATTTAATATGTAATCATTCCTAAATCTAAACAGGCGGGACGTTTTTCGAAAAAAGCACCTATAAAAATAATCCATATTTGCAGCATAAAAATAATAATAATAAATAGGGAGTAGAGTATGTTATAAAATATTGAAACGGGGAAATCCAGTGACCCAAATAATCCATATTCAAAAATCATGAATGTTAGTAGAGAAAATGAGATTACGGTGCTAACAAAGTAGATGATAAGGGACAATTCCCAACAGACTGACTGCAGTTTATTTATTATTTTAAAATATTGGGTTTTTGGCTTTTCACTTGAAAAATTAACTTTTTCCCATCTCTTATTACAGAAGAAAACGGTGTCCCAATCTAAAACTCGACATTACCAAATGTATCTCTCTTATTTCTCCAATCCCCCAAAAATGGCAACGGAGGACCACTTCAGTTAAAAACAAGAACAATAAAATTCAAAATTAATAAACAGCCTCGAATACAAAAACTTCTTGCAAAACCTACCGGAGAGCCATTAACAAACCTATACCAAGATTTTGACTAAGAATGTAGAACATTAAAAAAGACTCATAACACAATGAAGGAAATGAATCGCCTAAATATAGCTATCCTACCAATAAGTGCAATGGGATGGCCCAACTTCATAAAATGCAGTATTGATGATCATACTGTGTATTACTCAGGCGAAGACAACCACTATCAGTAAAATGGTGTAGGGTAATTGTAACAAAAAAAGTAAAATAATGCATTAAATCCGTAGCATATGCATCATATGATTCAACTGGATTTCCAATTATATAACATAAACATAATTCAAGTCTTCGCATCAACCTTTAGGAGTGCAAAAGAAAACTGAAAAGTTTACAATAATATTCACAGTCTTACGAAAAAAATAAAGGTGAATAAAGATGAGAAAAACAACATAATGGTGACATAGGTGACTTCAGCCTGGGTGTAACGAACGTAAGAGGAGATCTATTAGTTAAATTCTGCAAATAAAATCAACTTTGTATTTAAAAGATGTTTGTATATATAGATATTTCCGCTGACTCAATTAATTACATTATTAATCAGTCTCAAAAATATAGTTAAATCTGTTAAGACATGCCCAGTAGAAAATCTTCCTTTAAACTACACCCTGATTCTTAGAAATAATTCGTAGATTAAAGAAACTAAGAAAAGCAAATTTCATGTAAATTTAGTTAACAAAAAAAGTTGTCAAAAACATTCGTCAGCAAGTAGGTGCACCGATATAAGGAGACAAAAACGGTCTATGAGTTGCCGGAACGTGGCTCTATAGGCAAGTGTCTCCTAAAGTCAAACAACAAATCGTGAACTTGTTTTCGCGGAATCCGGGCTTAACATTGCGTCAATGAGCGGCAAAATTGAAACAGAAATGTGTAGATATATCGTACGTAGCTATCCAAACCCATCTCCATACACATAATATCAAATGCCGTAGTTCAGTGAAGAAACCTTTATTAGGTGAAAATCATGTGACAAAGCGACTTGCGTATGCGTACTGAATCGCTTGGTTAAATCGACTGAAGTTATCCAAACAAACAGAATACATAAGCTAGAATACTTCATACGCCCAAAAGTTTCAACCTCCTACATCTCATCGTCCAAGGTATGATACTAGAAAAAAGAGGGTGGGGTAGAAGAACTTGCCTGAATGGATGGCTAAATCAACATCTTTCTTAATCCCAGCAGCAGTGAATAAAGTTAAAATAATCAATATAACATCAAAAATTTGCTAAACATATTCGACACACAAAAAAGAAGAAATCGATATGTTAATTTCGTTGGTGGTTATTCAGATTTGAGTTGGTTTTTACACATGATAAAATGTATTCTCGTCTTCAAATTCAAACAAGTCTTTTTCAATAAATAACATGTCATTTCGTACTTTAGTACTTTAAGGTACCCTGTGACATTAATTATCCCAGATACAACACAAAATCAATCAACTTCTTGGGCAGACAAGCATCTCTTATCATGACAGTAATTGGATGTTTTAATTGCACATTTCTTTGAAAAAAACTTCTAACATACTATTCCTAACTAAATATCACCTTCCTACTACTCTGTTGCCCAGTTTCTATGTAAATACATTAGGCCACTAAAAACGAAAATGTTTTTGCTCTTCAAAAAGACGTATCTTTTCCCTGGTCTACATCCTCTTAATCCGCATCTACGCATCCTCACCTTTTATTGGATGTATATTTACAGGGTCTGGTAGAGGTAGCGATCTGCGTTAATAGACGCTTTTCGTCCGTTTTCACGAAAAACTAAGGTTCAATAATACAGGTTTGAGATACGCCACACCAAAAAGTTACTCCCTCGCAGTGCAGGTTCTCGGATGCCTAGTATCAAAAATTCTGTTAATTTGCCGTTCCCGATAAATAAAAGTGGGCCTTGTCACTAATGATCAAAACGATATCGTCTGTCAGCAAGTCCAAAATGGTTTCTGCAAACCTACGTCGTTTTGCCGCAATTCTTGAACAACCATAATCTTGTAGGGGTGGAAATGGAGGTCCAAGTGTAAGATTCTGCAAAATGACCTGTCTGACATTCGAAGAGTGAGAGCGTGACGTACCGCCAAAAGACGGGGGCTGGCTTTTTCTATTTCTGGCAATATTTTATTTTTGTTCTTGCCTTTATGAAGGAGATGTTAAAGAACAAGTTCGAAAATCGTTGGAGGAGAAATTTAAAAATGAAAATAATACTACCACTGGATTTAGTAACAAAAACAACTCAACAAAGGAAGTAATAGAAGAGAGGTGGAACGCTATCAAACAAAATCTGCAAAGTATTATAAAAGAATACGTTCCACAAAAACGAAGAGAGAAGAAAAATGACTGGATGACAGAAGACATTTTAAAATTAATGGACGAAAGGAGATTAATGAAAAATAAAGATATGAACAAATACAGAGAGATACAACGACAGATACGAGGTGAGATAAGAAAGGCAAAAGAAAAATGGTTGAAAGATAAATGCCAAGAAATAGAACAGCTAGAAAACAAACACGACAGCTTTAATATGCATCGAAAAATAAAAGAAGCTGCTGGAATATTTAGAAGAAAAACAACGAACAGACTAATAGATAATACAGGACAGGAAATAACAAACATAAGCGAAAAATTAAAAACCTGGAAAGAATACATCGAAGAGTTATTTGCAGACGACCGTCCAGAAAAACACGAAATAAAATAGGCTAAAACCGGACCTCCTATAACAAAAGATGAAGTTAAGAAAACAATAGAAAAGGCGAAAACCCGAAAAGCAACGGGCCCAGACGAGATACCCACTGAAATTTTAAAACTCCTAAATGAAGATGGAATAAATGCACTCACTAGGTTATTCAATCTAATATACGACACTGGAGAGATCCCGACGGACTGGACTAAGTCGACTTTTATAACCATATCAAAGAAAACAACACCGAGACAATGCGAAGACTATAGAACGATAAGTCTGATGAGCTGTGCCCTTAAGATCTTCTTGAAAATTATACACGCCAGGATCTATCAACAATGCGAATCAAAATTGACCGAAACCCAATTCGGGTTCAGAAATGCATTGGGAACAAGAGAAGCACTATTTGCCTTAAATGTATTGATCCAAAGATGTAGGGACGTAAACTGTGACGTACACTTATGTTTTATAGACTTCAGCAAAACATTTGACAAAGTAAGACATCATGAACTACTAAAATATTAGAAAACCGGGATAGACGACAAAATACTAGAATAATAGCCAACCTATACTGGAGTCAAAACGCGAATGTAAAAATAGAAGATAATACCACCGAAGGAATTCAAATCCTTAGAGGGGTTCGCCAAGGATGCGTGCTTTCACAGACTCTGTTTAATATTTACTAGGAAGAGATGTTCAAGAAGCATTACATGATGTGAATGAAGGTATATTAATCAATGGTGAACTAATCAACAACATCAGATACGGAGATGACTCTGTAATATTGGCAAGAAACGTAGAAGGTCTACAATTATTAATGGAAAGAATACATATAACATGTGAGAAATACGGAATCACCCTCAACACAAGCAAGACAAAATACATGACAATAACTAAGAACATTACGCTACCAGCAACATTATATATTAATAATACTGAGATAGAAAGGACTAGCAAATACACATATCTGGGAACCAATATAAACGAACAATGGGGCCACTCGACAGAAATAAGAACAAGAATAGAAAAAGCAAGAGCCGCATTCATTCAAATGAAAAAAGTTTTGATCGGTAGAGACCTAAGCCTGCAAACCAAGATTAGGATCCTGAGATGCTATATTTTCTCGACGCTACTATACGGAGCTGAGTCACGGACTTTAACAAAAGCATCAGAGAAGAAACTGGAATCATTTGAAATGTGGACCTACCGACGTATCTTGAGAATACCATGGACAGAGCATATCACTAACAAAGAAGTTATGGAACGAATTGATAAAAAAACAGAAATCCTAATAACAATAAAATCTCGCAAGCTAGAATATCTAGGACACATAATGAGAAACACAAAGAGATATAGAATCTTGCAACTCATTTTAGAAGGAAAAGTGATCGGAAGAAGAGGCCCAGAAAGGAGGAGAATATCTTTCCTCTCCACGCATTTAGTAACGGTCAGACATCTTCAAGTGAAACTTTTACCTCTGCACATGGAACTCATGAAGTAGTTCCACTACTGCACGGGCGAGTTTCAGTTTGGCCTATAATCCGCAAAATCAAGCTTTAGTGTAACCCCTGCTGCTTCGTCCACCAAAAGCTTATCACTTACATAACAAATTCAGGCGTCATCATCACTGAATTCTAAAGTGCCAGTTAGCCAAATTCCTGGTTTAAGAAAATGCTACAAAAATGGAAGGCAGTCATAAACATATCATAACAGATTCTAAATAGTTTACCATGATAGTTTCTAAGAAATTCATTAAAGGCAGCTCGCAAAACTATATCAAATAATTATACAGTGGTGTGAAAAAGTTTTGCATCACTACAAAAATGTAAGACATTTAAACACACATATAGGGCACTATTTTTGAAACTTGCCACTTGTTATTTATAATGCTAAAGCAATCTTTCGTTTCTAAAAGCACGGCAAACATCTTAATTAAAAAAGAAATGCAATTCAAAGGTAAATGTACTACAATTACAAAGTTACGTAGATAAAATAATAAACTAAAAATAATATTTGATTGGCCAGCCTTTGTTTCTGATAATCAATTCGCATCGTTTGGAGATGGCATTCGCTAGTTTTTGCAAGTCTTCCAAAATACAATAATACTAAGCTTGAATAAAGCATTCAATTGATTATCTTTTTCTATGGGATTGAGATCCAGGACCAGTTCACTTAGTTAATTTTGTTGGTGAACATCAGGAATTTAATCAGCTATAACCTACGGTAAGGTGCGCTATCGTCCTAGAAAACACAATTTTCATCTTTAGGCATGTCTTTCCCATTATACAACACATCATTCTGCGACCGGCCAACTGCTTGGGTAGGCATGTATCCCCATACCACAATATTCTTCTTTAAAGCAGCTAACATACTATTTGTCCATAAATACCGCATTCTCTCATTGCTCTATGGTTCAGTTTCTTTACCCCATTGCAGACTAAAGTTGGTTTGCTTCCGTGGTCGACCAACCTCATAAACTACAAGCAAATAGTTTTCGCCTTACAGTACCCACACAAACATTTGTAACTTCGCATCATAATTTATTCAATTCAATGGAAATAACAAGGAAAACTTATTCTTCTCAAATTGGGATTTTTCTTGGTAACTTACTACACGTTTTTAAAAAAAATAAACATATTCATTATGAATGTAATACGTTTAAAATAATTAAGGATAATAAATTGAGGAATGTGTGCGAAAAGGGTGTATTATAACAAAAATATTGTGTGAATGACACAAGACTTGTTCAGACCACTGTAGATGGTGCAACGAGAAATACCAGCGGAAATATCTGGACTATCATTCAACTTATGAGGTTTACCATCGTTACTACTCCAACTATACATGAAATGGTCTTCCGTGTAAACCACTTAAAAGAAATATGATATTCCCAGACGTAACAATTATGCAAAATATTACTTGTTCTTCCTACTCCGCAGATACTTGCCCTACTCACTTTTGTCCTGACTTTGTTATAACTTTTAGAGATTGATGCCAGGATCATCTAAATTTAAGATCCACCTAGGACAAAAAGTATATTTTTTGGTCACCTTCTTCAATTTTGACGTTACATCTGTCGTAGGCAAGGTCTTAAGCAAAGCTTCTATTTTCTGGCTTCCCAACTTGTTTATTTCCATTTTAACAAGTGGAATATTTAAGCCCTAACTTCGGCGCACACTTATAAGCATGTCGAACGTTTTTAGCATATAATCTTGTAGGAACAACTTCCTTATTGTTAGAAAAAGCTTGCCTTCTTTAATACTTTCCCCTTGACCCCATTTTAACTCGACCATTTCAAGGTGAAACAGTTCGCAAGTTTTTTTTTGTACCATCACTTCTTTGGGTTTTCCTTATCCTACAAATAAAAAAATCAATGAGAACGGTGTAATACCGTAAAGGAAACTTTCTACAGCGGTGCGATGAAATTAGGGTAATTAAAACTAGATTAATGTCTCCATAATGATCAGCGTCAAAAATGCTGTCGAATGATATGCTGCATGACATATATGAGTATAATGAATTCTCGAAATTATAACGGTCACTTCCGGTTGCCGTTAACCGATTTGGCTGAAAATCAATCCTATGAAAGGTGCTGACCTAATATGTGTGTATGCCAAGTTTGAAGTGAATTCGTTGAATAGAACGGAAGTTATAGTGTCTCCAGACACACAGACAGCCAGACAGGCCTAAATAAAAGGTGTCCCAAAATTAACGCAAGATTTGAATTAAATAGAAAACACAGTTTTTAGTCTTTTGATTGTAATTTTTTTATTGAATCATAAAGTATATAGGATACGGTTATTTATGGAATAACACATCGGGTAAATGGCTTCCACGGCTTTGCATACACATACGCACTCGTTTGTCGAAATTTTTCATGACCATTCTGCATAAATGTGGCTGAATTTCGTTGATGCAACGTTGAATCTCCTCCTTTAATGCACGCGTGGTTGTGGGCTTGTTGACATAGACCTGCGATTTTAAATAACCCCATAAAAAGAAATGTAATGGTGTTAAACCACACGATCTAGGGGGCCAATTCTGATCACCGAAACGAGAGAGTACACGACCTGGAAATGTCTCATGCAGTAATTGAAGTGTTTCACGGGCTGTGTGGCATGTGGCACCGTCTTGTTGAAACCACATATTGGCCACATCAATATCATCCAATTTCGGCAAAAAGAACTGTGTTATCATGTCGCGATATCGAGCACCAGTAACAGTCACTGCTTGACCAGCCTCATTTTCAAAAAAGTATGGTCCAATTATGCCTCCAACCCAAAATCCACACCAAACAGTGACACTTTGTGGATGCATTTGTTTTTCGACAATCACATGTGGGTTCTCAGAACCCCAAAAACGGCAATTTTGGCGATTAACAAACCCATTAAGTTGAAAATGTGCTTCGTCGCTTAGGATGATTTTGCTCGAAAAATCAGCATCCATTTGTTGATGCTCCATAATCCATTCAACAAACTCTCTTTGCTGTGCATGGTCATTAGGCTTCAGTTGTTGTGTTAATTGAATTTTGTAAGCATGGAGACACAGATCTTTAGTGAGTATACGCCGTAGAGAGCTTCTTGAAATTTGCAATTCTTGTCCACGACGCCGAATTGAGGTTCCTGGATTGTCACCGACACTCTCACGCACTGCTTCGATGTTGACATTTGAACGGCTTGTTTTTGGACGATCAGTGTGTTTGGCGTCTCCAACGGATCCTGTCTCTCGGAATTTTTCAATTAATCTCTTCACAGTTGACGAAATTAAAACACTATTCCGACCATATTTTGTATGAAATTTTCGAACCGCGGCCGCCAAGCTTTCATTATTTTTGAAATATTGTTCAATAATGAAGACACGTTGTTCTATCGTGTAACGCTCCATTTTTACTAACCCTAAACTGTCAGCTGTCGATTGGTTTTTGTTTTAGGATTGTCAACACTTTACTGCATAAATGGCGGCAAATTTAAATCTTGCGTTAATTCTGGGACACCCTTTATTACACTTGAGCGAATTTACCACCTTGTTTGCCTATTAAAGATCAGGCTTTAATCCACACAGTAAAAGATTAGGAAATTATCTGTCTTTGACTGTATCAGACTTTACAAACGCAAGTGTTATTTCCAAATGCAGCACTAAATCACCAATTTTAAGTAATAGCGGCAAAATCGATCTAGATCGAACTAAAGATAAATCGTCCATATTTTTCTGAGTTAAAAGTTAAAGTCAAAATTCAAAGTGATTATTCTAACCCCGCGTTCACGCCAACCCCTACTGATCCTCTGTTCTTCTCTGCGCTAATTATCTTCAGCGCTATTCTTTCTTCGGCTAGTTCCAAATTGTTGTTTTACTTTTCACTTTTCTACTGTCATTTACAACACTGTGTTTAAGTTACAATTTATTTTGTAGGCATGCATTTGAATTATACTTCTAACACATTTTACTTATTATAAAAACTAAAATAATTAGACCTAACAACTAGATATCAGTTTCAAGGTATCCCAGTAAAATTGTCCAACCTATGTATAAAGAGTATTCTTACATTATTCACCTGCTATTAAATTTTTTGTAAATTTTCTCTATGCATTTTCTAAATGATTATTTCGCCATCTAGATTACTGTCTTTTAGGGAAGAATTAAATTCTTAATGAACTATTAAAGAAGCCTTGGGACATGGACGGTCTACAACGATTAACGACACTACACAAAATTAAAAAAAAAACAACTTTGGAAAAGAAATAGATTAAGACTAGCCTCCTGAATTATCTGGAATTCTGAAGGCCAGAAAGTCCTTATAGAGATCGTTAGCATTAAGATAGATATATGTTTGTTGGCAGAAACTAAAAAAGTAAAGCACCACAAGATACCAAAAATATATCCTGTTTTGTAGTGGAGTTGGCAATAATTCGAGAGCAGGAGTGAATATCCTTGAACGCGAGAAGTTTGGGAGCTTGATGGAAAAAAAAAAAAAATATATATATATATATATATATATATATATATATATATATATATATATATATATAAAGCTAAATATGATATTCATAACAACAGAACTGGGAAACAAAAGTCCACTTTATAAGTGCTTATACGCCGTGTGGTTGCTAGTCCCCATCGGGCGCCTCCCAGGTGGCGGATAGAATGCCTCCCAGATATGGGTGGTACCTGGGAAATGAAATACCAGGGCGGACCAAAACTAGCATGGCATAGGAAGCAGCTGTGTCATTAATGAGTCAAGGCTGCAGAAGAATGACTTCGGTAACAGGCTTGTCATCATATACTTACAGGTGGCTATCAAATTATGATACACCCGGCTGTAACACTGCGATGACTACCTCATTATATTCCCAAGAAAAATCAGGATGGCAGAGAAATATAATGTTAGGCCAGACTGATCGCCAACGTCCAATGAGGATACGGCACAAGCAGAAGAAGAATACGCCGGACATAACAAAGGCACAAGAAGATGAATCACAGGAAACATTAAACCAACTACAATAAGTCGATTTTAATTCGCGTATCGATAATAAAATAATCCCAAGGCATGCGCAGACATAATGAGGAAATAGTAAATGAAGACTAAAACACACTAATCGTACAATGCACACATAATAAAGTAAAAATTAACAACATATTTTCTGGCCACAAAGACCAACATAAGTATGCATTATCTAACACAAGAGACCAAAAATCAATGATTGATTATGTGATCATAAATGGAAACATACATCCTAGCCAAATATTTGATGCGAAACTTTGACTTCGACTAATGTAAGAACACAACACGGTATGGTCCTATGTGAATTCCGCTTACAAAACATACTAACAAAAAAACATCCCAATACATCACCGAATATAATATAGAATCACTAAGAGGCGACAATACAAAAACACTGTATAAACAAAGAACTGCAGATGTAGCCTGGAATAAGATCGAAAGTAACCTAAAAATAGTGCAATAAAGCCCTTAGAGAAAGAATAATCAACATCAATGGCAAGAAAAACTATAAACCATGGTTTGCTAACAAAGTGGAAGAGCAAGTGAAAGAAAAGAAAGAAGCATTAATAAAATATATTAATAACGAAAGTACGAAAGATACAAAAAGGTTAGGAGCAAAACAAACAACCCAATAAAACGAAAAAATAACATTGGTAACGTTTTTTTAGCTGATACAGAATACGATTTATATAGAGAGCAAAAAAGAAGAAGTACAACTAAACAATATAACTCTAGAAATATAGGTGACACTTTCAAAAATCACAGAAGACCGAGAAGAAATAATAGAGATAATATAATAATAGAAAAAGTTCGGACAACAATAGAGTCGCCTGGGGTGGGCAATATCACCAACGAAATTATTAAATACGGCGGACAAATATTCAACAGAAAATAACTAATATATTCCAAAAGATTATGAGAATGGGACAGTACCACATGAATGGAAGACCAGCATAGCTATACCCATATATAAAAAAGGGAAAAATAAAGACAACTATAGAAATATCACCTTATATACACCAAAACTTTGGCAAAAAAATCCAAAATTACCATCTCCGAAAAACAACAAGGTTTTAGAAACAATAGGTCAACAGTAGGCGCTACATTTATCTTATGGTAATTCAGCAAACCAACGTTCATATGTTTCTTAAATTTTACCAAGGCCTTCGACAGAGTATGCCTAAACGAGGTAATCGAAACGCTAGATCTCAACAACATCGGCAGGAAATACAAAAAAAAATAAGAGAACTCAACACTAGAAACAAGATAAAGATAAAAACTAGTTGTGATCTATGAGATCGCCAGGCATCCGATAAGGAGAAAGTCTTAGTCCAATTTAATATAATCATAGGCCGAATCATCTACAGAGTAAACCAAGTCAACGCAGGTTACAGAATGGAAAACCGCTCCTCAAAATATTATGTTGCGCAGACGGTGCTGTTCTCAAAGAGAGTAATCACATCAAACAAACGATGTGTTAAAAAAGTCCGGGCACAAGCCAACCAACCACGAAAATTAGTGGATATCTCAAAAACATCTAAACCAACAAAATCATGAGCAATGAGAGCAAAATACGAATCTATAAGACATGCGTGAGACCCGTGCAACAACTAAAATGGGAATTTTAAGATCAATTAAAGGAGTTACACTTAGAGACTGAATAAGAAGTAAATAAATAAGAGAAGAACTAGGAATATAGGATGAGGTAAGGTGGACTAGAGCACAAAAACCGTTTTGGAGAGATCACGTGGAAAGGATGCCTGAAGAACGATTAGCCAAATGGGCTAAAACACACCCCGTAGACCATCGGACAGACCTCAAAAACGTTGTAAGGATAGTTGGACCTCAACATCACAAGAGGCAGACTGAAAATAATTAAGAGAAGACACAGGATAGTCCTATTTAAAAGAAGAAAAGGGAAAAATTCTAGTAAGTTTTGTCCTATAATTTATTGAGACATAAATCTGATTAAAAGAAACAACCAAAAATAGAAAATAATGTAGCTTTGGTCGATAAACTGCACGTTTGCATAATTATTCCCATAAATTGTTAGACCACATTATAAAACCAGTGATAAACGGATTAAAAGAAAACGATTTATAATTGAATTGTTATTTTATTTCAATTGAACTAACTTTAAAACTAAACCATTAAAACAGGTATTTTAAGGCAAATTCCAACTTTATCAAAATTTTTCAAATAATCACTTGCATTAGCAATATGGATGCGCAAAAACAATTTGCATAAATTAAAATAATATTCAAGATAGAAAGTATAAAAACCTCAGTTCTAATATGTAAAGTCATTCAACAACCGCTACCTTTAGTGGTTGTAACCATTCAGACTTCCAAAACAACTCCAGCGATGTTGAAATTCCTGTTTGTCGCCACTGTGCTTCTTGTAGTATGGTGCACAAGCACTGTGGCTCATGGTAAGCACATCATATATTTTTTAAACATTTAGTCAAAAATTTTAAGTTAAAAATAAAATTTACCATAACTGTTAGCGACAATATTACAAATTATTTTTTATGTAGAACACCAGAAGCGTCATGATAAAAATCAACATGGAGTTCTCAAGCACTCTCATTTAGACAAGCACCATCACTTGACTCATAAAACCATCCATCCACCTAGAAGGCGATGCAGATTGGTGTGTGACGGGCTACCTGGTAAGTACTATTCTTTTAATTGGAAATGGTTTTCCAACATTTAATGCTAAAAATATTTTTTACAAATAAAAAGAGCATGCAGGCTCTTCCACACGCCACGCTAAACATACAAGTCCAAGTCGAACATTTGTTAAATATTTCTTAATATTAAATAGGACCTACAACTGGACAACCGACTCAGCCAGGACCAAATCATGGAACTGGAAACGGCTCTTCTACCCCAAACCTGACACATCAAACTGCCACCCCGAGCCCATCTGGAAATAATACAGCTCCGGTAACAAACCATCCAAATACTCCCCATTCACACCCATCACCATCAAGCAATAAATCAACGTCCTCTGGACACAATACACCCACAAAACCAAATTCCAGTTCTTCCACACCTGCAAAGGCTCGCCTAGTCTAATACAACAAACATTCCCGATCAAGGCCATACCTGTGGTTCGAAATCTGGGGGAATAGGTGTAGGGTAGGCGGTTCTGGATCTCAAATAGACGGATCGGTTAATAACGGTGGAAAGGGACAAGGCGGCGATGGTACGGGAGTTGGCATAATAAGTGGTGGAACGTTTGGAGGAAGTGGAACTGGAAACGGTGGGACTGGTATTGGGTCTGACACCGGTAATGGAATTGGTGGATTAGGTAGTGGTAGCGGTGGAAGTAGTATCGTTAGCGTAGGAAATGGTGGTACAGGAAGTGGAGGAAACGGTGGAGTATTTAACGGAAGCATTGGTGGAAACGGTGGGGATGGCATCGGATTAGGATTTGATTCCATTTTAAACAGAATATTAGGAGGATTCGGACTTGGATTGGGTGCAGGGGGAGATGGTTCTAATATTAACGGATCCGTAAATGATGGCGGTTCTGGACAAGGGGGCAACGGAAACGGTGAAGTAATAATAAACGGCGGAACACTTGGGGACAATGGTACTGGCAATGGTGGAACCGGAATAGGAATTAATGGAACGGGCAGAGGAGGCACCGGAAGCGGGAATGGAGGTGGTGTGTCTATAAATGCCGGACAAGGTGGTTCTGGATTTGGTGGACCTGGCGGACATTTTAATGGAAGCATAGGTGGCAACGGTGGTAACGGATTTGGATTCGGACTGGGCGGACTAAGCGCTGATTCATTTGAGAATAATAACGATACCTCTGATTCATTCAATTTGGGATTAGGAGCCGGATTGGGAGGTGACGGTTCACCAATTGACGGGTCGGTTAACGACGGAGGTAACGGCCAGGGAGGTGAAGGTAACGGCGTCGTATCTATAAATGGAGGACAGTTGGGAGGAAACGGATCCGGCGAGGGTGGAAGCGGAGTAGGAATTAACGGATTGGGTATAGGTGGATCTGGATATGGCAGTGGAGGTTACGTAGGCATAAATGCCGGTCAAGGTGGCTTCGGGCAAGGTGGATCAGGAGGAAACTTCAATGGAAACATAGGAGGCAATGGCGGTGATGGATTCGGTGGAGGATTTGCTTTTTCTGACAATGGTAATTCAACGTCCGATATAGACAATTTAGGATTTGGAGCTGGATTAGGAGGCGATGGTTCATCTATTAGCGGATCGGTTAATGACGGGGGTAATGGCGACGGAGGAAATGGTAGCGGAATTGCAATTATAAACGGAGGACAACTGGGGGGAAATGGTAACGGCAATGGTGGTTTAGGAGTTGGTTTAAATGGTACCGGTATAGGAGGTGGAGGTAATGGTAACGGAGGCGGCGTTCATGTAAGCGTCGGAGAAGGAGGATCTGGCATAGGTGGTTCTGGAGGTTCCTTTAACGGACCAATCGGTGGAGATGGAGGTGCTGGCCTAGGAGTTGGTGGTGGTTTCGAAAATCGACACAACAGTAAAACGGCAACCCTAAAACATAAGAAGCATCGTAAGTTGTTTTGTTACATTTGTTTTACAAATTGATAATTTTGATATTTTAGCTGCAAAACCTATAAAAGGACGTACACACACCAAGGTGCACAAAGATCAGAAGCTGACGGCAAAGTCACACAAAACTCCAATTAAAAATGGACATTCTTTAACCAACAAAAACCATCAACATAAACATAAGCAATAATATCTAAACATACTATATATTATTACTGGTGAAAGATGATACTAACCAATAAATTTCAGGCAAACAACCTTTGCTTTTTAATTTATATATATATATATATATATATATATATATATATATATATATATATATATATATATATTATTTACCTTATTTCTCTTACTTTTCTTGACTCCCTTAGAACATATCCAGCTAATTTAAGTTTCTGTAGTTAGCAACATCAACTTTTTTGAACAGTTGATATCTCTGGTAGTCGCTCTTCTTAACATATCTTCTACAGAATCTTCCCGTTCAAATGGTTGCTTTCATTCTTGTGACAATATCCATGTCTCACTTCCATAACCCGGTATTAGTTTAAATATAATTTTGTAGTCTCAATTTGTTTTTATGTACATCGCTTGACATATTTTTTGTTTGCGGGCCATTCGGTCGAACAGAATGGCTTTGAGACCCCGAAGATTTATATTCACGGAGCATTCTAACGGAGCAGATCAAATGTGGGACCTGTCAATTGCCCTAGTTCTCATCCAAACCAACTGTGGGCCTACCCCGGAAGATCTGCTCCGCTTGCAGGATCAGCGCGATTTGAGCAAGAGCTTCTGCTCTACACCGTACATTTCTCCATCACCTTCGCTAGCTGCCGTTTCGCGTCTCATATCGTTTCTAAACCACCACAAGATTGAGATCGTCTTCCCAATCCAAATTAAATCCACTAATAATGTTTTGCTCAATTTTTTGTTTCTGCAGCTAGAGGCAGTGCTACGTTATAAAGGAATAATGCAGGTTTGCTGTTGTTGCTAATAGAGGTGTCATTCGAAGATGTAGAGAGTAAAAGTGGGTAAGAATAGGTTTTGCTATATTTATTTTGTAAGTTTTTAACTTCTAAACGTTCTGTGTTTTTAGTAATTTTGTTCAGAGATTTGTATTATGTTCAAAATGTTTTCTACCTGTCACACTAACTGCTCTAATACGCTGAAGGGAGGGGAGAATCCACAAAGCTAGGGAGCTCCTACGATTTGGCTTTTGGACGGTGGTTGGGCCTGGAGGCACGCTTCCAACGTTTTCCGGAAGTGGAGGTCCTCTATCAGGACGGCATGTCGGATTGTTTGAACGAGGCCGCGGGTCATTAGCGGCCGATTCTATGCCTGACGTTAGATATTTCGTCCCCCATTTTGACGTTCTCAAATATATATATATATATATATATATATATAATATATATATATATACGAGTGTGACAGAAAATAATAAGACTGGCAACACTGCAAGCGATCTGGCAACGCTACGCTGTTGTGCGAGTTTCAACTCGTTCCGTTAACTACGTGATTTTTGTGACTGCTATTAGTGAAGTCATATTTTGGTTGTGCATCACGCAAAATGGAACAGCGGAAACTTTTTTTTATAAAGACGTCTTTGAAAGGCTCAGAAAAAGGGTTATTCGCGTGAGACCGGACATTGCAGACAAATGGATGCTCCATCATGACAACGCCCCATGTCACACTGCCCTCTCCATAACAAAATTTTTGACCTCAAAAAGCATTCCTGTGGTTTCCCAGCCCCCTTATTTACCTGACCTCAGTTCCTGTGACTTTTTCCTAAACTGAAAAATGTCTTCAGTTTAGAAAACATCCAAAAGAGTGTAACGGACATGCTGAAGACCATACCGGTTGAAGACTTCCAGCACTGCTACCAACATTGGAAACAACGTCTCGATCGGTGTGTAGGTGCCCAAGGGAACTACTTTTAAGGGGATAACACTGATGTTTGAAAAAAATAAAAACTTTGGTAAATAAAAAATCAGTCTCATTACTTTTCTGCCACATCTCGTATTTGATGCAAGTGCAAAAACGAGTCCGGGAGTGATTTGTTGCCCGTGGGTCCAGGGCTACAAGCCGATATATTTGATTGGTTAGTATATTTCCGTCTGTTTTCGGTTACTTTGTCAGCAGACGTGGAACGAGTGTATCGGAAAATTTTGGGTAGTCCGATGTTTCCCGGGTGTGGTAGAATCTTTAACTCTCCTATACAAGGGCTAGTTGCAAATCTGATTTCATAATTAGTGAGAGGTTGTGTTCCTTAACGTTTCCACTGCAAGCAAATGCTGTCTACATACACGTGTAGCAGTTTGAAGTTCCTTTCCTCTAGTCACTAGAATATTTCTTTTGTACAGTCGTTATTTCATTAAATACGAAAATTAAAAAAAAATTCTACGTCTTCCTATTTGGCATTGCGAGCGGTTTTCCAGTCGCAGTAAGTTCGTACCAAAAGTCATGTGTGTGGATGGTCTGATCGCGCCGCGGGAAGATGTAGTTAGGACTCGCAAGTTGAGGGTTGAAGTGTGGCGGATGATATTGACGGCTGGGGTATTCCCATTGGTAGAATGGTCATCTTATGAGCCGTAACTGTCGGGCGGCGCTCTGGTCGGATAGTTTGACTGTAGAAGTGCGTTCAACCGGTGTTGGGGTTGTTTTGGAGTCCCCATTCGGATTGTTTTGAGTTTCGGGTGGCAACGGAAGATCGAGGATGTGTGCATGCGTTGTTTACAGTTGCGTGTATTTGTTTCGTTGAGTTTTAGCTCCGACTATTTTGTTCGCCGGCATGTTAGAGTGACGACAGGAGTTTTTTCTGCCGACCAACGTTTCCTTATCCCGGAGATCGTTTGGGCCTATTATGTTTCGGGAGTCGATGGTTATGCAGGCGGTGAGTTTCAGTTTTGTCGGGAATGGTAATCCCTAGATGGTTAGTGTCTCCGATTGGGATTTCCAATGTCTGGCGGGACAATTGTGGAGCGGTAGTTTATACGCGGGTTGTTATAGGCAAAGTTGGTTGTTCATCTCGTATGTGGCGACTCCAGGGTTTCGCCAACAGGGCTGTAGTCTGTTCCACGACTTGAACTACACGCGGCTTCGTTGTTATCAGAGTTGATTGAAAGTGCTTGACCGGTTTTGCAGTCCAGGGTCACAGTATCCAAAGTCATCGCGTTTCTTCGATTCGATTGGGCTGATTGAGATCCCCTGCCAATCATTGGCAGACCTTTGTCGCCAATCGGGTATCCAATATTTAGTGAAACTCCCTGGTTGATTCGTGGTTTCACATTTAAAGGCCTCAAAATAAATAATAACACACTGTTTTTGTGAAAAAAATTCAGTGTAATAGAAAGAAGGAGCCGTTGCACTAGGAAAGACGCTACCGATCGGCTCCGCTGTGAAGATTGGGATAACTTGTCTTTTACCCACACCCTTATTTCCTCTTCCTGGATCCCCAGGACCAACAGCACAGATATTAACTGTGAGAATCAACACAAAACCATGTGTGTGTTAATGTGGTAGTGGTGTATACACCAACGTCCACCTCAACAGAATCTGATATTGAGGCATTCTACGATCAAGTCGACGATACTCTAAAAAGTCTGACAAAAGAAGATATCACAGTTCTGCTGGGAAACCTTAATGCCTAGGTATGAAACACGTCAAAAGATGACCACCTAAAGGAAGCAGTCTGCAAATATGGACTTGGTTCTAGAAATGGCTACAGTTCTGCGCAAACAACTCCCTTCCGATTATGAACACCTGCTTTAAAAACCACTCGAAGAGACTGTACACATGGATAATGCCAGATGACCAAGCACGCAATCAAATAGACTACATCGCTATTGACAAAAGATATAGATTATATACTACGTGCGTAACTAAGTTTCCGGTTTTCTTCGATCAATAAAAAATGGAAAATTTCAAGAGAAATACAAAAAATGGTCTATTCAAAGTATCGCTCCTTGCTAGCTACATATTTTTGCCATCTCTGTGGCAATACATGTATACCGCGACGACAAAACGACCCGTCTTTGGACCGAAACCATTCATTTAACCAATCTTGCACTTCTTCGAAATTGGCCAAGTGTAGCCCAGCCAAGCCATGCCCCATCGACCGGAACAAGTGATAATCGGAAAGGGCCAGGCCTGACGAATAAGGAAGGTGCGATAGCAGATCCCATTTCAGCGTTTTTATGGTGTCCTGGACGATGGAAGTGCGATGGAACGGGGCGTTGTGGTGCTGCAATATCACTCATTCGTGTCCCGTGTCCCGTGTCCCATTCTGGCCGTTTTTCGATTGATTCAAATTTATCAGTTGTCGGTAGCGATGTCCATTAACAGTTTCGCCCTGTTTCAGCAGCTCATAATACAGGATTCCTTTCTGGTCCCACAAAAAGCAGAACATTGTATTCTTTACGACGCGGTTTGGCCGTGTCGTCGACGTGCTGCTTCGCCAGGCGTTTGGCATTCTCAAAATATATCCACTTCTCATCTCCAGTAAAAATTCGATGAAGAAAACTCTTTCTTTCATGCAGCAAAAGCAAAATTTCGGAAGTGGCTCTTCGATTTGCCATCTGTCTCTCAATCAATTCATGTGGGACCCATTTTACTTCCTTTTGAATTTTTCCCATGGCATGTACACGTTTGGAAATACCTTGGCGAGTCATGTTTAATGCCTCCGCAAGTTGATCTTGTGTTTTCCTTTCATCTTCATCCAATAACGCTTGCAGATCGGTATTCTCAATTGTGTTTGGCCGAAATCGACACTTCTGAAGCGTTTAAACCAATCTTCACAAATAGTTTTCGATGGTGCATATTTACCGTACGCTTGCGCAATCAAACGACGTGCTGCAACTGCATTTTATTTCAAACAGAAAAGCAAAGTTTCCCGCAAATGCTGTTTATTTGGCACAAAACTCGACATCTTTCTTGTTAGAAAAAATATTTTTGCGTTGCGATATGTGTTGGTATGACGATTGGTTATTGTTAACAGATGTTCAAGCTATAAAAAAGCACAACTTCAGACATATGTCGTTAGCGCCATCCATGTGTGAAACCCGGAAATTTAGTTGCGCACCTATATAAGCAGCACTAAAACATATCCTGGAGCTTATTGCGGAAGTAACCACAAACTCCTAGTAGCAGAGATGTGTTGTAAACCAAAAAGATGCTAGCGATTAATTCAATCGGTACAAAGGAGATATGAACGTGGAGAAGTAAGTGCTTTAAGGCCAAATCAGCCAACTTTGTCATAAATTGCGACGACGACATCGACGAGAACTAGAACAGAGTGAAAAATCTTATACTCTCATCACGCAAGGAGAGCCAGAAAATGGCAGTCGATGCTCCGAGAAAAGTATAGGTAACGGAAGAAACATGGAAGGTCATTAGTGAACAAAAGAAATGTTGCAATGTTGACTCTGCTCTTACAAACTACCCGGAAACTTCGACAAAGGTTCAACGTCTGTACTGCAGGGACTATAATGACTACCTGAATTCAGTCTATCAGGACATACAAGATCATGCGCAAAAATTCCAAACAAGGGATCTCTTGCTGAAAATCAGGATTATCACTCGAGAATTCAAACCGAGAATATGTGCCACAGAAAATGATGAGAAAAGACTGTTAATCGAGATAGATCAAGTTTCAGAAAGATGGAGTCATACTGTGAAAGCCTATATGCCAACTCTACAACGCGAGCTGCAAGTACCACAAATATAGACAAGCATTGCATGGAACCCCATATTCTGGAATATGAAATCCGATGTGCACTGCGCAAATTCAAAATAAACAAATCAGACGGCAGAAACAAAATTTTTGTTGAAGAACTTAAGCACCTAGGGGATCAAGGGGTGAAAATAGTGCCTGACTTATGCAATCAAGTCTGGAAAACAGGTAAATGGTGCACTGACTAGAAAAAGTCCTTACTAATTCCACTGCACAAGAAAGGCTCAACAAGAACATGCAAGAACTACCGAACAGTTGCACTTATATATCATGCTAGCAAGATAATCCATTACGTAATCAACGGCCGACTACAATCGTATCTTCAGTGGCAGATACCCAGTGAACAGGCGGGTTTCGTAAAAGGTCGAGGCACAAGAGAAGAGATTGTGAATATGAGAAGGCGTTTCATAATCTTAGATGGGATTGCCTGTGGACCATACTGAGATAGGCGTACCTCAACACCTCGTTTCGCTGATCACTAATATAAACCAAGACGGGGTATCCATCGTTAGGGTTAACGACATCATCTCACGCCCTTTCAAGTTAGAAAAGGGGGTAAGACAGGGATGTATTCTCTCTCAATTTTCTTTAATATATATGGTGAACACCTAGTGAGGAAAGCGTTAGACGATTGGGAGAAAAGCGTCTCAGTCGGTGGAGTCAAGGTCAGCAATCTGAGATATGCGACGACACTATACTCTTTGTATCTTCGGAAAAGGAACTAACGGATCTTTTTCCTAGTGGACTGATTGGACTAACTATCAATAAGTCAAAGACAAAAGTTATGCTCATCGACAGAACCGATCGACTTTCTAGGACGGGAGAACTCTCAGATTTAGAATTTATCGGCGAGTTTATACACCTCGAATCGTTACTTACTGACCAGGGAGAAAAAGAGAAGGAAAATCAAGAGAATACTCAAATGGCCAAAGCTGCAATAAGCAAGCTGACACGTATTTGGCAAGACAGAAAGTTCATCAATGTCACCAAGCCTGGACAGTAGTTTTCTCGTTATTCCGTTATGGTTCAGTCTTGGACGATTCGAACACTAGAACGGAAAAAGATAGAAACCTTCAAGATGTGGTGTTGGCAAAGAATGCTTCGCATACCATGGACCGCCAGGAAAACGAACAAATCTATCCTCGACCAACTACATAAGGACTAGACTATCCACGATCTGTTACCAAAGGATTCTCGGTTACTTTGGTCACATTTCCCGTCGGGAAGTAGATAACCTTGTTGATGATAGTGGGCAAGGTAGAAGAAAATGACCTTGCGGCTGGTCACCTAACCGCTGGTCGGATCAAGTAACCGCCCTCATTGGAGACCTGAGAGAAGCCGAAAACGAAATGGAAAACGTTATACATAAGGCGACGAAGGCCTTTCAGGGATACAACCTTCAGTAATGAAGTATGCGACCGAGAAGAGAATTTTTTGTCAATACTCATTTATTGCATCAGAAAATAGTAATAAACACAATAATAAAAAATTTCATTGTAATTTCAAATCAGATTTGTTAATAAATATGTAAAAAAACTGAAATAAAAGTCTTCGTAGAACTATACAAAATTTCCCTTTTCCATATACTAAAAATTGAAAGCTAAACTAATATCTTGCCAGAGTGAAGAGTGTTTAGTTTAAATATATCAAAATAGATACTAAAATAAAAGTTATAAGTACATGTGATATTATATATAAAGAAAATTCATTCCGAGCAATATACTAAAATGTATCACGGCTAAAACAGCTGATAGAATTCGTTTCGTGCAAAGGCCAAACAAGATACTCAAATTTACGTTAGGATTCGGCCGCTGGCCTCGTAGATGAGTGGACGTGTCTGTTACGCGCGTGTTATCTATGCATGCACTCGAATGCCAGTGACCCGCATTAATCAGTGAGTTTATTTTATTTATTTTAAATATGTTTCCGTTTCAACCACAAATGTCTATTGCTCAACAACAAATTCCAATTTCTCAACATCATTTATTATATCAAAACCAGCCATTAACGCCCTACACTAATCCTCCTACGCAACAATTATTACAAAGCCAAACATATGTTCGATATGTATCTTATCCTACTAATATTCCACAACCCATGCACTGTCCGCCACAAAATCCTAATAACCAGCATTCAGCACCTGAAATGACCGCAACAAACGATGACCAACCCCAAACGAGCTCTCATGAGTGGCAAGTAATGTAAAAGAGAAAAGATGCTCACGCTCCCTGATAATAACCTCGAATTACAAAGCCAAATCATCGATAACAACAGATTTAATTTATTAAATGACATACACGAAGATAACGTAATGGAAACAACTAGAGACGAACCACAAGCTGCAGTTAAGAAACCCCCTCCAGTATATATACACGGAGTAGAAAATTATAACGCAATGATTACAAATCTGACAAAAGTATTAGAAACTGAACAATGCAACTCAAAAACACTAGCAAACAACGTCGTCAAGATAAATACTAATAACCCTGAAACATATCGAAAACTTGTGAGACATCTTGATGACGAGAAAATTATTTTTCATACTTATCAGATTCAAGAAGAAAGGGCATTTAGAGTTGTAATCAGAAACCTTCACCCAACAGTCGATACCGCGCTGATAAAAGAAGAATTGAAAGAGAAAGGACATACTGTACGCAATTTAATGAATATAAGACACAGGGTAGACAAAACACCACTTCCTTTATTCTTTGTTGACCTCGAGCCTGCCAGTAACAACAAAGAGATATACGAACTTAGATCTCTATTAAATATGATAATTACAGTTGAGCCACCAAGGAAAAAACCAATATCATCCAGTGTACTCGTTGTCAAGCATACGGACACAGCAAAACTTACTGCAGAAAACCATTCGCGTGCGTAAAGTGTGGTGGTAACCACAATACCCTGACGTGTACAAAGCCAAAAGACACTCCTGCTACATGTGCATTGTGCAATGGAGCCCACCCAGCAAACTATAAAGGATGCTCTATCTACCAACAACTTCAGTTAAAAGAGAAACAACACCGCCAACCCTAGGATGCAAGCACCACAAGCTCTAAAGGCGGCCACAATTCAACCAAACACATATAGGGCAAACAGGTTTCCAACTAGCTACGCCGCAGCCGTGGCTGGACAACAAAATTTCATAACAACGTCAGACTCATACAACACTCAAAATCAAAATCAAAACAGCAATGACATCTCCCTGTCTCAGTTCCTTTCCAAATTTGAAACCATGTTTAGCCAGTTAATGCAACAAAATACTATGATGCTCAACCTACTCACTAGCCTGATAACCAAAATCTCCCAATAATGGATACCCTAAGAATAGCCGTATGGAACGCAAACGGACTTCTACAACGCCGTTTAGAAGTAGAAGCGTTTCTAAACACCCAAAAAATCGACTTGCTCTTGGTATCTGAAGCACACTTTACTAATTACAACTACCTCAATATCCACAACTACAGAACTTATTACACCTGTCATCCCGACAACACAGCTCACGCTGAAACGGCAATTATAATCAGCAGCAAATTATCACACTACGAAATGGAGAAATTTGAAACATATCATATACAAGCCACAAATGTCAAAATTAAAGACCACCTTGGAGACATAACAGTATCATCAGTATATTGCCCTCCGCGGCATTCAATAACGCAGAACCAGTTCGAAGACTTCTTCAGGACGTTTAGAGACCGGTTCATAGCAGGTGGTGATTTTAACTCTAAACACCCCTTATGGGGTTCCAGATTAATTAACCCAAAGGGAAGGCAACTATATAAAACCATCTTAAATAATCATTATAATGCAGTAGCCACAGGTAAACCCACATATTGGCCAACCGATCTGAATAAACTGCCGGATGCATTAGATTTCTTTATTACAAAAAATTTCTCGCCCAACTACATCGATGTTGCTGACTGCTACGATCTAAACTCGGATCACTCTGCTATAATATGCACGTTGAGTAGCTGCATAATCAACAAGCCTGCAAGGCCCAGCCTTCACAACAGTCTTACGGATTGGGACATTTTTCGACAATATATTGATGAACATCTATCGATTCCAGCAGTACTTAACACATCAAATGAAATTGAAACGGCAATAGAACGACTAACGCAAACCTTACAATATGCTTCTTGGACAGCTACGCCCATAAAACTACAACATAAATGTAACAAAAACACTAACAACTACTCCTTAGAAATTAGACAAAAGATCAGCGACAAACGAAAAGTAAGACGGATCTGGCAACAAACAAGACACCCAAGAGACAAAATAAACTAAACACTCTCACCACACAACTAAAAGATTAATCAAGGAACAGAAAAACGAAACGTTCAATGATTACGTGCGAAACTTATCCCCCAGTCAACACCATGACTACTCCTTATGGCGCGCAACTAGGAATTTGAAAAACCCTATTATCCCTATCCCTCCTATTCGTAAAAATGATGGCTCTTGGGCCCGATGTGACAAAGATAAAGCGGTGGTATTCGGCGAACACTTAGCTGCAACCTTTCAACCGCACGAATCAGACAGAACTCCACAAGATGATTACGAAATTCTCGAATTCCTCAAATCACCACTCCAACTCCATTTACCCATTCGACACTGTACACCCAACGAAGTCCAAACAGAAGTTAAATGTTTAAAACTGGCAAAGCACCGGGATATGACCTAATTACGTCCGAATTACTCCGTCAACTGCCAAAAAGGGATAGCAGCTATAACACGTATATATAATGCCATCTTAAGAACTCAGTACTTCCCAATCCAATGGAAATTTGCCGAAGTAATTGTCATTCAAAAGCCAGGAAAACCAGCTCAATTACCAGCTTCTTATAGACCGATTTCGCTGTTACCACTCCTCTCTAAGCTCTTTGAGCGAATTCTACTAAGAAGACTTGAACCCATTATAGAAGAACTGCATTTAGTTCCGGAACATCAATTCGGTTTCCGCAGAAAATACTCAACATTGGAACAAGTCCATAGGATAGTGGATAAGGTAGAAAAGACTTCGAGGAAAAACGGTTATGCCTAGCAGCATTCTTAGACGTGGGCCAAGCTTTTGATCGAGTTTGGCACCCTGGCCTCCTATATAAGATCAAGCAAACCCTACCGCAACAGTACTATCTGCTCTTCAAGTCGTATCTAGAAAACAGATACTTTCGGGTCAAAATCAATGACAGCCACTCGCCAATCTACTCAGTCGAGGCAGGTGTACCACAAGGTAGCGTACTGGGACCGACATTATACCAGTTGTTTACGGCAGACCTTCCTGTTACCGACAATGTTTTAATTGCTACGTTTGCGGACGACACGGCTGTATTATCTTCACACAGAGATCCACTTCAGGCATCAATATACCTGCAAAATGCGCTGGAAGCTTTAGAAAACTGGATAAAGACCTGGCGCATCAAAATCAATGAAAACAAATCGGCTTCAGTGGTCTTCACCCTCCGCAAGGTTGTTCCACCTCCTATAATCTTCAACGGCACTAACATACCACACAAAGAAGATATCAATCTCGGTATCCATCTCGATAGCAAACTAAACTGGAAAAAACATATACAGACTAAGCGAAAAGAATTAGATATTCGCGTGAAGAAGATGTTTTGGCTCCTCGGACGAAAATCCCAGCTCAGTTTAACAAACAAGGTGTTGTTATATAAAACCATGTTAGTACCGATTTGGACGTATGGGATCCAGTTTTGGGGATCTGCTAAGTCATCGAACATCAAGATATTACAACGATTTCAAAGCAAAACCCTTCGCGCAATAGCAAACGCCGAATGGTATGTGAACAACCGCACATTACATAACGATCTAAAGATCCCATGGATTAAAGATGTCATCAAAGCTTGCTGCATCAGATACAACGATCGTATTAGTGATCACCCTAGTGTTCTAGTGACAGACTTATTAAATAATGCAAACGCAGTTAGACGCCTGAAACGGACAAAGTTTAGTGACCTAACAAATTAGTAATAAGACTTGTATACCTTGTAATGACAGGAGGTCACTCTTGGTGTTCCTCCCCACATGCTATGTACATTAACTCATTTGCTTGTTAGTCTAGTTAGACTAGTTGTAAATATGCAGTAAATAAAAAAAAAATTACGTTAAATACGCTATGAGTCATAGTCACAAAAACTAGTGTATAAACAAACAAATGAATGTTAAAATAAGGGCTAACAGATAGCATAGAACATAAAAGAAGAAATTAAAAACAAAAACTAAAACAATATAAAAACAAAATAAAATATACCTTAAGAGCAAAACAATCGGCTCACTAGCTGCACGCGCATTTTCGTCTCCTGTTTGTCTAAGAAAAATAAAAATAAAAACATTAACGTGCAGGGAGTATCCTTTGAACTTTAAAAAACTCCTGCTTTTGCATTCATCGGATGACGCATTCAAAAACAATATGCATCACAAACGGGGTTTTACCAATCTTGCTAATTGGAACGCACGTGCACGACGACTGTGTTGGCCTACACTACGCTTGCAATCCGGTAATTCATCTCGGCCACTTATCCGAAGTTGACGTAAGTAAGTGTTCGAGTGATTCGCAAGAAAATGGATACCACAACCGCCAAAGCAGCACAAGCAGTTGTATTGTTAAGAGAGGGCGTCAGTCAGAGGGCAGTGGAAAATCGACTAAATCTGAATCAACCAGCTGTGTCGAAAGTGCGGCGTCGGTACTAGAAAACCGGTGGCTACGTCCGCCGGTAAGGAGGCGGCCGTAGGCGCGTGACAACGAAGAGAGACAATCGATTTCTCGTCTCAATGTCCTTCAGAAATCGACATATGGCTGGCGTTGACCTCAAGCAAAAGCTGAGTGGGATCAGAGGTTGGACAGTGATAAGAAGACTGAAGTCAGCCAACCTGACCCCATAAAGGTAGCTACAGATGTCAAGCTGAGTGCAGTCCAAAAGTAATGGCGACTGGAATTTGCTCGCGAATATTTCGATTGGGTCCTCGGCCATCGAGAGTCAGGTATTATTCACCGACGAGTCCAAGATGTGCCTACATAGCAATCACAGGAGACGTCGGGTCTATAGATCAGGGGGGCGATTTGCTCATTGCTGTACTCAAGAAACTATCGCTTATGGAGGTGGTTCTTGCATGTTCTGGGCGGGCACTTCCATGCACGGAAAAACTGGGTTGGTTTTCGTGCCTAGTGGAGGAGGTTTCATAATAGAGCTATACATCAGGAATGTTCTGAAAGAACATGGTCCATTTGCGAGATTTGTTGTTAAGGACTTCATGCTAATGCACGACAATTCGCGATGCCACACCCCGCGAGTGGTCACTACCTACCTGGTTGACGTCAGTATACCGAAAATAGACAAACTCCATCCAACCTCATCCAAATGAGCATGTTTGGGATGAGCTTATGCGAAGAGTCTGGGACAGAAATCTTGCACTAGGGACCGTAATGGAATTGAGAGCAGCGTTGATTCAAAAGTGAAAGGCAATCCCTCAGGACAGTATAGGAAAAGTCATTCGATCCATGCGTAATCGCGTAGAAAGCAACACAATTTATTGAAAAATTCGTTAAATTAATTTCAACTAAGGTTTTCATTTTTTTCCTTTCATAATCACCTTTTCCCTTTCAACTCTTTTGTGTTACACATATCAGAGTGGATATACATTCTCTCAAAACTCAAGCATGTTGCTAAAATCAATTGTTTTGCTCTCAAGTATATAACCATTTATTGATATAAAAAAACAATAAATAATAAAAACTAAGATAAATCACACATTCGTATTCAGTGGCAGAAATAAAAATACAAGCAACAATGGTTAAGTAAAACATAAAGACAAATTTTGTACAAAAAATCTAAATAACTAACTAGAGAAGAAGGCGTAATATACAAGAGAATAATAGAAAAAATATAAAACTAAAAACAAACATTTATTTTGTATACAATCAGTAACTTCACAAATATTAATATTTTCTAAAATTCTATGAATGATTCTCGTAAAAAAGCAAAATCAGAAAGCAAATCCATATTAGTAGAGAGCAAATAGAAAAATAACAGATACAAAAATATCACAAAATTACAGTGGCGCTATCTTGTAGCAACAGAAGTTATTAAAAGACAGAATATGCACAAAACAATAGTGAAACAAAGCAAAATTGAATACAGTTCTAATAAACAGTCGTATTAGTTAAGAAACAAAAAAATATTTAGAGAAGGGCTAAAAAGAACAATAAATGTTAATAGAATTAAATATAGAGCAATTACAAAATTTGCATATTTCAAAAATAGAATACTTGACATAACACAGTGAACTAAATAGGACGTAAGTAAAAATAAAGCGTATTAGAACGCAACGTGCAATTCAAAACATAAAGAATACCAGCATAAATCACTAAAAATTCTTCCATAGAAAATATAAACAATAAAAAAGAAACAAATTTCAACTTACCATACATTGAAAATTCAAAAAAATAATAACACAAAACAACCAATGAAGAGCAATGAAAAAAGCATTACAAAAAAGTGAGTAAAACTTATAGACAAATCAAAACGAATTATTAAGTTACCAATAAATAAAACATGAAATAAAAGCAAAACTGAAAAGGGGGCAAAAGACACATGTAGATGATACATTTAAAACAATATTTGAAAATAAACTGCAAAAATACAGTGTCAAAAAAGAAATAAACACAAAAAAACACCCAACATTAAAATTTCAAATAAAAAAAAGATCAACATCAATATATTTAAAATTTGTATCAATTTTCCGTAAGGCATTCTGCATGCTGACAAATAAATAGGTAAATACAGAATATTAAGATAAAGTATCTAAGGAAAACAAGGGGAGTTGCATATAAATAAAATGAAAAACGCTAAAGTAAGAAAACATTTAGAAAATACATTTAACCTGGTATACAATAAAGAGAACAAGACCAACAAAACAAATATAGAAAATGAAGAAAAGAAAGCAATGAAGAAGAAGAAATTTAAAAGTCAATTAGTACTTTGACGCATTAGTATTTTTTCTGTCCATCCAGTATGTTACATTAATATATAACAAATTATTTTACTTTAACAATGTAAGTTAGTAAACGGAAAACTATTTCTATGCAAATTTACTGGTGTGAATTTTTTCGATATCAAAAAAATGCGGCATTTTCACATAGTTTTTAAATAGGAATTTCTGATAAAGCACTCTATATAAATACTTAAAACGATAAAACTAAAGCTCAACTAAGCCGCGCTTCTGTTTATATTTTTTTCCAAAACATGATTAAACTTACATTAACTATTGTACTTTGTACAGGGTGCTTCATAAGCTACGCCACTTCGGGTAAGGATGTACTTCATTAGTGTGTTTGAAGCTTTAAGAAAATTTTTATCGGCATTTTTATAGAACACAAAAAATATCACAACAAACACCGCCTCCTAGTGGGTGGTGTGCCACCGTACGTAAACGTGACTACATCAAGTAAGTCTTTCGCATCTGTAACACCAATACATCCTTAAACAAGTTCTGATAACACTCAACAAGGAACAGCAGCACAACCAAATCAGCCTGGTCCTGACGGTAGCTCCTCATCACCACCGCCTCCTTCAGGCTGCAAATCATCTTCTATTCAATGGAACAAATGATCCTGCAATAAGATTAGATGGAAACGGTGGATTATTTAATGGCACTCTTGGCGAAAACGGTTTAAGCGGGATTGGTTCAGGCCTTATTAATTTACTAGATGGCTTATTTGAAACAGTCAATAGCAGCTTGTTCAACTTAGGAGAACGAATAGGGAGAAACGGATCTTTAGGATCGGGTGCTAATGGAAGTGCTGCAGGTGGCGCTGAAGAAGGTAGCGGCAGCAATTCAATCATAAACGTGGGACAGGGCGGGCTTGCTGTTGGTGGGTCAGGAGGATTATTTAACGGAAGCATAGGAGGAAATGGCGGCAATGCTCTTGGCTTCGGATTGGGTGCGTTAGAAAGCTTATTTTCTGCTGGTTCCAACGCAACTTCGAAACTAGTTAACTCGGGTTTGGGGATGGGATTAGGAGGTAACGGTTCAATGATCAGCGAATTCACAAATAACGGTGGTAATGGCCAAGGAGGAGAAGGTAACAGAATTCTAAACATATTTAGGGAACCAGGAGGAATAATGGTAGTGACAACAGAGGACCCGGTCCTGGACTTATACGGGGATTTGAAGGATTAATTAATGGATTAGTAAGACCTATAGACGCTAGACATAATAGAAAAAAGTCTGTCTCCAAAAATAAAATTTGTGAGCAAACCTAATTTAGCAGCATTTATACTACTAATTTTTAATTTATTTTCAGCTTCAAAATCAAGAAAACCCCAGTCATGTGGTAAAATTCATAAAAAAACAAAAGTCTAAAGGCAATTAGGAAAAACTAAAACCATCACAATCACTCCTGAAATTATCAATATAAGTTGCATGTCAGAATATCAATAAATCAAAATTTAAAACGTATATAACATTTTTTTTATTATATTCAAGGTGCACATCAAAAATTAGGACAAAAATTAAGTATACAATTACCAGAGCTGTTCTCTTATTATTGACCACAGCCACTAAAACAAAAATTTTCTAGCAGTGTCATCAGTTAACTTTAGATTAATTTTTTGCACTCGTCCTGTATTATAATAAGAGAATCAATAGATAATTCAGCATTCAGCCCAAATTTAGCACATAATGATTTCTTCTTATATCCATATGTTACAGAGAAGTAGCAAATGATGTATTTTCTACAGCCTAAAAAGCTTCTATGGCTTAAGAACAAGATTGAAACTATGCTTTCAAGAAATCATGACTCAATAAGAAAATTTTAAGTAACTAAAATACCTAGGTTAAAAAATGTATAAAAGAACAAACCTCATGTAACATTACTTGTTTAAAATTTAAAAAAGGAATCAGGAAACTATGGCAAAAGATATTTGCGCACAAAAAAAAAATACCAACAAATTTTATACTTATGTAACTGATGGAGGTGACTTGGATAGTTCACTACCAAGTCACCGCAAGGTAGGGCGTCGGAAGCCATGTTCTCCCGCCAGTCTTGTGAAAACAAGATTGTGAACCTGCTAATTTATTCTCCATGTCACTAGTTACCAGATTTTTGTTTTCATAATAATTTAAAAAAATCCGCGAGATTCAGTTTTATAATTTACCTATCAAAGTCTTAAAAGAAGTGATAGACCATCTCAGTTCAATTCAGGAGTTCGTTTTCTTCACTATCAACTCTTTTCCTTTTTACGTCAAAACTAATAAAGATCCTACCTTTACGAGTTGGAAGAACGTTTTCCGAAGAAACATTAAGCACTGAGATTATCCCAATAATCTTTAAGCTCTAAGGGCCAATAGAAGCATCATAACCAAAGTCGAAGCGCCAACTTTGGCCATATCTATCATTTCATGGGATATCTGTAAGGACAAAAACTCTATAAACCTACACCTAAAAAATCTAAGATTAAGCAAGCTACACAAGATCATGAGACTCAATAGTATCTCAAACAGACTAGAGAGTCTCTTGGAGAAATAACCATCATCATGAAGGTTGTCTTATACAATTTCCCAAACGCTTGAAAAATTACAAATATAACGTACTTTCCACGCTTGAAAAATGTGACACTTTTCCAAGATTACTGACACATAAGACTAGTATCTGCCTAGATAAAGCTTGAAAAACAAATGATTCACAAGAATGTAGTCAAAATCTCAAAAAGTTAATTCAATTTCTAATCTAACTACTCCATCACTAAATAAGTGAAAATATCACAGAAACATTTGCCAAAAATAAACCATCAACATAACCTTCTTGGCATTGTCAGTACTGTTTGTTCAACTTATTCGCTACTTGCCAAAATTATGGAGACTTACCAGAGTGGTATTTATACCAAAGCCTGGTCGGGCCCATTATTTTCAGGCAAAGAGTTACAGACCAATTAGTCTTATGTCTTTTTTGCTTAAGACGTTGGAAAAACTGGTTGATAATCATATTAAGGGAGATACACTGGTACACCAACCATTATATGAGAACCAATTTGGATATCAAGCTAGTCTTTTGATTAAAAAAACAGCACTTCACTATCTCACCTGGAGAGTAGAGAAAACGCTGGACAACAAAGAGATTCTTCTATGTGCTTTTTTGGACATAGAAGGGGCCTTTAACAATACATCTTTCAACTCCATAACCTTGGCCCTGAGAGGGCGTGGCCTGGAGGGGACCTGCTGCAGGTGGATAGACTGCATGCTCAAAGGAAGGATGGTTTATTCGTCTATGTATGACGAAACTATTATGGTCAAGGTAGCGAAGGGGTGTCCTCAGGGAGGAGTTCTCTCCCCCCTGCTATGGAACCTGGTCATGGGTGGACTTTTAAAGAACTTAAAAGACGAAGGATTCTCTTCTGTACGCTACGCCGATGACCTAGTTGTCTTGGTCGAAGGGAAATTTATAGGCACGATCAGGGAACAGATACAGAGGACCCTGAACGTGGTAACTGAATGGTCTGAACAGGAAGGCCTCAAGGTCAGTCCCGTAAAAACCAAAATTATACCCTTCACGCGAAGGAAAAAATTAGAGGGGCTTACACCTCTTCCTTGTCATTTCAAAAGAAATCACCATATCGGGAGAAGTAAAGTATCTAGGAGTCATTTTCGATTCTAAACTTACTTGGAACCGTCATATTGAGAACTCTAGCAGTTGTCAGACGCAAGTACGACAAGTCGTGGGGGTTAAAACCAGGTATAGTGCACTGGTTATACACCAGAGTGGTTAGACCCTCTATTACATACTCAGCTTTGGTCTCGTGGCCCAAAGTAACACAAAAAATCACCAAACTAAAACTAGGCAAGGTACAAAGACTTGCCTGTTTGGACATTCCAGGGGCGATGAGAACCACACCCACTGCAGCAATGGAGACTCTTCTAGACCTCTCACCTCTGCACGTAGTAATCCTTGGGTAGGCAAGATTAGTTCATTACAGGCTGTATCATTCACTGTACAAGACACACACGGGTACACACAGGTCATACAAGAATAATTGACAGTCTGGGGGCCCCCTGCTTGAAATGAGGACGGACCACATGACTTCAAAAATATGTGACGATTCTCTATTCAAGGTAATAATGCAGGAACGAAATAGGAGCGAGACTTTTAGACAGTCAATTGCAGCTGGTAGCTAAATCTGGTACACAGATGGTTCTAAAACCGAGCTGGGTACCGGAGCTAGAATATATGCCAAGGCTCCCAGGGTAGAGCTAATCTTTCTCCTGGGTCAGTACGCTTTTGTCTTTCAGACAGAAATATACGCCATACTACAGTGTGTGCGCAAAAACGGTAAGAGGGCTTACAGGAGCAAGCGGATCTATATTATATCAGACGGCCAGGCAGCTTTAAAGACTTTATCAAGCACAAAAGCATCATCTAGGTATGGGAATGCATCAACAAACTCAATGCACTGGCAGAACATAACACAGTAAAACTGTTACGGGCATCTGGGCATTGCGGTATCTATGGCAACGAGAAAGCCGATGAACTGGCCAGGCTGCAGTGAACATGGATCCATTAAGGAAGACATACCCTAAGCCCAAAAAAGTCAGTGTCATGCCACTACTTACAATACTTCTTATACGTAGAAACACTATTGCCATGAGAATATTAAGATACGTGAAATATGGGACAATACACCAAACATAGCAGTTTATTCAACTCATCCCAAAAACTAATATAACCAACATGAATCTCATCAATCCTGACGTTCTTAGTCTTCCTTCCTGTAAATAGTTAGGTAGTCTCCTAGAAAAATAAAAATATTCACAATATTGTGCAAGGCGCTTGACCACCTCAATTCTCATATTGACAATATGCGTTCTGTGCAGACCGCCAACCTACAATCGAAAATGCAGCGACAGCAACAAGAGCAATGAAAGGTACAATGAGCTCACCGAGTCTGTGAAGAATAAGACGTGCATTAGGAGGATCCGATTGATCACACCAACCCAAGCACTTAACAGTGAGTATTCAAGCAAAGCAGTAAGGTAATTTCCGGACCTTCGACATAGCTACACAGAGCTAACGAACTTGACAACTCAAATTTTAGTGCTGTACTCTTTTGCTTTGCTGATTTTCTTCTCAGTCATTATATTACTCTACAGAATAGGGAAGGTGCGGCAGAAGTACATTCTTGCTTTGCAGAGTAATCACGTGATCAGCAAGAGTGAAAACGTTTACGGAGAGCTACCTCAATTGCACTCAAAGTACATGGATGCTGTTCATTGTTTTACCATATATGAGTACCGTTCTCATAATTCTCCCAAAAGACTCTGTCTCCCGGTACAGCGCCTTCAAGAAGCACACAGAACCAAGCCGTGAGATTCTACGCCTCTCATTTTTGTAGGCTTCAACTTACACAACACTACCACCATGTGGTCTTGTTTTATCAAGTTCACTTGCAACAGTTCTGGGCTTCTCTTCACCCAAGTCTATTTTTCCATATACAGTGCATTGGCATCAGGATGGTTAGAAACTTCGACATCCTTTTCAATAGAAAAACTATCACTTGCTAGTGCAGGAACATCACCTTTTTGTTTTGTCAGTGCAGGATATGTTTTGCTAACTGTCTATTTGAGTTTGGGGTCTTCAAACTTTTCTAATTGGACCCTAGCAGTTTATTGATGTAATCTCGACGCCTTTAGGATGCAGTTCTTGCTTGGTAAACGATTCTTCTACTGTTTCATAGGACTGAAACAGGATGTCTCCTCCATTTTCTGTACTTTCTGACCCGGTTTCAACAAGGGTTGGAGAAAACTAAACCCCATTGTTTTCTATGTTTTCTGACTCACAAAATGCTATCTGTAATTTCTTTTTTACATTTGCTGGCAAGTCCAGCAGATCTATTTCACTTTCAACCGCAATTAGTCAATGCAGGTTAGAACACCCTACCAGAATTGAATGTGGATGCATCTACATTGAGATCAGCTTTTCAAAAGATTATTATAGCAAAGATCTTTGCCTATATAATATCCTGACAATATCAATACCATTTCTGAAAACTATCTCATATGCCATGAATATCAAAATTTTGGACTTTCTGTATTTTGTGCAATGGAAAAATCCAGCCTCCAGGATTATGAATATTGTTTACCATGCTATCCACTACTACCCGACAATGACTTAATTTAAATAGTGTGGGATACAATAAAAATATTTAAGAATTTCTCCAAACCCCAAAGAAATAAAAATTCTTCAATTTAATGTTGAAACGTTTAAGATTTCAGTAGCAGTCGCCTTTACCATGACCAATTAAAAAGGATTCACAAGCTTGCCTGACGAGTATCTAGAGTTTCATGCAAAACAGTTCATTACTAAGCCAACTTAACGTCACAATTCAGCCAAAGGTAGGTTAAAAGAAATTAAGAAACTGACTTTGTATTCCCATTTCTTCGTAGTCTAAATGTTGTCAAAATTTAATTTTTTCTTCAAATTTCAGAAACCATTGGACATGACACATTCATCACAGCGTAACCCTAAATAGATGTTATTTTCTACTTAATACAATAATTTGTATTAAGTATTCTTAAAAATTGTTTTCTTCTAGACTTACCTTCAAATACAGAAACGACTTAATTTTTTGTTTGTAAAGTTCATGTACAAGTGACGCTACCAAAACAAATAAAATGATTTGTTCAATTTTAATTGCATTAACTTTCTTATAATTATATGATAATATTACAACTTTATACACGAGACATTGTCTACTCAACAAAGGAACTAAGAGGATCATCTTCCACCTCAGTATTCTCCAGTTTCTTTACATGAACAGCCTTTGATCCTTTTTTCTCAGGCACCTTTGTTTCTTCTGCAATTATACAACAAAATACGAATAATTTAGATTTAAACAGATGAACGTTAATTCACCTTTCTTCGCTGCTGTATGTAAACCAGAACTATTGGAAGACCCAAATATATCATCATCATCAAACTCATCATCAAAAAGCGATCTTTTCAGAATCCTGGACTTTGGGGGCAATTTCTTGCTGCTAAATATGTCATCAAAGTCTTCTAAGTCATCAAACAGGTCAGGCTTATCAAGTTGAAGAGAAGGTTCAAGATTGGTTTGAAGAGGGCTCTCTTTGCCGACATTTTTGCTCAAACTTTCAGTAACAGTCTTTTGTTGATGTTCTACATCTAAGTCTGCAAAGAGAGAACTTCCAGATTCCAAAGATCTAATTATCTTGGAAGGATTCTGCTCGCTGAATTTTTTACTTAAGTCATCTTTAATAAAATCTTCCTGTTGTTTCATTATATCTAAATCTGCAAAAAGTGGACTCTCGAAGTCTGGAGAACTGAATAATGAGTCGGGCTTTTCTGAGCCTATTTCCTTTAAAAATGATTGCTTTATTGTAGAATGCTCTTCTTTTGGTTTTGCATTTTGTGGAATAGAACCAATTTTGCTCTGTGCAAATATATCATCTGTCTGCTCAACAACCAATCCAACATCTTCTTGTTTAACTAAATCAGAACCTGTGACTGTATCTTCATGCTCATGCTTTGAATCACAATCTGCTGGATTTATCTTGAAATCTGTACCTGACTTCCTTATAGACTCCTGCCGAGCCCTCCTTGACGAGGGCCTTCTTTTGACGGATATTTTCGCACGATCCTGCACAAGTAGTAAAACAAAATAGACAAAAGTAAATCGCAATAACTTATGTATACCTTAGTAATGCTGGGAAGAATTCCGGTACTCTCTAAAGGATCTTCAAAGCTAACAGACTTTGAAATCCCCGTTCTTTTAACAACTTCCCGTTCCTGTTTGTTTTCAATGGGTGAATCGGGAGGTAAATCAGGAGACACTTTATCAGCAGAATTTATGTTGGTAGAGGGAACCTCGTCGGAACTACGTACCACTTGATTTGAACTATCTCTTTTGGGGAGAGAAGCACCTGGCAGCAGCGCGTGTACGTTTATGTTTAAATTGTGGCGCAGTTTCCCAGGCGATTCTAAAAAAAATAGTATCAGATATGTTCAAGAATTATTCATTATTGAAATAAATCTCCACAACCATAAACAAGATATCCAATAAAAAAAATTACATCATAATAAATATACCACATAATAAAAACATGAAGAGATAAAATAAATTGAAAAATAAGAAAGAAGATATATCTACAGAAAGAAAAAATGAAGAACGGGCTTAAACATAAAACAGATTACAAAAATCTATTAGAGTGATGACCAAGATTTCAAATAACACATCAACTCAATAAGTTGGTAGGATGACTAATAAAAAAAACAACTGTTAGGCAAAATTCGACTTCATTAATTAAGATGGTCTGCCTGAAGAGTGATACATTCATTCCAACGCTTCTCTAACATTTTGATGCCTTTTTTTGTAGAACGATTTATCTTTTGGTGTCAAAACAGGCTTGAGTTTCACCAATCACTTCTTCATTGGAGACAATTCTCTTTCCCTGGAGCATTCGTTTTAGGTTTGCAAACAGGTAGTAGTCGCTGGGAGCCAGATTCGGAGATTACGGTGGATAGGGAAGTAATTCAAAGTTGTGGTCGGCTTGGTAAAAGAACATTTTTTCTTCTTCATTTGGGGTCGTTTTTTCACAATTTCTTCCTTCGCTATCGATGGTTCTTCCTTTCGCAAAAAATCGATGAATAGAATTTCATACGTATCCCAAAATACGGAAGCCAAAACCTTACCATCTGACATTTACACTTTTAGTCGCTTTGAGCGGCTTTCGTCCTTTGCTGTCCACTCAGCTGACTGGTAATTTAACTCTAGAGTGTAGTAATGGATCCATGTTTCATCCATTATCACATACCGCATGAAAAAATCCTTTTTATTGTGCTGAAGTAGCTCCAAACAGCGCTCTGAATCGTCAACGCGTTGTTGTTTTTGATCGACTGTAAGCAAATACGATACCCACATCAAATAGAGCTTTCTCATGGACAAATGTTCATGCAAAATGGTGAATACATACACTGCCTTCTGATATCTTTAAGATGTCAGCTATCACAAGCAACTTCAATTTGCGATCAGCTAAAACTATTTTGTGGACTTTTTATGTTTTCTAGGACAACTGCCGAATTTGGGCGACCAGAACGTTCAGCATCATCGGTGTTTGTACAGTCGCGTTTAAAATCGGCAAACCACTCTCTACCATTTGCCTCCATGCAGCAGAGTCCGAATAACACTTGTCAAGCCATTGCTTTGCTTGAATGGTATTTTTTCCCATAAAAAGCAATGCTTTATCAACACAGGAAATTCATATTTTTCCATTATTTTGAAAACACAAAAGTAGCGTCACTAAAACCACTCTAACTTGTGAACTAAACGTCAGATTATCATAAAATTTTGACACGTATCATTTGAAGGTTAGTACTTCCTAAAAATTGTATGGATTTATTAAGTGCTGTGTTAAACAATCGATGAAATTTGTTTTTGTTATATTAAATGAGCTCCTCGCGGTTTTTTGAACTTTTTCATAATTTTTGGTAGTCTTCAGATATCCCTAAACTATTTTATGATGCTTGCCATTGTTTTTTGCTTTTATAAAAACCTTATTTTTTATACATTCATGTATTTATGTTTAACTTTCCATGTTGATGGTCTTGGCGCCAAAACTTTAACTTCTAATTATTAGCGACTTCTTATTCTGCGCATATACGAGGTGCATTCAAGTTATAACACCTCAATTTTTTTCTCGAGTGTGGGAACAGATAGAAACATGCGGTTTGTTTCAAAATGCACACACTCTTTGTGAATGCATGACAGAAATAATAGCATTGCACGGCACTCACAACTCTAGCGGCAGCGGCGAGAGTGAGGGATGTTTTCTGTACTTATAAAATGGCGAAGTTTTCATTACAAGAACATCGTGTAATCATTCGTTTTCTCCATTTGCGTGCTGTGATACCAATTGAAATTCATCGCCATTTGAGCGAGACATGTGATGGTGTTATGGATGTGTCTAATGTGCGTTTGTGGGTGCGACAGTTCAAAGAAGGTAGAACGTCGTGTGACAACAAACCAAAACAACGTCGGCCTCGCACCAGCCGGTCTGACGACATAATCAAGCGAATGGAGAAACTTGTTTTAAAAGGATCGTCGAATGAGTGTCCTCATCACCTACAAAGTTGGCATTTCCATGGGATCTGTGCACACAATCTTGCATGAAGACCTGAAAATGCAAATAGTGTCCTCCAGGGGGGTGCCACAAATGCTGACGGACGACGCAGGAGTTTCTTAGTGACAACAACTTTGAAGTGATTTCTCATACTCCTTACTCACCTCACCTGTCTAGCGACTTTTGGCTGTTTCAACGATGAAAGACACTTTCCGTGGTCGCAAATTCACTAGTCGTGCCACTATTGCATCAGCGATTTTTCAGTGATCAAAGAAAACTCCTAAAGAAGCGTTCGCACCGGCTATGGAATCATAGCGTCGACGTTGCGAAAAATGTGCGCGGCTGCAGAAGATTACATCGAGAAGTGACACAAGTTTCATAGTTTTCGTGTGATTAGTTTGTGAGAAAAAAATTGGAGGTGTTATAACTTGAATGCACCTTATAATTTCACAAATACAAGATGGTTTAAATATCACGGAAACTGATTTATGTAAAAACAAACCACACTACCCAGTAGCTATGCGATCTTAAGAGAGTAGAGCCGCAACCTCCACCCTCCCTCCTTTCCGAGTTCCAGCTGTCATCATGCGAGTGGTGGCACACCAGTTGTCCGAAACTCAAGGCAAGAATGTGATCGCAACGTTCTTCTGGGACTGATAGGGTAGTATCCATATAAACTTTCTGACAGATACCAAAACAGTCAATACAGCTTTTATTACTCAAACCTCCTGGCAACAGACATAAAGGGAAAAATCCGATTCAAGCGGAAGACAAGTAGAAAGACAATCCACGCCTCCGTACAGCCAAAACAACAAAGGAAATCCTCCGGAAGTGTTTTTTACCTGTTCAGAAGGCTCAAATCAGTCTTGCAAGGCATGCGGTTTACGGACAACGACGCCGTCATTCAGACTGGAGTAGATACGCCGCTAACCAAGTCTTTTTTAAAAAGGGTATTAGAATGCTTCCAGAACGTTGGAAAAAATGTGTTGACTCCGGAAGGGAGCACGTTGAGGACTGAAATGTGCAAATGTTTGGCAATTTGTTTCCTTTTTTTGTACAAAAATTATTCTATCATATTTGAACCGCCTTGTAAATCGTTATCTTAAAAATTTTTAAACTATCTTATTAAATAATAAAAAATAATAAATAGGATTAACGTGCTATAATCAAAATTTTAACTTAATATAAAAATATCCGATGGCAAAAAATTACTATAGTACGTAAAACAAAAATACATTAAATGTGTGGAAGACATTTTGATTAAAAATGTAAATGTCCAATATTGCAACCCCTATGAATATTAGCTGATGAATATTAACTGATTCCATGTCTGTTAATAAAAAAAATTAGTAAATAGTTTTCGTCATACCAATTACAGGGATAGCAAAAAAGGTTAATTGTTCTTCGAATAAAATTCCTGATGACAATAAAACATATCAGGTTATGCTTATCTATATTTACATTTTGTGTATTTTTATTTCTATTTTAGATTTAATTAAAACATAATCGCACGCAAATGTTTAATGCAACACTAGATTTTCATTTAATATCTAATTTGTGTATAAAATAATTAGGTTTTTGTACATTTTTCGCAAAATATTTCCTTTCTTCTATATTTCATTTCTCTATTACTCATATGTATTTTTATTAGGGTAGTGGTAATGGTTTTAAGTTCTGTTTGTTAGTTTTTTCATGTCTGTAAGTATAATAGAGCTGATAAATAATAAAGGATTTTGTAACTGAAAGCAGAGTGATGGTAAAATTTGACATTTTGGTAACAGTCATTTGAAGAATTTTTTGTTATAGGAGTGTCTAAAAAAAAGGGAAAAAAATAGTTCTGTTCTGTTTCTATGGTAAATTTAATATTGGTGTCAATTTGGTTTAGATAAGAAAGAAATTCAGGAACCGTATCTCAACTATGAGAACAGATAACCAAAGTATCAACACACCCTATCCAATGGGTAGGTTTAAAGTGACTTAATGGCTTTTGTTTCGAAATTAGTCTTAAAGAAGTTCGCTATGAAGGCTGAAATGATGAGATATTTGGCAAGATTGTAGGTGGAAAACCAAACACACCAACTATGGGACATGTAGAAAAAAGTTTTATTTATGGATTTTTAAAACTGTAGAATTTTGGAATTCTTGGGTCTTTTAGTGCCAGATGCAAGGCTTTGTTTACTTTTCAAGGTAGGTAGTGGGATTGTCAAATACATGATGATAGTTGATTTGATGTATTCAGGATTACTATAGTATTGCTTTTATCTGACTGTAGAATTGTAATATAATTATTTTATTTTAGAGCTTTTATTGCACTAAAAGTGGCAGAGTTACAAAGTAAGTTAGAGGGGACAACTACACAAAAGATTGCGATAAAAACCCACAGAGATACTTTTTCAAACCTTGGATTCCATATGCGTTAATGCACAACATAAGAGAAAAACTAAGGGAACATTTCAGAACCCCGAGAGAAAAATGAAAGAAATAATAATAAACACAGAAAACCATTATTACAAGAATTGAGGGTATACTACAAAGAACAGGTCAGAAAACTAGAAACTTAAAAGTAAAGGAAGAATATTCGGAAAATTTAGAGAAAAAATTAGATTGTTAATAAAATCGTGTAACAATAAGAAAAGTTTATGAATTGCAGGGAAATACCACGTTTAACAATCGGTAGTTGGCATAGCAGCTATATCGCGACATAAACTTGACTCAGCATTAAAGGTGGTGTTACAATGGCAGCGTCAAAAGAGTGAAACCAAAGCGAGAACAAATCAGCGTGCTGAACCCACTTGTAAAGGCTTATTAGGTTAAATGGGACTCCTTCTAGTAACAATCTTAAAGAATGACAATGTCACCGAAATTCATATTGCTTTTATAAGGGTCAAAAAGCCAAGAATAAGAAGTCTTATTACTTTACCTGCATGATAAGGCGTCAGAACAGACATTTCAAAATTAATAAAACATTGCAGATGGTTTAAATAATCTTATGCAACTGATTGAGTGAACTGTCAAGATGACGAAAGAAATATTGTCAAAATTGAAAAATAATCCCGTTAAAAAGAGAAAAACACCCAAGGCGAAAACACAATGTAGAAGATCCAAGAAAAAGAGCCATCGACATTTTTGGTCCACCCCTAAAGACAAATAATAGCAACAAAGATAGCGTTCTCCTTACTGCTGATTAGTTTCCCAATGGGTTTGCAGTGTATTCAATACCAAATCAAAGGTCATTTATCATCCACTGCTATTTTTACCATCAGAACACGTGAAACTATGAAAAAGAAATTTTTTTGTTGGCTTAAAATACGCTAAGCCTTTCTTCGGGTTCCAAAGTGATATAACCCCTTAAGAAGGAAGCAGTATAACAATCAAATCCAAAAAGACAAACCTCGTTGGAAAGGCTAATAAAAGTTGATGCAGTTATAAAGAAGCAATTCTCTGGGCATTCTACCATGGAGTCATGGAACCATGATAATATAAGAAAAAACGACCAAGTTACTTATAATAACCAAAAATAAAAATAGATTTTCTATGAACTAAATATTACTAACAAAATCACTCACAAGTAAATGAAAAATTTAAAAATTCGATACACCAACCTAAAAAGTACAAAAGAAATATAAACTAAAAGAACAATTAAAAATATATAACACAGGCACATTTAAGAATAACCTTTTCAAAAATTCAAAAATCAATAATTACATTTATATTAATAGAAATGATTTTTAAAGATTTATAGCAAAAAATCTTATCTCGTTTTTCTCAAAATTGTTATAATTTTTAAAAGTACTTTTAATAAATATTTAGAAAGAGTCATATAAGTGATAAGTCTAAGTAAATAAATACGCCAAGGATGATAAAATCTCCTAGTCCATACCACAGCACCTGCTCTTGTCCTCAGCTGTAAGTTCATAGGACATCTAATGACCTTCCTTGTAAATCCTCTCCAGCTTATATAGACATTTATAAATGGATATGTTCCTCCAAATTCCTTTGTGAGCTCTGACTATGTGCAGCGACAATGTTCTTCCAAAAGTTATTTCAGATCCTTATCTTTGATTTTCTTTGGTTACCCAGAACGTTTGACATGCAGGTAGCAATTTCGACTCTTAAACCACATTTCAATCACTTACGAGTACTAAAGGAACAACATCCTCCTCTAAATCGCTGAAAATCATTTTTTAAGCTTTACAGTTGAAAAACAAAAGAAAGCAGTGACAAATCTCCTACAGTATTGCTTTTTCCACCGATTTTTAGTTCATATTGGTACAACAGGTATCTCCTACAATTTTTCTATTACCGCCAACCAACAGATAGCACACGTTATTTTCCTTCAAGTTCAGTTTCAATTCTTAATACCATATTCTATTTTTCTGTTTTATTTTAACAATAGACCAATATTTCTAAATTGGGCATAACTCGGGGCAGTTTGCAGAATTTGCTTCTTTTGGTGACCATTTTTTAAAACATTGACTTATGCATGGTTTATTGTTCCCCGAGTTACTAGATAATCACTTTTCCATCCATATCCGTAAAATCGCTATTTGGTAAGCCTTGATTTTTCCCTTTAAATTACTTATTTACTTGTCCATGTCCTTTTGTGTCATAAAATTGCTAATCAAGAAGTTACTGAAAATCTACTTTAACATAATTTCATCATATTTAATGATACAATTTCAGTGCACCAGAACTTGTCAGATTTTCTTGTTGCTCATATAGAACATCTTGAGCATGATAGAAATTTTAACCTTTCTTCTATATAATTTTTATACACCATATCTTTGATTTATATTTCTTTCGGAAACGTCCAGATCTCGTCAACAAGCGTTAATCAAAGTTTTTTCCAAATTTAGGCCGCTTTTCTTCCAGATTCTTGCTTCCTATCAATAATTAAATCCTTGCATTATGAAAAATCCTTTTTCGTTCTTCAATTTCCCCAATAACATATTGCCTATACCAAAGATAAGTTAAACGATTAACAATGCTATCTACAAAATAGGTGCCCGCTAGGCTTTTGTTTTTATATAGTTATCCATATAAATAATTCAGACTTTTCATAAACAGTATTTGATTAGTATCATGAGACTATAAAATATTTAAAAAGATTCGTAACCAATTATTACCCAAGGCATCATGATAATTCCTACATCAATAAACAGAGAAACGCAAAGAGCTGGCATTAGGAATCAACAATAATTTTGTGTTCTAGAACATACAAGGACATCCGTTATGAGTGTAAAACGACAATTTAAAGCGGAATTCCAGAATCCAGCACCTGCTTTCAGCAGTATTAAGAAGTGGTATGCGAAATTCCGGGATCAGGATTATCTATGCACAGCTCTTTGGTTGAGATATCTAAAATCAAGAAAATAAACTGTAAATCATGTTAGAGAAGTTTACCAGCGTACTCCCTATAAATTCACTACACGAAATGGTTTACAGCTTGACGTTTCACATTCAACAATATGGATAATTATCTGGAAGAGATTAAAATATAACCTCATAAGCTTTAATTGGAATAGTATATCAGTGAACACGAGATAGATATGCGTCTACATTTTTGCATTAAAACGCAAGAGTTTTGAAATTTTCAGTATTTCTCATCGTCAGCAAACAACAAGGCACTTTCCAGCTGGAAAGATGAATCGGCACAATGTACGCATTTGGAGGACTAAAAAGCCCTGTGAAGTTATTAAACATGTGCAAGGCTCGTCCAAGGTGAATGTCTTCTGCGCCATTTCAAAAAAGGAGGTGTGTAACCCTATACATTAAATATTATCATTTATCCTTAAGTACAAAAAAAAAAAGAAATGCAAAAATTTCGATTCATTTTAGAGTAAAGGATTTTTTCAAATTTGAAATGTGAAAACGTATTAAGATTATGGAATAATTTATTGAAAAGAAGAATTAATACCATACCTTTATCCTTCTTCGTTTCTATTTCTAATTATTTACATCTCTCTGATAGTTTAAGTAACAGTTGAAGACAACAATGTTGACCTTTTTGATTCACTGTTACAACCAATCAAATAAGTAAAATGTAAATGACTAAATGAGCTTTTAAACAGTATAAGAAAAATAAATATCAATCAAAAATAAAAAAATATATATGAAAATACATGTAAACCTTTAAAAAAATTATAAATAAAAAGAATTACCACTTACCCACTTTAGAGAGTACAGGAGGAGCAGGCTCATTGCCATTATCTACAGGCTCTGTTTTCTCACTCTTTACAACCAACAAACTCGTTCTTGGAGCTACAGTTGGCTTGGTTGCAGCTTTCACCTCTGACTGCTTCTCCACTTCTATCAAATTCGACTTTGGAGTCTGTAAAAGATCCTCGCCTTCCTCCTCCACTGCGTCATTCAAACGAGTCGCATTCCGCTCGAACACCGAATCTGTAGAACTAGCCAAGAGATCATCCAAATTGCCGCTAGGCGTAATCTCCGTATTCGAGCATGTAGTGCCCTCCATTTCGGCATTCGAGATCTCCTGAATGCTCTCCAGGTTCGAGTGAATGGCCTGCATATTGCTCTCCGACTTATTCTTCGTGACAAAAAAGCTGTCGTTCGACTGCTGCTCGCTGAAGATGTCAGTCGAAAAGCGCCTCGAGGACGACGCGTACGGATTGAACGAGTCGTCGGTTTCTACCCTAAAAACAACACTTTATCAAAATATATAATAAATCCAGAGCGTTAGTTTAGAGAAATTAATCAAACTACTTATGCATAGTTGATGTTTAATCATGAAGCAGGGGAATTTAATATCAGATATCTAATCTCTAATACCAAACAGTGGAGTATTATATCGCAAAAGATTTGTGTTTGCTAGCGTACCAATAAATGCAAACAATTTTTTACATTTTGTTATACAAATGATACATTTCTTATCGCCCAACTTTTATATTTTATTATTATCATTAAATTACTTGGCTATCTCTTTTAATTTCTTTTAGCACATCTTTTATACTTACCTTGAATGTGATGTTATGTAGAGACATTTAATCGTTTTGTTTACCTTCATAATTTTTCTAATTCTACCACCCTATTATTTTTTATAAACAAGTTAAGTCATTTTCCTCGAACTATAAGAGTCACTCGATTAAAATCGAGCCAAAAAAAACAGTAAAATGTCCAATAAGATTCTGACATGCATAATAAATAACACGATTATAGTGTTATGACGCCCCGATAAGTGGTTCTGCTACTACATGACAAAAATAGGATTTTCCTAAAACTTCGTGAATTTAAAAATATTTACATACACTATCATGAAAAGTTTTAGTCACTTAGTATTTGAAATGTTATGAATAATGTTTTGAGCAAAATTTCTCCTAATATCTTCATTAACACCGAAATTACAGAGTGGGCAAAACTCTCTCGCATTTCAAAAGAAGTTTGTGAAATGTCGGGTAGTTTGAGAGTGGAGGAAGCAATTTTATTAGACGCAAGTAGTCGGGAAGATTTGCCTAAATGATCCCTTCCCTTAGTGGCCAACATGTGAACAAACTAATAGAGAGCTTTTGCTATCCAATCGTATATTCAGAACAATAACTCTGTTGTGGCTGTGCTTTCAACTTACACATTGGACTTCTGCTGCCAATCGAAAATCAATTGTGTTGTTTGTAGGAAACTTGAAAAATACTGGTTCTGTAGCAAAAAGTGGAGAAGAATGACCTCCGAATGTCAAACATCAGAAAATATCAATGCAGTAAGACTGCGGTCTCCCAGGCAATCTGTACATAAACATGACAGTCATTATATACGATAAATTTTGCAACGAGACCTTCATTTCCATCATAAAAGATGGTAATTGTAAGAGAAACTTTTCGAATGTATAAATATCTTCGAAGTGCATATCTACTTATCGAGGTGCGTTAATAAACAAACTTTCGTGAGTGAAATGATATCAATCCACGAAATAAAATTGTGGTTATTTGCCCTTACTTCTTTGGGGAGGTATGTCAATATGTTATTATTTTCAATCGATATGTAGAAACGAGTCTACAATTTTTTGCACCGAATTTCAATACACTTTGTGTGTCTTCTTCCCATAAGAATATATCAAAGCTGAGGTTTACAGACATCACCCTAAGACCACCCCCTCCCCCAAACCAGACAAAATGTAAATGTAGATCAAAAAATCCAAGAGGGATGATTCCTCAACATATTTCGGAATGAATAATAAGGAACTTCAGAATACAATTTCAACAGTGCCTCAAAAAAGAGGTACACCACTTAAACCCACAAAAATCAAAAATAGCACGACTTATTTAAATTATATTTTTTATTGCATGTTTTATCTATTTCAAATAAAAATACAGTGTCATCAGAGGTATGACCACTTACTATTCTTCATTGTCACGTTACTAAACATGTCTGAATACGTTATTTGTCATGATTCTTCAAATCTACGTCATTTAAAATGACTGAGTAAACAATTTTGTATAAAACTGTATAAACAGGAGAACTGTTTTGTCGGAAAAATTTGCAAACACTCACAATGTTTGGAAAACACACATACGCAACACAAAAAGTACAAAGAATCGAGTTCAATTGCCAATAAATCACAAGCTAAAAAATTTGAAAAACAAAACGAGAAATATTTTCTTATGGAATGTTTACAAAATGGACAAAAATTTGAACAGGCAATTAGAACTAAAATAGATTCTTCAACCGTCCGTCGTTTTCGTTTAAAAGGCTACGCATTCCTAATAAAACCATTATTTCGTAAAAGCGACCATAGTTTGAGTAAAAAACAGTGGTGTTGAGCACTACAGTTCAAGAAATATAAATTTAAATTGTTTGGTATAAAACAAAGTATATTTATTTTGCTTTTATTTAAACCTGTATGTTGCTTCATTTCATTTCATTAGTTCCCAAGATTCCTTATACATGGACAGAAAATAAATATATATATATATATATATATATATATATATATATATATATAATCAATATATCCATTTACCAATTGGTGTAGGGTTACTATTATCTACAAACTATGTACATTAATTTTGATTGTAAATACATAATATTTCATAAACTAACTTTCAAATGTCAAAACCAAAAATTAATCATAAAATTTATTTAAATAAAGCTGCGTTCCTATTTTTTACTAAAAACTTAAACTTTTATATCACTTTTGCTCACAATAATTTTAATTTTGGTGGACAAACCCACTCCACTCTTTTTTATTTTACGCCACTACACTCGCTTTCTTGGCTAATATTTTTCCCACTACATCATCCCATGTTTCTCTTGGCCTTCCTTTGTCCCTTTTTTTAACGACCTTTGTATTTCGTACTTGGTTAACCTGTCTGCTGTCTCCCATACGTTGTAAATGGCCCCACCAACTGAGTTGCCTCTTCTCTATAAACTGATGTATCGATTCGATTCCCAGTTCCTCCCTCACTACATCATTCCTTATCTGATCTTTTAATGTTATTCCTTTCACTCTCCTCAGATACCTCATCTCTGCTGCTTGTATTTTACTTTTCATCCTCTTTGATGTAACCCATGTCTCGCATCCATAAGTAAGTATAGGCCTATAAATGGTTTTGTATACATTCATTTTTGTTTGTTGTGCCACTTCTTTTTTGTTGACAAACTTTTCCTTTATTGCATAGTATATTTTGTTGGCTTTTTCTACTCTCTTTACGAGATCTAATTCTTGCCTTTCCGTTTCTTCTATTCTAATTCCTAGATATTCGAAGTGTTGTACTTGCTCTATGTCTTTACCTTCTATTTGTATTTTAATTGTGCAAGGTTCTTTTGAAATTACCATCACCTTAGTCTTGTTTGTATTTAATTTCACGCCATGTTGTTTTAAAGTTTCGTTCTCGATCTGTAAGTTCGTTTGTAGGTCTCTTTCATTTGCTGCCATTATTACTACGTCATCTGCAAACGCACATTCTGTTATCTCAACTACTTGTAAATTTTTGTATCCCAGTTTTAGCTTTTTGACACTTTCATTACATTCTTTTATAATGTCGTCCATGACTCCAGACTTTATTATAAATCGTTAGTAATAACATTTCTCCGTCTTCGCCCATACATTTTATCATCTCTACTTTAATTTGGTCATGTCCGGCTGCTTTTTTAATTTTTTGTATTGCTTCTCTCATTTCTTGCAACTCTTATTTTTTCAGCGTCTTCATTTTCTGAACTCTTAATGTATATTTCCTTAATTTATCCTCTTTTCTCCTTTCCTCTTCTTTATCCTTTTTATTCTCTATCCCTGTCGGGTTTAGCAATTCTTCAAAATACTCTCTCCATCTCTCCATTGTTTCCTGTTCACGTAGTAGGATTTCGCCTCGCTTATTTTTTATCTTACCCTCGTACATTGGTTTACTGTTTCTTACTGATTTTAGTATTTTATAAAATAATTTCTGATTCTCCTTGCTGTTTCTCTCCAGTGTTTCTCCAAATTCTTTCCATGTATCTTGCTTAGCTTGTAGTACTAAATCTTTAACTTTTATTCTTTGCTCCTTATATTTTTTGTAAGTCTCTTCCTTTCTGTTATTTAAGTATTTCTTCCATGTTTCCTTTTTGATCCTGCATCTTAATGTTCACATTCCACCATGCTTTTGCATTTTGGTATTTGTTATTCTAGTTGTTCCACACACTTCCGTTGTTGCTTCTAGTATTACATTTTTAAACATTCCCATAATTGTTCTAGATTTGCTTCTTCTACACTTCCTTGCACTTCTCTTATTTTTCTACTAACGCTTTCTTTGTATCTGTTCCTTACTTCTTCATTATTTAATTTGTAAATTTTTATTGTTTGATATTCGACTTTCTTGGTTATCTGTTTTCTTACCTCTTCAGTATTAGTTTCATCTCTTTCTACTTTTGCCACTAGTAGATAGTGGTCACTAAATATTTCTGCTTCTCTTCTAACCTTAACATCTTTCACTGTTTTTCTGTTGTTCATCTCGACTAATATATAATCTATTATAGATCTTTCCTTCCTGCTTGGCGCTTCTCTTGTAAACTTATGTATGTCATATCCTATGGTACTAAATTATTTAATGATTGTTCCTTGATTAATTCCTAAATTATTTAAGTGTTTAAATTCCTGTTACATATAGTCTATTAACCGTTCTCCATTGTTGTTTTTTGTTATTTCCCCAAATTTTCCTAATACTTTTATATCTTTATTTTCGTTTATTCCCACTCTGCTGTTTAAATCTCCTGTTACAAATATCCTTCCTTTGCTGGTTGCTGTTGCTTCTGTTAACTCGTCCCAGAATTTATCTTTGTTCACTTTTGAATCGTTCTCGTCCGGTCCATATGCTACTATTATTGTTATTATCTTTCCATTTGTTTCTTTAAGTTCTATCGTTAACATTCTTTCGTTCCAGCCCTTCCAATTTTGGATTACAGCTTCATTCTTTTTGATTATACAACCAACTCCTGCTGCTGCTCTTTTGTTCTCTGGCACTCCACTGTAAATGAGTGCGTTCTCGTCTACCAGATTCATTATTCCTTTGCCTTTCTTCTTAGTTTCCGTTATAGTTAATATATCTAGTTTTGCCTTTGTAAATTTATTTACTAACTCGTTTTCTTTTCCGGATAAACTTCTAATGTTTCCAGGTGGCCAATTTCCATATTCTGTTCTTCTTATTTAGTTTTCGTACTTCCTTATTTGATATTAAATCCATTGCCTAGTCATATTCCTTTTTCCATTGCCATTGTCGTCCTCTTTGTATCCCGTGCCCTGTTTAGTTATTAGTTTTTTGGTTGTTGTCTTGAAAATCTTATACATCTATCTTCTTTGCTTAACGTTTCTTGAGGTGATCTTTCTTCCACTGTTCTAGCACCTTTCTTTTTTAGTATTTCATCATTTTGTTCTTCTGTTAATTCTTCTACTTTGTAGCTTTCCCCATTTACTACCAGCTTGTAAGATACACATGCTCTATATCCACTTTCTCTTGCTTTTTTCATGTGTTGGATTAGAATTTTTCTTTCTTGTTGTATTTTCTTTGAGCAATCTTTCGTTGTATATACTCTAGTTCCCTTCAATTTTTTAGTAGCTTTAAGTATTTCTATCCTTTTGTTATTAGAGTTCAGTTCTATTAGTATAGGCCTCTTTTGGTTATCTCTATAGCTTCCTAGTCTAAATATATCTTTTATTTTAGTTTCCATATTAATTTGTACCTCCATATCACGTAGCAGGGTTCTAATTTTTTCTTTTGGTTGTAATTAAACTTCCTCATTCACATCGTGTATTCCGTGTATTATCAAATTATTTTCTCGTACCTCCCTTTCTAGGTTATCTATTCTTTCTTCTTGTTCAGTTACCTGTTTTTTCATTTGTGCATTTTCTTCCTTCAATGCAGCCTTCTCCTTATTAAGCTTATCTATTTCAGCTTTTAATGTATCAAACTTTTGTTCTATGTGCATTTCTCGTTCATTTATTACATCTAACTTCCCCATAATTTTATCTAGTTTTTCTTCCATGTTGTAATTTATTTTTGTAATACATATAGTCTGGAAACAAATTTGTATATATGCAATCACAAGAATTTCACTTTGTATAATGTGTTCCCTATTTTGGATTTGTCTTGCTGGATTTTATATTTTGTGCTTTTGGGTAATTATCTTATCACCCACTACTTCATGCAATTTTCAGCCTTCTTAAACTTTTATTAATATTAAATTTACTCGTTGTTCTTTAGTTCTTTCAACTCGACTTCATTTACCCATTCTTCTGCATGTGTGTTATTTTCACTTATACAATCCCTAATTGAATTATAGTACTCGATATGGTCCAAATTGGGCTTTAATATTGGAGTAATTCTTAAACACACACACGACCAACCTTAATCTCACAAACTCCAAAAATATATGATTAAGTAATAATAACAAGTCAAAATCAAAAATAAGAAAAACTATTAGGGGGTTTACTAATTTAAAAAAATTTCGAATATATCATGCATAATTGCACAAAAATATCAACTAACTACACATTACCTGTTGCTAATATCACGAACAATCCCGCTCGACTCGTAAAACAACGATGGTGGCTCGCTGTCAAACAGGCCTGACCTCTGGCTGTTAACTTCCGACATGTTGTCAAACAAGCTGGAGTAGTTCTCCTCGAATATATTTGTTTCAGACTTAGCATCCCAGTCGTCATCATCCGGCGGAGCTTGATGAAGAAAACTTATACCTCCAACGTGACTGGGTTCCTTCACCTCACTATGTTGAACATCCTTGAAACTAGATTTATCCATGCTTTGTTCTGGTGACTCTATCTTATGTTCCAGTATGCTCACAACTTGTGATTTCGCTGACATGTTAGCCGCAAATAGATCATCCACTTCATCTTCACTTTCTGGATCAAACAGGCTTATAGCTTTCTTGGTGGGTTGTTTGGGTAAAGGTACAGTTATATCAGGAACAGATTGAGTCTCAACGTATAATTTACTTTTTTGTTCTATTGATGTTGAACTTTTTTCACTTTGAGGTGTAGATAATAAATCAGTCCTATCCTCTGGAGGTTCCTCATCAAACAAATCGCTGGTAAACTTCTTGGTGGATATATTTGAAAACAAATCATCTTCAAAAAGATCTTTATCATAATCATCATCAAATAAACTCAATGGTTTTGGCTTTAAACTTTGACTTATAGAGTCTTCAGATTTCTTACTAGAAACAACTTGAGGCTGTTCTTTTTTCGCCATCTCATTCTCTATAAAACCAAGCGTCTTAGATTCGGAAAATGATTTCTCTACTGTAGTTTCTGGTTTATTTTCATTTTCTACGTTCTCTGATGATATCCTGCGAGAATTCGCGGTAGGTTTTTGACTAAATAAATCGGCGTCTAAGACTTTAACACCTCCAATCGGCTTCTACAAAGCATTATATCTACATCAATATAAAATGTAAGCAAATGTTACCTTTGGCTGCAGTTCTGGAGGTTGTTCCTCATAATAAGGCATGACAGACTTACTAACGGAAGGTAGAAGTGATTTTTTAGGCTCACTTTTTACCTTTTCGCTAAACAAATCGTCTTCGCTGCTATTGTCATCATCAAACAAATCTGAGGTAATGTTCTAAGAGGTAAATAAGGCGATTAACATAATTTGGTACAAGATCAGTATTAAACAAAAAACACACCTTAGATGAAGTCCTCGATGAAATATTATCAGTAATGGAAGTGCTTTTAGCCTGATGGTCCTTACCGATAAAAATATCGTCGTCGTCATCAAAGAGGTTTGGTAGTTTTGACTTTGGAGCTAGAAAATAAATCAGTGTTAAGCAATACTTTGTTTTCATTTGGATTTAATTTTCTATATCACGTAGTTTCACATGAAATTTCATATATTAGTCATATTTGTGATATTGTTGTGAGAAGACGCACGCACAAGCGCGTGTGAATGGGGAATTGGGTAGTTGCTTGCATGTGATGTGTATGACGTGTGTGGTGTGGTCTACCTTAATTGATCTTTCACTGAGAGATGAAAAAAGATGAAATTACATGTTAACTGCAGTTTTCGATATTCTAATTGATATATATTTCTAATGTGTAAAAATGTAAACAAAAAAGACAAAATTAACAGTGTATATAGATAGAAGCTCCATCAACGAATATACATTTTAAACACTGACGTTTTCTGACATTTAACATAACACAAAACTATCCTATTTCAGTTTATAAATTCAGATTTTTCTTTAGATACTCATTCCAAAAGTTGAATTTTGTACAATTCTCTAAAGTAGGCTTCGTGAATGATTGATTTAAATAATTAATCAGATAACTAAATAATAAAAATTGTTTTATAGTAAATCTGACCTTCCTTATGAGATTGCTGCTGAACCTTCTTATCTTTCCACAAGTCAACAGATTCTTCAAGATCATCAAAAAGGCCTCCCCTGGCGGAAAATATACCCTGCTGCGAACTGCTGCCAAATATGGCTTCATCATCGTCATCAATGGGCGGAGGCTCGTCAGAGAACAAATTTCCTGCAATAAACAGCAACCATCAAGTTTAGGGTAGCAAACAAGCTAATACACTTTCAGTGAAGATTAAAATTCCTAATCTGATCTTAAGCCATTAATATCATAAAAATGTATATCTGAATACCCATCAATACATTATACTAGCGAACTCCCTAACTAATGACTCCTTGCAAATTTACATCTGTCTTGTTAACTTCTTGTAAATTTTACGCATACTTACTTTAAAAAAAAACTTTCTCGTAGTGTAATCTTCTGTATTATGAAACAGAGTCATTTTTATAATTACCACATTCCACAATGGAAGCTAAATACAAGGTGAGGTTCTTACTGTAAATAGTCCCTAATTTTTTGGCTATCAAAAGTTTCTTGATAGATGTGGATTAGAGCAGTTTGAAATTATTCCAATCTACTATTATACAATTTTCCTATTACACTAACGCAGAGCCAACTGTCAGAAACGAATCGTACAATTAAACATGAAACTGACAGATCGCCAGCAGTAAGTCTTTAAAGGTGTTAAGCGACATGCGCAAAGATCTGAATAAATAACGACCTCATGCGCTAGGTAAACCAACATTTCTCGCTAGTCTCTGTGATAAATAAAACACAAAGACCTGCATATGTTCCCATATAAACTACAGTTGACCCGTCAGTTATTGAGCAGAGACCAAAGCGACGATTGTACGCATAGGCTATCCAAAACCTTTACAAAGAAGTTGTTAAGTTTGATCACCTTCATCCATTTTCACCACAACATATATGACAACAAGCAGAATAATCTCTTTTAGAAGACCGAAAACCCATGAGAACTGCACAAGAAGCGTTTAAATTATCAAGAAATATTTGGGTAGAAAATTGGTGCAATGAAGAGTGAATTAACTGTACTTCTTCACGGACACCACAGACAACGCCATTATCATCATTGGGCAAAAGTGTTGGTTTATTGGCGATTTAAATAAATGAGTAAAACTTGGAGAATATGTGGTTTCAGCAAACCAACACTATAGCAAACATCTCAAAACAATCGGGATTTGACAGCATATATTCTCGGATCATCTTACCTCACGTTTGGAAGATATGTCTATGAGGAGATCCTCAAACTTCCAGATTTTTAGGTACTTATGTGAAGCACACGGTATGATAATAATTCCAAATTCTGAAGCAATTTAAAGAAAATATCCACTAAAAAATTGGTTAAATAACACCGGAATGTTATAGTTCTAAAAATGCCATAAAGGTGAGTCGATTAAGAATATCAAGTGGTTGGCCTTGAATCCAGATTGCTCGATTCAAAGTTCATATTTCCAATTTTTTTCCAATTTTAAAGTCCTTTATGTGCAATTTATTTTTTTTTGAACTTGAGAGTTATTGAATTCCTCCTAATTTTTTTTTAATCTTATTTGCATTATGGGGCATTTTAATTTCTTATAAACTATTTATCCCTGTTTTACCTCACTTATTTAATTAGTTTTTTAATACTAAAAATAAACAATCCCCTTACAATAATTAATTTTCTTATAGTAACCTAAACTATTATTCACAGGACTATTTACAATTACAATTTGTTTTTCCATAAAGTTGGACTTTTTTAATCTATCAAAATCTTTATATATTAATTTGTGTTTATCTGAAAGTGTTACAACTACCAGTTGAATTAATGTCCCCAATGTATTGATTACTGTGTGTTTGATCATCAAAGATCTTTCACGAAGTCTCAGTGATATAGTCTTTTATAAAGGACACTCCAGTTGCCTTACCCAGTTATATGATTCTGGTGTATCTACCCTTGTTTAGTACCACACGTAAGCATTTATTTTGAAATACTTCTAATTTCCTCAAGATAGGACATTAAATAAAAACAAGTGTGATACTAAAATGATTTTATTACCAATTTGTTTCCCAATGGACTTTAATATCAAATATAATTTTTTGGTACTCTGATAAGTGTTTACAACATTGTTGACATTCATGTAAAATTCAGTCTTGGTGTCATGAAATGCCCAAATACTTCCTTTCATAGAAGGTTGTCGCCAGCGTGTTGAGAAAGATTTTTAATTCAGAGCTATTTTTCAACCTCTGATAGGTCATTAAATAAAAACAAGTGTGAATAACAAAATGATTTTATTACCAGGAGTCAAGTACAATCAATGTTATTTTTCTACATAGTCACCATAATAAACATTGAGACATTTGTCATAGCGATGGTGTCATGAGTTTTCCAATACCCTCTTCATAGAAGGTTGTCGCCAGCGTGTTGAGAAAGATCTTCAAGGCGTCTTGAAGTATACAGAGCTGATCTTGAAATGTCCGGAAAATCCATAGGCAATTCACTAATAGTAAATCTCCGTCTCTGTCGAACTACATGGTCAACTCGCTGAACAAGATCTTCACTAGGCAGACTTTTGTCCTTGTCCACCTTCATTGAGAACATCAGTTCGGCCATCTTTAAGTTTCCTACACCATCACTCATAAAGTTTCCACCGTAAACGCAGCTCATTTTCTGATGAATTTCTGCTGCGCTATTTCCTCCTGCCTGTAGGAAACAAACGAAGCTGCGCAACTCGCAGTTGGCGGGAGAATCAATCATGCCGGCAATGTTAATAGGCCTGCAGTTCAGTTCAAATTGATGTTCTGGACTCGGCAGTAACAAATGTTATGGCGGAGAAGCTGCGCTGTAACGCACTGCGCATTTCCGCCTCGTATTGCTCGGCCGGTCACTTAGTAGCCCTATAGGAGATTGAAAAAAATAGGCATCTTATTGCTCATTGTTGCGTTTGTATATTTGCGCGTGAAGGCAACTTGTTCCGTATTGGACAAACTGATTTTGATACACCACTTTAAATAATACTGTTCTAATATTTTTACGTGTATTTATACTTGCAGATTCGCAGCGCACACAGTGTCGTCTACACATGGTACGAGTTCTGTACAAATTTAGAAATGCTCAAGATGTAAAAATTGAATAGAGCGGGTCTACAAATTGAGCCTTACGGTACATCTATTTTTTTTTAAATGAGGGTTTTTGAGGGTACTGAAAACTTCAATTAAATCAATTAGGATGGTAGATCGTAAATCCACACTATGTCATAAGCTTTTCCTATGTCCAGCAATGTAAGCACAGTTATCTTGTCTTTGCATTATATTCATTGATAAAGCCAAATCGCTCATGATTCACGCATAGGCATTTTGCGAGCAGTCCGAGTAATCTGGGATGTATTATTTTTTCGGTTATTTTTAAATCCATATTCGGTAAACTTATCGGGCGGTAAATAGATATTACTTATGCTGTTTTAAGGGGTAACACACACCACTCTCAGAAACCCCTCAAAAAAGCGGTTTTTTGACTTTTTTTTGTATGGAAGGAAAATTTAAAAACTGTTGAAATATGTTATTAGGCATATATTGAAGTATAAAAAAAAATTTGTTGAAAAATATTTCAAAACGGCAGCTCTAGAGCCATTCTCCCAAAATAGGTTGGCGTCGAAGCGCTCTGCGGCACGCACTAGAACTGGTGCAAATTTGAATTTGGAGCAAAATAAAAAATTTCTTCTTAATTTACATGAACATAGAATATAGAAACACGTAGGAATTTTAAAAATATTGATTTTTGTGTAATCGGCAAGTATTTGAAGTTATGTGTGCGATTTTTAACGAAAAAGGGACAGTTGTGTTTATAAAAAAAATTTAATTAATTTATCGAAAATTCCGTACATGTTTATCTTCGAAATCTCGTTTTAAAGATGTGGTTAAAATTTCAAAAAAAAAATATTAGAAATTGATCGAGTTATGGTGCGTGCCGTTTTGAAAAATGGCATTTCAAGAAAAACGCCTTTAAAGTTTTGATACGAGTTTTACATAAATTTCGTGTCTGCTTTTTTGACCGATGCCGTGTTGGATACTGTTGTTTTGTACCTTTTTTTACCCTCGTACACTTTTTTGCCTTCCATTTTTTATTTGTAATAACTTTCACTTTCAAAAAAAACAGTTTTACACAACTTCTATTACGAGCTATTTACATTTGGAAAAAGGCGCGATATTTCAAAGAAAAATTTTTTTTCATGTATAAAACTTTTTGCTGCATATTCTAGAAGTCCACAGTATCTTTTAAACCAAAAAAATAATCAATTTTTGAAGCTCTACAGTGGTGTTGCCTCTTAAAGCCCTTTGGAATATGCAGAAGTCGAAGTATAACGCATTAGAGTGGTCGTAATTTGTAAAGGATCTATCACATGAGCACTCTTGAAATACGCGGCAATGCGCGGCGTCGAAATTATTTTGGATGAGTCTATTCGCTATTTCATATTATTTATTTTAGTTTTCAAGGGCTCACAAGAAATCAACCAGTACAAAAATCTGTCTTTTTGAAAACAAAGTTACATATTTTTTCTTGTATTGTTTCGGTAAGTTAATAATATGTATTTTGCTAAAGTTAATTTCTAACCTCAAAATCAGATCATATTATTGTGCTTATTTAGCTAAACCAGCTCGGCTGCAATTTTCCAACAAAAAACATAAAAAGCAACATCTAATTACTTGTAGAATCAACAGATTTTCATATCTGATCAGTTTTATTCATAATTTCGAACCAAAATAGTACATCACTGGTTTACACGTTACGACACTGCTCGTAACTAAATTCATGGTCGCGCAGATTAGCTCAGCCGTAGCTCCGCCCACAGGTCCTTTAAAAATTACGACAACTCTAATGCAGTATAATTGAACTAAGGCTTCTTCGAAGGGTAATTTACAGGTAATACCTGATATTTCAGGAAGAGTTGTCATTTGTATTGTTTTATAAGTATCAGTCTAGGCTGTTGACTTATATAGTCAGATAGTCACCCTAATTCTTGATTATTCTCAGACTAGCATGTCGGGTTTGTCTTTATCGCTGATTGCTATTTGATTGTCAAGTTTAGCAATTAAGAGCAGCCCTTTTGTAAATTTTCAGAATGAATTATCTTGCTTGTATTTTTATTCATTTATTATGCCTCATCATATTTCTGAAATCTGTCATTCCTTTTTTAACTTCATAATTTATTCACAACTTATGATAAGTTCGTCTTTTCAGGGCTTTATTACTTTTGTATGAATATCTATTTGGCAGGTTGGATAATTTCTATGAACTATCTAGTTGTATTTTCTAATTATTGCTAGGTATTTAGGCTTCGATTTAAGGCTAATTTTTTCCATTTTTTTCTGATATTGCACCAGTTTGTTATTTTATACAACGTTATTGTTTGTTCTGACAGTGTCGTCGAGATGATGGCCATTTAGCAGAAAAACTACGTTATTTTAATCTGAATTAAGCATTAATAGCAATTCTGGTTTAACTAGTTCTCGTAAACGTGCGAGGACTAGAACAGTGCGGAGGATTCCAGAAGAAATGCGAAGTTTCCAGCGCTCCGAAAAGACTCCACAATAGATTCTGGATGTATAAGTAGCAGGCAGCAGAGTTGAGTATCAAAAAACGAAGTGGTAAGTTCTGTTGTAGATAAATAAAATTTTATAGTGTAATTTTATATTAGCATATATGTGTTAATATAGATAAATATTATTAATTCAATTTTTGTAAATAAAGTAATAAGTAGTTTCAAATAAATATGTTTTATTTACCCCTTTATGAGCACAAATGTTTACAATATTCATAGTATGCCCATAAATGTTGCACACTAACTAAAACTACAAAATATAAGGATTAACTGATTTTGCATAATATTTTGAGGATTTATTAAATGGTTATTGCTCTAAGTGTAATTACAACAGATTTATTCGAAATGGCCGCCCTTAGCTCTACAAAAGCTTTAAGACCAGGCCACTCGTTTAAGGCAGCACGCATTACAGCCATTGGAAAAGTGTTGACTTGAGTCATCAGGCCTCGCTTCAAAAAATCAACATTAGGGTATCTACGCCCTCTAAAATTCCACAACTTGTAATCTATCGATTGAAATCTGAGTTACCAGAAAACAAATCCTCTTTTGTTAGAAAATGAACCACATGGTTGCTTAGCCAAGTTTGAGTTGACCGTGCTTTATGGGCGGATGTACAGTCTTGCTAAAAGATACAAAGCTCATTTCGAAAATACGTGTTTCAGAGGATTTCTCTACACCTTCCAAAAGATTCCGTTGATATACAGCGGCCGAAGTTTTAACTCTATTTTCACAAAAATGAATGTCAATTACTGCATCACAACACACTCCCCACTAAACCATTACAGCTGCTGTATGATGGCCTCTCTGAACTCTAGCGTATACCCTGTCCTTTTGTTTGTTGAAAGATACTTGCACACATTTTTTCATTGGCAAACAGCTGGAAGCAAGCGTAAGTTTTATTTTGTAATAGTATTTATGGGACCCGGGTTCCATTCCCGGAACTCTTTGATGCCTGGCGGATGGTCTACTCAATCACGCAATAATAATTGAGTACCTGCGTTCACTTCGTACAAGGGATAATAATGGCGGTCGTCTAACACGCGGTGCTTGCCGCATGACCTCGCATCAAAAATGGTGCGCGACGACCGGTCAAAGAGAGCGAACATATAAGAGCCTTAATCTCTCAGTTCGCAGGCCGTGCTCCCACGCGGGTGTTATTTTATATCCCATAGGATTCTACTTTTTTATGAAGTCACAAGCTATATCTTAGTTGACCAGTGCTTTCTGGCCCTATACACAACGACTCCTCCTAGATGGCTACCTGGTTGATGATCTCGGCTATTCGCGCTTGTGTTAATTCTATGCAAATGCTTTTTGTTGAAGACTTGGTGGCAAGTACTTTTGACCGCAGTAAGCATATCACTTTTGTTACAACGGTTTCCGTTGGTTTCCCTGGTAATAACATATTTCATTGTAAAATGCATTTCGCATGGAACTCTACATGAAAAAATGAATCTAATACGAAAAAATCCGCGAGGTTCCACCGAGATTTGAACTCGGATCGCTGGATTCAAAGTCCAGAGTGCTAACCATTACACCATGGAACCGATGGTATGAAGCTTCCGTTGTTTAGTTGATGAATGTAGCGGAGAGCTTACTTCTTGCTGAAAAAAGCTGCAAGGTTCCACCGAGATTTGAACTCGGATCGCTGGATTCAGAGTCCAGAGTGCTAACCATTACACCATGGAACCGACAGAATGAAGCTCCCTTTTGTATACGACGAATGCAGCGGGATACTCACATGTTGATGAAAAACACTGCGAGGTTCCACCGAGATTTGAACTCGGATCGCTGGATTCAAAGTCCAGAGTGCTAACCATTACACCATGGAACCGACAGGATAAAGTTTTCGTTGGTTAGATGACGAATGCAGCGGGATGCTCACATGTTGATTAAAAAAACTGCAAGGTTCCATCGAGATTTGAACTCGGATCGCTGGATTCAGAGTCCAGAGTGCTAACCATTACACCTTGGAACCGACGGAAGAATGCAGACACTTCTAATCTAATCGATGCAACAAGCAACCTTCTATGAATCATAAAATTCTTAGAACCTACCACAACTCTAGTATAGTTAAAATATAAACCATTACATTGTAGTACCTATATAATATACCAAAATTTGCCAATGTGCTAGCTGCACTTAATATAACCCAACTTAAACAAAATGATAAACATTCATCAATAAGTTCTAAACGTCTTACAATGTATCACAGAAAATCAAAGCAGCAACTTAAGTAGCCATTTATAAAATAACTTTTATAAGATAGACCAGAATTTATTATATATAATTCTAACAATTGACTAAATGCAAGTTATATGATGTTAATTGTAATTTATGGTATTTGAAATTTTATTAATTATCTCATGAGTTAATTTCTAATTATATATTTGATATTCTGTGTATTCATGAATTTGTTTGTAATTTAGTGTCTTCAGCACATAAGAATGCAGATTTTTGATATCCACTTTTGCAATCGCTTCCCACTGGCTGTTTGTTTTTCGATTTTTGTAATTTCAAATATTTTTTTCCAGCATATTTTGTTTTATTTATTACGACGAGATTAGAAAACGCTTAAACATATTTAGAATGTTTATACTTACAACAGATAACTAGCGGTATCTGTAACTTAGCTGGCATGGACGTTATCGCGTAAAAATATATTTATAAGTATTTGTATTTATATATTTCTTAAATTCTCATATTTTCATTTTTTTAACATCTCACATGTTTTTACCATATAAAGAAGAGCCATTACAGTACAATTATTCTAAGCATACAACAGAAAGCAAGGTTGTAATAATATGTCTTATTTACTTTTCAGATTGAGGTACTGGATATTACAAGCTCATTACTTCATTTTCAGCTCAATGCACACATCTGCCCAATTTAATGTTCATCTAGCCACTATCCGCATGACTACGCATATTTACCAATTCTTTAGCACAACTGTAATTTCCGCGTCGCCGAGCATATCCGGATTTCTTTAGGTTTTATTACGAAAAAGCAGAAATAACGTGTTATGTGCTTACCTAGTGGCATATTAGGTAACAAGTTAGCTTCAACAAGCTGCAAAAGTCCACAAAATGAGCCGAGAATACTAGAATTTCTTGGTTCTAGAAAATTGCCGATAGAAATTATTGCATGTTTCATAGCATTAAAAGGGTGAAAACCCTATTTTGCAGATACATTAAGGAATTTCTATACATTTTTTATGATTAACTGGCTCCTACTACACCATCTGCCGCAAAAATAACAGAAATGGTTTTAAAAAGCAAAAATAGTTAATAAATGTTGATAAAAAATATTTTCTTAATTCGAAATATCTCCCCCCGCAGAAATACGACTTTCATATTCAATTAGTGCATCAAATGACTTTTTATTTCATTGATTGGAATGGTCATGAGACTGCTCGTCATTAAGCATTGAATGTTTTCAATTGATGCAATACACTTTCCTTTCATCAACAAATGTAGTTGCAGGGGGGCAAACTGCGTAAATATGGAGGATACTAAAGCAAAAAAATGATTTTTAGTCAATAAATGTAAAATAAACTTTGAATTTAGCTTCCGCAGACCAACTTCTACAGTTAAAGTGAGATTATTAATTATTATTGTGTTGGGTATTCCAAGTTCTGTTTCTACAAATCTCACTGAAGGTTTTTTCGAATCTATTGATCTACTGATCAACCTGAATATATATTATCGTCCACATTTTCTCTGCCTTCTCTGAATCATCAATGCCATTTAAGAACTTGTGTTCGTAACAGACAATTGTCTCCGTAAGTGATTTAAGCATTTGAAGCATTTCTGTAGCACTTTTGCCATTTTCTGCACAGAACTTATTGTTGGTTTTTTGTACTTTATCAACCCATGAATAGAAACTACTGTCACTTAATACGTAGTATTTTAACTCCTAGTGAACGAAATGTCATGAAATTTTTAGATTATTAATAAAAATTACCCACAGGTAACGACACTACCTTCATTAAGATAGAGCCATTTCGCTTATTTTTGGGACAAGAGTTTATAAACTAATAGCCATTTCCCCCTTTAACAACTTGTTATAATGAATTATATGATAAGACTAAGTACTGGCTATTTAGTCATTATGATTGATACTCACGAAAAGATGTGGAAAAGCAATCATACATTCAAACTAACCCTACATGTCCAATTTTTTTTTATTCTCATAATCATACCAAAAATGAAAACATATAAGCGAATCTACTACAATATTTCTCTTTTAGGTTTATTTTTATTTTTAACATTACTAAAAGCTGCCTTTACCAACTTATCAACATTTTTCCACAACAACACCTACATATACCATCTTTGCATGCACAAAAACTCGGAAAGGCACTCAACGAGAACCGAAAGCTGCAAAAGACTCATTGACCAATAAATAGACATAGAATTCCAAATTCCTATTCTATAAAAACTTAGAGAAGGAAAAATGATAAAGAAAACACTAGCATCGACAACCAGTAAAAGTCGATTACTTAAAGTAGCAAAATTTTGCAAAATGAAATAATTACTGTCTGCAGGTAAATAGCGTTCTTAAATATATATGGACAGTTTAGTGTTGTTTAAGCCATAATACGCTTAACTAAATGCAAATATCTAACTGATTGCAGCCGCAGCAAAGATGATCATGTTGCATCACATTGAGAAATAAGTATATTTAAAAATACGCTTGTAACAGTAACTGGTTTATTATTCAATTTAAAAGAAACAATAAACGGTCAGCAGTACCAAGACCCGGCCTCTCAAGATCCACAGAATGAACAAAACGAACAGTGATAAACAAAGTTGTTAATGACTCCCCGAAAAACAGTAGCCGAATTGGCGGAACCATTCAACACGCTTTGCATAGTGCAAGCCTCTACAAATAGATCACCAAGAAGAAACTGTTGATGCCACGCTTCTAAAAAATGTCTTGAATAAATTGAGCAACAGAGATGCGTTCTCGGCCAAATGGCTTTTAGCGGTTTGTGATTTTTCTGGAAAAAACATGGCAAAAAAAGCCCAACAACATAACTGAATTGGTAGCAGTCATAGTAGAAAAATGATTTAAAATACCTTAGAAATCGGTAAATGATCTAACTGATACCAAATTATACAGGCTACAAGCACTCTATTACAATTAGACAGATTCAACTAAGTGTTCATTGAAGGTTTTAGTTAAATATTTGAATAATTATTATATTAATAATATTTATTGCTTAAATTTTGTACGTTAGTATTTTACTTTGATGCCCTACTATACATTATACATTGACATAAAGCTTAAGAAGTTAACAAAAATGTTTGAATAAATGAATACCAAAACCTAGCGACAATCACCAAAACTTGCAACAACGCAGAGGCCTGAGCAGTTTAAAACCCATAAATGGTGGCGAGCAAGTGGTCATGGTCATGCGTAAGCCGCTTAACAACCGCAACATGATTTAGGTCACCGATCAGCTAGGGATTTTACTACAACCCTCCCTAAGTCCAAGACTAAGGGTCAATCTGTACAGATTTCTGACCTGATTTAAGACTACAAAGTCGATAAATACTCCACTAATCGGAGAATTGTACAAAAGACAGACCTATCGTAACCTTTGAAAGACAATGTAGGAAGCTTTTCAGGTAGACCTAGAACACAATCTTATAGGAATGAATAGAACTATTAGAAACAGTAGAGAGCTGGAGATTGCAGCAGAACAATAACAGAATGCTATGATCTCAAGATATGAAGATAAGTGTCCTAGGATGAAAAGGGATTCCAACAAGAACGTGGCCTAATTGAACGAAGGCCTTGCTCGAATAAAAAAACAGATAAAAAAAATTCAATGCAGTAAAGAATTCGAGAGAATAGAACAATTGTAAAAAGACCCCAAATACTAGGAGGAGGTGGAAACCACTCAAGAAACTGCCAGACTCCACAAAATACTCTGAACGGATACTGAGAGTTCAATAACTACTCTGAAAACGGAGACATGGAAATACACCAACGGTGGAAAGGAAACAATGACATAAGTACTCAGGATACACTTTCCAGGATCACAAAGTGTTAATATATCACCGAGTAACTGTAAAAATTCCAAACTAAAACCCTCAAAGTGGCCATCTTGGGAGAACTGACAGACGCAAAAAAGGTAATAGATGTAGAAAAGCAAAGTGGGATTAACTCATTCCAGCCTTATAAATCGACGTGACTTGCATCTATATTATTATTTTTCAAAAGGGAAGTGACCTATACTACAGGTTGTTCCATATAGTTAGCGCACTGAAAACTTAAATGGCTTGACAGACATATCAAGAAAGTGTATCAATCACTCAACCTCTACATCAAGACCTACACATAAACCAGCAGTATCCACAAAAACAGTACTGTATAGACTTGATATTACAATGGAAAATTCTGTATGATAATACATCCCTAGATTCCATCACTAGACCGTTGAGAAGTAAAGGACTTATTAGTACTAGAAATACTAGTAAATGTATGTATCCCTGACGGGTGAAACAATGACGGCTCGGGTTATAAGGGAATGTCAGCAAGGACCAGTTTTATCGCCTCTGCTGTAGAACCTTGTAGTAGACGAACTGTTACGGACACTTGCAAGGAACGGATACAGAACACTGAAATATACAAAGGCTTGATCATACTATCCCACGGAAAATTTAAAAATGCAAAGAGCCCTAAATCCGGTTAGAAACTGGACAAATGCAGAAGGATCTATCATAATAGTATTTACAAGAAGGAGCTTCTTTATCGAAATATATATATATATATATATATATATATATATATATATATATATATATATATATTATTATATATATATATTAATATTATTATTATATACTATATCTAACTCACTATTCCTTATACAAATATCTTTCTAACTTCAAGTTGTAAAGCCTTATTTACTGAATTGGTTTTCAATCCCTTGTTTTATTGTATGATAGTTCTGTCGCATCGTACTTTTTTCTGAAATCTGTGAGCTTCTTTAGTTGATATACCTTTGTTGTTCTTTCTAAGTTACTTGTTGGAAAATTAATTAGGGCCATTCGACTAACATGGCTCTATGGTTCAGCCATGTCAAAGCAAACAAACCTATTGAATGATATAGCCACTCCAATTCCTTAATGGTCAAAAGAGTGGTCAAAATTGGAAAAAAATTCAAGATGCGGTTTTCAATACTATTTAAATCAATACAATTATACTAAAACGGCGTTATCGACTCGACCGCAGAAAAATACGGGGTTCGCCAGAAACGTATTCCAAAAACACCCTACAATTCGTTTGCTCCTATAGCCCCTCACAGATGACGAATTCTCTGGAAGTTTTCATAATTTTTGTAGTCTCCCTCGTAGAATTTCTTTTGCAAAGTTTAATTAAAGCGGATGTTCATTTAACGGCTCAATCGGAGTTCTAACATGTTTTGGTAGATAGCGACTTATAGTAAAGACCAAGCTGTAGAACTATAAAAACAGTTCAACACTCAACATCTCACAGAAGTTAGTTGTCTTAGAAGACATTTTAATAAAATAGTGTTGTACATAGAGATCTGAGCTACAGACAACAGGGGAACCGATCCAAAATAATACAGCAACTATCCAGTAAGGTACTTGTACAAACTAGTACAAGAGACGAGGACACTAGAAAAAAATGCTATAAAGAAAATGGGAGAACTATAATAAAGTCCATGAGGCTACGGTGCTATCAGAGGAAAATTGTGTATTGCTGGCGTAGATCTTGGATTTCAGGTAACCTCGCAAAATGAAATCGTTAAGATGTTAAATCACAATATGTTGTTATGAATGTTGGCATTTCGTGATTACGCGACCGGAAAATTATTGCTCGAGCTGTATGGCGCCGTCCTGTTGGAATCATATTTGTACTAGATCTATATTGCTTAACTGATGGCAAAAAGCTAGATTATCATGTAACGATACCCACTTCCTTTCACAGTTATAGCATCTCCAGCATCATCTTCGAAAAAGTATGGGACTGTTAATGCCACCTGTCCAAAATGTACACAAAACAGTGATTAATTGGGTTTAATTTGCGTTTGAAGAGTTACACGAGAATTTTTCGAGACCCAAATGCGACAATTTTGTTAGTTTACAAACCTGTCGAAATAAAAGTGCTAATAATTTTTTGGGTAACCAGAGAATCCACTTAACGATGCTCTAAAAAACGAATTGTCAACATTGATAATGATCACCAAACTTTAGCTCTTATGTCAATTGAATTTTGTACGCATTAATGTGCAGGTGTTTAGTAAGTATCCTTGAAAAGAAGCTTGTCAAAATGTCCAAAGGTTGTGAACAATGCTGAGTCGATGTTTTGCACTAATAATTTGGCAATATTCTCGCGGGACCTAATACTAAAAAGTCTTGCATCTACTACTGATCCAGATTAATCAAATTTTGTAATAAATCTTTAGAAGTTGATTTATTTAGTGCATTATTTTGATCAAAACTACCAAGGTTGCTAACCGAAAAACAAAATTAGATTGGGCCACCCTTTAAATCATAATCCTCAAAACCTCTATTCTTAAAAATATACTAAAGTCACAAGTGTCGCTATTAATTACAGCGCAATTGCATAATATCCTTAGTCGACAACTTCCTGCTATAAACAAGAAATTTGAAACACTAAGACAATTTTTTTTCGTTGAAGTGCACTTACTGGCATTACAGCCTAGTGGGCTTATTGTCCCTCCTTATATACTTACAAACTAGAACGTCACATTCACCCATGAATTTCTAGCGAGACTCAAACTAACGGACAGGGGAGCAAGGCTCGTAACCACGGCGGCAGCTCATACTAAGACCACACAAGTTTGCACACATTCTTTACATTGCATTCCTGCTCGTACACGCATTATTTAAAATAAAATGACTCACCAATTGTTCTACTGCCTACAGTGTTTTGAATAGGCCTCTTGTTTACTTCTGGTTCCGCATCATGGATACTCTGCTCAATGACGTTTCCTAGTTTTGCAGCCAATTCTTGGGCGAACTTTTTGCTTGAAATTGGAGCCTGAAACACATCACCATTTGTTTCTAGTCAGACACAATAAAAAAACCAACCTGAGCCGGCGCAGAACTATAATCTTCACTATCACTTGATTCTGGGAGTATAGGCGGTTTTATGCTTTCATCAAAGGTAGAATTGGCAACCGGATTTGAGTTACCCCTGTTTAACAGGTCGGCTTCTGAACCGCTGTTAGAAGCTCCTCTTATCTGCCGAGAAATTTTTTTCAGAATATAACTAGTCGATAATAAAAAAACTTACATGGGATCTATTTGTAACCGGCAAATCGCTTTCCGAATCAGAATCGCTAAATTTATCAGACGCATTTTCTTCCTCACTTTCGCTTGAACTGTCTAATAATCCAACGTGCCATTTCTTATACCAGTCATCTGATCCAATAACATATGGTAATGGTCTATCTATGTATAGATCTTTTGGGCGTAAGACGAAACTGAAATGAATAACAAAATGAAAAAATCACGATACAGTTCTGCTTAGTTCTTTATTTTACGACATACAAAAGAATATTGGGAAATTCAACAATGTCTTTGCCGTAACAACAGTGGAATATACGTAACAGATCCTGCCAAGTACTCTACCTATGTAGCATATATTATTCAATTTGCATACTTAGTTTGAAATTATACAAAAATGCCCTGAACTGTTACAATTGATAATTAATTATAGCAATATACGTATATCATATATTGTAGAGATTAACAAACGAAGTAGTAAATCGTTCTTTAGACAAAATTGTTTTAAATAACATATGCATATCAAAGCTGAACGAAACTGCGAAGAGCCAAAGGAAGCACCATATAATGATTAACATAAAATACTAAATCGCAAGTGACATCAGATAACCCTTGACACTTTAGCGAAGCTGATGTATAACAGAGGTATTCAAGAATAAAATAAGAGTACACTTATTTATAGTTTAACTGTAGGACTGATGTCACATCCTATGTAATATTATTAATAATTAAAACACAGAGATCAGTTAACTTTCACCTATACTACAGATATAATTTCGAAAAGTTGAACTGTAAAAAAACATTCAAAATACTCGTACCAAAACAAATCTATAAATAATAATAAAACAACAATATTTTTAGTGTATTACACTTTTCTCATAACACAAAAATACAAGCGCCAGAACAATAACATGATATCTGCCATTGTGTAGTGGTTAGCACTCTGGACTCTGAATCCAGCGATCCGAGTTCAAATCTCGGTGGTACCTTACAGTTTTTTCATCAACGTGTAAGCACACCGCTGCATTCGTCATCTACACAACGAAAACTTCATCCTGTCGGTTCCACGGTGTAATGGTTAGCACTCTGGACTTTGAATCCAGCAATCCGAGTTCAAATCTCGGTGGAACCTTGCAGCTTTTTTCAGCAAGTAGCTACGCTACATTCATCAACTAAACAAGAAGCTTCATAATCGTGTTCCATGGTGTAATGGTTAGCACTCTGGACTTTGAATCCAGCGATCCGAGTTCAAATCTCGGTGGAACCTGCAGCTTTTTTAAGTAAGCTTCATTCATAACTAAACAACGAACTTCATAACATCGGTTCCATGGTGTAATGGTTAGCACTCTGGACTTTGAATCCAGCGATCAGTTCAAATCTCGGTGGAACCTTGCAGCTTTCAGCAAAAAACTTACATTCATCAATAAACAACAAGCTTCATACCATCGGTTCCATGGTGTAATTACACTCTGGACTTTGAATCCAGCGATCCGAGTTCAAATCTCGTGGAACCTTGCAGCTTTTTCAGCAAAATAAGCTACATTCATCAACAAACAACAAGTAACATCGGTTCCATGGTGTAGTGGTTAGCACTCTGGACTCTGAATCCAGCGATCCGAGTTCAAATCTTGGTGGAACCTCGCAGTTTTTTTCATCAACATGTGAGCATCCCGCTGCATTCGTCGTATACAAAAGGGAACTTCATTCTGTCGGTTCCATGGTGTAATGGTTAGCACTCTGGACTCTGAATCCAGCGATCCGAGTTCAAATCTCGGTGGGACCTTGCAGCTTTTTTCAGCAAGAAGTAAGCTCCCCGCTACATTCATCATCTAAACAACGGAAGTTTCATACCGTCGGTTCCATGGTGTAATGGTTAGCACTCTGGACTTTGAATCCAGCGATCCGAGTTCAAATCTCGGTGGAACCTGGCGAATTTTTTCATATTGGATTCATTTTTTCATGTAGAGTTCCATGCGAAAAACGAAGGTCTTGTAAAATTTGGCGTACAGTACGACTGAGCAACGGCATATTAGCATGCATATTACTTCGGAACATCTTGCTGCATTTATGTTTTCACAAGTTTGCGCATTCAAGATCTTCCTTCTGAACTTCTCACCGCAAAACCACCACTCCTAAAGTTCCCTATTCACAAAAAATAGATTTTTACCTGCGTCTAATAAATTAAGTTCTCTCACCTTCAAATTAACCTTCGATTAATAACCTTGCTTTTAAATGATGGCGGTGGAGTTACAAGCTCAGCACTAGAATCATTGAAAATAACATGCCTCTGTGCAGACAAGGGGACCACGACCATAAAAACGGTAACTATCAAACTGCAAGATAAAACACAACTAACAGCAGCATACAGAATAATTTCAAAAACTAGACAAAAGTCATGAAAACGCAAACCGCATCTCCTGAAATTGCACCCGAACTAATAAAAAGAAATGAACATTATTTCGCTACGTTCAAAGTAGATTATTCAACCCAGCATTCCAATTTACTAAAAATAATAATATAACACCCTCTACAAAAGATATATTTATAAAAAAAAGTCAACAAGACCGTGATCCATAGTAATGAAAGACAATTAAAAAAAAATCAAGAAAGGGCAGTTCAAAATACAAAAATTCTGACTAGATTCCCGCAACAAACAAAAACATTAAAATAACATACCAAAAAACATAAATGTTAACAATAAGGCCAAGTTCCTATCCAAAAACTTTCAACACATAAAACTTGTGAGATCTAAAGCAATTAAGGCCAAGGCATTTGTTCAGAGGACAGATATAGAGTTCAACTAAACGCCAGAAAGGCTTTCCCTTGGAAACCTAACCCGGCTCCCGATTTCTCGTGTATCTACCCCGCCGTATTTATTATTCAACTCAATTTTTTACATAATTTCTACACTCCTTTATCCTAGCAATAATTTTCTATTCTGTAACTTGGATATTTTATTTTTATTTTTTTCCATGTCGCTTTGTAAATACATCAAGTAAACAAAGAAACAAAAATAGGCAAGTTACTACTTGGCTGCAACCCGAGTCTCAAAGTTCACTTTCCTCATGCTCCTCTAAATTGCTTTCCGGACAATCTTGGTGATTTTACGGAAGAACGTAACGAGTGCTTCCATCAGGATATTAAAGTGATAGGAAAGAGATACCAAGAAAAGCAAACTGTACATATGATGGTTGACTATTGTTGGATGTTGAAAAACAAAAACGGGCGAACCAAAGACAATCCAAGAACAAGAAGTTCCAAAGGTAAATGTTAGGTATGTTTGTTTTTAAATATGTGTTTATGTTTATCTATTCCTTACACATTAATTCCGTCCCTCCAGAAAACATTACAAACATTGTCATATATCAATATCATTAAAAAATTGAGTTTTTTTTTAATTTTCACACGTGACGTGATATGGAATTTTGAACGTCATTTTCGGAATATGCGGAAAAATTCATTTCGGTACATCTTCATTTCAAAACAACAAAATCTTGCTTATTAGTATAATCAACAGTTAGTTGTTCCAGCAAGAAAAAGTTAAATATCTTGGACTATATCTGGACACGAGACTTATTTGTTGAAAATACATATTTGCTAAGTGCAATCAATTGAAGGAACCCAAACACACTACTGAGAACAAGCTCCTGTTCTACAAAGCGATAGATAATGAAACCAAACTAATCCTATGGCGTCCAACTCTGGGACACGGCATCTACATCTAATATCAAATCATGCGAGCGTTTCCAAGAAAAAATGCTGCGTATAATGGTGAAGGCGGGCAGCTTTGTTCATACCCAAGCCGGTTATCCGAAGGGAGCTCCAAATCCTAACGCTCAAGGATAAAATCCGGCACTTCGGCACATGTATAGCTCTCGGCTTAATGCCCATCTCAACTATTTTAGATTGCAACTGAGCACTCGCCTATATATTAAATAATTGTCGTAGCATTTACTGAATGTACTTTGTATACATTGCAAATAAATAAAGTGGGATGTATCCGTATAACTAAACTTTACTAAACGCGAAATAGAAATTAGATGTTAGCCCACAACTAAAGCCATTACCAAAATAAGATATAACAACGCCCTCTTTAAAACGAAACATAAAATACCCTCCCAAAAACTATATTAAATATTTATTAAATACTAGCTGTACCCGGCCACGCGTTACTATGGCTCTGCTTTTACGTTCAACAGATGGCGCTGTTTTTCAAAAAAAGCATGTTTTTACCTGTCACAGGTGTGACATCTATATATATAAAAACACACACGTATTCGAAGGCAACGCTGTGTCAAAATTTCAAAGCAATCGGCGAAGACCAAACGAACATTTTCATTTATATTTATATAGATATATATATATATATATATATATATAAAAGATTAAAAATAGAAATCTATTAAACATAACAAATAAACAATTAATCTGAGCTACATTCTTATGTAACTTTTTTTAATATTAAAACTGTAAGGAGAACAGTAATATTGCCGTATTTCATATTTAATTATCAAAAAGGCATGTAACGAATACAAAGACGCATACGCTTACAATTAGACAAATAAGTAATAACAAATAAGAAAAATTTTAAATAAACATATTATTTAGTAAACGTGCAGTAAGTGTACTTCAAATGTGATGCATCCAAGACAATATTGTACACAAATTTAAATAAACATAATTAATCGCTAATCACTCTAAACTTCGAATCCAATGCGTCATGTTGAAATTTCTACAGAAATTGCACCATCGAAAATCTTTCCACAGATCCGTCATACACGCAGCAGAAGTTTTCTTACATCGGTTCCATGGTGTAATGGTTAGCACTCTGGACTCTGAATCCAGCGATCCGAGTTCAAGTCTCGGTGGAACCTCGTAGCTTTTTTACAATCTGTTTATAAAGCTACGCATTGCATCGATCAGTCTAGCAGAGATTCTTTTACGCCGTCGGTTCCATGGTGTAACGGTTAGCACTCTGGACTTTGAATCCAGCGATCCGAGTTCAAATCTCGGTGGAACCTTACTCCTTTTATGATAACAATGTCCCAATTATAGAAACGTATAGTACTAATAGCACCTAATTTATTGTTTTAAATTTAATGGCAGACCACGGAGTTTAAAAAATTAATGCTATTCAGAATCCTCTGAATTGGATACAATTATAATTTAAAATTCAGGTGCTTTATTATAATAATAATTAAGTAAAAAAGTGCTTTTTAAAAATAACCACAAAATATTTGCTGTGCTGTTTATAGTTACAGAAACTCATGCACGTCAACAAAAAACAGGTGTGCTAAATATAAATCAGACATTTATATAAGGCCTGATCCAAAAGTATTTAATATTTAATATAAGAAATTATAACATCTCGATTTCGGGCAAAGGCTTCCCCCATATTCTTCCAGTTCTCCTTATTCGATGTTAGATTTCTCCATTGTTCGCCTCCCGCTTCTATTAGATCTTCTGCCCACCTGTATACTGGTCTTCCCCGTTTGCGCTTTCCTTTCCTCGGTCTCCAGCAGGTAGTTTGTTTGTCCATCGATCTTCTCATTACATGACCTGTCCAGTTTTACTTTAGTAATCTGCTAGTACTCAAAACATCTCGCACACCCGTTCGTCTCCTGATTTTTTCAAGTGGGGTTTTGTTCAAGAGTCTTATGCCAAGCATGGACCGTTTCATCTTCGTTTGATTCACCCTTAATTTGCTTTTTAACTTATTATTTAAAGACCATGTTTGTGCACCATAAGTTAGACTCGCAATAACACAACTATTAAACACTTTTTGTTTAATACGCACTGGCAATTTTGCTTGAAAAATGTGTTTTAAGCTCTAAAAACATTTCCACCCTAAATCAATACGTCTATTAATTTCTTTTTCCATGTTTTTAAACGATACATACTGCCCTAAGTATACAACTTCTACATACTTTATCATATTGGGTCCCATCACTATGTTATCCGCTCTTCTATTTGTTATGGCGTGTGTTTTATCGCAGTTAATTACCAGACCTGCTTCTTTACTTGCCAGTAGTCATCTGCAAAGCGTAAGTTTGTTAAGATATTCCATAGTTCTTTCAATGTAGCTTTCAAATATTGCCTCTAGAGCATTATATTATATATATATATATATATATATATATATATATATATATATATATATATATATATATATATATATATATATATATAATGTTTTGATCTTTTAAAGCTAGTAACATGTAGCTATGGAGAAAACTGTCGAATGCTTTACTAAAATCAATAAACATTGGAATATCAAACTCGCAGCATTTTTCAATGATTTGGTTAAATCTGTGCAGGTGATCCGTTGTTGAGTAACCAGATCTGAATCTTGCTTGTTTAATAGGTTGATATGCGTCTAGTTCATTGATTCCCAAAGTGGTGCAGGTGGACCCCCAGGTGGACCCCCAGGGGCCCACGGGAGACTCGACGGGGGTCTACGTTGGCGTGACAAAAAAAATGGGGGTTCACAATTCGTAAGCGGGGGTCCACGAAAATTTATCTGGTTTCGATAGTGAAGAACTAAAATGTTGGCTTGAGTTCACCTATCAATGTAGGCAGATAATATTTTAAGAAATTTTTTTAAGAAAAGATCGATTCCATTCACAAACGTTATTTCGGTGGCAACAGATGGAGCTCCTGCCATGGCCGGGCGATGTCGTGGGCTTATAAGCCATCTTAAAAGAATTATACCAGAGGTAACTGCAATTCACTGTGTCATCCACAACATCTAGTAGAGAAAAATTTGAGTGCTAAATTACACCAATCGCTTCAATTTGTGATTAATGCAGTTAACAAAATAAGAAACAATGCATTGAATACGCATTTATTTGCACAATTGTGCGATGAAAATGATGAAGACTTCCAACGATTGCTCTTACATACTGAAGTACGCTGGTTGTCCAAAGGTGCATGTTTAACAAGATTTTTCTCACTTTTTGAATCAATATTAGAGTTTCTGGAAAGTAAAGATCCAGATTTAAAAGAAAACCTGATCAATTTGAAAGCAGGCATCGCGTATTTGACAGATTTGTTCAAAAAATTTAATGACATTAACTTACAATTACAAGGGGACAGCCTCAATTTAATAAAAACAAAGGGTGTAATTTCAGATTTTCTTGGAAAATTGAAATTTATGAAGCACAATATTAGTCGGCGCGAATTTTCCCAGTTTTCAAACTTGTCACAGGTAGAATGCCTTGATGAGGATATTCACACATACGTTCAACATTTAATTGCCCTGCATGATGACTTTAAAATCAGATTTGAAGATATTCTGACCATGGATCATAAATCCACTTGATGAAACGGAAGTGGAGAATGTGATATTACAAGAGGAGCTACTCGAGCATAGCACTAATGAGGAACTGAAGGTGAAATTTAAAAGGGGGTATCAAACATTTTGGCTGCAGGCAGAAATACCCGAAAAATATCCTGGACTGTGGGGAATTGCGAGAAAGCTTTTGATAGCGTTTCCCTCGTCATATCTTGGCGAGAAAAGTTTTAGTGTCGTTACAAACCTTTTAACAAAAAAAAAGGAGCAGATTTAATATCACAGAACGGAGAGATTTGCGGTTATTCCTAACAAAACTGAAGCCAAATATTGATCATTTGCTGTCAATTCGTCAAGTACATCCCTCCCACTAAAATTATGACTATTTTGTGATTGTCATTGTAGAAATTACGTTACGTTATTAATATTTTATTTCAATTATATGTTATCATATTACAATGTAATATGATAACAATAATAATTAATAGTGTAATAATTACATATCTGAATAAATGCAACACAAGGAAATATACTATTTACTTTTTATTTTTACCACTCCGAATGGGGAGTTTTCTAAATAAAATATGTGAGAATTGATTGGTTTCTTGTGTTGTGGGTAGATGTCAAAGGAGTAAAGTTGGATGGAATGCCTTTTTTGATTGGCTAACTTTACTTTTTGGGACATCCACTCACAGCACAATCAATTAATTAATTAACCAATAACTCACATTTTTTTCGAGTTTTGGGAATATGTTAGAAATGTAGCTGCAGGGGGTCCACCGGAACCAGTAAAACTTTCAAAGTGGTCTATGAGAAAAAAAAGTTTGGGAGCCTCTGGTCTAGTTTAATAGCTATTATTTCCTTAATGATTCTCATAAATGTTTTGTATAAGGTAGATGTCAAGCTAATGGGTCTATGGTTATTCATGTTATTTAAGCCGCCTTTTTTATGTAGTAAGATAATAGTTGATTCTTGCCACGATGTTGGTATTGTTTTAATTTCTAAGATTTTATTGAATAAAATTAAAATTAATTCTTTCATTTTTTGCGGTATATAACTGAGGTGTTCCGCTATTATTCCGTCTTCTCCTGGTAATTTTTCATTCTTCAAACAATGTATGTTTCTTTCTAACTCTTTCATTTTTATAGCAGATTGTTTCCTCGTCCGAAAATTTTAGCTCTAATAGCTCTTCTCCTTATCGTCTCCCTTATATAAATCTTTGTAAAAATCTGTGACAATTTCAATTATTTCTTTACGGTTCCTTTTAAGTTTATTGTTAGTGTTTTTCAGTTCTGTGATCCATGAAGTACCTTTAGAGAGTTCCTTCACAATTTTTCTTATAGACCCGATTTTTCAATAAATCCGTAATTTTTTTTTTTAAATAATCTTCTCTCTTGTCTAATTGCTCTTTTCACTAATTTATTAAGTTCACAGTATTTTAAGTTGCGTCCATACTTAGTTTCAATTTTTCCCTTTTCTTTATGAGCTCTTTAGTTTTCTCTGTAAGCGCTTTGTTTGTTTTTTTCTTTATAGTTGTTCAAATATTTTATATTAGAAGCTATTGTCATACTACTACATATGAGATTATTTATTTGATTAATTCGGTGTTTACTTAATTCTTCAATATCCCAAACGTCGCTTATTTCATTTAATTTATTAAAATACGGTTCCTTGAATTCGCATGGTATTTTATGGATTTGTGGCTTCTTAATTTTCGTAGCTCTTTCGTATTTACTCTTAGCATCCTATGATCCGTAGTAAACCTAAATTTCTTTAATACTTCTATGTTAGTTATCCATTGTTTTCTATTCGATAATACATAGCCAATCTCGTTTTTTACTTGCATGTTTGGCGAAATCCACGTCTATTTCATTCCTTTTCTCTTTTTAAATATCGAGTTGACTATCACCATTTTATGTTCTTGAGCGAATTTGAGCAGCCTCCCCCCACCTTCGTTCCTTCTTCCATATCCATAAGGACCCATTATATATATATAGTAGTACTCTTTTGTTAGCATACTAATTTGACTGTTGAAATCACCCATAATTATAATATTTCTAGTATTCTTTCTTAAAGCATTTATCGCGTTACCTACTTCGTCACAGAATGCTTCAATTTCTTCTGTTTCTACTAACATTATAGGTGCATTCACTTGAGTTATTCCAACTTTTAAATTTGGCTTTAATTTCATGGGCAACGTAGCGCATCGATGTGAATAGCCTTTAAATTCCTAAATTCTATTTTTCCATTCCTGCCCAGTCCATACAAGCCTTTGCTTTGCCCAATGTAATAGAATATATGGCCTAATTTAGTTTCTAAAATTTTTTTCCAATAAGGCGAATTTCTGAAAGGCCTAAGATATCCATCCCATTTGATGTCTGTCATGGTGGACATGACCAATGATAATACAAAGTGCAAACATATGCAGCCCCAGTCCCTTTCAACGTAAGAACTTTTAGATCTCTAACATTTCTGCAAAGTGCTGTGTTGGAACCGCCTCGTCGAATTTGTTTAAATCTCGTAATAACACTGTCTCCTGTAGGATTTAATGTTTTAAGAAAAAATTCTACTAAAATATGATGAATGAGGGGATGCATTGTCATACTTAAGCTACCAATCACCCCAGCTGCAGTCATTTTTGCCGTATTGCATTTCGCAACCAGCGTGAAATTACTACTTTAATATTCTTAGCTCCTTTGACTTCAAGAAGCGTACCCATAATAAACAATGTCTTCTACATAAAAAAAGCACGTGGTTAATATTGCAACTTTTATGCACCTTCTTCAAACGTAGAAAACTAAGAGACTTTTATTGGGTCAACTTAACCATTGTTTCCAGATTCTAAACCACACGTTTAACCTTCGTTTATGCCTTTTTTGAGAAATCTAGATCATTGGTAGCATTCTGAGGCAAATCATTAGCAAATGCAGAACGATGTTCCTTATGCTCTGATAACAGTAGCCTCGAAACGAATTTTGTCACATCATGTTTCATGCGAATATCTTCCGTCGAAATTTCACAAAGTTATGTTTTTGGAATCCCTAGCTCATCTTCTAGTTCTCCAATTATCGAATTATTGTTAATTGTAGTCCGTATATATTCAACATTTTCTCCTGTTCTTTTTTTAACACATGGATCACTTTCAATTGGTTCTCGACCATCTCTGGAATAGTTTATATCGTGCTGTTATTTATAGTGCACTCCTTGCATCGTTCCCGAATACTTATTAAATAATCCGAATAGTTTCCGCTGACGCTTCGCTGAAAATATCAAGCAGATTCGCTGCTTCATCCGCTAAATCATTGCATACACTACATGTGCTCACTCATCGACATCTAACTCCTAACCGACTCGATCCATGAAGGCTTCCTCGCTCATGCATGCGCATTACAATCCATTCTCATCGACCGTTGAATTATATGGTGGCTACATTACTGTTCTCATTATATAATTTAGCTGGATATTTTCGGGAGAGACCTCGTATATATCTACTTCAACTAAGTCGGGATTATATCATAAAGATGAATACTATCGTAAAAAAAAATTATAAAACTATTTTGGATGTTTACAAAACTTAAGATATTTGTATTTACATCAAATCTACTATCATCCATCCATGAGATACACCAAGCTACCAAATAATACATTATATACAACAGCCTTATAGCCACGATTTTATACATGTGTACCTTTACACATTGTTAAATAACATTCAGCGATTTATATCTCTGGTGATCATGGATCAAAACTATATATAAAAAACTAGCTTAATAAAATATAAGGATCAAGGGTTCGTAAGAGTAACGGAAATTATATAGATTGCTGATACCTACACAACAATAAAAACCCTGAAAAATGCTCACTGAATCTCTGTCAACAAATCCTATTTCCACATCCAAGAAGACATGAGCCGCCTAATCCCTGGGCAATGCATAGCCTACTATGATCTGGAACATAACAACTAAGAGAGATAACATTGACAAAAAACATAAGGAAGGCATGAGAAAACCACCTCATTATTTTCCCAAAATAAAAAGCAGATAGCACAACTTAAGGTTAAACAACATTCACCAGCGGACAACCTCCTCACAACAGCACAAGATCGAGATGAATTTTCCTCCGTCAGGGGATGCACCGGAAGAAGAATAATAAAATATATCTAAACGGACACCATAAAATTATTACCATCTCTATTCACAAATGTCCAATATCCCGCCTCTACACGCAATTCACTTAACAAAACAAAAAGCCGATCAGAAAATAATGACAAAGTAACAGAAACCGTATAAGCTTAAAAAATAAACTAAACAACGTAAGCCAACAAATATGACGGAAAATTAACAATTACCGAATTTATATTTATAAAAAGAATCTAGAAAACATTGAATAATGTTATATAGAGCACTTTTGAAGATAAATGTACCCCATTTATTCCGATCGTCATCAATGAACATAGACCACACACATATAGTTCAATTGTGTATATGAAAAACTACCCGCCAACAGCAGATGATTTTAATAAACCCAAGCTATCACTAGAACTGAAAGGATATATCAAATTCATACCATTAAAGAAAGATCTAGGGCAGAATTTAATCCCCAACGCAATTGTTTTCCTAGTCATACTCATCAATGCATGCTTAAGAATGAGTTACTTTCTCAACAAATAGAAACATGCCCACATACTTATTCCCCAAACCTAAAAAAAAGCAAAATTGAGTGCAGCTCTTCCAGACCTATAAGGCTTCTCCTAACCCTATCCAAGCTACTTGAAAGAGTCGTCCTTACACGTCTTAACCAAACATTGAACGAACATCATATTCTACGGTTCACTCATTTTGAATTCCGAACAGGTCTGTGCAGTACAACAGCTGCAAAGAGTTGTAGAAATTATAGAGAGGGGGTACGCAGCTAAATACTACACGACGGCAACCTTCTTAGACATTACCCAGGGCTTTTATAAGGTTTGGATAGATGCATTAAAATTTAAATTATTTTACTTGCCACTTCCTCATTACTTCATTGGTATTATCTTTTCGTTTCTGGAGAACAGGTCCTTCGCAATCCGAATTAGCACCGCTGTCTCATCTTCAAAGTAATACGTGCGGGAGTACCCCAAGGCAATGCCTTTAGCCTCACATTATTTAATACTTCATAAACATGCCCAACCCACAAAAAGCAACCTAGCATTATTTACTGACGATACAGCTATATTAACACAGGACAAGATCTACTCACGACCACTAATCGTCTCCATACAGCCATTATTACATTGAGTAAATAATACAATAAATTGTGTCTAACTCCGTGCGGGGTTGCTAGATTCCCCATCGGGCACCTCCCCAAGCTTCGGATAGGAAACGCTTCTCAGAAATGAATGGTACCGGGTAAATAAAATATCCGGGGTATACAAAAACTAGCTAGGGAAAAACTCCGAATAACAAACAATAGACATGAAGTGCGATGAAAACGATGACAAAATGAGTATAAACCTCACCGCTGATTCTGATAGGGTGCAAGCCCCGGTGGTCGGCGTCGGCCTGATGGATTTTGGGAGAGGCCAATTGCACGATAACAAATTTAATTCGGTAGCCAAGAAGCTGGAACAACCCGAAGGAACAGGGAAGGGATATGTGACTGTTCCTGATAATGATACTACTTCGAAAGAAAAGAAAGACCAAAAACTGAATACGAATGGCTATCAGTCGCTCAAAAAAAAACGAAAAAAAGAAATGACAAAGCTTAAAAAGCAAAAGAGCGTAAAAAGACAATGGATACCCCATAAAAACTAAACGAGGCGCAGTTCTCATATAACCAAGAGAGGGTAAGATATACGTTCAAACCCTGGAAGAACTAAAGCCAAAACAGATTACGTTAAAACGACGGTGAGGATCATCCGTAAGACACAGAATAGTAAAATTGTAAAATTAAAAACGGAAGCGGAGGATAGACAGACGAAGAGCCATCCAAGAAGCTCTCAGGGACAAAGGTATAGTAAGGGATCTGACCTCCAAGATCAGAGACCTTGATTGCCTTACAAAGAAAGAAGTGCAAGAAGCACTACGATAAGAGACATATAGTCTAATTTAATGTAAGGTAGATGTCTTTGAACCTAATGCATGGAATCAAAACGGCCCAACAGCTGCTGAACCGCTTAAGGGAAAATTAGGATCGACTGGGTCAATTGCTGAATAAGGTAGAGGCTCGTAGCACCGTGCTGTTACAGATGTCTAGGGTACGATTACGTGAGAACAGCCTTTAGAGACCAAGGCAGAACGAGGGCCTGCCGAAAGTGCGGAACCAATGGGCAGAAGTCAGCGGAATGTCAGACCAGACCAGACTTGGCCTGTTTCTTATGTATAGAGGATAGAAAACCTCCCGAAAGGCCAACGCATTTTCCTGTAACTGGAACGTCCTCGGTCTTTAGGGCAGTCCTTAATAAATAAAGAAACCCGGAAAAATGATCAAGATTCTTCAGGGAAACATAAATCGAAGCAGTACGGTTCATGAGCTACTTTCGCAGCTAGTAACTGAGTGGGGAGTTAACGTACTCATCTTGAGTGAACACTGCCGGGATAATCTACCGGCTGTGTTTCACAAATTACGTGAGTACGACGGCTGTCTGAGTAACTGCGGCAAAAGATATCAGAGGACACGGAAAAGGGCGCGATTTCGTGTGGGTGAAATTAGCAACGTAACTTTCGTGAGTATCTCCTACCTAACCTTACCGCGGAGGAATTCGCTTATAAGGCGGATGATCTGGAAGATCCCCTGAGAGCGATTCCTGGTACCATTATAGTAGCTGGAGATTTTAATGCGAGGACGGTCGAGTGTGGAATATATGAAACTAACAGAAGGGGCAGAATACTACTCGACATGTCGGCGAGGCTCGGACTCCTGGTTATGAACGAGAGCATGATAGTGCCAACCTACAGGAGACCAGAGTTTGGCAACTCTATACCTAATGTAACATTTGCCTCTGACGAAACAACAAGGACAATCTGAAATTGGCTGGTAACCGAAGAATATACTGGTAGCGATCACTAGTACATACTGACAGACGAATAAAACACTACGTCCAGCACAAAGGCAGCATTTCCACGCTGGAATATACGACTACTAAACCGTGAGGCTTTTGTAGGGGGTAATAATGAACGCCCTAGCCTCCTCCGATGAAGGGTGGAGACCCTTGTTGACTATACGACAGCTCTGATCACGCGGGCATGCGATGCAGCTTTTCCACGAGTGAGAAATCATGATCGACGACAGCCGGCTTACTGGTGAACAGACGAAATAGCAAATCTACACAAAGAATGCCTAAGAATCTCTCAAGAGAGAGGCTTAAAGTGTGAACTATGTCTAGCGAACACAAATCAGTGCGTAAGAGGCTACGAAACGCCATTAAACAGAGCAAACTTCAGTGCTGAAGGGAGTTGTGCTCAGAGATTAACAAGGAAGTCTGGGAGCTTAGGCTACAAGATTGTGACTCACAAACTAGAAAAAACGAAACCGACAGAACTATGAGCGCGCGCGTAGTAGAGAACATAATCAACGGTCTCTTCCCTTCGCACCCACCAAGACAAAGAGTAAGCTACATAAGCCGTTTTTACAGAAGACGAGCTTCTCGGAGCTCTGTCGTCGCTCAAAAGTGGCAAGGCATCAGGACCAGATGGCATCCCAGCAGAACATCTCAGAATAGTCGCTTTGCGGTGCCCGGAATTACTGTTGAAGATGTATAACACGTGTCTGGCAGAGCGGGCTTTTAGCTCTCGATGAAACATTAGTTCTCATCAGGAAGAACAAGGATATACCCCTCTAAGCTTATTAGACACTCCTGAGAAAGCAAAAGAAATGTTCCTGAAGTCCCTAATAATGAACGCTATCTGAAATGCCGGCGACCTTTCAAGACAGACAGCACGGCTTTAGAAAAAGACGATACGAGAAGTGACGGATGCGATTCAGAAGACTGAGGAATCATGCCACGCAGCAATACCGATGGTGTTGTTGATTATGCTAAATGTCAAGAACGCTTTCAACTGGGCGAGGTGGACGAACATCCTAGGAGCTCTAAAGACCCGCAGAGTGCCTAGATCACCTGAGGGTGGCAGACGACTACCTAAGTGACCAACAGCTTCTATATAAGAGTGACAAGGAATGGAAGACGAGCCCTATCACGACCGGGGTGATGCAGAGGTCCATTCTGGGTCCAAACTTCTAGAATACGCTGTACGATAGCAGACTGGAGATACCAGATAATGTCTTTTTGGCTAAGCACACTTCTTCGTATGTCCTCGGTAAACAGAAGCGCTGTTGCGAATAGACATAATAAGACAAAGAAGGATCACGCCCGAACATATTTCATAGAGCGGGTACTCTGCGCGAAAAAAATGAGACTGAACGAATCGACTACAAGTGAAAATACAGGTCAAAATAAGACGGTACCCATGAGGGGATAAGGACAACCGAAGTTGGCTGGAAACTACCGCGGAAATTGAGGTGTGGTTTTAGTAGGTAGTCTACTATGGAGGACTACGAATCCCACACTTAAGAAAGCATCAATCGCTCGTTTATACATCTATGGAAAAAATGCTGCCTATCACTTAACCCTTACAAGTGTACAACTAAAGTTTTTAACTTAAAACGCATAAAAAGAGCACGACAGCATTCACATAAATAGAAAGCCACTAAATATCTTAGAGTTTATCTCGACATCAGATCTGTATCTACATCTTGGATAATAGAATAAAATTACTTTATCCTCTTATCAACCACAATAGTCCACTACGCATCGCATCTTACTCTATAAAACACTTCGAAGACGGATTATTACCTACGCTTATCCAGTATCGAGTACAACCTCTAAAATGGACACCAAAAAGCTTCAAATTTTTCAGAATAAGGTTCTCAGAATACCTGTTAATAGGCAGTATTATAAAAAAAATACAAAATTGCTACAGTGTCAAAAACAAAAAAACGATTGATATTTTGAGAAAAATACAACAAATACAGAAGGTCGATGAATAATGACAAAAAACAAGCGAAATCGGCATTTAACGGCAACCAGTTAATGTTTCAACTGAAGGGAAGATTAAACGAAGCTGGATTGTACGGAAGAATAGCTGGTCGAAAACCATATCTTCGACTAATATATAAAAATGAATTAAACAATATAACATAAACTTTGAAAAAGAAATGATTGAAAGAATATTTTGTGCAGCAAATCCAACTTTGAAGTGTTTCGTTCAAAAGACTTCTTCATCCAAAGTGTATAATTTCTTCAGTTAAACATAGTGTTTTTCAGACACTGGTTTAAGAAGCATATATAGAAACGAAAGAAAATGAAACAATATTGAATCAAAATGGTATACTTCATGGACAAAAATCGTTGTAAAGGTTACAGGTCAATGACTGCGGAGTTCCTAAAACAAAAGTAGGCATAAAAAAACTTAAAATCAAACTCCCATCTAACATCAAAAAAGATCTTTGAGACTTGTACCAACATTGCTTCTTTCAATTGTATAGTGTGTCTTCTTTTGCCTACTTACAACCATCGTCTGAGTTTTGAGTTTATTAATCTTCACGTTAATTGATTTTAAGCTATTATTAAATATTGTAAAAGTGTTGTTCATTGTCCTTTCATCTCTTACAATGATAACCATATCATCTGCGTATAACAATTTTGAAGCTTTTATGTCTTGTGTCTTACTTTATATTGTTTTACTTACTTTTTACCTCTTTGATAACTTCATCTAAAACTACTATTAACAGTAAAGGGTAAATGGCCCCCAAAAATAATTTTTAATTTTCTTTTGTACATATTCTTTATTTTGTTTCTAAATTTTATCCAAGTTTTTTATTTATCCCCTTTATTAGTTTTTTTAACTTTATTTCTTCATCTTTATTTTTTCCAGTCTTTGTTTCTGCGAAGTTGGATATTTTTACCAAATTTGTTTGTTTTTTCCTTTTGATTGCTGTTTTTATCTCCTCAAACCACCAATGCGTTGTTTTAATTTGAGAGTTTGCAATTCTTATGGTTTCGCATATTTCTTCTGCTGCTGTAATGATATTTTTTTCAAAATTCAATCACATATGTTCAACTGTACTTTGCGTATTTATTTTTCTCATTTTTGTACCAAAAGCTCTTGGTATCTATTTTTAAATTGTACATAGCATCTAATCTTTCTATTCTAAATTGTTCTTTTATTACGTTTTTCTTTTTCTTTGTTTTTGGTTTTCTATTATACCTCCAATAAGTAGTGATGCCTTCTAATTTCTGATCCTCTCCTGACTTTTTCGTTTATAATATTTCTCTAAATATTTTTACTAACTAAAAATTGGTGTATTATTGATCTCATTTCTAATCTTTATTTCTCTTTTATATATTTTTTGTGCTGCAAATATATGTTTGCAATTATTAATTCATTATATACGAAAATTTAATGTCCTTTTTCTATTTGTATTTCTCTGTTTCTGTTTTCCCAAGCACCTTTCGATTCCTTTGTTATCGTTACCTACTCTTCTGTTAAGATCCCCCATTAGTATTGCATTGCATTTATTATCGTTTATTTCCTGTTGTAATACTTGAAAGAATTTATTCTTTCCTCTCTTTTCGCATCCTAATTTGGGCAGTAGGCTATCACAAATATATATTCTTCCTTTTTTTATCTTTACTGTGGGAATTTTTTCTCTAACAAACTTTTATGTTTTTTTGTATTTCATTCTACTTTCTTTTACTATTAAGCCAGCAGCAGCTCTTCTTTTCTACCGCGACCTTATCGTCCAAAAATTATCTGTCACTTTTTTATTCATTTCCTTTTATTTTAGCTTCTATGTCTGTCTTTTGAATCCCATTGATTAATTCTTCTTCTTTTCCTGTATAGCTTTTTATCTTCCATGTTCCTATTATCATGTATATTTTCGTTTCTTTATCTTTATCTATTTTCTTACTGGTATCTTTCTCTTTATTACTATTATTTCTTCATTTCTCCTATTAATTTCGTTTGCCAAGTTCAATGCATTAGTCGTCAACATAATCTGTACTTTTAAATATTTTAGTATTTCTTTGGTTGAGTAGTCTTTAATATCATTTCATCGTCATCCATTCCATTTATTGTGCCTTCAATTCTACTGACCTATATTCCACAAATTTAACTCTTTAACTTGTAAAGTGAGTAAATGGTCATTCAACATAATTTAATGTATTCCTAAAGTTGTTCCTAAAACAAATGAGAAACTAAAAATATTGGATAGCAAAAAGCAAAGTTGACTAACTTATTCCGATATAGTAATACTAGGTGATGTTATATTAGTAATGGCATATAATGTATTGCTATTGATTATATCATTTTAATGGGCAACAATCTAATTAAAAATACTATGCCACGCAATCATTAGAAAATATACTAAGATTGATTATATAGAACATCTAGAACGTTTCAAATAAACGGTTTGCCATCATAAAGAGACATATTTTGAAAGTCTGAATACCGTTTTAAACTTCCCACTCGCCTCAACGTATAATTTTCTTGCAGGATCCATTGTCATTATTTTTAGACTGCTTAACCAACCTCTGTAAAAACTGGCTTTTCTCATTTAATGTATAGCCAAAAGAAAGATTCATCACCAAACAGCATATTATCCAAATCAAGGTTGATGTCTTTCTTAGCCCATCTTATCCTGTTGTAACGTTTTTTTTTTGGGAGAAATTTTATTACGGTCCTGTTAAACTTAATTGTGTGGTCATGTCATTTTCATTTAATTATTACAAGACACACAAATATACATACTTTCCGGCAATCGTTTTTGGTTAGCTAAAGATTTTAATGAATAGTTAGTTTTATGATACGAACCACTTGCTTTCCCAAGAACTTTTTAATGTATTAAACTAACACGCACTTATACTACTTATGAACTAGTGCGTCACATACACCCAAGAGTTTCCCAGCGAGCCTTGAACTCACCTGCGCCGCTTCGCGGACACAGGAGCAAGACTCAACCACAAGATCACAGCAACAGCCTTCCATATATGTTACAAATCCCAAACCTTTTTTTGTCATGCCCCACCAAAGCATCCCCAAAACCCGTTTTCACTGCACTGTGAGATGTAATTTTTCTTTATTCAAAAAATAAACTCCGTTAACGTCGAGGAAGCCTAAAATGACATTAACTAGTAATAATTCATTTTCAAATTGCCCCCTTAAAAACAAAATTGTTCCCCTGTGCGTTGAGAACCACGGAATTAGATTATGAAGTTTAAGGGCTAAAGTCTTCAATCAAAAGCATGCAAACAACCCATATTTGTTCTTCTGTAAACCGTCAGTATAAAAAAAATTTATCGACTAGAATGTATATCAAACCACGCACAAAAATAAATTAAGAAAAAATTGACTTACTTTGGAAAGTCGGTCTCATCCTCACTGTCACTTGCAGGAATTTCCACCTTTTCAAAGTATTTATCCACAACTTCTATTCCCCTGAGCACGGCTTCTTTCATATCAGCTATCCTGTTTTCCTCTGAAGGTTTCTCGTTCTGGATCTAAATCAAAAAAATCTAAATTTGATTCCTATTCATATCTGCTGTCCGTTTTTTAACTTAAGTATAAGAATCTCAGTTATCTTAAATAATTAAAATCAATTAATCTGAATGCAATTACAATGCAACTCGAAAGGAAACTTTGCTATAAACTGCATATATAGATAATTAATAATTTACTAAGCTTATAGTGCTAGTGATGGTGATTAAAATATTTGCTACGTTACGTAAAAATAAGATTAAAATTAAATTTAGAAAAGCAACGAATACCTATTAATATTATATTTCCTTCGCCCACACCCACAACGCACCAACACGTGCCGCAACTTCAGTATCGAAATCCTCCATTGCTGCATGAAGCAGGAAAATGGAAAATTATAAAAAGAATTTAAAAAGATCTATAAATAGCCCAAGTAAATTCAATACAAAAGAAAAAAATCTACAACTATTAGCTTAACTCCCCTTTACCTAACATAAATGATTATAGAAATATAACCAAACCACCCCACTACAATAAAATATCTCCGCACTCAACAAATTGCTAAATATAACTACTAATCTAAATCTTCTTGGTTATGATCAAGTAAAAATTCCACCTGAGAGTCTATACAGTCACTAAACAACAACAAAAAATGATATTCAAACATAATTTGAAATATTATCATAGTGTTCAAATGGTCTTCATACATGTTTACTATTTCATTAACTTTAACAAATTAAAACGGGTAACAAAAGATAAAGATTTCAAAGCAGAAAACATTAACCATTTTAAAACTAAACCATCGCTAATAATATTAAATCTGCTGAAAGTAACAAAAATATGTACGAAGTGAAATATCTATCTTGTATCTACAAATTTGATCAGAAAGTAAACTAAAAAATGTGGCGTGGTCCCGGTTCTTGATTTACACGAGGAGGTCCGTGCGTAGTAAAAAAAACCGCCTATACATTTGAACGAAAAGTAAACAAAGACAGCTGATATGAACGGAGCATGGCCGAGGTCTTATCTCTTGATTTACACGAGATCCGTCCGTTCGTGCACGCACCTCAGAGCTGCTTGCCGAATCGACCGTTGTTCAAAATTTATAAGTTCCCATCTTGCAAAAATTTGAGAGAAGGCGGGTGAAAAATTGTCAGCCTAAGACGCCAAAATTACCTTTTTGCGGGCAACCCTTAGTAAACTACAAATTTAAATTCGAGCCCCCATAATGAAAGATTCCCCATTGCTGCGTAAAGTATACAGAGATTCGTGGAATTGAACAATGCCCACAAAGAAAAATCAAAAAACAAATATATCACACTGCAAATTATAAAAATTGTTCAATCTATACATACTTGCAAAATAAAAAATACTTAGCGCTCAGATCTAATAAGTCAACAAATGAAAGACAACGTGTTTTGTACAGTCTGTACAAATATTACATATTGCCAAATAACAAACAATACACAACTACAAGAACTATTTCGAACAAATGAAACTGTACAATTCAAAACTATATTAAAAACAATTATGAAACCAAATGAACAGTAGTCTAAACTTCTAAGTATAATGATTTCCGAATTATTAAGATTGAATTTCTAAAAATACCATAACGAAACGCCAATAGTCTAGGGTCCACATACAAATAAAGTTAAATTTTGACTTTGACATTCTGCTAATTTCAAAAGTCCATTTTACAAAGGTCCAGCACAACTCTTGAAGGAGTAACTGTTATAATCAAATCATTGATAAAGAGTTATTCCATACCAGATCGTCGGGTCGTTGGACACATTTCTGATTTTAAGAAACAACTTATCATCTGACAGTTTCGAAAGTTCTCAAAGCAGGGATTTCAATGAAATGTTATGTTAGTTGATAAAAAATTTCAACACGCCAATAAAGACGAGCAATTTCTAATTCTACTTTATCTAAAATTGGTTTTAAACATTTGTTTTTGTTAGTTTTTCGCAATAAATATCGTACAGCCCACATATATGAAAGCGCACGGGAGTGCGCCAGGCCAAATTCCGACCTAACGCATGCAGTGCGTATATTACACGAACCCATTGGCGCCAATTTTAACCTCCCCATAATTTTTCTTTCTTTGGAACATAGTTTAAATATGATACGATATTACGTCTTTTATCCTAGCAAGGATTTTCTAGTCTGCAACTTGGCTATTATTTCCTTTGTTTACCTGATGTATTTGCACAGTGACATAAAGAAAAAATAAAAATAAGAAAACCAAGTTACAAACTAGACAATCATTGCTAGAATAAATGAGTGTAGGAATGATGTAAAAATTTGAGTTGACTAACAAATATGGCGGGGTAGAAATACATGAGAAACTGGGAACCGGGTTAGGTTTACAAGGAAAAGCCCTTCCTTCTGGCGTTCAGTTGGACTGTACACCTGTCCTCCTAAACAAATGGCTTGGCCTTAATTTGTTTAGATCTCAAAACTTTTATGGGCTAAAAGTTTTTGGATAGGAACTTGGCCTTGGAACATTTAAGTTTTTTGGGGAGGATGCTACATTACAGAGCTTCCTTTTTATGTTTCTCATAAAACTCGTCAATGAGCTCTCTTCCTGTAATCTGCCTTAACATTATCATCTTTTCATGTGTACAAGTTAAAAGCACCGCAAACGTATATTTCGATAAACAGTTACGTCTGTTTTTTTTGCCGGAAAATCGATTTTGAGATTTTTTTAGAAAGCTGAAAACTTTTTTTATTTCTTCTATATCTCAAGTTACCGCAAAGATATACATGTATATATATACATATATATTTCCACATTCGCCAAGCCATTTTTTCCGCCCTGCAAGTTGGGACTTGTTTCTTCAGAAGAAACGTCGTGTTTTTTTGGATCATAAAATTAATTTCAGGTTTTTATATTTCTGAAAGACTAACGACCTTATTAATTTATTCGTATCTTTATACCTATGCATGCATGCTCGCCGCGCCAGTTTTTCCGCGGTGCAAGTTTCAACGAGTTTTCTCGCCAGTTACGTCGTGACCTTTGAACGAGCGTTGAATTTGATATCATTATGTCTAAATGTTCGCAAAACAAAGGATTTCGTAAAGATCCAAATAAAACAAAGTGTGGTAGGAATAAAAAAATAAAGTTTTATATGCTGATAAAAAATCTCAGCAATCCTCAAAAGATGCGAGAATCAAGAAAAAAAGTAGCTTGATGAGCAAGAACTATTCAAGAGGCCCCAAGATTACTTTATGGCGCAGAAATCGCAGACTGATGATTGGTAAGCATTTTGTCTATTATAATTGTAAATAGTTGAATGCGAAATAGAAAAAAACTCTAAATGCGTTTTTCTCAAAATGGGGATTTTTCGCGCGGTGGACACGATTTCTCGGAAACCATTAATCCGATCGACCTAAATTTTTTTATGTGTTTATTGAAACAATAGCTTGTCTGTATTCTACAACCAATTCTCCAAATTGAACCTAAAATATTTTATTTTACTTTAGAAGAGGAGAAAAGGACGTTTTTCCAAGAATTTTTTTCGCAAACTGGTATTTTTTTTCTACTGACCTTGACAACTTGGTTGTAGAATACAGACAGGATATATATGTTTACTTTAAGATGCCGTTTGATTTTTTGTTTTGGCGATACTGGTGCAAAGATATCCTGTCCACCGCACAACGCACGGTTTTTCAGGAGACAACTTCGGCGCCTGGTGGAGTTGAAATAAATAATATAATTAAAAAAAAATTGGTTTTTGTACGACTAGATATATCTTTTCAAATGCACGAAATCTCATATTTCTAAATAAAATAGATTTCTATAAAAAAAATTATGAAAATTGACCAATTTTCACCCAAAAAAACAGACGTCCCCCTGAATTTAGTTTACCTGAAACCCGTAATTATTTAGTCAAAGCTAAGTAATTTCAATATTAGCCAGTTGATAAATATTTTCCGTATTTTTAGTTGACACCTTAACAATAATTTCTTAGCTAAAAAAGAAACCATGTTATTGCAAAAATGATAACTAAACGAAGATATAATTGTAAGTTTCATCAAAAGGGTAAGAACATACATTTTTATTAAAAGACCGTTTATTTCTTGTCTATGGTTAGTCAAACAGTTAACGTTTTAAAATGAGTAAGTGATGAATTTCGGTTCACTTCTATTACGTAAAGAAAAGAATTTATTTTGGTATAGATTTCTATACACTTGATAGCGTCTCTGTAAATAACCGGATTATTATAAACAGGAAATTATAAATTTACAGTTAAATTATTTAATATATGGTGCATTTTTCGCCCATCCATACTTAGATTATATCAATCTACAATATAATCTCTTTCTTCATCTAATTCGTATGGTACTAAGTACTCAATTTATTTACGAAAACAGGGTTTAATTTAAAATTAAACTTCTCGACCGTTTAACCAAATGTTCCAAAATATGCACAAATATTTAGCATTATAAAAGAAAATTTCCAAGAAAATGTATTAACCTCAAAATGCTAAGCATAATACAAGACAAACTTTCACTTCAATTCCTATAATTTCCCAAGATATCAACGTAATGATACGAGGACTATTTATTTTCAACTAGCAGTATATTGCATGGACAACATTATGCTTATATAGTAGTAATACGTGGATGAATCCCCTCAACCACAGCACCACGTTGGCGATTATATAGAAGTATAACAAAACGAAATATGAAGTACATAGATATACTAGCGAAAGTGGGAACATTAATTCTCAATCAAACTTTGACAGTGGCCTTAAAGATATAATAAAATTATGATAAATGTTAATAATTATAGGGTGCATTAACATTATCATCAGAAAAAATATTGCTAAAATTAAAACTAAGAAAAAAGAATGAAAGGTAACAATACTAAAAATTAACAAGGAAAAAATTATATAAAAGTGTGGAATACAAAAACGAAAACAAAATATGCATAAAAATACCAAAAGAAAAAAGATAAAAGAACTAAAATGGACATACATAGCAAAGAGATTGGAAACTTATTAAGACGCTGACAGAACGAACAAAAAATGAAATTCAATGGGCCACGGTATATCAATTACAATATTCTAAACAAAAACTAAATGGCAAAGAGAAAGAAAGTAAAAAAAGAAACTAAAGCAGTAGAAGACAAAAACATGTTGTAGCTGATTAACGCCACAGAAGTAGAAATCATTTAAATAATGCAGAAGCATAAAAACAGAATCAAGCCAGGTAAAACGATATACAATTAACTAAATATGGAAAAGAGTAGTAGTTGAAATAATCAAGAAGATTTGCAAAACAAAAATATGCTGACACTCATTTCTAAGAATAGCAACAAATCACAATGCTGCAAAAGGAGAATAGCATTAATGGACATGGTATACAAAATAATACTCAAAGTAATAAAGAATCAAATAGAAATTTTCTAGAAAAACACCAAAGTATGTCCTGAAGTTTAGAAGTTGCGGAGAAGTATCAGAGTTTCATGATGTGAAGACCAGCAAGACAAATTAATCTATTATTTGACCTGATAATAGAAGAGTTAATAAGAAACAATCTCATGACAGTTAGTGGAACTACAATCAACAAAAGCAACAATAGCAACCAGACGCTGATAAAAAAAATACTGGAGAAATTAATTAGAAACACTTGGGAATGATGGGTAAAAGTCATAGACCAAGAGGCGTAAGAAAAGAAATCTTCAAGCAATAAGCCAAAAGATCTATTAACACTTATTCATATATACCCTAAAATGTTGTTATTATTATCAAAATACATTATAGTTATTGTAACGAATTTCTGAACGACCCCCCCATAAGCATTAAAAATCGCGACTAACCTCGGGATTGTTGACGAGCCGTCACGGTCGAGCGGTAAACATAATGTCTTCTATGGAAGCAGTCACAGTGCATATGCGAGAATTCGAAAAATACGGAAATTTCCATATGGTTTCTGTAGGCCCCGGAATAGATTCCTAATTGCATAAATATGCAACTATGCTAGTGCAACATTTATAGTGTTACCGATAAATAAGCCATAGTGTAATTTTATATTATTAATTCTTTGTGTAGTCTACATAAATATTATTAAGTAATTTAATTACTTTCAAGTAAGATAAATAAGCAGTTTTAGTATATTTGAGAGAGAAAACGTTACATATTACAAAAATTATTTATCACAACATTAGGCAGTACTATGGTACTCTAGGCAGTCTTTTCGTAGGCGACTATTCAGTAGTATAATCATCACTGCCACTTCAAACAACCTTTATATGTAATTAAGTTGTCATTGTACTACATTGTACACAGCTCCCTAGCAAACGTCAACAGATGTGCATTCCTCTCAACATTCACTGGACAAACTCATAAACGCTTATTGTCACAGTCACGAACAATACAACCGAAACATTATCAAATGAATTGAAGAACTTTCATTTATGTTTTTAAAACTAAGTCTTCCTCTGTTCTCTCCCCCCGTTTCTCTTTATCTCTCTCCCCCTACTTCCGTCTCTCCTCTTTTGCTCTCCAACTTTAATCTCTTCTATTTTTTAAACTTTCTTAATTCTTATTTTTATATCCCTCCTTTCTATTATTCTGCATCCCTCTACCCCTCTTCAATTCTACCTCTCTTCAGTTCTCTTGCCCCCTTCTTCAGTTTTCCCTCCGTCCTCTCCTCTTTCTATTCTCTACTAGGCCCTATTTTTCTATTCCCTTTTCCCTTTTTTTCAAAAAATCCCACTAAAAGCTGCAATAAAGACAATAATTAGGTCCTACTGTTTTACTGTTATTATTTCCGGGAACGCTGATGATTAATATGCAATTCAAAATGTTTACTCATAAGAACATAAAAAATTAGTTTGCGCATTTTCTCTTATTCATTTGAAATAAATTAGTCCTCATTTTCTTATTCACCAATAATTTACTTAAAAAAATCATTAAATTGTATTTTAATAAAATTTGTTGTAATTGTTATTGTGGTTAGCGCCAGTGTAGCCGCGTGGTTGAGACATATGACTATGGCTCAGATATCTGACATAGCCTACTCAGTCACTAAAAATAATCGAGTACCTGCGTTAATTTCAAGCAAAGAGTTGCCTAAGGCATGGTGCTTGCCAGATCGGCCCGCATCAGAGACGACGCGCGATAATCGAGTAGAGAGAGCCTTAACCTCTCAGTTCGCAAGCCGTACTCCCACGCAGGGCAATAAAGCCCCACCATTATTATTCAGATTACTAAAACAATTGTCTTCTATGGCAACTGATTAACCTCACTCCAATTTTTCTCAATCGGGTTGGTCATTTACAAGAAGTGAATATTCATTTAGTAAAATAGACACAATTATGCATCATCATCAAAAATCTGAAATCAATTCAGCTCTTGGCATATTCTTATTGTAAGCATGTTTATAAAAGTGTGACAACTGACTGATATCAGTGTTAAAATAAGAAAATTAGAATGCAATAAGCATAAAACAACTATATTTTCATTTTTGAAATGGTGGGCACATATAACCAGAATTATCCTAGCTTCTGGTAATCTGTATATCATAAAAACTACACTAAAAATGCTAGCACTTCTATTTTCCAAGTTGTCTATTGTAGTTAACTTCTATTACAAGGGCACTTGAATTAAAGAATGCCCTTATGTTTTACAATCAAAATTTTAATATTAACAAATGAATGGGCTTTTTTAGGGCTATTTTGACACATCATGTCGCCTATTCTTAGTTCATTAGAGCAAGTTCAAATTTGGAAACTCAATGTTACGTCCCTAAATTCCTCTAAAGGTGTCTGTCGCAGATAGTGGATGAAACATCAAGAGTAACAAGTACAATGGCCCGAGGACAAACAAAAAGATTCATTTAAGGTAATGTTCAATACTCTTGATATTTGAAAAAAATTCTATTACGTGCATTATATCCCAAGTAATTCAAGTACTTTCAATTCTACTTATGCAAAAACTGCTAAATAAAAGACTAAATGACGAAGATTTGGTATATTACGCAAATTAAGGTAAATCGAAGAAAAAGACAAGGAAGAAACTAATAAAAAAATTGATATTAAGGAGAGCAAAAATAACGAAAAAACTGGAATAATATAAAAAAATATCCTCCAGTGTTTTCTTTGTTGAATAATTTAGTCTGCAAATACAAACAACTTTCTTTACTATGTTAATATAACAGACAGATCAAGTGACCTTCCATCTTGGGGGAACACACGTTCCTGAAGTGATAAAAATTTTTCTTGGACTATTATGATGTACCATTAAGGCAATTATGAGTATGAATGAATTTCCATTAATGCTTTAATTTTAAAACTTAACCGATAAACTGTTATCATCTAACAAGAGAACAAAATAAATTCCATTTTGTGGATACTTGTTATGAAAAATAGTTATATACCTAAGATGTCTACATATGGGGAATCTACGATTTCATGGAGAGGAAGACTATTCTTCAACCAGTACATAAAGAATACAAAATACACATAGAGTTTTAAATTATATAAACTGTATAAGTCACATTTGAAAGTGAAAATTTACTGTAAAAAATCAGAAGAATACAATAGATTCACAAGCTTTGCTTCTTCTGTAGTTCCACATCTAATGGTAGATTATTTACATAAGGGCTACAAGAACAATTTCTATACCTCCAGTGCCTTGGTCAACTTCCTCACTCTTTGCCAAAGTTTTAGTTGTAGAACATTACAAAGTAACCAGAAATAAAGCCCAAACGCTGTTGTAATGCATAAGTAGAAAAAGAAAAAGCTGTTAACGAAAAAAAGTGTTATGTAAGTGGAAAGACAGGAGCAATGTCCATTATGCCCAAAGTAAAAATTATTGAAGTATTAAATTGTAATGGGAAAATATCTGATCAAATGCTCTCATCAATCGAATGGCCAATTTATTTGAGATATACATACAAATTAAATATATTTTACACATCAAAGCAAATGTATCTATAATGACTAGTTTGAAGTTAGATAAGGAAGGTATAAAAGTTTTAACTAAACATGGAAGCAACACTAGTCAAGGAACCCAAGAAAGCATTTCTACCCACAGAAAAAATATTATGCAAGAAAGCCATGCTCTGCATGTGCACCAGGAAGCAGAAAAAGCAAGTCAATAAAAACTGGCACTGTACATTAAATTGATTTATTAAAACTAAAATTTCTCCTAGTTTACATCAAGTCGATTCTGTATTATATTTTATGTAATTACTATGAGTCAAGTTGTAGATTTCAAAATAAGTAAGGCTTGTATTTACGAAAATACTTGCCAACAGTTTGTTGACTACAAATATTCTTAAGTTGGCACTGAAAATGTTAAACGTCACGAAGAACATGAGTCATAAACATAAAAGCATAATTATTAGTTAGGTAACTTTATCTATATAATGATAGTTTGATGCTAAAGACAATTATTTGAGTTTTATAGAATAATTTATTTTTCCCCAACGTTCATTCAAATTGACAATTTCTTTTAAGATATTCATTCAAAATACTTTTTATTTTTATGCAACAGGACCTAGATTCTTAGCAGGTGGCGATTACAATGCTAAAAATACACACTGGGGCTCGCGTTTAACAACTACAAAAGGCTCTACCTAATCAAACTCATGGCAGACAACAATTATAGTTTCCTATCAACGGGCAGCCCAACATATTGGCCAACTGACCCCAATAAAACACCAGATCTGCTTGACTTTTCGTCGCCCACGGTATGTCCTCAAACTACATGGGCATCGTTCCCAGTTATGACATTTCATCTGACCATACCCCTGTAGTGCAACTATACTTTACAAAGAACCCACACCTACTCTCAGCAATATAAAAACCAACTGGGAAACTTTTGAATCACATATAAATGAAAATCTTAACATGAACCTGGCATTAAAAACAAACAAAGACTTAGAATATGCAACTAACCACTTAATAACAATTATTTGGGAAGCTGGTTGGAAATCAACACCTCAGTCCTACAACCACAAAATCAATACACCTAACATCCCAACTGAAATAATGGAAATAGTAAGGGAAAAAAGAAGAGGAAGGACAACTTGGCAACGTAGTCGCAACATTGCAGACAAAACTATATTTAATCAACTGAATAATAAACTAAGAAAAAGACTTCAATAGAATCGCAATGAAACTTTCCAACTCTATACAACCACACTCTCTGTACAAGATCAGTCAATATGGAGGGCAACTAGAGGAATCAAATGTCCCAAAGACCACGTACCACCACTACAAGATGCAACAGGATTATGGGCAAAAACTGATAAAGAAAAGGCTGAAGCTTTCACGCTGCACCTTCAAACTACCTTTGAACCTAATTCTAATGAACCAGACCAAGAGGTTGAACATTATTGAGAAACTCCATTGCAATTATCACCCCAAATAAAGAGTTTCACTATCCACGAAATTGAAGCCCAAATAAAATTACTTCCTAACAAATATCTCCAGGACATAACCTTATAACAGGAATCATATTAAAGCACTTACCTGAGAAAGGACTTCATTATCTCCAAATCATGTTTAATAGAATACTGTGTCTTGCATACTGGCCATTATTATTCAAATTTGCCCAAATTATCTTAATCCGTTAACCAGGTAAACCTCCCATGCAAATAAAATCCTACCGACCTATTAGTTTGCTTCCGATAATCTCTAAGCTGCTAGAAAAATTAATATTAAAACGCATTAATGAAAGTGAACTTCAAAGTAAATGGCTACCAGATCACCAGTTTGGATTCCCATCCCAGCATTCAACAATGCCATCGATTAACACACATAATATGCGGTGCACTTGAACACAAAACTTACTGTTGTGCAGTGTTCTTAGATGTGAGTTATGCATTTGACAAGGTTTGGCACAGAGATTTATTGTACAAAATAAAAAAACTACTTCCATACCATTACTATCTGCTTTTGCACTCCTACCCGGACAAACAATTCTTACAAACCAAACTCGGTAACGACACCTCTCAGATAATAGAATGCGGGTGTCACTCAGGTTAGTGTACTCGGGCCTCTATGTTATACACAAGTGACCTTCCTATCACAGAGCAAACAAGTACAGGGACGTTTGCTGATGACACAGCAATCCTGTTATGCAATGAAGACCCGAACACAGCAACCGAACTACTCCAAGAACATTTAAACTAGCTCAAAAAGTGGCTAAACAAGTGGAAAGTAAGGGTAAACGGGGATAAATCGGTCCAAGTCATGTTTACAATGAAACAATCGGCGTGTGCGCAAGTCTACCTAAACAATACGATGATCCCTTAGGCAGACGAAGTCAGATATCTAGGTCTGCATCTCGATAAACACTTGACATGGAGATCTCCTAAGAAAAAAACGAAAAGAAATGGATCTACGTCTAAAAAATTGTATCGACTCCTTGGGAAAAACTCAGCACTTGCCATAGATAACAAACTGTTAATCTACAGAAGCATAATTCGTCCCAGCTGGATCTACGGCTGTGAATTGTGGGAATGCGTCAGCAAATCAATAACAGAAATAATACAACGCTTCCAGTCCAAGACCCTGTTGATGATATCCAATGCTTCCTAGTTTTTGTCAAATGCAACCATCCACAACGATTTTAACATCCCATTAGTAGCCGATTTTATAAAAACAAAAGCTAAAAACATCATTACACTGTTGAAAATCACCCGAATATAACAGTAAACGCCCTATTCCAGGAACCCGAAACCAGAAGATTAAGGAGAAAGTGGCCAATAGACTTAGTGAACTAAAGTAGGAGATTCACCAGTGGGTGATTTCTCCTCATGACTTTTATTAAACATTTAATAACATCAAATTAGCTCATAGAATTACTGTATTTATTCTGATTGCTAATAAAATGAGTTTAAAAAAAATTTATGCAGCCTTGAAAGATTTGGTAATCTGAAGGAACTAAAACAATCAAGTAGGGAGATGCAGAAAAATTTCAAACTTCTGTTCAGTCAATTGTTGCTCAGCAATACAACTTAAATAAGCCAATCCGCAGAATAACACTTTTTTGCCACTGCACAATCATTACCTTAAAACTCCAAAAATTCGCCCTTTTGCATTGAAAAAACTAAGGCCATTATTTTTTCATCTACTACAGTTTCTTATCTCGTTTCCAGTGTATAGTAGTGAATTCAACTTTTATCCATCATCACATAGCACTGCAAATAATCTGTTACATTATTTTGATACACTTGCAAACAATCAGCTAATATTAGCAATAAATTCTATTTCGCTCTGAAGTGAATAAATGGAGTGCTCATCATGTGCAAAGGTTTTTCACATGTAATTCTGAAGTGTACTGTTTAATTGAGATTGTGTAGTCTCCACTAAATACAGAGTTAGTTAGTGACCAAAGACCTTCATCATAGGAAAAAAAGCAAAAAATATATCATCTATCAAAATTAGATTACAATTAAAGTCAATGATTAAATTGCTGTCTGCAGGCTCATTATTACAAAAATTGCTAAATACTTCATCATTCGACTCTAAAATAATTGAAAAGCTTATTGCGTACTACGAACAGTAGCAATCCAAAGCCTAGCAAATATTACTTGCACAACTGCAACTTGGTCAAGACCAGAGGAAATGCTATGGTATTTATTTCATGGTACTCTTCTGAATCTGTAGATCCCAAGACTTAAGACATAATTTGCAACAATTCAACGCTACCCAGACTGTGGTAACAATTTGAAATCCAGAGAGCAAAGGCTGTCTAATTTTGCCATTTAAGAATGTGGGAACGGTTCAACTAAAATATTTTAACTTCAACCTCACTGAACACGCTTAACATGAGTTGGGGTGCTATTAAAAGCCAGATCAAATGCCCATACAGAAATGTTTATTGTATTGAATGGGAAATGGAACCAAGTATCTAGAAAAATTTACTACAAACTGCAAAAAGAAATATTTTTCTGACAAATAGTCACTGATAATAAGAAAAACTTCTACTATAGCAATCGTGACTGCCAAAAATTTCAGATAAACTTCAATTAACCAAAATTAATACCAAAACATGATACCAATAGATACAAAGAGCCGAAAAAAGTGGTCACCATATCAGTCGGTTACAGAACAGCGCAACCTCAAAGAGTTCACAAATATTCTATTTCGCCTTTGTACATATTTAACTAAAAAAATAAATCAAAACATCTAATCAACTGAGAAGATAGCCCAAAATGTAGTAAACTTATTATGTTTAAGATATAACCTAATTAAAAGATATCGGCTAATTGTTTATGAGACCACCATAAATAAATGAGTAAACCCGTAACCCACGAGCTTACATTTTCTGGCGCCTCCACCACCATCAGCGTCTCGTCCTCCTCGTACACCCGGCTCTCCATGAACTGCAGATTGTGCAGGCTGCTGAACTCATTTTTCGCGATATCCAGCGATAACTGCGCGCTATCCAGGTCCGCCAGCAGCTTGTCCAGATTGCCGGTGGTCTCCTCCGCCTGGCCGAGCAGCTCCTGCAAAACAGCCCTCAGATTACGGGACATTTGCCGGGCCGGCGCTACCTGAGAGAAGCTCTCCAGGTAGTTGAGGATCCCCGCGTCGCCCGCTAAACTCCAGTTGGACGCATTTCCGACGATTTCCTCGGCGCTCCACGGCCTGGTCCACGAGTTCGCGCTGTCCGTGGTCGCCGACATGGTCTCGCTCGAAGCGCGGCCCTTGCAAACGCTCCAACAGGTAGTTCTTCGGAATTAACGCCCGCCGATTTCAAAACGAGCCCGCACTACACATTCAAAGATTCGCACTGCAACTGTCAAAAAGCTACGATTTTGAGTTCTGCTTGCGGCGTTGCCAGGTGTCTTATTTTTTGTATAATCTGCAGATTATTTATATCAAAACTTTAAAACTTGAAATTAAATCAAATTTATTATAAACGAAAGGTATTTGTTGAACAGGCAAATGTGTAAATATACAAAAAAATCTATATTATTATAATTATAACAATAAATTGCAAGTAATTTTTGTTGTATATCAGCTGGCATATCTGTTACCATAACAACGTAACGTACCGGGTCCTACAAATTTATCACACAAGTTGTTTGCAAACTGAAAATTTAATATGCATTAATTGATAGTAACAATACCAAAGCTTATGTATTTAACACACTATAATAATTAAAATGCTCCGCAGTCCTTAAATTATGTAAAATTATAATTAATTTTTTTTATTAAGCTCAACGCTTGCTTAATCGTTTAATAAACGAACCTATTGCTGAAAAATATAAACATCTTTTTAACAATAAAATTATAAACATTGATGACATGTAACAACATTCCTCTTGACTTAGCAGTACCTTGGTACTACAGTTGTATTTGTTTATTAAAACACTATTTCTTTGCTTTATATTAATTCCAAACCAGAATTTTGTTTATTAATAAATATTTTATTAATTTTTTTAATTACTTTGTTTCGCATTAACTAAACCTTTTTTAATTAGATATTAATCTTATAAAAACTAATTTATATTTAATTTCTGAATGACTATCAAATAATCAGAAAAAAATACTCAAAATAAGAACTCCAGTGGTCCTACTAAATGATTTCCTGACTCAACATCTTTTGGTTCACATCATTAAATGCAGAAATATTAGAATTTCTGGGTATGCTGTTATATGACGTACTAATGTTACTTTTTAACTCCGTTTTTAGAAGGAAGATAAGGAGCGTGACATTTTAAGTTGGTCCAATCTCTTGAAGATTCTTTATTAAAATTTACGGAATGCTTGTTTCGCCATTTTTCGATTTTTAACCCCCAAGAGGATAAAACCTTTAAGAATGACCTCAAAGGATGTCCTCAAAAGGCATAGAAAGTTAATTATAAAGATTTGAACTCTTTTAAGCAGCCAGATAATTATATTTTCCAATTCTCAAATTTCATCTTCTAAGAATGGAAGTTGAAAGTGTGATATTGAAACCCAAAAGCACTAGACATGCGACACATGGGTGTGAAACAGGACGAGGTTTTAGTTTCTATGTGTGGCGACTATTAGGGTTATTGTAGCAAGAATAAGGATGTGAACACCTCTTAAATCGTAAAATAAGAGAAACCTAGCAATAACCGCCTCATTAAATAGGAAATGGAAAGATGTGTTTGTTTTGGTTGTTTAAATATTTGCCACTCAATTCATCCCTTGTGACGGCGAAGCGGGGTGAGGTATCACTAAGAAACTCAAAACATGTGACACATTATTGGGAATGAAACGTCGCTTTTGTTTGTGTCTGGTTAAGGTAAGCGTGGGGTATAAAAATATTCTTAATCTCAGCATGCAACATATTAATAGACTGATTTTTGAACAAATATTTCGTTTTTAATGTCCGGCCTACTTCTCAAAACTACGTCTCCAAAAAAGCGAGGTATTGGAATACAAGCACATAAAGCACCCAACACATAATTTTATAATAAATTCAACGAGCCATGAGATATGTCGTTAGATAGCATTTTCCTTTTCTTATATGATGATCGGATAAAAGAAGACTCGAGTTGTTGTCCGCTAGAGAAGTGTGTGGGAAAGAAATGGAAGAAAGATTTTTTTATTTGTATGTCTTAAAGATTAATTAACAGCTTATATATAATTCAATCTGATAGTTGCGATTTTAACAGGATTTTTCCAGTTGCTGCTTATTTTTTTCTTCTGTCTAGTTGCACTATTTTACGCACTAAGTTGTACAAAGCACAAGCATTAGCACCAGCAATGCACTACACTAGTTCTTGTAAGGTTTTTTCACTTAAGCACCCCGATCTGATTTCTAGGGTCTAGTAGGTTAAATGACTTCAGTTTTGATGTGGTCATATAACCTGACTTCATGCTTCTAGGCAGTACGTTCAATTCTGCATCAACTGTTTCTATCTGTAGATCCTATAGGATGTTTTTGTTGATTATACCCCTTAGCACTTTGTTCTGAAATCTTTGTATACTGACTATGTTCGGTGGTTTGGTACATCTCTATAATTGTGCTCCGTATATCCATACGAGTTTTACGACCTGCTTGTAAATCAGCAATTTGTTATATAATAGGTCTAGTAAAAAAAATCCATTATTTTTGCAAGAAATTGAAGGTTTTATTTAACATTCTTAGAATGAACCGATTTAGGTCAAATATGCACTCCGTTTTGTTCGATAACTTGTTGCCATTTTGAAAGTAATTACATTATTCCTCTCTCATAGAAGCCCTTGTTCCTATTGAAAAAAAACTGAAACAGTCAATTTTCACAAGCCTCTCTTGAGGCGATTTTTTCACCAGCAAAATAGTTCGCTATGGACAGAAACAGGTGGTAATGACTTGGTGCCAGGTGCGGACTCTAAGGTGAATGCATAAGAACCTGCCAACCAAGCTCCCGGAGTTTCTGGTGAGTCGCTATCGATGTGTGTGTCCTGACGTTGTCTTGATACACAATTCCTGTCCTAGTGGCTAAAGTTGGCCGCTTCTGGGCGATTGCTTCCTTCAGACGGTCCAATTGTTCACAGTACAGGTTCGAATTAAGAGTTTGGCCATAGGGGAGCAGCTCATAGTATATGATTCCTTGCCAATCTCACCTTCCTGGCCGTCAATCCTGGCTTGGCCACCGGCTTCGACCACGACCGTTTTGACTTGATGTTGTCACAAGTGATCTACTTTTCATCGCCAGTCACCATCCGCTTCAGAAATGGGTCGACTTTGTTGCGATTCAGCAGCGATTCACAGATAGAGATTCGGTCCATGAAGTTTTTTTTTGCGTTAACTCGTATGGCACCCATACATCCAGCTTCTTTTTGTATCCAGTCTTTTCCAAATGGTTCCAAACGGTTTTTTGTGCAATGTTTAGCTCTTTATCAATAGAAACAGTACTTATATGACGGTCGGACTCGGCCATTTCCATGATTTTATCCACATTTTCGACAATTGGCCTTCCGGACCGTGGTGCATCTTTGACATCGAAATTACCGGAACGGAATCGACGAAACCAAAACTGCGCTTGATTGACTGTTACAGTATCAGAACCATAAACACTATTCATATTTTCAGCCGCCTGGCTTGCGTATTCACCTTTATCGAAGAAAAACTGTAAAATATAGCGTATTTTCTCTTTGCTGTGACGTGGCTCAAACAAAACTGAGTCAACCATTCAGAAACTGTCAAATAAGTTTTTAGTACGAAATGTCAGATTTCTAACGCCATCTAGTGTAAACCGATCGGACTTTTAGAGCGCGACATACAATTTATTAAAGCCATCTATTGGAAAACTAAATGGATTTCCTTTTAGTAGACCTATTACTTTGACTTGCTCCATCAGCAAGTATATTTTCTTATATTAAGTTTTAGCTTTTTACATTTTGTTCTAAGATGCTCCTTCCAGCGGGTCATACTTACATACTTAGCTATGTTGAGATATGGGATGATCATTTCGTTTATAACTATTAGCATGCTTTGTTCTATTTTTTATTAATGAAATTTACGTAGACGTATTTCAGTTCATTTTTATTTATTTTTCATTTCTTCGTCCATTGCTCATGTTGTTCACTTCCGCCCATTGCTCTGATTGCAAATATTGCTACTGTTATTCCAATGGTTTCAGGAATGTCAGATGTGCAGATAAGATATAGGGTGGGAGCGATGGCGCAGCCATGTGGTACTCTTTTTTGTGTTTGTTTTAGCTCTGGGTATTGATCTTCTTGTTTAGCCCAAAACATTCTGTCGGATATATACGATTCCCGAAGTTCATATTGTTGTCTAGGTAGGATTCTGTGTAGTTTCTGACGCAGTCCGTGGCGCCATATCGTATCGAAAGCGTTAGCTACGTCTAGTAATACAGCAGCGCACACTTTCTTTTGTTCAAGGATATTTTCTATTATGTTTAATAGTCTATGGACTTGTTCTAAAGGTGAGTGCTGTGTCCGGAATCCAAACTGATAGTCCGGCAACAGTTTTTTCCTTCAATTATATTTTTCAGTATTTTTAGGTATAGCTTGTCGAAGTAGCGATTTTGGGCTATGTGAGCTCACCTCACCTGGTGGTTTTCCTAGTTTTGATATTATCACCTCAACTACTTTCTCTTGGCACATATTTTAGCCTAAACAATGTGTTTACCACATTTGTCAGCTTAATAATTCCTTTTTTTTTAATTAAAGTTGGCATTTATCTCTTTCTGAACTTTTTTATGGTTAGAGTTTTCTCTCTTGCTTCGCTACTTCTTTCCAGTTCTGGTTCTGCTTTGTTTGGTAAGATGTTGGGCTTTTGCCTTTTACTTGTGGTTTCTAGGTCACGTACTATCTTTTTTCCGTGTGGAATGATTTTTAAATATAGTTCTTTTAATATTTTCAATGGTTTTCCGCAAAGCGTAATCTATAGATTCATCAACAGTTAGTTGTTAATAGGTTGCAGTTGGAGGGACGTCCTGAAGAGTAAACTGTACCACCATTTTCTCTTATTGCTGCAAGTAATGCCCTACCCTTTGTGGGTATTCTTCTATTGAGACCACGACCTAGGTTAAACCTTTCATTTTTTTGCATACTATGCTTCGGTGGGCAATATATAGTTGCTACTGTTGCATTATATCTTCTTGTTTCAATTACTGCTATTAGCTGTATTTTTTCTGCTTCTATTTTGCATTCTACGTTGTGTCGTATATTATTTTTAATTATTACGCGCTACCTCCTCTTGCCGTATTTTGGGGTTGTATAGTATGGTACACTTTATTTCCTCCCATTTTCAGGTTCATAAAATATTTATTTAGTTCTAAAAACACCTGAACTCCATTTAGATGTTGAAGCAGCCTGTTACTGTTTAAGTTACAATTCTAATGTTTTCTGTCATTACGTTTTTCTTTTAGCTTCGATCTTTCTATTGGCTTCTATTTTTTGCTTTTCAACAACTGTCTGGTTACTTTCTGCTGTTTTATGTTTGGCGTTGTTATTGTTATTTTTTACTGCTTGCGCATTGTTTCCTTTTTTGACGACTGTAGGTGCAGTATCTACCCGTACTGTTTTTGCTTCTTCACTTGGTGATTTCCTAGTTTGTTTTTAGTATTCCTTTCTTGAAGATGCTTTGCTAATCTACACCCCCTCTATCTTGCGAGATGCGCCTCTTCGCGGCTTGTGGATTTTGTCTTAGCCTGTTCTCGTTTCTTGCAATGTACTGTATTGTGTATTCCTACACTTGACATATTTTGCCTTATTTTTGGATATGCACAAAGTTTTGGCTACTTTTACACTGAGGGATAAGTTAGATTTTCGTAAGTGCTTGTAATTCCACTCTCGTTCTGAAAATTTCTCTTATTTTATATATTTTCTTTGATACCTACGACTCTACCAAAGGGTAACATAAAGATAGCAGAGCACGCTTACCTCTTTTGGTTTCTATTTTTTATTTTTCTATCAAATCTTTTCTATGCTTTCTAATTATATGAAGGATGTAGTCTCTTTGCTGCTACATTTATAGATCGGCGTGGGTTGTCATACTAACATTTCTCTCATAATTTGCGACACTGCCCACTACTATGGGCAGCGGCCTACGTATTTATTTTGTTTTTACTTCTATATTTATTATAGCTTCATTTTGTAGTGGTCAGGTGGTTCTTTTGCTTTTTTTCTTCTCTGGTTATGTAAATTTCGATACTTCCCATTCAAATTCCTCTTCATCGATACAGTACTGTAACGTTTCTGTTCATGACAGTGGCGAATAAGATATGCAAAGCAATTTAAACTACTTATTTATTTTAATTACAGGTTGAAAATTATGGGACACTACTTATGCGTACAACACACGCAACTAATGTAAAACTACATAGTATTTATGTTGCGCACGCAGCTTCTACAATTGAATTCTCGCTGTTGTTACTTTGCATTAGAATGTCCTTGCCGCCCTGTTGCACGATATTTAAGCAACTCGCAGGTACCAGAAGGGTCGCGAAACATCTGGAGGCACCTTTAGCTGGAATCTCAGAAATCATTATGTAGCTTGAGGGGATGCAGTATCTAACGGAGAGCGTTCAAAATTTGTTATAGTATTCTTTTACTGAGCTATTTTTGCAGTTGTGAATTGGTGCTCGTTCCTTTTTTTTGAGTTTTTTCTAGTTTATTTCGCAGTTTTCTGGTTTCTGTTGCAAGTTATTTTACAGCTTGTTGCAAAATATTTCTGTCTGCTAGTTTTGTTTGTCGTCTTTTATAATACACCATTACATTTTGGATTTTTGCTTAATTTTCCTATAATAAAAATTGACTCTGTTAAACTAATAATGTTTCTTCTGGCGTAGGCAGTTGTTTCATACTTTTATTAGTTTGGGTTAGCGTACAGAAGACGCGCTGTCATATTATTTTTTATTTAAAAAAATTGCTAAAAGTTTCACACAATAGTAAATTGTATCTATGTTTACAACAAAGTTATCGAAGCTCGGTCGCTAGCGGCCTTACTCTTCAGAAAAAAAAAAAATTAGAAGACAGAAATGGGAAAACGGAAATTTGGAAACAGGAAGGAAAAAGAAGGAAGGGGGAAAAAGGAAAACAGAGGGCTGAAAGAGCATTAGCAAAATTATAACGACAAAAAAAAACTGAATAAAAATCAAGTTTTGCAAAATTATCAAAACACTTAACCAAGGCTCAGTTGTTTATGAAGACTTGTTACGCAAGGCAAAAAAAATAAAGGCGTCTGCATTTGTTGGACACAAAGCTTACATACATTTATATTACATCTACACGCAATCAATCAGTTTTTGAGGAGAAATAGACCAAAAATTCTAATGTTACATAAAAAAATTCAGGTCTTTCAGATGTAAGCGGAACTTTTTTTGATCCTGCAGAAAAGTAAATTATTATCTAATTAAAAATCGTCCTTACGTAAAACATTCTTGATTTAAATATTTAAAATTACCTAAGTTGATAGCAGTTCAAAATAGCTAAATTCTATTTTCAAATTCAATTTTTGAAATAATTGCACGTCATATTGGATATCATTTAGACCACAAAATTGTCGGGATCAGTAGTGCATAAAAATTTGTGGAAGTACAAAAGCAAAATTTATATATTATCGAGAACAGAATTCGAGGACCCACCAAAAAAACTTTTCATTGGTTTAAAAACACTTAATCTTTTGTCATCCTTCAAGCTACTGGAGTAAGCTCTTCGTAAAGCTCGTTCAAAAACGTTCTGTGCATTTGTTTGAAATGAATCTCTAAAGCTGTAAATTTTGCAATACACCTTCAATTTTCTTTAGCTTTCAGAATTTGTTCTACCATTCTTTATGTGCTTTAGCACCTTTCAAAACTAGTCGTCGGACCCAGTCTTTTACGTTCCTTCATCGAAAAATTTTCTTCTGTGGTTTATTATTTATAACAAGAAAATAAAGACTGTTACCGTGCCGTCAACATGGCGAAATGTTTTATTTTCGAACTTACTGAGCGTCTTGTGATACCATAAAATGAGTTCTGAGATTTGTTATGGTTAAGGCATAACGTACTCAAAGCAAATAAACTTTTCTCACTTGAAGATGGTCATACAGAATGGTATGGAAAGTCGATAGAAGGATGTCTAAATACTCTTCTATCTGACCACAGGTCACATATCTGTTATAGTCGAGCATCTTCCCAATAACACTAATACTGTCAGGGTCTATAGATCAGCTAAATGTAGTCGCAGATGAAAATAATCATCTTCCAGTACAGAAGCTATTTTCTTCAAACGTTGATCAATACTTCAATCGTTTGGAAAGGTACATGGAAAAATTGTTTGATATTTCATTTTTGAGCAAACTCTTTCCACTACCACAGTTGAAAAGCAGTTAAACCCGAAAGTCGTTCTGCCGGTTACAATAGAAGTATGAGATTGTTTCAACTTACGACTATCGCTTGTACCATACTGCAAAACTTTCGTAGTACCCCATGTAAAAGAGAATTCGCTTTTTGATTACTGTAAACATTCCTCTACTATTTCAGGCCCGATTTCTGTGTTTAAAACAAAGTAGCTCTTTGCCTTTAAGAAAATGAATACAAAAAGCAAAACATTTTTGCGATTTGATCAATTTTTACAATTCAGCGGATTCCTTCTCCCGTCGTCTTTTTTTAAGTTGCGTTTATTTCTTTTTTACTTCCTTATCCTATAATAAGGAAAGTAATGTAATCGACGGAAATTTGACCTACCCATTTTTTCACATTTCTGGACGAAATATAGCCTCAGGACACCAAAAAAGTTGGTTTGGGCCATTGGTTCGTGTGTGTGTGTGTGTGTGTCTGTCTGTCAGTAAACAGGATATCTCGAGAACCGTAAAAGCTAGAGACTTGAAATTTGGTATGCAAGTTACTTGTAGGTGGGGGACCCAGTGCGAAGCTTTTGGTAAAAATCCGCAGAGCCGTTTGGTCGCAAGGTCGCAAAGCGGTCGCGAATCTAAATGGTTGAAGATACAAAAAATTTATGAGAATAAAAATGATTTGTTATGTGATAAACATGAATTTAAAATAAAAGTTGGTAAAATAGGAACTCGAAAAAAAATTGAAGCTCTGGATTTTTAATATACCGGGTGTTCATAAAATGTTTCGAGAAATTTATATTACCGAATAGATCAAATCGAGACGAATAAAAAATTACAATTAAATTTTTTGATCCGAAGTCAAATAAATAAGTTATAGCCGATTAAAAAATAATTAAACGGACCAATCACAGCGCGCTGGGAGAGCTACCGGGCCGACTGCGGGAGGAGGGGGGGGGCGTTTGGCCGCTAGGAGGAAGCACGCAGGCGATAATGGGGAAGGCTGTGCGGCCGAGCTCGCACGGTTACCTTCAGTGACGTAGCAAAATTTTAAGTACAAGTCAATTATTGTCTTGTACTGTTTATTTTAGTCAGCTTTCGAGTGTTGGACTCGCGGCTCGTCCTTTTTTAAAATAACAAGTTCCGGGACGAGAACAGCGCAGGGCCGAGACGATGGACCCGGTATAATATATAATAATAGAATAAGGAAAGTCGTGTGATGTTCACACCAGATTTTTATAACATGGAAACAGTGTTGCTGAAATTTATCTACCATTATGCGCTGCATGCTGATATAACTTATTAGATGAGAAACTAAAGCGAGAAATTTAGAAATAAACGCAACTTAAAAAAAGACGAGAGGAGAAGGAAGCCGCTTAATTGTAAAAGTTAATCAAATCGTAAAAATATTTGGTTTTTTGTATTAATTTTCTTAAACTCAAAGAGGTACTTTGTTTTGAACACAGAAATTGGGCTTGAAATAATAGAGGAATGTTTACAGAAATCAAAAAGCAAATTCACTTTTACACAGGGTACTACGAAAGTTTTGCAGTATGGTACAAGCGATAGTCGTACGTTGAAACAATCTCATACTTTTATTGTAACCGGCAGAACGACTTGCGGGTTTAACTGCTTTTCAACTGCGGTAGTAGAAAGAGTTTGCTCAAAAATGAAATATCAAACAATTTTGCCCTATACCTTTCTAAACGATTTGAGTATTGATCAGCGTTTGAAGAAAATAGCTTCTGTACTGGAAGACGATTATTTTCATCTACGAGTACATTTAGCTGATCTATAGACTCTGGCATTATTAGTGTTATTAGGAAGATTTTCAACTATAACAAATATGTGACCTGTGGTCAGATAGAAGAGTATTTAGACATCCTTGTATCGACTTTCCATACCATTCTGTACGACCATCTTCAAGTGAAGAAAGTTTCTTTGCTTTGAGTACGTTATGCCTCAACCATAACAAATCCCAAAACTCATTTTATGGTATCACAAGACGCTCAGTAAGTTTGAAAATAAAACATTTCGCCATCTTGACGGCACAGTAACGGTCTTTATTTTATTGTTATAAATAATAAACCACAAAAGAAAATTTTTCGATAAAGAAACGTGGAAGAGTTGTTCGACGACTGGTATCGAAAGTTGCAAAAGCACATAAAGAATGGTGGAACGAATTTTGAAAGGTTAGGAAAATTAAAGATATATTGCAAAACTGCCCTAATACTTCGACAAAGTTGTGACTAATATGAAAGCTCAATACAAAAAATAAAAAACAAACTTATGACTTTAAAGGTTAATTTCAAACAAATGCACAGAATGTTTTTGAACGAATAATATTCCTACTACAACGTTAGGCTTTACGAAGAGCTTACTGTAGTAGTTTGAATGGTAGAATTTTGATTACCTCTTCTCATAATTAGGAGGTTGACGAAAGTTAAGTGTTTTAAAACCAATGAAAAGTTTTTTGGTGAGTCCGCGAACGCTGTTCTCGGTAATATTTGAAATTTTGCTTTTGCACTTACACAAATTTTCATGCACTACTGATTCCGACAATATGGTGGTCTAAATGATATTGAATATGAGGTGCAATTATTTGAAAAATTGAACTTGAAAATAGAAAGCTATTTTGAACTGCTGTCGACTTATATAATTATAAATATTTAAATCAAGAATGTTTTACGCAAGGACGATTTTTAATTAGATAATAATCTACTTTTCTGCAGGATCAAAAGGTTACGTCTATATCTGGAAAACCTGAATTTTGTATGATAACACTGGCGTTTTTGGCCCACTTCTCATCAAAAACTGATTGATTGCGTGTGGATGTAGTATAAATATCTGGTGTGGCGGCCTTTTCGCCCTTGAACCGCTTTATATCGCGGCGGCATGCGAGCCTTTGATATCTGCACGTTTTGCCATCGCACACAAAATGGCATATGGGCTTTTGCTCAGCCGACAAGTCTGCATACGCCGTCGGCGGCACCTTTTGATATGAAAGGTGCTGTCGAATGAAAATTGCCCGCAAAGACCTACCGCCAAGCCAGGCGCGAAGCCCGGCAACATTCACGCACCGCAGCTCGGCCAATTCGGTCGTGTCTTCACCCGCAAGAATCATTCACGCATCGCAGCTCGGCCAATTTGGTCGTGTCTTCTCCCGCAAGAAACGTTCGCAGCCCGCAGCGCGGCCAATTCGGTCGCGTCTTATCAACCCGCAGATACCAGATCCGCAGCGCAGAGGTGGCCACCTTGGAATCGCCGACGAAGCCGAAGCCGATTCAGGTGAGCGATTTGGCAATATTCGTTGGTTGATATCGGTAGCCGCCCCCATCCGCTTACGCGACGGCCGTTTAAGGGACGATTTGGGCCTTCTCGGTTGACGTTCCAAACGGGCCGTACTACGTTTCCACACCGCACCACGAGAGCGGCTATTTACACGCCTACCTCTCCAATATCTGTAAGCTTGATATTCAACAAATGCAGACGCTTTTATTTTTTGACTTGCGTAAAAAGCCTTCTTCATGAACAACTGAGTCTTGGTTAAGTGTTTTGATAATCTTGCATACTTTTTGCAAAACATGATTTTTATACAGTTTTTTTTGTCGTTATAATTGGGCTAATGCTCTTTCTGCTCCCTGGTTTCCTTTTCCCCTTCAATCTTTCCTCCTTCTCATTTCTTCTCACTTTTTAATTTCTATTTAATTATTTTATTCACATTACCTCTCATTTCTTTCTTCAGTGTTCACTTAGGTTTTGAAGAGTAAGGCCGCTAGCGACCGAGCCTCGGTAAACCAGCAAGTGACCACGTGAGCATTATTTTAATTTAATGAATTACAAACCTGTATATACACAATATTTTTTATTATTTATAAAATTTTCAAAAAATGCGTATTACTTGACTACGATAAAATACAGTATTTTATTATTTTTGTATAATACATTTTCAGATTATTTAAAAAAGTTACCTCGTCACCCTGAGATCCTAGGACATTATTTTTTTTAAATACTCGTCTTAAAGCGCACTTTCAACATATTTTAGTCAGAATTCCCAGAATTTACAAATCGCAACGCTAGAACGTTAAATACGTCGTGTAAGAAGAGGTGGTTGCATTCAAAATCTTATAAAATCGGCTGTAATCAATAGTTTTCGAAATCTCAAAATGCTCCATAAACTTGAATAGATTTGTGATTTATCTAGCCTTATCCAGTCAATTTTGAAGCTTACTGGAAGAAATGGCTCAATTGTTAATTTTAAACTTAAAACAAGTTCGATCGCAAATTTCTCAAAAAGTAAACAATTGATCACCCTGAGGAGATCACTGGGGGCATATTTTCCAAGAATTTTCAGCTCTCTAAGTATTCTACTTGTTGAGAAAAAATGTCAAAAATAGAGTTTTGCAACTTTCAACGATAACAAAACTTTAGCGACTTCCGGTTGAGCTTAAAATTAGAGAATTAAATATAGAACAACAAGTGTCAGGGAGCTGAAATATAAGCAAAAACGTAGAAAACCCGTTTTCCCATAAATTGTTGAATAAAAAATTTAGCACACGCTTTTTAATGTATGGACCCCCGCCATTGTGTTCTACGGAACAAAATACATAGGAATTATGAAAAATTTAGGCTCCGCCAAAAAATACCATTTCTGGGCGTTTTCTAATCCTTGGCAACTGGACTAAAAGGAAACAATGCGTAAGCAGTAAAAAATAACAATGACAACGCCAAACATAAAACAGCAGAAAATAACCAGACGGTTATTGAAAAGCAGGAAAAGGCAGAAAACGTTAAAATTGTAACTTAGAACTTCAACTCTAAATGGAGTTCAGGTGTCCTTAGAACTAAATAAAATAGACCTACCTTTTATTTCAGAAACACATTTTATGAACCTGAAAATGGGGGGAAATAAAGTGTACCATATTGTATATCCCCAAAATACTGCAAGAGGAGGTAGCGCGTAATAATTAAAGATTATATACAACACAACGTAGAATGCAAAATAGAAACAGAAAAAATACAGCTAATAGCGGTAAAAATTAAAACAAGAAGATATGATGTAACAGTAGCCGTATGCAGTATGCAAAAACATGAAAGGTTTAACCTAGGTCGTGATATGCAAAACATACTGAATAGAAGTCAAGATTGGTCACCACAAAGGGTAGGAAATCACTCACAGCGATAAGGGAAAATGGCAGTGCAGTTTACTCTTCAGTCTCTCCTACTGGCCCATCGAAACAACTAAAATACGTAATTTGATTGATATCTTCATCAACAGGGAAATATCAGCAAATACATAGAAGTTGGAAAGGAATTTACAGTCTGACCATTCGCTAGTAGCATTAACTTTAAGTGATCATGTAATTAAAAACGAATAGAATCCATACTTGGTGAATGAACATACATACTGGCAGGGTTTTCTAAGTACCCTTAATGAAATGATAAACTTGAATATACCATTACGAAGCAAAGAACAATTATATATATATATATATATATATATATATATATATATATATATATATATATATATATATATAATTGGATGGATAAATACGACTACGATTAAAAGAGTATTAAAAGGAAACAGCTAACCAGAAGAGATCAGGTGGTTGATATCAGAAAAAAGACGAGCTAGATGGATGGCAAAAAATAGAACGTCTGCAAACAGAACAATACTTAACAACATTTTCCAACCAGTAAAAAGTATACAAAAAGGTAAAACCGAAACTACTGCAATCTATTTAACAAAACTAACTGTTGATGGCTCTATAGATTACGCTTTGTGGAAAACCATCGGAAATTCTAAAAGATCTATTTTTAAAAATCACCCTATACGGAAAAAAGATGATACGTGACCTAGGAACCACCAACAAAAGGCAAAAGTCCAATGTCTTACCAGACGAAGTAGAAGCAGAACTGGAAGGATGTAGCGAATCAAGAGAGATAAAACTGGTTGGTCTAAAAAAGTTCCAGAAAGAGATAAATGCCAACTTGAATTCAAAAAAGGTATTATTAAGCTGACAAATAAAGTAAACGCATTGTTTAGGCTAAAATGTGTGCCAAGATAATAAAAAGTAGCTGAAGTGATAATATGAAAACTAGAAAAACCACCAAGTGAGGTGAGCTCACATAGCCCAAAATCGCTACTTCGATAAGCTATACATAAAAATACTGAAAAATATAATTGAAAAAGAACTGTTGCCGGACTATCTGTTTGCATTCCGAACACAGCACTCAACTTTAGAACAATGATGGAAAATATCCTTGAAGAAAATAAAGTGTGTGCTGTTGTATTAATGGACGTAGCTGATGCTTTAGATACGATATGGTACCATGGACTGCGTCAAAAACTGTACAGAATCCTACCTAAACCACAATGTGAGCTTCTGAAATCGTAGATATCCGACAGAATGTTTTGGACCAAACAAGAAGATCAATATTCGGAGCTAAAACAAATACAAAAAGGAGTACCACAGGGCAAGATTATCACTCCCACCCTATATCTGTTCTCGACATCTGACATTCCTAAAACCATTGGAATAACAGTAGTAGCAATCTTTTCAATCAGAGCAATGGGCGGAAGTGAACATGAGCAATGGACGAAGAAATAAAAAATAAATGAAAATGAACTGAAAGGCGTCCACGTAAATTTCATTAATAAAAAATAGGACACGTTTGTTTCATGTACTATGTCGTCGTTCTTCATGTTTAGAGCTCAGTAACAATTTGATGTTGAGGGTGGGCTTAGCCAGTATTCGCTCCTTTTGGAGTGTTTGCTTTGGGATTTCACTTCATCTAGAATGCTATTTCTTTTATAGGAAACCTTGTTCCAGTTATTGTTGTTTTCCAGTGGCTGCGAGGGTATGGTGGGGTAAAAGTTTTGTTGAGTTGGCTGGTAAGGTTGGGAATAAACAGCTTATTGCGACTGTAGTACAAGATTACCTGGCATTGATTGAAATTGGTTGTAATGCATTTGGGTTTGGTCTGGCGTTAACATTCGGGGTTGCAGAACAGTAACGGGGGAAGGGGGGAAGGGCATCCCTCCAGAAGCCATAATGGCTCACGTACAATTTACTTCGTTCGGTTATTTTAGTTTTAAATAAAATTGAAAAATTTAATATTGCATATAACACCCGGTAACGCGGGTTATCACGCGGCTATCGCTTGCACTTAAAACCATACTTAGACTTTGTCTATCATTTTACTGAAAAATTTGTTGTAATGGCACTTCTTAAGGCAATCGGCGGAAATTTGACCCACCCAGTTTTTCACATTTCTGGACGAATTATAGCCTCAGGACACCAAGAAAATTGGTTTGGGCCATTGGTTCGTGTGTGTGTGTGTCTGTCTGTCTGTCGGTCTGACAGTAAACAGGATATCTCGAGAACCGTAAGAGCTAGAGATTGAAATTTGGTATGCTTACTGTGGTACTGAAGCGTAAATCAGTCGTTTGATATCTCGCAAAGCGGTCGAATCTAAACGTTGAAGATGAAATTTGAGTAAATGATTTGTTATCACGAGATACATGATTAATAAAAGTTGGTTAATAACGAGTTAGCAGGATTTTAATATACCGGGTGTTCATAAAATGTTTCGGGAAATTTATATTACCAGATAGATCAAACCGAACAAAAAATTACAATGAAATTTTTTGATCCGAGGTCAAATAAATAAGTTATAGCCGATTAAGAATTAATTAAACGGACCAATCACAGCGCACTGGGAGAGCTTCCTGGCCGACTGTAAGAGGACGGGGGGGGGGGAGCGCTTGGCCGCTAGGAGGGAGCACGCAGGCAATAATGGGGAAGGCTGTGCGGCCGAGCTCGCACGGTTACCTTCAGTGACGTAGCAAAATTTTAAGTACGAGTCAATTATTGTCTTGTACTGTTTATTTTAATCAGCTTTCGAGTGTCGAAGTCGCGCCTCGTCCTTTTTTATTTAAAATAACAAGTTCCGGGACGAGAGCAGCGCAGGGCCGAGACGATGGACCCTGTATAATATATAATAATAGGATAAGGAAAGTTGTGTGATGTTCACATCAGATTTTTAAGATTTAGTTTCACTTCTTACTTTTCTCGTTTGTCTTGCAGAATTCGTTCTACTTGCACATTGAATGTTGTTAATTAAGACATTAAATTTTAGTAGGTATTTGCATACGCTAATCATTTCATTAAAAATGTAATGAGAAAGAAAAAACAATTTATTCCTTTGTTTTTATTTTTTTGTCCGATAACTAGAAAATAATCGACTGTAAATAAACAATCAGCAGACCATAAATTATATACAATTAAATAGCCTAATCAGTAGTATGTTTATTTTTGATCTAGCTATTTCAAAAAAGGCTTCAGTTGTGGCTAGAATATTTTGTTTCTCTATTTTAAATTTCCCAAAGTACATTACTAAGAATTGAACGGGCAGATCCTGATGAAACGTAATTAATTCGCGTGAGTTTTTTAAATTCAACTGTTTTGTAATTCAAATTCATTTATTTAAAAAAATTGCATCTGGAGCAGTTCTTCAATTGTTCCACTAAAATTATCATATTAATTAAAGCATCTCATTAACCAATACATATACGTTATCACCATGAATGTTTTAATTTGTTAATAGTTAATTGAAAAATACTTAAATTAGTATTTGATTTAAAAATAATCACGGAATAAAAAGTAAACTAAGGGCGAATGAAGGTAAACATATTTACCCTCTCGCAAAATTAAAAAATATATTTAAAATTGAAATACTCACTCAGCAATTAAGAGATAGGGAACGATAAGCGCACACTTGAAAACTCTAATCTGTCATCAAGTACCTAATTGGGTTATTGGTACGATCACACGCGCAAGTGGTGCCGCACCTTGTCAAGCACTGAGCGAGGCAATTTGCAGCAGCTTCTGCTTTGTTTATGACATTTATAAAACAGTAGAGCAACACTTCTGCAGCCAACCGTCCAACTTTCTACGAAATTTGGCGCACGTAATTAAGCGACTACCTTTTACGCCAAATTAAACTACGCTAATTATCTCATTGAGCGAGATTCTGCCGTTCGTGCAGTTAAGCTGATTGCAGTATATTTCTTCCCAGACATGAGAAGACTCTTAATTTTTTAATTGGACTGTTTGGGCTGAACACGCTTTAAGTGGCTTGTCTTGCCACTGCGAATGAAAGTATCATACGGCATGCGATGCGGCTTAATGCAAATAACTGTAATTTAAGGTTCAATGAGAAATTTTAGGTCACTAAAGTCGCAGATAATTCGTTATTATCGCGTTAAACCATGTGTACATCACTTTTTAAAGATAATTAACTGCAAGCACTACGGATAATATTCGATGAAAGCAACAAAGAGCTAAGGTGCTCTCAGTGTAAACATGGAAGTCTGTTGCCAATTATCTCTATAGTGATTAAGATTGCACTTAGAATTTTAATCCAATAAATGATAAGCGTTTGATTTTGTCACTAAATTTGCAATAAAAAGTTAAATAACACGGCTCATAAATAATTGGCACTAAACCTTTTTCCATTATTCATTGATTGGGTCGGAAAGTGCCCCATACGAGCTATCAATTGACACCACTCTACGACAAAAAACATACAATAGATTCATAGCAAATGCAGAATATAACGTAGAGCATCCATGGTGAGAATCAAGACCGCAAACACCAATTAAAAAGGACGACAGCTAAATGATCCTATCATAAAAAGTGGACTAGTCGTAAGATCAACGGGTTGACCGACCGCAGAAAAATATTTGACGTAGTAGACTTTTGTGTGGTGAAAGGTATTGCTGCAGACTGTTCCAAAATTGAGTCATGCTTGGTCCTCACATCTGACCATTTTCCTCTAATTCTTACTCGACTTTTTCGAAGAGACCTCTTACACTGCATAACAAACTGTTCAAATTGCAAAAAAAAACTGCAGACGAATTAGAAAATGTAAGTGATCACCTGTGCCAGCGTGGTCCCGTGGTTGAGGGACGGGCTGCGATGCTGACGGACCCGGGTTCAATTCCCGGTGCTCTCTGATGCCTGGCGGGTGGCCTACTCAGTCACTAAAAATAATTGAGTACCTGCGTTCACTCGAACAAGGGGTAATAATGGCGGTCGTCCTAGGCGCGGTGCTTGCCACACCGCCCCGCATCAGAGATGGTGCGCGACGACCGGGCAGAAAGAGCGAACGTATGAGAGCCTTAACCTCTCAGTTCACAGGCCGTGCTCCCACGCGGGGCGTAGAGCCTTACCATTAAAAGTGATCACCTGAACCAACAAATACAAGAAGCAGACTTAGAAGCTACGGCAAGCAAAGGTACACCGAAAAAACGAACTGACGTTAAATTAAAATAGTGGAAAAAATATTGCAGAAAACATAGCAACAAACACGAGCGCTCTACAATAAAACTAAACGGAGCTGTAAAAGATCTAAAAGCAGTAGTTAAGAAAGAATAAAGCACTTCTCAAGGCTTATCAGCAAACGAATCAAGAGAATATTTACTGAGGAAAGTAATATAAAATAGCAAAAGAACACAGCAATGTATTTCACCTTTACAAACAAAAGACATTTTGTGAATTAGAAGCACTCAAGAGAAACCCGATCTATCTGCCGAACATCTAAAGAAAGTATTCGAAGAAGAAGAATATTTAGAAACTCCTTTCCAAACAGAACCACCAATCAAGAAATTTCTTGTAAATGAAGTTTGACCTCGTTGAAAATGGCCTAAATGCAAAAAATCCCCTAGGTATGACCTAATTACCGATAAAATCTCAAAGAGCTACCACAAGAAGCCGTAAGATATATAAAATTATTATACAATGCTGTAATTAACCTGAACTATGCCACGACGCAATGGAAAGTTGCAGAAGTTATAGTCGTACCAAAACCCAAAAAGAAAACCGAAAACCTATCCTCATACAGACCAATAAGTTTGTTGCCAGTTAGATTAATAGTTCTAGAAAAATTGTTTTTGAAACGAATAAAACGTCACTTGGAAGAGAGGCAGCTCACACAAAACCGCCAGTTTGGGTTTAAAGAAAGGTACGCAAAATCAATAAGTAATTAGAAAAAAATTCTGCTTAGCAGTTTTCTTAGATCTCAGTCAGGATTTTGACAAAGTCTGTCGTACGAGACTTTTATACAAAATTAAAGGGCTACTTCCTTATAACATTTATGAGCTACTTAAGTCAAACTTCAGTGAAAGATACTTTCAGATCAAGCAACAAGAATGCTACACATAACTACATCCCATCACATCTGGTGTTCCCAGGGTGGTGTCCTGGGCACAATTTTATATTTAATGTTCACGGTAGATGTATCTACATCAGAACACACTACAACGTTTGCAGATGACACCGCTGTAATCACCCCACACACACATCCAAATGTAGGCTCAAAAACACTTAAATATGGCCCAACACTGGCTCAGATGATGTTAAAGTAAACGAAGAAAAATCAATAGCTTTCATTCTAAAAACAGATAGATGTCCACCAGTAACACCAAACGGCAAGCAAATATCACAAGCAGAATCTACAAAGTATTTAGAACTTTACCTTGATAGACGTCTGAACTGGAAAAGAAGTACCCAGGTTGACATCTAAAAAATCTGATACATACATCTGCTTTTCCTTCTCCGTTTCACTCAGAAGATTGTCGTATCTACCCATTTTTGAAAACCGTTATGATTAATTGCTACTATTTTTATTTTTTATAGTTTTCTTGTGTGTTCTACATGCATGGAAAGAGTGCAGTAAAGCCCTGCTAACAGTGAGAGATGTAGTGACAGGCCTTATAAATTTTATTCATCGACACGACAGCTGTAAGCTCCAACATTCGATAGGATAGGACTTAACACTTGGTAGCGGCTGTCGAGGAATTAGAAAAATAAATCTAATAAAATGTGTTTAAGACAGTGAAATTTTTAGAACCGTAATTGGACAGACACAGAGCTACGGACCACAAACATGACAATTAAGGATCATATTAAAACGCTTCCAAAATGGAGAAGTCAATCCGACTACTACTATCCGGTCACGAACACTTCTGTAATCTTGGTCCCATTACCCGCTGTTATCCCCCTGCCGCGCATGAGCTATGAAATACCCTATAATCTAAGTCGCCCAACGCCACCACTATGCAATCTCACTACTACCCCTCAACAACGCTAATTTTATCTGACGCAGCTCCGTCAATCACCAGAACATAAATCACCTACCAATTTGGACAGATGATAAGTGCAAAATTGAACCAGAAAGCAAATCGCGCTAGATATCGACCGACAAATCAGCAAAACTCAAAACAATATTACAGCTCTCCAATAACGGATCTTTGACGAACTTGGCAAAGATGTACCAGCGTAAGTCTTGGCCACATCAAAGAAGGCTGCGGCGGTAGCCTGATTTTTGTAGAATTCCTTTGAAATTTAATGAAAGTTAGTGAGTGGTGAAGTAGCTAGGGTGGAACCCACACTCACTCTTTGAAATCAGCTGTGGTTTTTTGATTACTGTCTTTACCTAGCGGTAAATAACCTCCTCCGCCAATTTTCCCAGGGTTAAGAAAAGACTGATGGGCGGTAGATCTAAGAAAACATGCCGAACTTTCCAAGCTTTGAAAGCATCACGACGTCCACCACTTTTGAGGGGCTCGGAAAATGGCGGAGGACAACATTAGAGATTGAGCTTATGTATTTTTCGGAAGAACCTGTAACGTACGGTTTGAGATACCTAATACATGCCTCCAGGTAGTCTTAGGGCTTTTATCCATGTCGGCCGCGGGTTCCAGTTTATTTTCCCAAGCTATGTTGCAAAGCTCCGCAACGGCGGTGTTGACTGCAACAGCTAGTCTCTAGTACTTTTACTGATTATTGGAGTGGAGAAACGCCGAGTCCTCCCGGTCTTTCTCATAAATTTGCTCCTTCAAGTTTCGAGGCAGAAGGTCTCGTCCATTTTCGGCGAGAATGGATGAAGACAGTGAGATAACGTACTTCCTCCTTTAGGTTTTCGCCAGAACAGATAATGGAGATGGATTCCATGGATTCCTTCAGATAAACGGTGAAAGCTGGCCATGAGATGTACAACAGAAAAAAGGTGCCGTTTGCCCCTTTAAGTACCCCCAAAGTGAGAAGGTTAGTATTGTGATGGTGTGCTGCATAGAGATGGCGATGTTAAAGACGTTCGAGCGACTGATAAGGCCGTAGTAAGTAAATTCAAGGCAGCCCACCAGCACACAGTACACAGTAGCCATGCAGTGTTTTGCTGTTGTTTTTCATTAGACTGTTCCACAAGAAATACTTTACCTTAAAGTCCTGCCAGAACCTCAAAGATGGCGCCTAATTATATCGTCCTTGGTCCCTCATCTAGAGTCAAACGGAAGTGGCTTGCAGGTTGCTTTAGACAAGACTGAACAAACACAGTAATTTACTTTTTGGTCGCTAGGAATCACTTAATGTGATGGCACGTATAATTCAAAAACCGAATCGTATCTCTGCCCTTAAGATGGGCCTCGATGACCAGAATGGATTATAGCTGTGAGCAAACTCTAGGAACTTTATTGTTCTTCAAAGTGTCCATGTTCCAGAAAGCAAATTGGATGTGGAAGGGCTGACGGGCGACCTGGCCAGCTGAGGCAGCAGCATACCTTAGAAGTCTTGAGTGTGATTTAAGAACCGACCTAAAATTTTCCCAGGGTTGGTAGCTCTGAAACTAAAGCATGCACGGGACGAGTTGCAGCAGCTTTCACACGTTAAATACTGCAGAAGACTGAGCTACATTAACATAACTTTTCACATTTTTCTTTCATTTTATTTGCTTCAATGATTAATTAATTTTAATTATTGTTATTAATTTTTTGCTATTAATTGTTATTTTGCTATAACCTGTTGAATTCAATGGTTGAGACGCTTATTCCAAGAAATATAGAAAGAGAAACAAATCTCAACAAAAATGAGAATCCACCAATTGTGATAATTATAGGGCAATATGTGTGTCTCCCGTAGCCCAAACATTCTATACCAGGATACTAGAGAGAAGATTTAGAAGAGAAATAGAAGATAAAGTAGAAGAAGAACAGACGATATTTCGACCAGGACGACAAACACACGAGCCATAATAGAAGGCAAAAACAAACAACTATACATAGCATTCCTCGATCCGAATGCAGCATCTGGTCTAGTCCTACGAACATACATTTGAAGTCAAATAAGCAAAAAACTCGAAAGAAATGTTAAAGCACTACATAGGGCAGTAACAGGAAAAATAAGATTAAAAGGAAGAGTTTCAGAAAAGGTCCATATGGAGAGAGGTAGCCAACACGGTGACAGCTTAAGTCCCCTTTATTCATACTATATATAATTGATATACACAAAACATACAAAAGAAAAACAGGAAACATGGTACTAGGATACCACAATCTAAACCCAGTGAAGTCACAAGATCTTCTATATGCAGACGATATACTGCAAGACATACTAAACAAATAAAAAGAAACATCATCATATGGAAGAAACACCTAGAGAAAAAGGGGATGGAATTAACATACAAAAACATACAAAAGATTATGACTTTACCGCCTTTTTCATATTTTCTCGCTAGAATTCTTGTACTTTTGATAATATTTACGATTTTTTATTTTAACATTCGTCTTATTCTACTTCTAAGACACTTATGTTGTTTTTCTTTATATTTCATATTTGCTTTAAATATTTTTCTCACATTTGTCCAATAGCTTTCTTTGATTACTCTTATTAAATTTTGTTTCAAGTTATGTTTTAATTTTTTTTGTTACATAACATTCTCAAACTCGATTAAGTTTTTACTACCGTATTCCTGCTTTTCCAACTTTTTAAAGTTCCGTTTAGTTTGGTTTTTGATTTTCCTGGTCTGCTTGGCTTTTTTAGTTTGTTAATATTTATTATTAAAGTTGGTGTGGTGGCCTTTCGCCCTTGAACCGTCTGTATTTGTCGGATGTGTGGGTGACTTCGATGTCTACCGGCAGGCGTTTTGCTATCGCACACTAAGAACGGCAGATGGGCTTTTTTCGCTCGGCTTGCGAGCTGCATATGCCATCGGCTGCACCTTTTGTGACGCATGCCGTGAAGTGCGGGCACATCAAAATTTCCCCGTTAAGCCAGGCGCGAAGCCAACGGCGACAAAACGCAACCCGGCAAGTGTGGTCGCGTTATAATCTACCCGCAGCTAATTTCCCGCAAATCCAAGCGCGAAGACAACATCACAGCACGGTGGCCACCAGAAAATCAACGCATTCAAACAATCCTAAGCCAGTTACAGGTGAGCGATTCGGGAATTTACTCGTTGGCTTGATATCGGTAGCCGCCCCCATTCGCTTTCGCGCCGGCTGTTTAAGGACGATTTGGGCCTCATCGTCTTTCCACGAGACGGGCCGTACTTTGTTCCCCGCACCGCATCGAGGGCACCGCTATTTACACGCCTGCCTCTTCAAAAGTGTTCTTTGTTTTTCTTTTAAAATTGTAACTGTTACAAAATTTAGGGTCTCTACAATTTATAATCTAAGTGTAATTTAGTATATTTCAGTTTTTTACGTTAGTACGCATATTTTGCATCTTTACTGCACGTTATTCAGTCATATTTTTGCATTTATGTTTCTGTCATCTTAAAAGTAACTTTGTATATTGTCATATGATCGAAGCAAATGTTTCAACCAATATTTGATTATTAATTGATAATGTTCTTCTTTCCTTGTCAATACTTGTATTCTCGTATTTCTGCTTCGCCTCTTATCGTGTGTATATTTCTGTTTGCATATAGGGCCTTACGTCTCTACTGAATTCCATTTTTTTGTGTTCACACTTTCATTTCTTCTATATATCAGGAATCCTAAATAAGTGTGTGTTTCTACATGTGCTTATCAATTTTTATTTCTATCGAAGTTTTTTGCTTTCTGCTACAATGCAAGTATGTTGTTTTCTGTTCATTTATTAACTTTCTACAGAGAAGCTTATAGAAGAAGTTAATGAGATGCATATTGTCTGTCTGTCTGTGTGTCTGGTGACACTATAACTTCCATTCTATACAACGGATTCACTTCAAACTTGGCATACATACATCTTAGATCAGTACCTTTCATGGGATTGATTTTCAGCCAAATCGGCTAACGGCAACCGGAAGTGACCGTTACGATTTCGCACTGCTGTAGAAAGTTTCCGTTACGGTGTTACACCGTTCTTGTTTTCGTTTTGAGGTTTTTTTCTATTATGTTCAAATTACTTTCTAGTCTTTTCTTCTTGCTATTATTGCAATGTGCCAATATTTGAACCGCTTTACTGTTGATTGTACGGTTCCGTTTTGTTTCTTTAATGTTGCTGTTTACAGTTATGATAAAGAGCAACGCTGATAAAGCATCGCTTTCTCTTACGCCTTTTTTTACTTCAAAATCCTCTGTTGGTCCTTGACTAAGGAATACCGAACCCCGTAATTTCTTCATCGTCATCTTAATTAGTTGTATTCGTGCTTGTGGTGCTTGTGTTGCTTTTACTTCTTTTATAATTTTCGTTCTTATTATACTGTTGAAGGCTGGTTTATAATCAGGAAATAAGATAGGTAAGTCTATATCATACTCGTAACCTTTCTCAGTAATTTGTCTGATTGTAAATATGGCGTCCGTTGTTGATTCAATGTTTCTAATAGGTGTATAAATAAGTTCTCAGCTTTTTTCTGCAAAATTAAAGTTTTATTTAAAAACAAACAAAAAAAGCTTAAGTATCAAAGTATTCTCCGTTGGCATCGATGAGCTTTTGCCATCTTTCGGGTAGCTTGCGTATTCCCTGGTGATAGAAGCTCACCGGCTTCGAGACGATAAAGTTATCGATGCATTTTCGAACTTCTTCTTCTGTTTTGAAGTGCGTATCAGCCAAGTGATGCTGTAACGACCGGAATAAATGATAATCGGAAGGGGTCATGTCTGGGCTATACGCCGCATGTGGGAGAAGTTCCCAGCCTAACGCGAAGATGTATTCTTGCGTCACCTTCGAAACATGTGGTCGGGCATTGTCATGGAGCAGGATGACTTTGCGACTTCCTTGTCCAGTAAATGGCCTCTTTTCTTCGATTGCGTCGCTCAAATTGATGGGTTGCTGTTTGTAGCGATCCGCCGTAACTGTTTCACCTGGTTTCAAGAGTTCATAGTACAGCACACTTTTCCAATCCCACCAGATAATTTTCTTTTGGCGTGGATATTGGGCTTTGGAGTCGATGACGAAGGTTTTCCAAGGTCTACCCATGATTTTTTGCACTTGGGATTGTCGTACAAGATCCATTTTTCATCGCCCGTAATAATTTTATGCAGAAAATCCTTTTTTCGGTTCCTTGAAAGGAAATGGAGTGCGGTGTCACGTCGATTTTTGTTGTCTTCGGACAGTTTATGCAGAACCCATCTGCCTTCCTTTTGTATCTTACCCACTGCATGCAAACGTATGGAAATGGCTGATTGAGTGACGCCAAGCTGTTCTGCAAGCTCTTTTTCAGTTTGCGCATTGTTTTGATCCAGCAATGTCTGCAGCTCATCCGTGTCAAATGTTTGAGGTCGTCCAGCGCCGCGGTTGATTTTCAAGACTAAACTCTCCTCCGCGAAATCTTTGGTACCACTTTTTGCACGTTGCATGACTTACAGCATTCTCACCATATGCAGCGCAAATCATTTCGGTGGCTTCAGCAGCGTTTTTCTTAAGATGAAACGCGAAGTGGATAGAAAATCGAATATGCTCTTTTGTGATTGCCATCGTGAACACAGCTGATTATTGAGGTTATGTGCATCAAACGCCAAATTTCATGATGTTTCGAAAGACCAAATGTCATTGCTTTAAAACCGCAAGAGAGCGGACTAATACGTTACATGTAAACGGTGATTTGCGTCCTGTGAAATCTAAAGCTAAGAACTTATTTATACACCTACTATATTCCAATTGATAATCTCCTAAAAACGTTCCCGCGTGTTTTTTAAATCTGCTATATATGATCATTGTTAGAATCTTTTACGTAATGTTTAATAGTTTTGTTGCTGTGTAATTTATACATTTAAATAGGTTTCTTTTTTTGGTATGAGCTTTGTTAATCTAATTCTCCATTCTTTCGGATTTTGTCATATTCTGTTAATTTATGAATCTTGCTGTATTCTATATTTTACAGCATTTGATACTTCCTTTGTATTTTCATCTTTATATGTTCTTGTAGTTCTTTAATTTGGTGCTTCTAGTAGTTGTTCTGATTTCTTGTCCTCTTATTATGATATAATTTTTGACTAAATAATGCATTCTCTTTCCTCAATTGAAAATGTTTCGTTGTTGTCTATGCTGTTTTACGTATTGAAACAATGTTTAATAGTCTTTCCATTTCTTCTATTTAGTTTTGTCACATTTTGTATCTTTCTTGTCTTATTCTTCCTTCATATAGTGTCTTCTAGCTTATTTTCAACGAACTTAGTTCGTTAATCTGAATTCATACCATGTCTGTTCGGATCTGTCGGTCCGTCACAAATTTGAGATTTTAAAATTTGAATGGATTCTTTGAGTACTTTCTACGCTGATTTCAAAATCGAAATCAAAAGTTTCTATCTCGATATAATTTTCGAGATATTCCGCTCAATTTGTACTTTCATCATTGCGATTTTATGAGTAATCTTGAAAATTTTACGCTGATTCTCTGAAATCGAAAAATTCTGTCGTAGTCTTTCTAGTTTCTGTAAGTATCGTTTCATCTTCTGAGTTTTTCCGTGTTCCATCTTTTTTATGAATATTTTTTTGTTGAAAATTTTTCATGTTTACTTCTATTCTGAAAATGTTTCGAATCTTTCTTCTATGTCGTTTTTCTTACGTCATTAATACAATTGCAATGGTTTTTTTCACAAATATATGGTCGATTTGATTGCTATCTTTTCCGGTTGAGTATATTCATGTAATTTTATATTTCGTTTGCAGCTACTAGATTGCATATCATTTGTCCAATGTTATTCATTTACATAAGTACTGTTTATTTCCATGCTATTTCTTCTAAACAATCTATTAATATTATGAAATTTTTTGTACGCTTTTTCAATAGTTTCTTAAAGTTTGTCATAAAATCAGTATTTATCATTATCTTTTGCTATCACTGTTGGCACCTATACATTTATAATTAATAAGTTATATAGTTTGCGTTTTATTCGAATATATGAAATTCTTTCATTAATAGCCTTAAATAGCCTCACTTGCTTTTTCATTTGCTCTCTTATTATGAATGCTCCAGAAGGAAATGAGGAGCAAGGAGAGCATAACACTGATCGAAGAGCCGGAATACGCCCTAGAAAAATTAAAAATAGGTAAAGCAGGCGATTTTGATAGGATAGGCCCAGAACTGATAATATGGCTGCAAAATAGTGAAACGGAATTGAGAATTTTAAGAATGGCATGGAGAACGAAGATAATACCAAAAGACGGGGAAAGAAATATGGTCTTGCCTATTCACAAAAAAGAGACTAATACTATATGCGATAATTATAGAGCCATCTGTCTCGCAACAACAGCATTTAAAAATTACACAAGAATATTATACGTAAAACTTAGAGCACTGGTAGACCCGAAATTAGTAGACGACTAAGTCACATATAGAAAAGACAGTCTTACAACGGACAACATCTTTGCTCTAAAAGACTATCGAGGTAATGATCAAATCAGAGAACTTTGGTTATGCTTTATAGATATAAAAAACAACCTTAGATTCTATAGATAGGAATATAGTATGGGAAGGCCTAAGAAAACTACAGATATCAGAAATTCTAATAAGAAAAGGTGAGAGTGTATACAAGGACGTTACCGTACACATACGGATATACGGGGCTACTTCAAAAGAATTTAAACTTCAAAGGGATAAAGCAGAATATTAGCTTCAGCCGATCGCTTTTCAACGTAATAATGGACAGAATGATAAAAAAAATAAAAAATCCAGAACGAGAAGACACTGCTGGATATAAGAACGTACGACCGATACGCAGATAATCTTGTATATGCCGATGACATAATTCTAATGGCAGAAGCCCCAAGTAAAATTAACAGAAAAATAGAAATATGAACATAAAGAGATAGAAAGAACGGTATGAGGCTGAATCTTGAGTTATCAATAAGAAGCAAAGGGAGGAATAGGGAAATATTATTTCATATAAACTAGAATTACAAATGATGAAAAGATAGAAGAGGAAATGGCCAATAAAACATGCGCCCATAAAAACAATATTTGGAAAGAAGGAAATCAGTACGAAAACAAAAATACACGTCTATAAAGCAATTGTAGTTCCGACTTTAACATATTCTAGCAAAGCATAGCGAGAATCAAAAAGCATAACAGTACAATCACAGCAATGGAAATAAAAATGCTTAGGAAAATAGGGGGAGTGATAAAATTAGATAGGATAAAAAATACGAAAATAAGGAAAATTTTACAAAGTTGAAGCACTAGCAAACTTAATAGACAAGAAACAATTTAATTATTTTGACCATATTTAAAGAATGAAAAAATAGATACTCTCCAAGAGAGTAATGAAAGTAAGGTATATAGTCAAAAGAAAAAAAGAGGAGGCCAGGCAAGGCATGACCAGCAGACAGTGGAAATCGGAAAAAACAAGAAAAAGACTGACATGAAATGAAGCAAATGGCCCAAGAATGTAAAGCATGGAAGAAGTGGACGAGTAGTTATATAACACTTCTTTCCGACGCTCTGTAAGGGGCATAAGGATCGTAAAGAAGAACAAGAAGAAAACTATGAATATTGTTCCTCCGTTTGTCTTCGTTTGCGTACCAAATCTCATATTCTTCTTCGTCTTTCTTTTGTTATTTTTTAGTTTTTGTGCTCATTCTTGTTGTTTCTGTTATTTTTAACATTTTTCTCTCTTTATTTGTTTGTTTCTGGTAATCTTTTACTAACTTTTCTTGTTCTACTCTCTATTCTTATTTCTTGTTCTCCTGCCAGTTTCGCCATTTTGTTCTTGAGATTTTTGTCTTCTTGCTTTATTCTTTCGTTTTCTTTCTTCATTTCATTAATTTCTTCGTTCGTGTTATCCAGATTTTGAACGATTCTCTCTCCTCTGCCATCCAAACTTTTTAGGTTCTGCCTTAGTTCTTCTATGCAAACTTTTATATTTTCTTTCTTTTAACACTCTTATTAAACAACACAAAATTTGTAAGCCGTGTCTGTATTTTTATGTTACAATCATAATTCGGTTACTTTATTTATTTAAAGTTATTTTTAATTGTTATCAATCCGTTCAACCGGTCGAGCTCTGCCTTTTAACAAATTTCTATTTTTTTAATTGAACTTGTGCTTATATTATTAACAAATTCCTTAATTACACTAATCTTACTTTCTGAACTTCAGATATTTAACGTACCGGCCTCATATCAAATAAAAAAAAATTAAATTTGAGTTGTGCAAAATTTTACATCTCTCGTAATACCGACTTTGCAATGTGTTTCTTTTTAAAACGGCTAATCAGTAATTTTACTCTATCGCCATCAGTATCCGCTAAAAGTCAAGATCCGGTCGACCTGTCGAAATCTTGGCCTTTATCAAGCTTTGTATTTGTTATATCGAAAGTTTAGTATTTAGAGTGCTTTTGTAACAAAGTTTAAACTCTTACTCTCTTCCTTTATCTTAATATTTCACTTTGCTTCGCTTCTTAGGAATCAGTTACTCATGATTTTGATAAAATGAGTACATTCAGGTTCTTTAAATAAAAAATACAAAATAGTTTGCAACAAATTGCTTATTTTTGGGATAATTACAGCTAGAAACATTATTTTCGTAAGGAGTTGTTTATTTTTGCAGGTTCTGTACGGTTCCTGTTTACCATCAACCATATAATATATACGAGGGCAGTTTGATAAGTCAGTGACTTTTTGAATATCTCGTGTAGTAACTTTAAATGCAACACTGCTTCTGTCAACTACCATCTGTTAATAGATTACTGTCAAATTTTGAGGAAGCTGCGTCATGTAGTTTGTGTTTGACAGCCATTGAAAGCAGACAACCTTGTGAATATCGACAAAAATAAAAAAAAGTGAAATTGAAATACATACAAAACTATGAAGTGAACTACATGTGTTTTGAGCGCTCCGATAAATTAAAGTTCCAATCGGGCCTAATCGAGCCTTCAGAATACAGAAGTTAGAGGAGTAGATGAGGAAGCCTGAACTTCAAAATAGGAGAGATACAGAAATAAGACAGGAAGTAGAATAGTGAGTAAAACAGATATAAATAAGAGCAAATTTATAGGTTAAGGAAAACAATAAGGAACAAAATTACATACTAAAGAATAGATAAGAAGAAATAGCTACGTTCAACGGGCGGCTTGCCAAAGTCGTTAGGATAGGCAACCCATCATACGCCACAATCCGCAATCGTCGGGACACCAAGAAATGAATGAGCAGCTGAAGTAAAGATAGCACAGAAGAACTGAAGGTGGGAAGAGCACAATAGCGGGTAAAGCTACTAAGGTAAAGGGAAAAAAAATGGAAACAGAGGAGATAGACAACAAACAAATGAAGAAAATAGAAGATATGTTTGTAGCTATAAGCGGAAACCTATTAAAGATGAATGACAAATTGGAGCATCTAATAAAAGAAAACAGTGAAAAACGTGAGACAAAAAAACAATGTGCTAAAGAAACATGTACAGGTTCAAGACCGAAAGATAGAATGGCTGGAGCACGAGGTAAGAAGGAAAAATATTATAATTAGAGGAGTAGAAGACAAGAAGAAAGAAAATGGTCAAGAAACAAAACAGGCGCTAACAACAGTAACACAAAAATTAGGTATACAAATCAACAAGGAAGATATAGACGAAATGAGGAGAATAGGAAAGTACAAAGCAGATAGACAAAGACCAATATTATTGAAGTTAACTACGGCAAACAAGAAAAGCGAAATACTTAGCAAGACCAACAAACTGAAAGGAACCAGCATATGGATAGATGAGGACTATACGAAGGAAACGATATAAGAAAGAAAAAAGCTGATTCCAACGATGAAAGAAGCCAGAAAACAGGGACACAGAGCACATCTGAAATATAACAAACTGGTAATCAACAATGAAATATATGAGGTAAAAGAAGAAGGAGAAGATAAAATAGAAAGAGAGAAAGAAAGCTTGCAACTGGGGACCAGCAGCAGTAGCAAAAGAACGGTAAGTGAAAGGTCACCAAACGGCGGGCTGGAGGGGAAACTAAGTAAAATAACACGTATAACAAAAAACTACTAAGGGCAGACGTAACAAATAACACTAGTAAAGACGAAAATGGCAAAAATAATGGATATGAATTACTAAAACAACAAACGCAAATTAAACAAAAAAGTATAACATGGAAGATAGGGACATGGAATATACGAAGTATAGCAGGAAAGGAACAAGAACTAGATGAAGAATTTAACAAGGCAAAATTAGATATATTGGGAATAACGGAGACCAAAAAGAAGGTAAAGGAGAAGAAATGCCACAAAGTGGAAACGTGCTAATATACGCAGGAGTGGTACAGGATCAGAAGGCAAGAGAGGGAGTGGGATGCTTAATAAAAAGAGAAAACTATGAACACCTTAAAAAATGGGTAGCTGTTACAGAAAGAATACTCAAGATAGAAATGCAACTACATAAGTCAACCAAAACAACCTTAGTAATAGTCTACGGTCTAGGAGAAGATGACAGAACGCAACTAAATGATCAGTTTTGGGAACAATTAACAGAGATAATAGAAAATATAACAGGAAGAATAATAATAATGGGTGACCTGAACGGAAGAATAGGGAGGAAAGATGAAGAAACAGGAGAAACAATAGGTGAACATGGAGAAGAAACACGGAACAACAACGGAAGGAGACTAATCGATTTCTGTATAATTAACAACTTAGTCATAACAAACTCGTTCTACAAACACAAAGATATACACAAGTATAACAGAGAAGTACTGAGTAGAAATGAGAAATCGATCATAGATTACGTAATAATAAATAAAAAATACAGAAAAGAGATACAAGTTACACGAGTAAGAAGAGGAGCGGAATTGTATACCGACCACTATCTAATAGTATCAAAATTGAAAACTGAAATGGAAACAAAAGATAACAAAAAGGAAGCACAAATGGACATACAGAAAAAGATACCATTAAGAACTTACAAGCTGAGAGAAGAAGAAACTGCAAACAAATATACAGAAGAGATAGAGCAAGAAATGAGGAAAATAAATCGAAAGGTAAAAATCCACAAAATAGAAGAAATATGGACGCAATTTAAAGAAGCAATAATCAGAACAGCCAAATCAACATGCGGAGTAACAAACAGCAACAAAAACAAAAAGAATTCACACTGGTGGAACGAGGATATAAAAACAAAAATAAAGATAAAGAAAATAAAATGGGAAAAATACCTAAGAAGTAGAACCAATGAACACTATGCAGAGTATAAGGAACAGAGAACAAGAGCCAAGGAGCTGGTGAAAATGCAAAACAACAATCTTGGATAGAATTCGGTGAGAAAATTGAAAAAGATAGTGTGGGGAACCAGAAACTGTCTTCCCTTATCTTAATATTTCACTTTGTTTCGCTTCTTAGGAATTAGTTACTCATGATTTTGATAAAATGAGTACATTCAGGTTCTTTAAATACAAAAGGCAAAATAGTTTACAACAAATTGCTTATTTTTGGGATAATTACAGCTAGAAACATAATTTTCGCAAGGAGATGTTTATTTTTGCAGGTTCTGTACGGTTCCTGTTTACCATCAACCATATAATATATACGAAGGCAGTTTGATAAGTCAGTGACTTTTTGAATTTCTCGTGTAGTAACTGTAAATGCAACACTGCTTCTGTCAACTACCATCTGTTAATAGACTACTGTCAAATTTTGAGGAAGCTGCGTCATTTAGTTTGTGTTTGACAGCCATTGAAAGCAGACAACCTTGTGAATTTCGACAAAAAATAAAAAAAAGTGAATTTCGTGTGCTCATCAAGCATTATTTTTTTGCGTAAAAAAACCATCACCGAAACCAAGGCAAACGATTGATAAATACTATGGGGATTCTACACCATCAATTTGAATAGTTAAGAAGTGGTTTACTGTATTCCGTTGTGGTCGTACCAGCACAAGTGACGCCGGACGTTTAGGACACCCAAAAGACGTCCTCACGCCAGAACTCGTCGATAAAATCCACGGAATGATATTGGACCAGAGAATGAAAGTGAGTGAGGTGGCTGAGGCTGTAGGCATCTCACTGAGCGGGTACATCACATTTTACATGAATATTTGCACATGAAAAAGCTATCAGCGCAATTGGTGCCGCGATTGCTGACACTCGACCATAAGAGCAACCGTGTGACCACTTTAAAAGATTGTTTGGCAATGTTCAACCGTAATCTGAACGAGTTTTTGCGCTGTTTCGTAACCGTGGACGAAACATGGATCCATCACAACACACAGTCAAAGCAGTAGCCTTTTCCGGGTGAACGTGCATCAAAGAAGGCCAAGGTGGGTTTGTCGGCCAACAAGGTCATGGTAACAGTTTTTTGGGATCCACGCGGTGTCATTCACATCGATTACCTTGAAAAAGATAAAACGATCACCGGCGAATATTATTCAGAGCTGTTGGACAGATTCAACATTGATTTGAAGCAAAAACGACCGCGTTTAGCGAAGTAAAGTGCTCTTCCACCAAGACAAAGCACAGGTGCACACGTGTGTAGTCGCCATGGCGAAAATCCATAAATTGGGCTATGAACTGCTACCCCATCCAACATATTCTCCAGATTTAGCCCTTTGCGACTATTTACTGTTTCTAAACCTAAAGAAATGGCTTGGCGGTAAGAGATTTGGGTCGAATGAAGAGGTCATCACTGAAACAAACGCCTATTTTGACGACCTTGAGTAAATTTATTATTTGGAAGTGATAAAAATATTGGAAAAACGCTGGACTAAATGTATCGAGCTAAAAGGAGACTATGTTGAGATATAAAACTCTTTTTTGCCGAAAAAATATCTTTTATTCAAAAAGTCACTGACTTACCAAACTGCCTTCGTACTAGATGTTTTAATGGCATAGAACCATTTTTGTCTACATGGATATGATCAGTCATACCGTTGAAATGGGATGTTCCATCGGCCATACTTTTTGGCACAACCATTGCTAAGCAGGATTGTAACCATGTAATTTTGTTGGCATTTGTCAAATATGACTTTATAGTATTGGAATGTCCCCCTATTTGTCCTGATTTTAATCGATTATAAACTATAGATTTACCAATGCCGGAATAATTTCCAACAAAACGAATAATACACTTTAAAACAATCGACATCAAATAGATCATAATTGTGTTCCACGCCGTAACATATACTAAAATTGTTAATTAAAACGATTAATAATAAATACATTTCAATTGTAGTATTAAAAACCATACGGAATGTAAAACTCTTGACATGTTCTAAGTTACTAACTTTAACACAACCGAATTTTTTATCACTCCTGTCACATCAAAAATATTTTTTCTTGGTACTAGAGAATGACATAACAATATCATCTTGTTCTCAGCTATGAGTTTGTGAAAAACCCAATAGCATTCCTTATCAATTCTTTCCAATTCGTGTAGATGCTTAAAAATGGCTCTGGAATTTCTTACATGCTAATCTTCTTCTAAAAGTTCTCCAATTCCTTATTTTTTGTTGTTGTTGAGGACGTTCGGCATCATGCAAGTAAAAATTCCATTCATACACCATTAAAACTACTTCTTGCAAATTCTGGAGTAAACATTATGTTCCCTTAAAGCTCGAGCTGTGATAAACACTTTCTTCAATTGAAATGCGAAGAAAAGGTCACAAATGCTGCTTGTCTCACTACAACCTTTTCACCATAAGTCTCTTGCAGTACATTATAAAGCTGATAGATGACGCTATATTATATGATCACAATGTATGAATTTGGATAGGTACTATCATCAATTGAACATAATCCGAAGATTAAATTGTTTGTCTAAAAATAAACATGCCACCCTATTCCTGTGATTTTCAAAGACTCTGCAAGTTTGATTGGCAGTTTGCCCTGACGTTACAATTCTTTGTGGATGATTCTGACTGCAAAAACAAATTAGCATAAATTTGAATTCCAATTTGCTCTTTCTCGCTTTCTTGAAATGGGTAAAGTTTGGAGTATATAACTTTCTACATCGGCGTTTTGTCCCGGAATCATACTAAAAAATCCATGATCCTATAATCACGTGGCTGGAGATATCTACACAAGATCAAGACACAAATCCCACTGATGGGTCTTTTGCTCAACTGTGAAGTTCTTTAGAACCATCTTAGCACACATCTTCCTAATGTTCAAATTATGTGTAAAATGTAATAGAAAATAAACCGGCTTAACTTTAACGCACTATTAATTATTCTGAACGCCAATTGACCGTTTGACATTACTAGAATCCTAATTTTTTCATATTGGCAGTCCTTTTTGAGGTCGAAAATTTGTCTTCCACTTCTTTCTAAAAAAAAAGCTTCGTGCCATCTTAACACTTGTATTCTGGATAAGGAATGTTGTCTATAAACCATTTATAACTTTTTATAAATTACACAAAATTTTATAGCTCAACGTTGTTCAAAGGATTACTAGTTCATTTTCGTATTGCACTTCACAAATTCTTCACCGAAGAATCGCATAACTGTGACAAGTCCAATCTCGTACTGAGTTCAGCAAGGGTTATTCTAGTTTCCATATGTCAGTTTCTACACAATATCGACAATCTCATTATTTTTCTATCAAACCATGTACATGTGACTTGCAGACTTGCTTTTTCAAAGAAAAAATAATTTGCCTTTTAAGTTCTGTCTCGCATGAAAATTTTTATAGACTTCAACCAAAAATTAACTTTACTGTTGTTAGATCTAAAAATTAACGACGTCTTTTATAAAGTACCCAGTAATTAAGACTCAATTTCTCCATCTCTTGATTCTAAATGTACATCTACCAATCTGAACACTTCTACATGGTTATAAAATAGTAGAAATAGTTTATTGTTTTACTTTTTGATGATCTACCAAAATTTAAATTTGGGTGTTAATAACAAGCTTATTAATAATAAGCTTAATCAAGCAAAACATTAAATAGGAAATTTATGTTGAAATATAAAAAATTAACATTTTTAGTCATCATCATTAAGCCATTCAATTCTTGGAATTAAGGCTAGAGCTAAGACGTTTCTAATCCTATTATTGAGGTAGATTAATCCTCTTGTTCCTGGATCTTTCAAATTTTGTTGTTGGTCCTGGCGGTCTCAGTTATTTTCTTTCATTCCTTCCTATCCCTGCATTTTGATCTCCAATCTTGTATTCCCATTACTTTTATTTCTTCTTTGAAGGCGTCTTCCCATCTTTTCCTTGATCTTCCTTGTTTTTTGGGACCGAAGGGTATCCACTGTGTGATCTTCCTTATCATTTCCATTGGTTTCCTTCTCATGATGTGTCCAGCCCATCGTAGTCGTGTTTTTATAAATCTTCTTCTATTTCTTTATTTCTTCTTAATCTTATTTCTCCTTCTTGTGTTTTGTTAGGTCCTAGTATTATTCTCATTATCTTTTGTTCTATGATTTTCAGGTCTTTTTCTTTCTTTTTGATTAATGCTATCGTTTCCAATGCATATATTTATCTTTATTTTTGTTGTTTTGCTTAGTGCTTTGCTTTCTAGTAGTGTTTTATTTCTGCCGTAAGCCTGGTTTCCTTTCAGCAATCTCTCTTTTACTTTATTCTCTCCAGTATGTCCTATTGTGATCCCCAAATAATTAAACTATTGACTCTCTCAAAAGTGTATTTCTGTGTTTTTAAATGGTCTTGTGTGTATTCTGGTTATTTCCCTATCTTCATGTATTTTGTTTTGGTTTTGTTTATTTCCATACCGATTTTTTTTTGCTTCTTTTTCTAGTTGTTCTACCGCTCTTGCAATATCTTCTTTTTTATTCCCTATTATTGCTATGTCGTCTGCATAGGCTATTATTTGTGTGTGGTTAAGCATGATATTTTTCTTATCCAGATTAGCTCTTCGCATTATGTCTTCTAATATTAGATTTAAAAAAAGTTGTGGATTAATCCTTTGTTACGAAGAGTTCTGTTGATGTTCCTTGAAATCTCACTTACGTATTTGTATTTAGTAGGGTCATGTCTATGAGTGCAGTCAATTTTCCAGGTATTCCCAAGTGTTCCAGTTCTCTTATTAGTTTTCCCTTTTTATTAAGTCAAAAGCCATTTTGAAATCCATAAATATTGTATAATTTCTTTTTTATATTCTCTCATTTTTTGGATTATTTGCTCCAGTGTGTATGGCATTTATGGTCGATCGGCCCAGTCTGAAACCGTTCTGTTAATCCCCAAGTATATTTTCAGCCCGTGTCTTTAACTTTTTGTTCAGTAAGTTTGCCAAGATTTTGTAATTTTTTCTTTTTCCCCTTTTTGTATATTGATGTTATTATAGTAGTGCTGCATTCCTTTAACATCTTGTTTTGTTTCCATATTTGTTTAATTAAGTGGCATATTCTTGCTTGTATCTGCAGGCCTCCATATTTTTTTAGTTTTCTTATTTCTTCCCGTATTTCTTCATCTTTGAGAAGATCTCTTTCTTCATGTTCCGACTGCTGTTCTCTTTCTGTTTCTACTTCTTCTATACATAACATTTCCTATTAGTACTGTTTCCATATGTTGCTCATCATTTGTCATTTTCAATTTTGCAGGTTTTATCTTTTATTCCTCTAGTTTTAGCTGCTTTATTGTTGTGCTGGAGTCTAACTTTTTTGTAAAATTTTTTTAGGTGGAAGTTTCTGCCTTCCTGTTCTGTCTCTTCTAATTTCTTGTATATCCAGTCATTCTTTTTCTTTGTATATTGCGTTTCTTTTTATTTCGTAATCATCCTACTTTGTTCATCTCTTCTTCCAATCCATTTGGTTCTTGCTAAGTTTTTTTGTTTTCTGGAATCTTCACATTCTTGATCAAACCATTCCATATTTATTCGTGATGTTACTGGTTTGTTCAGTACTTTTTCTGCAGTTTTTCCTATGCTGTTTCTCAATTCTTTTCATATTTCTTCTATATTCGTAGTGTCTTTTTGTGTCTGTACTATTTTATTATTAGTTGCTTCTAGTTTTTCCTCATTTCATCTTTTATGTAGTTGTTCCACGTTCCATTTTTTGAAGTTTTTATTAATCTAATGTTGTCTATGTAACATTTTTAGTACTGTAAACAAAACAACATTTTGGTATTCACTTTAGATTGTAAACAACGGAACGATTTGGCAACGCCGCAAGAGCGGCGGTTCTTCGACCCTAATGGGTTTTTATTTGAGTGCTTTCAATTAATTTTCATTGTAGTTTTATTATAACAGCAAAAATGGCAGACCGGCTCACGCAGCTCCAGGACTGCATCAACCAGGTAAACCCTGAGCTGCCACCCCGCCTTCTCATGCGTAGCATCCAGCCCTGCTGTGTTTCAGCAAGCAGAACACTTCTGCAACAGCATAGGCATCCTGCAGCAGTACGCCGCTCCCAGCAAGTTCCCCGGCTTCGACCGGAACGGCTCGCAGACACCGCAGCAGCAGTCGCAGGAGGACTACGTGCAGCTCTTCACCACGCTAATCGCTCGCTGCTCAAAGGACATCGACACCCTCATTGAGTCTCTACCATGCGAGGAAAACGCAATGGAGCTGCAGGTGAGGGGTTTGTTCAAGTTGAGTAACGCTCATAGGCGACAAGGTGCTTTTAGCTGCAAAGCCTGAGAGTGCTGGAGGTGGAAAACCAAGAAGCTGCCGAGAGGCTGGAAGCGATCGTCCACAGGGGGCAGGAGTTGCTGGAGCAGGTGCAGGCGGCGCTAAGCGACATTGCACAGGCGCAGCTGGACATGCAGCACTTGACGAAGATTGTGAACGGAAGCTAGAACTCAACAGACTGATCAGTATTTGTTAATAAATTTGTAAGGTTAAGTGAAAATAAATATTTGCATTTTTTAAATTTTCCTTTGTCATGCAGTAAACGAACTTACACGTTTCAGTTACTACAAAATGCAACTGTGCCTGGCCAGTTAAAATCTACATCAATGGAGATGTTTTAACACGTTCGCTGCCAAGCTACATTATGCGAACTGTTCCTGCACACCAACACAGTTTTATCCTTTTATTGCAAGATTATTTTAATTTAGTGGGCTTTTAACTTATATACATTAATAACAAATTGTAATAAAAAATATATATATGTATACTCTTTTCAAGTACCAACTATGATATGACTGCATGCCCATATTTTTGAGTCTTGGAAAAACAAATATTTACACAGATCTGATGTGTTTTGAGTGATATCAAGCAGTGAATCTTGAATTGGTATTTGCTAGCATTAAAATATATTAGGTTTCTATATTGAAAGGGAAGCCTAATGAAATTAGTATGGACGTCTGTCCATCGCAACTCAACTTGAGAATTACTGAACCAGAAAACAAGGGGTTATCACTCGAAAGCCTATGGCCTACCGGGTTTACATTCACAACCTGGCATAACTGGGATGTCCTACATCAATGCAATAAGGATTTTTAGCAAACCCAGCTTCCAATGTCATTTCTTATAACTTAACGCAACTTCCAAGCTGGAGACCAGTTTTTATTTGTCATGCTCTATAATTTTTGATATGTGATAGATACAGAAGTAACGTTTTCAGTATTCTACTAAAGATCATAAGTCAAGTCCAAATGCCAAAAATCAGCCTAACTGGAAAATCTCGAGACCGGTTTGATCAGAAGTAGCTGTAAATTTTTGTTTATGTATAGAAGCCCTGGACATTGGTGCAAAAGGAGTTCCACATCGGTACTTGTTTTTATCACTCTCCCGATCCTCCTAAATGCGTAAATTATGGAGAAGACTTTCCAGCTGGTTATAAAGGGTGCCACTACTACCTAAAACTGCTCAATTAACGCGCACCATTAAGAAACCACCGGACACAAGACAATCAGCCAAGTAGCATAGTCTAATTTCCATCAAAAAAACCAAACCCCTGAATCATTTTTCCAACTTCCTCAATCTTTTAATATTGATACATTCTTAGAATCCCTCATAAAACTAATAATTCCTTTCTACCACAAGTTAAAACACATTAAAATTAATAACACATTTATTACCCAACATTATCAATAGATTATCAACTCCCAACAATAAAGAAATTAACAATACTAACGATCTTCACTTCATTTCTAGCAAGGTATAATGTGGATATTGCAAGCATCACGGAAACCCATCTATCTAAAAGGGAAATATTTAAAATTAGCAGCTACCGGATTTATTGAAATGACGGACATGAAAGATTAGCATAGGGGAGCTGCTATTTTCATTGAACAAAAATTAGAGCATACCAGCCCCAATAAAGTTATAGACAACCTGGAAATGATTACCCTTATCATAAACTCCAGCAACTTTAAATATATTCAAATCACAACAGCCTACAGGCAACCTGACAAACGTCTCTCAGAAGCAGACATAAGTACAAAATATATTTAACACAACAATACCAACATTGGTTATAGGTGAGCCAAAATAGCAACTACACTCTGGGACTGCCAAACTGAACATCTGGCCTACATAGACATGACTATTAACCCGACATTCTTGACATAGTGATATCTAAAAATGACATTCCAATTCAACAAATTGTAATACCAGAACTAAACTCTTATCATCTCCCTATACTCATAACATTTACAACCATTACACCATCCTTTAAATCCTCACCCTCACGTCAACTGGAAACTTTTCCAGAAGAACCTTGGCTCGAAAATTAGAAATCCTACCAAAAACACTACACCAAACAAATTGATATAGCAATTCTAATTTCCAGGATGCCGTAAAAGACTACGAAAAATGCAATGAAAGCTAAAGATAGAAGAAAATATAATAACCCAAATATTGTACCAAGTCACATACTAGATGTAATCAAATAAAAGAGCCAAGCACGTAGACAATGGCAAAGAACTAAAAACTTTCGCATTAGAAATCAACTAAACAAACTAGCACACCAAATCAAGCGAGAATTAGAAAAATAGAACTAAATGACATCAAGCTGTGGCAAGTCGCCAAGAACATTGCCAGACTACAAGAAGTAATATCAACAAGTAAAACCACTACTGCTACGTACACATCTGATGAGAACAAATGCAACTTGTTCACTGAACACATCGGAACCACGTTTACAACCCGAACAGTCTCACATCGAAAATTGCGTGCCAATCCTAACCGTTTTGACAAACCTGTTTGACTATCTGAAGTGAAAGATTATATGTGCTCATTGCCTCTTAAAAAAAAGCACCAAGACGACCTAATACCCAATGCGATTCTGAAAAACCTAACGAAGAAAGCAATAGTCTACTTGGTCACGCTTTTCAACGCCTACCTGAGAATGGGTTATTTCCTTACATCCTGGAACCATGTACACATTTCATGTTCCTAAACCTAGAAAAGATTAATCTAATTGTGACTCCTACCGCCCTATAAGCCTTCTTCGTACCATATCCAAACTATTAGAATGAATTATTCTCGAGCGTATGAATGAAGTACTGGATGAACATCAGATAATCCCAGCTATACAGTTTGAATTCCGTCAAGAACATTCGGCAGTTCAACAACTCCAGGGGATTGTGGAAATCATAGAATATGGCTTCAAAAGCAAAAAATATATTGTTGTGGTCTTCTTAGACATCAAAGAGGCATTCAATTAGGTATGGCTGGAAGGCCTAAAACATAAACTACTTCACTGATACAAGTTGGCAGTACTTTGTAAGGAGTATCAAATATAATAATTCCTCTGTAATTTTTGCACTAGTTTATATCTCCTTTTTATGTGGTGATATAAGAATTCTTTTCTTCCAGGCTTGAGACAGTTTTTAACTGTATGGCCATGTTAGATAGTCCTTCCTCTCCATACTTCAATAACTACGTTTATCTCCATTTTCGTATTCATTAACTTTCCTAAAATATTTGTTACTTTTTCTTTAGTGGGTATTACAACTGTCCTATTTAACTCCATTCCATCATCATACCGTCGTTTCTATTTTATTCCTTATCTAAGTAATGTTTCCTGAAAGTATTTCCACTAGTTTTCCGTCTATCGTTTATCAATTTCCTCTCCTTACAGATTAAGAAAATAGTATTCTTATGTATCCGCGTGCTCTTTTTATTTTTTACTAAAAGTTCTGCATTTCCTTTCTTTTATATTTTTCTTCTATCTTCTTGCAACTCTGCCTCTTTAGAATCCCTTTTAAATTGACACAAAACCCTATCTTATTTTCTTTTGCTCTTAGTACTTTACCTCATCTTCCTCTAAACCTGTCTGTAGCATTCTCTCCCTTGCTTTTTTCTTTCTTCACAATTCCAGTCTATATTCTTCATTAAACCAAATGTTCTTTCTTTTTGTGCTGTTCTTTTCTAGGGCAGACTTTGTTAACTTCATCATTATCTCCTCTGTATGTTTCCCTACTTCCTCTAATGTTCCTTCGTCTGTTTCTTTCTGACACTTATTCTCTATTTTCTTTGGTATTTCGTTCTCTTTTCTGTATATTTTCCATGTTCTATATCGTTCTTCCTCTTTCTTTTTATATCTACATTAATCGATATTCGTACGAGATAATGGTCTGACCCCATGTCTGCCCCTCTGTAACTCCTTGTATTCTTAATACACTTTGCAAAATATTTTTGTGTCAATAAATGGTTAATCTGATTGGTCTTCTTCCTCCCAGGTACGATTCACGGTCCTTAAGAATCTCTTTGTGTCAAAAATATGTACCTTTTGGCCACTTACATTAGTGACAAACCTTTGTTTGTTCCTTATCCTATAATAAGGAAAGTAATGTAATCGGCGGAAATTTGACCTACCCAGTTTTTCACATTTCTGGACGAATTATAGCCTCAGGACACCAAAAAAGTTGGTTTGGGCCATTGGTTCGTGTGTGTGTATGTGTCTGTCGGTCTGTCAGTAAACAGGATATCTCGAGAACCGTAAGAGCTAGAGACTTGAAATTTGGTATGAAAGTTACTTGTAGGTAGGGGACGCAGTGGTAAAAATCGGCCGAGCCGTTTGGTCGCAAGGTCGCAAATCTAAACGGTTAAAGATACAAATAATAGGATAACAAAAGTCGTGTGATGTTCACACCAGATTTTTTTCAGCTCACCTTCAGTTGGCTGGCCTGTTACGCTAAGAGTTTTTACTTTTTCATTCCATTTCCAAACCTGCCCGTTGATTATAAGTTTCATCATACCCATCATTTCCTTCCACTCTCAGAAATCGTAATTATCGTTCTTGTCTTCTGGAGGGCTCAAAGAGGTAAGTTGCGAAACATACGACGAGTTTCCAGTTATCGCCGACTTACCCCTTCCTACTCAATCCCGACTCTCACCTCGTTGGTGAGCCCTGGAAATCCGAACAACTTTGTGGAAAATTGGGTATCCAACCTCAGTGGGAAACAAAGTCGAAAACAAACTAGAGCAAAATATTTGGATAGGGTGGTCTCCTCTCCAGGGAACAAAAAGACTCACTTACTCTACGACTTTGGCTAATGAAATGGACAACGATCTGGAATAATGAATAAACCCTTTGCCAATTGAAAAATCACAAATTGCCAACAATAATAATGGGTACATAACAAAGAATAGCCTCGGATAGGACGGAACTTAGAGTTAATAACCGCAAACGAATTAAGGATAAGAAATATGGAATAAAAAACTATCTACACATAGGCACCCGGAATGTAACTGGATTAAATAACAAATTACAGGAATTATAAGAAGAACTAACAAGAAGAAAAACAGACATAGCCCTAATAACAGACACAAAAAAGAAACTAAATGACACCCGAGACCTAGAAAAATACACGCTAATATGCAGTGGAGTAAGACAAGACACGAGAGCCACAGCTAGTGTGGCAGTTATGACAAATAAAAAATGGAAGCAGAAAATAAAATCATACGAAAGAGTCGCAAACATAAGATGCGGAATAGAACGAGGGTACTTAATCATTTTATGTGCATATGCCCCAGAAGAAGGAAAAAGAGAAGAAAGCGCACTATTTTTCAAAAAGTCACAACAATATTTTAATCGAATAAACAAGAATGACTACATAATAATTGGCGGAAACCTCAACGCTCGCATCGGTAGAGAAATTTGAAAATATTATTGGAACACACCATCTTAACCAAAACGGACAAATTCTCAGAGAGTTTGCCTGCTAATAACATAGAAATTATAAATACCTTCTTTAAACATAAACCAGCATACATACACCTGGGAAGCAAGAGGCCAAAAACCGATAATCCACTACTTCCTAGCAAATGAAAAACTACCAGACTATACACCATATACTCCACTCAGGAGTATATAGAAGAATAAAGGCACATACACACCACTACTTATTAGAAGCTAAAGTAAGATTACACGCAAAACGGGTAAACAATAAAAAACAAACATCATTAGAACAAAAATGGAAAGTAGAATTGCTCCAAGAACAGTCAGAACATTTTATTAAAAAAGGCCAACTGAACATAGTGGACGATTCCCAGAATTTGACAACGTGGAAGAAGAGTGAACAAACATAAAAAAGATAATTGAAAAGCTGCCCTTGGAAAGCGAAAAAGAATAATAAAAAGAAGATACCCTGGTGTGAAGAACAACAAAAGGCAGTTGAAAATAAAAACAAGGCGTACCACCTATGGCTACAAAAAGAAACGAAACAGAAAATAATAAAATGGCGCAAATCTTATAAAACCTAAACTGCAAAGCACAGCAAAATAGATGGAATACCTTCATATCAAGAATAGAGAACGATATACATAGATGACAACAGATGGCATATAAAATTATGAGACACTTGAACAGCGAAGAAAAAGGCAGCACAAATAAACATAATAACACCCACCAAATGATTAAGGTATTATAAAAACCTATGGTTTCTAGAAGAACTGACAGAAGAGGACAAAAAGAACAAAACGAAAAGATTATATCCAAAGCATAATGGAGAAGAATAAGAAGAAGATCGTCTGATCTTCTGGGTTTTGTTGGTGAATGATCTACCTTTTCACTTTTATTAAAAACTTTCTGCTTCTTCTGTTCTCTTTTTCCATCGTCAGTTGACGAACTATCACTATAATAATTATACCTCAGCATTCTTTCTTTTCTATCTGTTAAGCCCGCAACTCAGTTATACTATTTTTCTTTTGCCACTTTTTTCTCCGTTAGTAATTTTTAGATTGCAATGGAAATTCGTAATTAGAACTCTGACCTGTTGTTTTTCCTTAAAACTTTTCTGTTCACTCACTTCTAAATCACTGTTCGTCTGTCTTACACAACTTGGTGATTTAAGAACATTACATACAGTCCAAATATGTATTTTGTTTCATAATTCCAATTCACTCAACTTCAAATTCTAAATGGCTTTTAAGTAACTATAAAGTAAATAAATAATGGAAAGGCTCTAACGCCGAACCATGTTGGGACAAAGTCTGCGAACTGAAAGGTTCTCATATGTTTACCTTCTCTGCCTGGTCATCGTTTTGATATGGAACGATGTGGCGAACACCATGTCTTAGAAAATTGCATTATTACTCCTTGTTCAAAGTGAACATAGGTACTCAATAGACAACTTTCCACACATCTAAGTCCAGGATCAAACCTGGGCCCGTTTGAATTGCAACCAAATCCTCCAACCGTTCGGCCATACTGGCATTAATTATAAAGCATAATTCATGACCTTTGCCTTTGCCAACCGTTATAAAAACTGTTTCTGAACTAAATGTCATAGCAGTTGCACTGAAAAAAGTTAAACTTTCCATTTGTCCGTTAACCTTCCAAAAATACGGTAGTGAGTATTGGTGTTGGTGCCTCGATTCCTTTCCATAAAACTCAAATAGAGAATTGTGGAAGATTCGCACAATAAAAAAAAGTTAACAAAGGTGATGTAATCTCAAGAAGTTACAAAGTTTTGGTTGGTCCACATCCTAATAACAATAAAATACGAAATTCTATCGACTTACTCTAACACAACTGTACTGAATTTGTTAACAAATGAGGTTTTAGTTTCTGATTTCTCTATACTTTGTTATAAGACATTGAGGATTTCTAACTGGCAGTATATACTTGGATATAGTAAAGAAATCTTGCCATATACCCATGGTTGAATTTTCCAGTTATCAGAAACATTGCTCCATTTGCAGACCAGCAATCTGTAAAGGTCTTTCTCTTGTTAATTTGCATTTCAGATTATCATTGACACCTTAAAATTCGCACTTATTAAATTAGTGTAATTTAATATGTAGTAATATGGAAGGTGGGAGGGATTAAATTTAGTGAGTATCCAAAAGAATTTGCAGACAACAGAGAAATGGTCTTTATCATTTTTTTTTAGGAATGAAGTTGATTTATACATTATTTGTGCATCCAAATATCTTTCTCTTCAGTAGTGTTAAAAAGTCAATATTTAATTTTGTAATAAAATGTACAATTTTCGCGTAACTATGGCAAATGTGATCTTCAGGTGAAGAATTTTTGTACACTTGTTGATACAAATCCAAGATTTCAAAAAGGCCTTAAAAATTGCACCATTATGTGTATGAGAGGACAAATTAATTTCATACCCAATGTGACAGATATGCCATTCTGCTAGAACCATGTGCTTTTCAGTGAGGCTACACAAACTTCCTTATCTACTGCAATAATATAAGCAGATTACTTTGCTGGTCCAAAACACTCAATAGATTTGTAAGAAATGTATTGGTTCTTCATGAATTACTAAATTACATTTTGTTGATCAAAAATCTTTTGGAATTTACAAATTGTTCCCCCGACACTGTAATGCATTTTCATAATAATGCGTTTTTAATTCATATAGCAATTCATGACCACAAATCAGAACATCTTTTAATCTACTTGTATTGAATTTTTGGGAAAACCTACACAAGAGAGTCAAAGCGAAATGCATCTTGCATGATCTGCACTTTCAGGACAATCCAGAGTATAAAACAGCAGCACTAAGATAACAATTTTTATTCACTACACTCACCACAAAACAGAAATGCGCCTTACAGAAGGAATATCATGTATTTAAATTACAGCAGATATGTACATACAAATACCAATGCAAAGTCAACCTACTTGACGGAGCGCGTACACAAACCTACTAATGCAAAATCCGTTGCGGCTGGCGCCGCGTTGCTATAATTCTGTGATTAGCGGTGCCTAGAGTGGACCAAATGAATGTTGCAGCTGATTTCACTGGGTTGGGGAGAAGGGGGTGGGGTTGAGGATCCGGCAGTGCATTTCGCGGATTAGGGGCACCGTGTAGGCGACGCATTCGTCCCAGCCCGGGGAGCGCCACGCGCTCTCCCTGGTCTCTTTCCTTGCGTTCAGGTTCTTGTAGCCTGAAAGAAATAAAAGCCTTAATAAAGCACGTTATGATTAGATTAGGTGGTATTCATAGTTAGTCAGTTTCAGCCAACAAAAGCTATAACTAATTCATTTTTACCTGACCTGTTTGCGTATATCTGCATATTCAAAAACCACAGGACTCGGTCACTTGGGTCATTAGTACGATTTAGACAAAGCATAGGATCTACATTTCTCCATTAGGGAGTCAATAAGTTACAAATTGCATTATTGTCAAAAGGCCCAGTTAAAAACTTCTATTATTAGTAAATAATATAAGATGTAGTCCTGACAATGTACCGGACGCTCACAACAGCCTTAAAGGCCTAGAGTTTCTTTTATTGTCCTTCACTTAGTTTGGTACTTAGTGACTGCCCTTCCGTTTCTTCTTTCAGGACTTCCTCTAACATTTTCAAAAATCTTTTCCTTGGTCTTTCTCTTCATTTAATTCTTATTAATCCCCCTCTTAACACAATTTTAAACATTCTATTACCCCATAATAGTTCCAAATGACATAATCACCATAACTGTTGCTGTTTTACTATTTTTGTTACACTAGCTTCTTCATACAAACTATATATTTCTGTATTTGTTCTTCTTGTATATTCCTAATCTTTTTACCACCAGTCATTTTCCTCAACACTTTGTCTCTCATCTCTTAAGTCTTTGTTTAAAATCTTTGTTTCACAAACATATGTTACTGTGGGTCTAATTATTGTTTTGTCCATCCATGTTTTCAATTATTACCTTTTACTGGTCTTGCTCAAAGTTCATTTACTTTACGTTCCGCACTTTATTTTAAGCTTCTGCCCCTCACCCTCATTTCCTATATTCCTTATAATTATGAACTTCGATTTTCTTCATTTATTGTTAACACCAATGTTCCTCTAAGTCTTTCACCACCTACTTTAGATGTTTCTTTGATAATATCAAATCATCAGCATAATCCAAACATTGATGTATATTACTGTATATTTAGTCTTGCCTGTTCAATCCGCTGTCTCTTACTTTTGTCAGTGCTAAATTAAACAAAACTGTTAGTTGACCTTTTCTCAACCCGTTTTCTATTTTGAATTCCTCTAACACGTTTCCATTTGTTCTCACCTTGCATTGCACCTTAGCCACTGCCATGCGTACCAGTCTTAGTTTATTAGATATTTCCAATTCTTTCATAGCTTCATCTCTTTGGTATAACATGATTATATTCCTCCTTAAAATCTATAAAAATAGTATAGAGTACTACTTTATGTTCATAACAGTTGTTTCGGTGAAGGTACTTGATTATTCACTAACCTTCCCCTTTGAAAAATGTATTGATACTCGCCAATTACTGGTTTCAGCTTGATCCTTGATACAATAAGTTAGTATTTTATACACAATATCTTGTAATGTACCACCAGAGTGGTCCAAGTGGTTGAGGCTGACGGACCCTGGTTCCACTTCCGGAGAAGCCTCTGATGCTTGACAGGTGCCCTACTCAGTCATCGAAAACAATCGAGTATCTGCGCTCGCTCGATAAAGGGGTAATAATGGCGATCGTCTAAGGCGCGGTGCTTGCCACATCGCCCCGCAACAAAGATGGTGCGCGACGATCGGGCAGAGAGAGCGAACATATGAGAGCCTCAACCTCTCAGTTCGCTGACTGAGCTCCCACGCGGGGCGTTAGAGCCTTACCATTATTATCTAGTAATGTATACCTCAAGTTTTCACACGTAGATTTTTTTAACTTTTTATATAGATGTACTATAACCTTTTTTGCCCATTCTTCTTTGTTCTATATTTCCACTACATGCAGTCTCTTCTGCAACTCCCCTCCTCCATATTTTGTTAATTCTGTAGGTATACTATTTTCTCGTGGGCTTTTGAGGCTCTTGACAAGCTTTATAAATTCATTTTTCGTTGGTAGATGCAATTCCTCTTCATGTTTATATAATTTTAGTGCAGCTGATTTTTCCGAATCCCCTGTTCTTATTCAGAAGATCATTGAAAGGATTATTTCCATTTTTAAAATCTTTTTTATCCTTTCCTATTGAATTACCCTCTTTGTCTTTATAATACTTCTGGCTAAACTGTAAACCTTCTTTACTTTTTTAACTTCTTAAAATTTTTATTTCGATACCTGAAATTTTTCCTCCATTATCTTTATTTTATTTTCATAATTCCTTTTCTTCTTTATCCACATTGTTTTTACTTCATTCCTTTGTAATTGTATTTTTTCTCTATTTTCTAATATATTGCTTATTAACATTTCTTCTTTCCTTGCTTGATTTGTTTACCACCACTTCTATATGAACATAGAAGTTTAATAAGCTTACATTTCCGTTCATTTCTCTCATTCTTAAGTTATGCATTCTTCCTGAGGTTTTTTAAAATATAATTTATTGCTTATTTACATTCTACAACTGTAGCCATCGTAATAAGTAAATTTGATACAAGAATATATCATGAGTAGAGTAATCGTCCACTGACCATTCTCTAAAATACCTCGAATAGGTTAGGTTTGACTAATTTACGTCGTGCATTTCTTGGCTCAGTTCTGTTGGCCATGTTCTTCTGAACCTTCTCTCTATCGTTGGAGATTTATTATTTCTACTACTAGGTCATTTTCGTGTCCTTCAGTTCTTTCAAAGTATATCGTCGAAAGTCTCTCGATTTCCTCGGTGGCAACTGGTATGTTCAGATGATTGTGTAGGGTAAAGTTCGATACATGCCATGGTACATTGGTGATAGAACGTAGAATCTTAGACTCGATCCTTTGAATTATTTTTTGGTTTGAAGGTTTAGTGCATCCCCATAATTGGATCCCATAAGTTCATATGAGTTTAAGGATACATCTATATAATAATAATTTATTATTTAGTGATTTTGGACCTACTTCCCATTAACCATGACATCGTTTTAAATTTGTTGACGTTTTGTTTTGACATGTTTTTTCCAAGTAAGTTTTTGGTCCTAGATATAACCCTAAGTATTTAACTTAATTTGTTACAGGAATTTGACTAGCCTTGTAGTAAATGCGACTTGTCCCATTTATCTTAATTTTTCATTTATCAATCCAGTTTTGTAATAGATCCAAGTGATTTTGAAGGGTCCGTGTTGCAACTGCTTTGTCCCTGTTAATTGGCAGCATGGCGGTATCATCCGCGGATGTAGCTATGATAGTGTTGGGTGTTGTTGGTAAATCTGAAGTATAGATCAAGAAATGCAGTGGTCCTAACACGCTGCCCTGAGGCACCCCCGATTAAACTTGTTGATAGCTGGAGTAACTGGAGTTGTATTTTATTTGAAAGTATCTTTCTGATATGTAGGACTTACAGATGGTAATACGGGGTAGGGAATACTCTTTTTATGTTTGTTGTTGATTTTTTTGTCCTGATTTTTCTTTTGCATTCCTAGATTGTTCCTTCTTTTTCATCCATTTTTGGCACTCCCACTTTCGGGATTCTTTCTGTTTTTCTTTCTTATTCAGCACATTTTTTTTATTTCCATTGGTATTTTTGTCCATTCTTTGTCAGATAAGTCTATATACAGGTTTTTTCGGCATCCGAATGTTTCAATCTACTTTTCATCTCCATGATTTTTATTTTATGTTCCTTTCTCTCCATAATTGGATAACGTTTCTCTTCAATTTCATACATGCTTCGTATTTTGGCTTTTATTTCCAGTTTGCCTTTTATAAAAATCATCTCCAGTTCTTCTTCAGTCTTTGATATCTAATTTAGTTATAAAGTTTTCTTCCTTTTTATTTGTTTATACTTTCTCTTATCCTCACAATTCTTGCTCAATTCCTCTACTTTCTGTTTTAGTTCTGCAACTAAGCTGCTTCATTAGACTGCTTTTGTTATTTATCCTTTGATTCCTTCAGGCTTCTTTTCATTTTTTGTACTTCTTTTTTGTTTCTGATTATTCCTCCACTCTTTTATAACTATTTATCCATATCCAGTATACCATGCATAAATTTGTTGCAACTGAACCTAGAAATTATGTTGGTTACTTCAGCACTTACTTGATTTAAGTTCAAAATAACTTTATTTGATATTGTTTGCCGTCATTTACGATTATAACAATGTGAGGTACCAAGTTGTTTGTATAGAGAGTATAAAAATTATTTTGTTTGAACAGAAAGTTAAAAATGAAGTTATTATTTTCATTTTTGGGGTGGAATTCAAGAGTGACCATACATCCAAAACGATTATCTGACCAGTAACATCTATAATTTTAACAAATCACCAAATTAAAATACACAAGCTCAAGATCGTTCAACGCGAAAATTACAGATAATTTAAAAGAAATCAAATGAATGTGATGAATGAAAGTAAAGATCATTCAGTTGCCTGGAAGGTTAATGATATTATCTTTTTAGAAAGCCAACTAAATATTAGAAAAAAACTATTGTTAATTCATAATGGGCAGCTTCAACTAAATATGTTACAAACAAAATATACCCTTACAAAAGATAGGTCAATAAAAATTTACCTAACCGAAGTTTTAAATGTTTCAGATCTTTAAATAAACTTTGTTAGAAATAGATTTTGGTACAATGACAATATAAACGAGGTAATGTACCAGTTTTAAACCCCACATTTTTTCATTTGTCTTTTTGAAATAGGTTTGTAGCTTGTTTAGTCGTTTTATGCGCACATGGACATAAAATAGATATATCATATATTGAAAAGAGAAGGAACTAAATCACTGATAGCAGTTTCATTGTCATATAGATACATTAAGCAATGACTTAGTTACAATTCTATTGAGATTATAGATAGTCTGCTGTTATGGTTTGAAAGTTAGGCTTTCGCCTATTGCATTATTGGTAGGAATAAAAATAAAAAAATAAAGAAATGCCTCTTAGACATGGGTATTGGGATGAAAATTAAATATTTCCTGTAGATCAAAAATCAAGAACATTATTAAAAAGTTAAGGTAGATGGGGATCTGTCATTGTAAAAAAGTCAACCAAGAAGTGATTGATTGTGAGAGAAAATTGCTTGGAAATCCTCATTAATATAGTTAGGTAAAATAAAACCAAATTTTAGTGGTATACGATAGAAAAATGACCATAAGGTCAAATCTAGAGCGGCATAATAAGAGTTCAACAGATAAGCTTTTTTGGACTAACATACAGTGACTGTCCTGCATAGATAGTAAGCAGTCATGCTTTTACGTTCGAACCTGCATTTTGTAGGAGTTACAGCTAAAAAGAAAAACGCTATCACAGAGGTAACAGAAGAAACGAGAAATAAGACTATTATACAAGAGTAGAAAATAGGGGTGAAGAGAATAAATGAGAAATAAAACTCGGGGGTAAATAACTCATTAAAACAAAAATAGTTCAAGAATATCACTCTCACACACTACGCAGAGAAAACAAATAAATAGAAAAACCACGAAAAGCACAAAGACAGGAAAAGGAATACGAAGATTAAGGTGAACAGTCTACAACTTGTTAACACAGGAATAGATAATTACGAGCAAAAATTAACTGTGATCAGAATTATTACATACATGGGATGATAAAAAATGAAAATAAAAGTCAAAAAACTTAAAAATTGAAATAACAATTTTGGAGGACGCCGATGAAAATTTTAAGAGTCAATTGCTTCTAATAAAAATAAAAATAAAAATAATATATATTACCAAAAATAATAAGCTTTCAAGAATGTACTACCAGCATCTAACAGAATTATATAGGTCACCTAGAGCAGAAAGCAATGCGCCTGGGACTTGGGGAAGAACTAGACTCAAAGCCCAAAAAAATATTTCTTACACCTCATAATCTCACAATCCAATCTTACTTCCATCTCAGTCAGACCATTTTACAATGTATACGTATCGTCGTTTAGTCCATAGTTTTAGATCACTCATGATTGAAATAGCGTTGGCGAATGTTCAAAAAATAATTTACAATATTTTGTGTAAGAAAAATTTAAGCAGATCTACAGTACATTCTGAAGAAACTAAGATAAAACATGACAACCTTTAAGGTCGTCACCAGAGACAAATCTTAAAAAATAAAATGAAGAAGAAACGTATTGAGATGAAGGTGAAAATATAACATACAAGAACAAAATGAAAGCAAACCTCAGGAATCAATCAAAGAATAATTCGCATTCACAGATTATCCCTCAAATATACGTAAGATTTATAGTTTTTTGAAGAAACAACTTTCATGGTAGCACAGAGTGATTTGGCATGGATGCAAAAAGCATGTACGACGTAGTTTGAATAAAAAATCCTTAAAATGTACAGACGGATATTAATTCAAATGTGATAGAGATGTTGAAACAATGTTTTTATCCTTATGTTGTAAAGGAAGCAACAAAATAATTTCGCATGCGCAAAATTAAGGAAAATGATTAAAAATTAACTAGTATCAGGTGTACAAGTATGAAGTGCAGATTTGAGACAACAGATGGTGCGCCAATGTAGTATGGAGTATAAAAATTTGACGTATATGACATTTTATTGTGCCCCCAACAGGAGTCAACGCGCACAAGTGATAAGTTGAAAAAGTGTTTGCATAGTATTATTTTGCTGTGTTCGAAATTTGTGCCAAGTAAAGAGCATTCGCGGGCAGCACTAATTTTTTGTTCTCATTTGAAGAAAACTGCTGCTGAATCATACCGATTACTTCGAGAAGCTTTTGGTGAATTTACTCCATCGCAAGATACGTGTGAACGATGGCTTCGGCGTTTCAAAAGTGGTGATTTCGATGTTGCAGGCTAGGAATACGGAAAACTGACGAAGAAGTACGAAAATGTGGAATTGCAAGCAATGTGGCGTGGTATCCGTAAATTACCCGAAAGATGGGAAAAACGTGTAACTGGCAATGGCGCATATTTTGAATAAACCACTTTTTACCATTCTTCCGAATTTAACGTGTTTTTTTTTGGAAAAATCCGCATTTCATACTTGTACACATGGTATTTGTAAATATATGTCTTACATATTAATGAAACAAAGAAGAATGATAAATATTGAATCACTAGATTTGTTTAAAGATATTAATGGTATGTAGAAACGTACGAGTACAAAAACACTGCTAAAGATTATCTTTTTGCAATACAAATATTAAGATGAATAAAAAAAATTTAAAAATGTAGATTGTATTTGGCTCATTACATGAACCTGTAAACGGGAAATGTGGTAAAGGCTAAAAGGCCAAAAACGGTCTTACAAACAGAGATAGTAATTATAATGGAGATTAAATAGATGGGATGAGCGATCAAAGAAAAAAAAGGTAGACAGAAGCATAAAGCTGAGAAAGAATGTAAAATTAAACTCTATACAATGTGGAAAAGTAACCAAAACCTAATTATTTATTTTTATGGTCGCTTTTTTAAAATTGAAACCTTGGACTTATACTAATAGAAATTTTTCATGTCAGTTATCCTAAAAAAAATTCCTGTTCATTTAATGTTCCAGTGGTGTCCTTAAGTTTAATATTACTTGATAAGCTACTAATACCAAAGTCAAACTATGTAGCAAAGTTATTGAAGAGCTCTTTTAGGTTCACAAAAGGACACCGAAAAAACTTGAATGAGAAAGTCTAAATATATCATGACAAATGGTCCTGCCTTTAATTAAATTAGAACATCTTACTTCAATATTTAGTATAAACTCAATTAAGGTGTTGCGGAAACTGATTTGAACAATTACAGATGCATTTTTTATCAAATCTCATTATAAAATAATACTATTATTCTTGGATATTGGATAAGTAGAAAATATTAAAAATGCAAGCAGAAATATTAAAAATCAAATATTAATCAATTATATAGTCACCATAATTTTCTACAATGGCCAACTGTTTAACCAATTTGTGGATTCCGTCTTTATTCAAGTTGACCATTTTCTATTAAAAAAAAACCCCAAAAACGTGAGATTGTTTTTCGACATATTCTGCAAAACCAAACTTCTTATCATTTGAAGTATTCTTCAGAAATCATAATGAATAGACATTTAAAAGTGCAAAGTCTGGAAGAATATAGTGGACGCTGTAAGATTTCACATTTCAACTCCTTCAAATTTCTCAGAGGGGCGACATTCAGTCTAGCATTAGTAATTTTCGTTGTTCATTTCGAAACACTACACTGACCCATAATTATTTGTCGTTCGATGTACAGCACAGCCATACACATTCACGCTGCTCTAACCTAATGTTTCTGTCACCTTTGTTGGTGAATAGAGAATTCACAGTTTTTTGCAGTTTCATTCAATAGATTTAAATAGAAATGGACGAATACTATCCTCAAATATTACAATACTTTGAATACCCAGAAAATTCGAGTATTTGGGATCTTGAGTAAATTAGTTCAAAAAACTAGAATACTATGCCGCACCAGATGGCACTTTTTTGGATTTTTAGTTCATGGCCTTGATTATAAAATAACTATTTTGGGAATTCAAATATAGAGATATAAAACTTTTGAATTAGAGAAAAATATTCGTGCCATCTCTATCTTCAAATCAAATGATCCACAAATTACAAATTGTCAGGCACAAATTATTCAGATATAGAATATATTCACTTTGCATGGTTCTAGATATTAGGTAGAAATTTGTATCTACCTAATTCTCTCTTTTTTCGCCGTTTTATGACCTCTATCTGGGTCTTTCGGCGCCCAGTATCTCCTTCTACTGTTGTCTATTTTGCTACGCATCATGTTGTATATTCCATTTTTGTAGTAAGTCGTACATATTTTCCTTCCAGTCTTTTCGTGGTCTACCACTTTACGTCTTTCTTTCGATTGCCACCTCATTACTTTCTTTGGTATTCGGTCATCTTTCATCCTATTTACGTGTTCATACCATAATAATTGGCGTTTTTCTATTTCTTCTTCTATGTCGTTATTAATTCCCATTACTTCTTTTACATAGTCGTTCCTTTTTCTTTCTAGCTTGGATATTCTGCTGCCCTTCTCCCATAATCCATTTCTAGTGCTTTTAACTGTGCCTGTCGTCTTTCGCTTAACTGCCATATTTCTGCTCCATACAATACCATGCTCTGGACTATTAATTTATATATATGTTTTTTCGTATTCTTTCGTATATTTTTATCCACAGTTTTTTCCCATTTGTTTCATTCTTTCTTTAACTTCTATTTCTTATACGTCCTTGCTTAGCTATCATAGCTCCCAGGTATTTCACTTTTAAGTACGCTTTTATATTTTCGCCTGTTTCCAGAGTGATCAAGTCATTTTCTTTCCCCTATACATAGACACTTTGATTTTTTTGTATTAATTGTCAATCCTCATTTTGTATATTACTTTTCAGCTTTTCTTATCATATATTCTGTCTTCTTCGTCCTGCGCTACGATAACCTGGTCATTTGGGAATTGTAACGTGTAAAGTGTGGTATTTCCATTCCTTTACATTATGTTCTCCATCTCTGTAGTACTTTATCGAAATATATTTTAAATAATGTTGGAGAAATACAGCAGCTCTCTCAGCTCTTTTGTTATTTGAAATGCTGTGGTAAGCTCCGCTCCTACCTTTACTTTTGCTTTTTGATCTTTATATAGGTTTTGCACGGCTCTAACCAATGTTTTATTGATGCTGTTATTGAACACTCCCCATAGCTTTGATTAAGGTAGATTATCGTATGCTTTTGCTATGTCTAGAAACATTAAGTGTAATTCTCTCTGTGTCTAGCTTTTTCTGTATTAATAAAGTTAGACTAAAAAGGATGTCCATGCAGAACGTTCCGGCTCGAAATCCACATTGTTCTTCAACTTGTTGTTCGATGTATTGCTGCTGTATTAGTTTTTTCACTGCTCTGTCAAATATTTTACCAAAGACATTAGTTACTGCAATTGCAGGATAGCTTTCGCCTCGATTTCTTTTCCCTTTCTTATACACCAGTGTTATATAACAAATTTTCCATTCCTCGGAATCTTCAACATTTACAACTGTATTTATTAATTTAGTAATCATTTTATATAGCTTTGTTGTTCCTGCTTTAACTAATTCTCCTGGTATGCCTCCCGGTCCTGCTGCTTTATCACTTTTTAGTTCTTTAATACTTTTCCTTACTTGTTCTTCATTTATTTCAATATATTCATGGTCGTTACATCATTCTTTTGCTCGTGGACTGTGATTTTCAATTCTGTCTTGTGTTAACAAGGACTCCTTCATTTCTACACTAAATAGTCTGCTCTTTCCTGTACTCTGCTCACGTTTCATATAAATTTCCATGCTTCCGATATTCTTCTTCCACCTATGTGCATTTCCATTTTTACATTTCTGCTCCTGATTTCTTGTTTCTCTTTTCTTATTAGGTTCTTATTAGGTACTCTATTTTGCTGCCCCCTATATTTTCTCGATTCTCATCTAGTTTCGCATTAAGGCATATTATGTACAGGTCTCTTTTGTAACTAAATTCGTTTTTAATTTCCTCGTTTACCCAATAGTTCTTCGGTTTAGTTTTTTTAATTTCGTCTCCTCGACCTTCCATTGCAGCTTTTTGGATTGATTTTTTAATATGTTCTATATTTGTGCATTCAAATTTTTCGTTCTAGGTAATTGTTTAATCTGTTTTAATATAAATATAATGTACTAGGATGTTCTAAGCTTTGCATATTGTATTTTAGTTCCTTAGCTTGTTCTTTGGTATTTTACGTGTTATTTGCAGCATCTTGCCTTGTGTGATTCGTTCCACAAGTAGGTCTTCTTTGAACTGTGACACTTAATACTTTCCCTGTAAAGTGCTGCCAAGTTATTATAGTCTATTATTGACTTTCTATTTCTATCTGTTTCATACCAAGTATACTTGTGTATCTCATTATGCTTGTAGAATCCGTTATTGATCTTTAAATTTTATAGTTAACATATATTTATTAATCTTCCTCCATTGTTGTTTTTGACCATTTCTCCAAACCTTCCCACTATTTTACTATCTTCTTATTGGCCAGTTCTGGCGTTGAAATCTCCCAAAAGCATAATCTGCCTAGTGTTTTCTATTTCGCAGAGTACTTCGTCCAACGTAGCCTAGAACTCGTCAATATTATTGCAGTTGTCATCTTCATTTGGTGCATATATGGCTATGATCATCATTCTATACTTATAACCATCAAGGTTTACCTTTATAATCTTCTTGTTTATGGTTTCCCAACTTTTGATTTGCTTTTTATATTTCTTTTTAATAACTATGAAAACACCTCTTTTCCCTCTTTGATCTTTAGGGACTCCACTACATATATGTATGTACTGTCTTATTTCCTCTACTCCTGTACCTTTCTTTTTGGTCTCTGTCTGGGCTATTATATCCATATTCATATACATAATTTCCGTAAAAACTTCTCGAATCTTATTTAATAAACCTTGGGTATTCCACGTTCCTATATTCGCAATCCTTTCCCTTTGCTTGGGTTGTCTTTTCTCCGATTTTTTAGTGCTGGGTTTGGATGACTCCAAGTAGAACGCCCCCCCCCCTCTAACCGATAGAGCTCTCTCTAGCCGAGGTGTAGGTTACCACCCGGGGATTATTTATCATTTTATTGTTTTTCATCCTGCTTTTAGCTCTCTTCTCCCTTTCAGTTTTAAGGGTGTTAGGATTTTCAAGTCTAACGCCACAACCCTCTAATGGAGGACCTTTAACTCAACTGCCCACTCTGGATCAGACGCTGCTGACAGCCGCCCACTGTGGGTCAGACGCTGCCTGTGTCTATCTAACTCATCTTATGAATTTTAACCACCAAAAATAGCTGGAAATGTGATGATTTGATTAGGTAATTATCAGGTTTTCTTATGAGATAAGAAACACTGCTTTTAATTCATTACATGTTTTTATTTTGTTTAGCATATACTTTAAACTTTACGAATCTACAAAAAAAAAGTCGCATGATCTTGATGGCCCATTTTTATCGTCACAAAAACTCACGCCGTTTGACAGGAGACACCATCTTGCTAAAACTACAGGTCGTTCAAATTTGTTCTGTTCAAATGAAGCCACGAAAACACGATATCATCTCGTGATAACCTGTTGAAGGTCACTGCATGTGCGGATTCATTTTTGAATAAGTATAGCCAAATCGGCCCCCCAGTCCAAAAAAGTTGTACCAAACCGTGAAACATTGGATATGCAGGTTGTTTTTGTGCTACTAGAGGATATTCATTGCCTCAAATGAGGGAATTTTACATGTTGGCGTATTCAACATGGAAATACGTGTTATTGCTAAAGATGATTTTATCAGCAACATCGATGTTCACTTGCCCATTCTCCAGTACCCAACTTGTCATTTGGCTTAAGTTTTTGTTGTCAGCTAAATTGCGAATAGGTGAAAATGTAGATGTTTGGTCAAAATCCGCTGCATTTCGCCTCTCAAAATGTAAAATGCCAGTGATCGATAGCAAATTGTTTTATGGAGATACTAGTCACACTATTGATGTTTTTCGTCGGTCAGTTTTCGAACCAGTATTTCCATAGTTGTTTTAGCAAAACATTGCTCACAATTTAAATGATTTTAACAATAATTACACTATTGTGTGTTACTTTATATATATTCTTAAACTGCCTATCCACTACATTGATGTTGGGAGCACATTTCTGAATTTGTCTTCATCTCTTGCTATGTTAACTAATTCCCCTAGTGTTCTGAGTCCAGCCCATTGTCTTACATTTCTTGCCCATGACAGTTGCTTTTTCCCTATTCTTCTCTTTCCCCCTATTTTTCCTTCTAAGATTAATTTCAGTATCCCATACTTTTAATTTCTAACGATACGTGCCAGATAAGGAGTTTTCCTTTTGTTTAATTGTAGTAAAAAGTTCTTGGTCTTTATGCATTCTTCTTAACACTTCCTCGTTGGTGATTTTTTCAGTCCAGGACACCCTCAACAGACGTCTATAAGTCCACATCTCGAAAGCTTCGACTTGTTGATTGTGCTCACTTTCATGGTCACGACTTCCATTCCATATAGCAGTACAGACCATACATAGCACGCGAAGTGACAGGCAAATATCTCTGTTTCTCAAAACGTTTTTATACTTCATAAACGTTGCATGTGCTATTTCAAGTTCTTCAAGGGTGTCGTCAAATATGGGTTCCGAATACAGATTAAATAATAGTGGGGACAGCACATATCCCTGTCGTACGCCTCTGAATATGGATGTCATTTGTGTTATGTCTGGTGCCAGTATAAATTTTCTATACATCGAATGTCTTTTTCGTCTACGCCCATGTTTCTCAAGATGTTCATGAACTTCTTATGTTGAACGCAATCAAACGCTTTCTCGCAGTTTATAAAACAAAGAAACACGTCTTTGTTTATGTCTCGACAATTTTGTACCAACACACACACACGCGCGCACACACGCACGTACGCTTATATCGTCTTATATGTAGGTCTTCTACAGTATATTATTATTTTTTTGGATACAACCATATAAAATTAAATTTATTCTTCAAAGATTATTTTTCATATGCACTTTCATCTACTTTGGTTCCTTTTATTTTTCCTGATACTTGCTTACTTTTAATTTCTTTCATATAATTTGAGATTAAATTCTATTAATGCTTACAATTTATCCTTTTTTGTAGTTTTGATTAGTTACTTCTTTACACACCACTTGCCATAAAAATATTGAAGTGAAATAATAAATAACAAAATAACCAATAATAATTTTCAATATCTTAACACTTACACCAGATGTGATGCACGTTGTACAGTCTTCCAATCTGCGAGAAGAAGCCGGCGAACGCTTCGCCGTTGTTCTGGCGGTAGTTGATGGCGCGCGCCCAGTTGTTGCCCCACTCTATCATGGTGCCGGGCTTCAGCGCATACGAACGAATTTCGTATATGTGGTTCCCGGTGCGTGGGACGATGTTGGGCCAATAGCTAAATGCGAGAAGGTACTGTAAATGCCGAGAGCGCACCAGCCGGCTCTGCTCTTCAATTAGTTTCTTGAAGCTCTAGAACAGACGAAAATAAACTCTACGTGATGTTTATACAAATATGCAATGAGCACTATACAATAAGGTCTAAAGCAATAAATAGTTGCTTTTTTCATAGATATATTTCTGATAAGAGAAATGCTCCACTCAAAAGAAGCATGGTACAAAACCATACTTATAAGTACTTCCTTTAAGGTATTTTACTTGCAAGATTTTCATAATTTAACTTTTATTTTAATCTTGGCATGTTTTGGACTGTCAAAATGGCAACTTTTTGGAACAGTACTTAATCCTACTCCCTATCTGATTTTTATTTTTTTCTGATAGGGGAGGGTGGTACATAGTGAGATATCATTCAAATTTCGAGCACTGTTTGAGTTAACCAATCAGAACCGTACCCATTCAGTACTGCCAGGTTTCCATTGTTTCCAGTCCAATATGGCCGCAGTCTAACGGAAGCGTGTTGTTATTCGATTTTACTCCTTTTTATATGGAAAAGTTAGATTTTGTCGACTTGGATGACCAAAATATGAAAAGGCAAGTTTTTATTTAATTTCTTCCGTTTATATAGTTTCATATATGAAAATAAGTTTTTTTATCCAAATATCGTCGATGTTGTTCCTGATATTGTTGAAAGTTCATATATCAGTACACAGTGGAACTCGCGTGTTTGGTACGCACTGTTCCATTGTGTACCTACGCCACACAGAGAGAAAAATAGCTACTTCTAGTGAAGAAATTATGAAGGAAGCATTAAAGTCACTTAAGAAAAGACTATATTTTGGTATGTGCCAGAATAGCATACGAGTTAAATGGCAAAAAATAAGCCTATGAATATGCCATTGTAAATAATAAAAAAATCCAAATTCCTGAACCCGAGCTACAGCAGCCAGAGATGATTGGCTACAGGCTTTCATCAAACGAAACAAGTTATCCATTAGGCAGCCAGAGGAATGTAGCCTGTCAAGAATGACTTCCTTTAATAAGCAAAATATTGGAACTTTTTAAAATCCTAAGTTGGTGAAGAATATATAATTTAGATGAAACAATCGCAACGACTGTTCAAAATCCCAAGAAGGTCATAGCAGAAAAAGGATTAAAAAAGCGAGTTCCTGCATCAGTGGCGAGAAGAAAATCTTAGTCACAACTAGTGCCATTATTTATGTAGCTGGCACATTCTTTCCTCCTACCATCATTTATCCTCAAAACTTTTTTAAGCAGCACATGCTTCATGAAGCACTGGGCAATGGGCTTGGTAAATCCTTCAGGCTAGTTGACATCCGAGTTATTTTCAAAAGTGATGGATCACTTCATCAATTTATCACATGGTACAATCGAAGTCATTGACAATGGTCGTGCTGCAAGGGTCACAATTGTAACGCTGTCGCCTCACTGTATTTATAAGCTGCAGACCTTGGATAACTCTGTTCTTGCGCCACTCAGGCGGTCTACAACGCTGCAGCTGATATATGGATGTCGAATCATCCAAGAAACATCGCAAGTTTAGTAAATGTGGTCCATGATGCAGCGTTGGGCCTAAAAAACATCAAATCTGGTTTAATTTTTCGTTCAATGACCAAACGGACGCTGATTTTATAAAAGCTGTTGTTACTGACAGGCTTCTACTACTACTACGACGGACCTTCCATATTAGAAGTCCAATATCCTGAAAGTTAGGTTCTGAAGTTCTATTTACTGAGGAATGTGCTTCAGCAGAACCAAGTGGAGCACCAAGGAAACTCAGTCCAGTGACTGAGGACAACTGCAGTTCCTCATCCATCAGGCTCAGCCTCGTTCAGGAAGCTTATGTATCACCAGAAAACATCTAGTTTTTCCAAAGTTTTGGAAAGAAAATCAAATTGAAAGACAAAGTCGTCCATTATCACCAGCTTGCCAATGAAAGCTGAATTCGAAAAGGAAATCCAAGGAAAAACAGAATAGGCCTGAGGTTAGGTCTAAAATGCAAAATAAGAACGTCAAAAAACGTGTTTTTGAAGGGTCATCGGAGTCACCTAATAAGAAACCCAACTTAGTAGACGGCGAAGGCGACGTGGACTGTGTTGGACATTTAACAGATTATAAAGACACAGTTAACTTCATCATGGCAGAAGAATTCCTGGACAATAACGTTGTCTCAAGCCCCCTCAATTGGATGTTGATTTAGTTTAAAGTGACCAAAAATATTCAACATAACAAAGCTCTGGAATACTGGATGGGTGGGTGGTTTAGCCACCCTCCTTTCATATAGTGATGTTTTACTTTCTATCTATAATGGCATGGTGTAAGATCAGACTGAGAACTTTTGTTTCTCAGTGTTCTTTCTAAATAAGCGTTTTTAGAATAAACCTGTTTGATGGTACAATGAAGATGTTTGCTGTCTTCTTCTAGAATGTGAAAGATATTAAAATTTTCGATTTATTTATTTTCTAGGTACGTGTTGTTGTCTAGAACACTATTTGTATCAAAATGCACTTTTAATTTAATATGGATCAAGACGTACCAACCAGCATTTTGCAACGAACATCATGATACTCTAATTCGTTTGTGGCATTTTAGGATTGTTACTCTAAGTGAATTTTGTCCATTTACCTTGGTTCTAAAGGGAGTACAAATAAGTCCGCCGTTTGACAAAAGATGACCCCACCAGTAAGTTATAGTTGAAACTGTCATATATAAAACGCCATTTCGTAAGGTTGGACATCTGGCAACACCATAACTTTAAAATATTAGCGATTTTGTACCAGCATCACATAATTTTCTTCGAGCGAAAATATCGAGTTTTGAGCCGAATAAGCGTCATTTGCGGGAACTTTTGATTTACTTCTTTAATTTGAAAAAATCTGCAGCTGAGGCGCATCGATTGCTTGTAGAAGCATATGGTGAGGCTGCTTTAAGTGAGAGACGTTGTCGTGAGCGGTTTCATAAGTTTAAGAACGGTGAGTTTGACGTCGAAGACAAAGAACGTAGCGGAAGGCCGAAAGTGTACGAAGACGCGGAATTGGAAGCATTATTGGAGGAAGATTCCTGCCAAACGCAAGAAGAACTTGCACTTACACTAGGAGTGCTCAACAAGCAATTTCCCATCGTTTAAAATCGTTGGGAATGATTCAAAAGCAAGAAAATTGGGTTCCATATGAACTGAAGCCGAGAAACGTTGAACGCCGATTTTGCACATATGAAATGCTGCTTGCCAAGCATAAACTAAAGGTTTTTTGCATCGTATAGTCACTGGTGATGAAAAATGGATTCACTACTATAACCCAAAGAAGAGGAAATCATGGGGACCACGTGGCCATGCTTCAACATCGACAGCCAAGCCGAATATTCATGGAAAAAATCATGTTGTGTATTTGGTAGGTTCAGCTTGGTGTCGTGTATTATGAGTTGCTCAAACCGAACTAAACCATTACTGGGACTCTCTAACGAATACAATTGATGAGATTGAACTCCAGACACGACAAAATTACTATTCTATCTACTTGGAAACACTCAATTGGGAAGTCCTACCCCACCCGTTGTGTTCACCAGACATTGCTCCTTCCGATTATCACTTATTCGGAGCGATGGCATATGACCTGTCTGAGCAGCACTTCACATCATATGAAGATACCAAAAATTAGGTCGATTCGTGGGTAGCCTCAAAAGATGAAGCGTTCTTCCGTGGCGGATCCGTAATCTGAAAGGGAAAAAGAGTTGGCTAGCGGAAATACTTTGAATAAAACTTAAGGTTCCGTTCTTTTACCATAAATGTCCAATTTTTGATAAACAACGGCGGAGGCTTATTTGTAGCCCCTTTATCTCATTGGAAGTATCCTGAATAACGGCGATATAAAAAAGTAAAAAACAATTTTTCAAATAATAAATGCCGCAAAAATAACCAACTCGTTACAACGATGATTTTATAGACTGGTTGCAATGACATCCGGCACAATAGCTCAATTGGAAATAGGTTACACTTGCCGTGATTAAGTGATTATTCCACATGCTAGGTTACAAAAACACACTTGCAATGATTCTTTAACAAGCCTTAATAACTTAATATCTACACCATTATGACAATTAAAGATATATGATGCAAAGTAACAGGACCACATTTTCAATAACAATAATAACATAAATAAGCAAAATAAACGATATGGATCACAGATGAACCTCAAATTATCCATAAAACGTTACAAACGTTTAAAGTTATTGGATGGTTAAATATTCACAAATATCATTTTGAGAGGTTTAACAAAATAACGCAATATTGCGCACTACCCAGAAACAATAAATATGAAGTATACATAAAAATAGGCTTTAGTGACTACTATCAGTTTTCCGGGGTTGTGTAATGGAACAAGGCAAAAAATAAAAATTCATTTCTTAACTAGTCATAAATTAGAAAAATCACAGAACCTTTGAAAAGCCACTTATTGGAAATAAGATCATGAACTTTTTCTTCGTTTGTCTCAAATCAATTGTAATGATATTAGATTTTGTTAACCTAAAAACATTAAAGTCGCCATTTTGTTTTTCTGAAGACGAACTAAGTTGCAAATATCTCTAAAATGTGCCTTCGTTGACTTTACTTTAATTCGTACCTTTGTGTGGATGCTCTTTTATTTCAAGATGACGACTACAGTTAAGTAGATTTGTTCGAAGTTTGCATTAATAGGGGAACATAATTGCGTTTTCCGTTTCCAAATTGGATATTTTATTTAACCGACAGAGCATGATAACGAAACGAAGAAAATCAAATAACATTTTGTTTTTTTTAAAGCAAACATGTTTGACATAAATATGTACAGAGGGCACATTAGTCAACATGCAATATGCTGATTCTCGTTTGCTCTTCCGACTTTTGAGAGTAAAAAAAATAACTGTGTTTGTGTAGTCGCCATTGAAGATGGCTATTAAAGTTAGAAAAAATCTGACACCATTTTGAAAACATATTCGCAAAAGATGGTTTAACGAAGGTACAATCGGTCATTTTTGTTTAACCAAAAATTCAGAGATCGTCAAACACTTGCCTAAGACTTCATATTATCTTCAGTGTCATTCAATATTAACGTCTGTGATATGATGGCGATGAATAAATTTGAGATGACCGTCGGTCCGTCAAGCTCTAACAAGAACGTTATAAGGTAGACGACTGGTGCAACAAAAACAAATACAGAGAAAAGCATAACGATGGTATTCTCTACCAAAAGAGTTTATATGGTTAAAGATCATGTTCAGTCCATTGGCCGAGATAGTTTAGAGAAAAGAGGTTTTGCAGTGGCATTCGTTAAGAAATTAATTTTGAAATGTCGTGTAGAAACAAAACAAAGTAGTCAGATCTGCAGAGGCTCTAACTGATTTCAAAACTACACCCAACAGACTATCTTTGAAGGCCAGTTCTTTGCTTCAAATGCGATTTTCTGCGAGGTGAAAATTCCGAGTGCTGCAAATCCTTTACTGGTGTAGGTAAGGCAACGAAAATCCACCCATCACAAAATAAACACTAACTTCAATACCCCTAAACTATTTCGCAGTGGTATTCCAATTATTGTAAAGAAATTTTAGATGCCATGAATTTTCTTTTATTATTTTAATGATTCTAATGTGCAAGTTATTATTTGTTTACACGCTTGGAATATTTTAGACACAACGTATGTGTATTTTTATTGTCACTGCTTTAAAACACCCCAATTCCACTTTCGAAAAAATTGAATTATTTTAACTTGTCACCTACATTTTATAAGGTCTAAAGAATCAAATCCTGAAGACTTCGCTTTCATCGATCACATATCTGTTCTTCACATAGTCTACGTCTTGTACAAAAAGCTACCAGGAAAACAGACTTTGCAAAGCGATCTGCATGTACTAGTTACTCCGATTTAAATCAGAACCCCAGACTGACATGTATAGCTTATTCTTTTGATTTTATTTCTTTGCAATGCTTTAGTGTCTCAATTATGCAATTTCCTGCTGCTCAAATTTTGTCAAGCTCACTTCTATTGCTTCTAATTTTTTTGTTTGTGCAAAATACTAGGAAATAAGACGTCCATTTTTGATTTAAATCTACATGAAAAAAATCCTCTTTCAAAAGTTAATACCACAAGCAGAACTAATGCAAGCCTGGCATTTTATTATTATACCATTGTGTAGTGATACCTTAGTATACCTTTCTATAAAAGTAGTACTAATTTAAAATTTATTTTATGGAATTTTGTACATCTGCTTGAGAAAAAAATAATTGAGACACTCATAAACAGACTGCCAATTTTCAAACTCGACATTTCTCATTTTATTAGCGTCCTTTATACGAGGGCGTGCTGAAAAATAATACCTCTGAATTTTTTATGTGAAAACTCAAGCTTTTTAAATTAAACAAACTTTATTAACATCTTTATTCTTCATGTCTACATATTTATTTCTTAACATAGTCACTTTGGCGACGAACATATTTCTCCCAACAAGAGACCACTTTCTTGATACCGTCACTGTAGAATGTTCGACTTCGTTGACGGAGCCACAACCTCACTTCTGCTTGCATCGCTTCATCACTATCAAAGTGAACTCCACGTCGGTGTTCTTTAAGTTTAGAAACAGGTGAAAATCGAATTGTTGCAGATGTCGCAGCGCTCGTGTGGTCTGGCATTATCATGCTGAAGGAGAAGGTGCTCCATGTGTGAACAAACTCTTCAAATTCGTGCTTTCAATTTTCTGAGGGTTTCGCAGTATCTTGCAAGTTTACGGTGGTGCCTTTAGGCATGAATTCCAAATGCACCACACCTTGAACATCCCAGAACACTGTGAGCATGACTTTGCTTGCTGATGGCATGGTCTTGAACTCTTTTGGAACTCCATTGATGCTCTCTTGTTTTCAGGGTCAAAATGGCGAACCCAGCTTTCATCACCAGTCACAATGTTGTTAAGGAAGCCATCACCCTCACGCACAAAACGCAAAAGAAATTGTTGACAGATGTCCAATCTTTGTTTCATGTCGAGAGTGACCATTCGAGGCATCTACCGTGCACACAGTTTTCTGTACCGTAGTTCTGCAATCATGGCCTGTACACGTTCTCGTGATATGCCACACTTACCTGAGAGCTGTGTCTGTGTTATCCGACAATTTTCTCTAATGAATTCATCAACCCAATTCCAATGAGTCTCGTCAGTTGCCGTACGCGGTCGTTCACTTCCAGCTCTGTCACAGACGTTGAGGTTAGCACCACCGTTTCCTTCATTACGAGCACGAACAACCCAACGTCGCACATTACTGATGTCAATATAATCATCACTGTACACAGCTTTCATTCTTCTATGGATTTCAGTTGGAGGCACGTTTTCTGCGGTTAGAAACTCGATTACAGCACGCTGTTTCTCACGCACCGACATAGTTACGTTACACACCGTCATGTTACACGCTACAATTCGGAGCCCTCAACCGATGTTGAGAACAGAATAAAAAATTCGGAGTCATTATTATACAGCACGCCCTCATATATATCCATGACTTGGTGTATTTTCAAAGAAGCCACAGAACGTGTACAAATATAGATATAATCAATTAAACTTTTTTGATCAAACTAATCAGTTGGCTTGTAGAAACCTTTAATTTGATCATTTTGCTTCTTTCTCTTATAATTTTTTAAATTTATTAGTTGAGAGTTACCTACCTCTACACATTTTAGTAGTAGTTTGGCAGTGATTTTGTACTTCACTACGATGTAGACAATTCAGGTCAGTTCTGTTCTTCAGTTTTTGTTATTTCTTTCGCTAATTTGGCTCAAGGTATCTAAATTTTTGTTATATAAATTTCAGCTTTTGTTTACTTTTCACGAAGAAGCTAGTTTTATTTTACTTTTCAGGTTGTTTATGTTATAAAGGCACGCATGCTCAGTTAAAGAAAAAAGTTAAGATTTTTCATTTTCGTAGTTTTTATTATTTATGTTAAGCTTTTCCTGCGTTTCGGTAATTCATCTTTGATACCACCAATCAAACAGCGCAATAAGCTTAATCAATCTAACTGATTTAGATATTTCTGTTATATCCACTAATTCTGTTGAAAATTACTCTGCACGATTGTTACAATTTCATTAAATTCCCAATAATTTTCATTGGTTACTCTACTAAGACCATGTTATGAACACATAATGGAAATCTTTTTAGATATTCAAAACATTAGGGGAACGGCGGGTAGTATGGGTCAATTGGTAGTTCATTGATTCGCCGGTAGATAGCAGCACAATACACGGTCTAGCCTATTCAACTCATGTAATCCTGCCATGCGCAGAGAGTTTGTTTCCTAAGCCGTGTCATTTATAAGTGATCAATCTTTATTTGTGAGCTTTTGGGTTTTTGCCTCGAATAATTTTTACCATCACCCTGAGTCATTACAGATAATGAATAGATTTATGAAACCAGGGTTATTATTTAGTTTACCCTATTAATATAGGATACTGACAGTTTCCTCTGGTTTGCTCTAACCTCTTACGCTATCCGCCATGTTTTCATATCAATGTGGATCGGGTAGTCTGGGCCATGTCAGTTTCGGGTGGTATGAGCCACGTAACTAATTTGTTTTTTATGTTTTTAGGACACTATGCCAAAATTTAAGAAGAAACCGAAAAGGTGAGGGTTGAGGGGAATGATCAGAGGATGATATGAAAAAAGTCGTAGCAAGTGTTCTGGAAAATAAACTTTCTGAAAGGGCTTGCGTCCGACCGCTATCATATACCAAAAAACACTGCAAAGGAAGTTAAAAGCCATTTCAAATAAGAAGTCGACTGAAATGAAACCACAGATGGGGTGTTTTAAGGCAACCTTTAAGGAAAGATGTGAAGCTCATTTAGTAGCTCATATGAAGGATTTAGATGCAAGACTAATGCTCTTATCCAAATCAGAGTTGTTGAAGCTGGCCTTTGACCTGGCCGAAAAATTAAATGTAAATCACAGATTAAATATTTTAATGCTAGTTTTATGAAGAGGCATCCAGAACTGAGCTACAGAAAACCACAATTAACTAGTTTTACGCAGTGTGTAAGATTTAATAAGCCACAGGTCGAAAGATTCTTCAGCTAGTTGGAAATTCTCTTAGAAAACATTCCTTTCGACCGTCCAGAATCTTTAATGCAGATGAGACGGGCGTTTTATGAGTGCACGAAAATGACAAGGTCATTACACTGAAAGAAAAACGTCAAGTTGGGAAAATGATTTCAGGAGGGAGAGAGGGGGGGGGCGCAATGTTACACTTATGTTTTGCATGAGTGCAACTGGCCAATTTGTTCCTTCACTTTTTATTTTTCCGAGGAAAAGAATGAATGACTGTCTCATGATTGGTGCTCCAACCGAAAGCATTAGTTTTCCAACTTCTACTGGATGGATGACGGCTGAGGCTTTTCTCAAGTGGCTTGAGCTCTTTGTTTCCTTCACAAAGCCCTCCAGAAGATCCTGTCTTGCTGTTCGTAGATGGGCATGGTAGCCACAAGAACTTAGATGTCATTATATTTGCTCGTTAGAACCATGTCCACATGTTAAGTTTTCCTCCTCATACTACGCACAAGTTACAGCCTCTAGACAGATCGTTACTACACTGCTTGTAGTTTATGGATGAGGCCTAACCCAGGGCCAAGAATCAATGATTATGACATTGCAAAATTAGTAGCTGATGCCTACAAGCAGATGTGTCAAATGTACATTTTAAAAGTAGATTTAGATGCACTGGCATTTACCCAACAAACCCAAGCATTTTCACTGATTTGGACTTCACGGGCAGTGAGATCTCAAACACCGCTTCCTAAATGACTTCTAAAGGAACTGCTGTTGCTACATCTCTTTGAGCTCACCAGCAGCCTTGCCAGTCTTGCTAGTTTCTCCTCAACCTGCTCCCAAGGCAAATTCTAGAATTTCTTCCAGAGAGACCATAACTTCCTCCAAAGCAGCAACCTCACCACAACTTTCTGATTTTAAAAATGTTTTAAAAGAGGTGTCGCCTCTGTCCTCCTGCAGTGAAAAGAGGTTGACGAGCCGGAAAAGAAAGGCAGAGAAGAGCAAATACTGACATCAACAAGAGTGAAAAATATGTTGACTGAAAAAAAAGATTTAGAAAACCAAAAAGTTAAACAGATAAGAATAAGGAAACAAATAAAATTTTCAAAATGAAAACAAAAGGTGACTAATAAAAAAAGGAACGAAGCAAAATGTTTAGTTTTGACAGTCCTACATCAGACAGTCCTACTTCTCAAGATAACGTGGATGTGGAATGCATTGTATGTGGAGAAACTAATGAAGAAAACTGGATCCAGTGTAAAGCCTGTAAAGGGTACACCAGCTCTGTGCGGACATTGATCGACCAGCATTTTTATTTTTGTAATCTTTGTAAAATAAAGAAATGAGCTGTAATACATTATAATATTATATTAATTTGCACAAGAAAAATTTTTTTTACATTTATAAACCTAATCACTTTGATGTTGCCCATACTATCCGACAATTTTTAAAATGTTCAAAATGTAAGGTTACAATTAATTGCTTTTTATGTTATGTTCGCTTCATATATTGCTAAATATAAAAATAGTTGAAAAGTTTATTGTCATCGCTCATAACCGATTTTGACCACAAATATCTTTTTATTTTCCTTTTTCCATACTACCTGCCGTTTTCCTATCACCATATAACAAATGAAAGAAGCAAAATGGAAGCTATTAATCCAAAAGAACAATATTCAATCTAGATATCGTTTCCTTTGTAGTAAGCAATTTTTAATTTTGCCTTCACATTTTTCAATGTGTTCTTGTATGCATAACATCATAGTAGTGAGTTATCATCACTATTGTCTTAGCATTCATGTGTTTGGTATAATAATTTTTTAGTTTCCATCTATCAATCACTTCTTCCAGTTTACGAAAAAATAATAAAGAATGTGCAAAAACAAACAAGAAGTCTAATCCATTTGTAGGTCGAACACTGAATGTGCTTCCATGAAAATCCATAGTATTCTTACAAGGATATATAATCGAATCCTAAGCATATTTTACTATTTCATCTAATGGAATTACTTGCGCATTTAATAATGGTGCCTAAGCCTGGAAAATCTCCAGAGGGTATGGTTTTTTAGAGGCCAATTAAAAGTATTTGAGAAACTGTTCCCCAAAACACTACTAGAAGACGCAGAAATTTTAGCACACATGCTCCTATTTCATTTAAGCTTTAGAGAAGGCTATTCTACAACTCAACAAATACATAGAATACTAAATCAGATATTTAAAAACCTTGAAGAGAAAAAAGACGGTACAGTAGTCTTCTCATATGTAGCCCAGGCGTTTGATCGGGACTGCCATTCTAGGTTACTACACAAATCTAAAAGAAATTGTTGCCAAGCAACTATTATTATCTTTTATTCAAGTCCCATTTAACACACAAACTTTACTCTGCTACATAACAATGAAATCTCCCAGCAACACTACTCAAACCGGCGTCCCACAAGGAAGTGTCCTTCGTCTTTTCCATTATTTAATATTTACTGTTGTTATCGCCATTTTTTTTGACGATACTTCCAGTCTACACATAATAATTCTATCCTTACATACCAAAATCTTCAACATTACTTAACTTTTATCACAAGAAAAAACCGTTTATCTACTGGTCATTAAAAATAATGCTCTTATACATATCAAGACCTGGTCGCTGCTTAACTTCAACAGTGCCAGCTTTGCCAATTATGTCGGATGCTGAGATGACTTTCATGCGAATTATATCTATCTCTCTGGTCTCAGCATCTCAGGGGGTGATGACCATGGCGTGGAATGTGCCTTTTCCATGCAGCGTGTTCACATTGAAGTCAGCGTTATCAAAGATGAATTGGCTAAATGGATTGGCTGACTCATCAACTATGTATTTTTTTGCCTGCAGCATATACGATCCTTCAAGCCTAGAAGCTTCATCATAGGTAGCTAAAAATCCTAACGTCGCTAGGAGGTTTAGAAAAAGTTTGCATCCAAACTTCTTGTAAACATACGTTGCAACCCCAAACATAATGGGAGACAAGAATGATTTTAGTCGCACGTCTAGCATAATGGCATGAGCCAAAGCAAGACATTTCTTCTTCCACGATTCCAGTGAACTTCGTTTATTTGTCAAAATGATCGTATGCAAGAGAAGAAGTGTCTCAGGAACATGATGGAATCCACCATAAAAATTATCAATGGAAGAGTAAGCAGTAGTGCTGAACATTTTAGAACGGATATCCTCTAAAATAATTTTGCCTGCAGTTTTCACAATTCGAATCCTTTCTTCTTGAGGGTCTCCTTTTTTCCCCTTCAAGTACCAGTTGTCAGACAAAATTTTGTGGCCAGTGCTCTTTAAACATACGACACTCCCTTTGTTTGGTGAACCAGAGACGATTATGTCATCTTTATACTTCTCTTTCAGACACTAAATATAACAAATATCAAAGCAACATTATTCAATTCGGCGTCCCACAGGAAAGTGTCCTTGGTTCTTTCCTTTATTTAATATTTACTGTTGTTATCGCCATTTTTGTCTACGCATAATTCTATTGTTGCATCCCATAATCTTCAACGTCACCTAACTTTTATCACAAGAAAAAAACGTCATTAAAAATAATGCTTCTACACCTATCAAGACCAAAACAGTATTTGGGCTTACATTTAGATCAACGCCTCACGTGAATCAAGCAATCCGAACTAAGTGTCAGCAGTTTATTCTAAAATTTAGAAAAAAAGTTCTTCGGAAAAAGTTCAAATTGCCCTTAAGTGACAAGCTGCTAATCTACAAGATAATCATCAAACTAATCTGGATTTATGGATATAATTCTGGGACGTGCAAAACAATTGAAGATCGAAACCATCCAACAGTTCCAATCCAAAGTGTTCTGCATGCTAGGAGACGCTCCATGGTGTGCCACAAATCAAACTCTTTACGATGACTTTGGCATTCGATTTGTTGTTGACGAGATTCACAGAATTGCAACCTAAAAGCACCCTAACTTAGAAGAATTGCTGCAAAAGTTTCATTAATGAGTGGTTTCTCCTAACAGTGTCTATATAGTATTTTCAAATTTACTTAATGCTCTATATAGAGTAGATTGTAAAGTTTTCAAATTTTTTCTTAATTTCTGTATTCCATTGCCAATGTTGTTTTGATATAAATAAGTAATTGGGATGGAAATTTCAACTTATGCTAACTTTTTATCGGAGTTTGCTATTTCTTTATCTTTGTACATAAATCAAATTATCAATATCAATTATTACTAGAACACAATTCAAAGAAAAAATGTACACAGTGTACAAAACATGCAGTGATTTTGGACATTACTAACTGGAAAACGACAATTTTTTCACACAAGGTAAGTGTTTTTGTATTTTTTATATTTACAATTTGCTTGAAATATTTTATGTGTCATTTAATTCTTTAATTATATCCACTTTCTCTCTACTCAGATAACTATTGTAAATTTGAGCCTTCCTGGTTCTTATTCAAATAATAGATAGATTGTGTGGAACCCCAGAATTCCATGGAGTCCACTTTAAACACCATTGCCAAATCAACTTACATTACAGCTTATATTTCAATTTCACTCCGAAATTTATAGTACGAGAACATTAAAAAATAGATAAGCAAAAGATATTGTCTCCAAACTTTATCTTCTTTAAATATACTAAACCATTGTTAGGCAAAAATAATTTCATCGTCTGTAATTTTGCATTTGATATCGCTAAGTAGACTATTTTTGTTTCGAGTATGTGCGAAAAATTTAATTGTACGAAGTAATAGGAAAATACTAGGACAAAGCAATGAAAACTAAGATTTTGATTCAATTAAGTTCTCCCATCTGCAAAAGTACTTACCAATGCTGTGCTCATCATCTAAACAAAACAGAAACGCTATGATTGGAATTGGTTATAGGAATTTATTCAAGTGAAGGACCTTCTAATTCACTATATATATAAAGCGACAACTGGTTTGTTTCCTATAAAAAGTAAGTAAAATATCACCTTTAAAGTTTACCTCATTCTTAGCAAATAACTCGTTGGCAGAGTCTATAGCCTCAAATCCCCCGATGAACTTCCATAGGTGGAGCGCCTGGTCCTGGTCGCCGACGCTTACGGTATAGGAGCCCACCAGCTCCATGGTGGTCGACAGGCTCGGCTGCGACTTTACAAAATCCACTGTATTTTTGCTAAGGACCAACGTCACTTGAATGCTGCAACTCGCCGGGAGCGGTCTACTTACACGTTCTCTATATACTTCTCCCGGGAGTCCGCTCGGAAGTTGTGCGTCTGTAGCGCGTACACGATCTCCTTGTCGCTGAGCATCCTGCTGTGCGACTCCTTCGTCGGCTCGATCCTCCGGACGAACAGCTTCGACAGCCAGGAGTCCTTCGCCGCGTCATAGCGCTGCGGCGTGGCCGAGAATGCCCTGCAACCAACAGTCGACGTTAAGCGACTCTGCGGGTCTCGTGAAATGCAACCTGGCTCTTATCGACAGCATTGCAACTAGGAGCTGCAAGTGCAGCAGCCAGCATTATATAACTCTGCGCAAACGCACGGCTTAAGTGTTGTTAAGAGAATGAATTGCTCGGATGGGGCTCCGAGCGTGTATTTAAAGATAAAGGTAAGAAAGAAAAAAGGCGGCCGCGCTTTATTTATCACGTCCTTGGAAGCCACGCTTATTTGAAACCGTAACGTGAAGACAACTCTGGCTGGTCAGAGCCGATTGTCGCCAATGTGTAAGACACAAATAGGTCAATATAGGAAAGATTATAAATTGCCAACTAAGAAGAAAAATTCAAGACAACAATAAACAAATTGAAAATAACTAAAAAATGTGCACTGAAAAATAAAGGAGAATTTCTGAAAGTTGTGGCGTGAAATCGAATAATTCTTTTAGAATTTTTTAGTCCTTAGCAGAAATTGCAAGTTTATTTTAAGGCGCCGTAATAATTAGTATGTAAGCGGCATTTGAACCCACTTAGTGTGCAGACTGGTGCTTAGAGTTTAATAACTTCTCAATAGATTACGTCAATACGATACAGGGTGAATTTAAATGATAGATTTTTGTGCTCTTGTAGGGTGGTACTTTCCAATAAAAGAACAAATATGAGTATTGGACAAGCACTTCTTAGTTTAGCTCATTTCTAAAAAAGTAATCGTTCAAATTCTTATTTATCTGATGAACACAGCCACAACCGAAGGTACAGTTGTACAAAGTTATACAAGACGACTAATACGACTATTTGTTAACGGGAACCCCAACATACTGCCCTACCGACCCCAACAAAACCTGATCTTATCGACGTTTTCACCACCAATGGAATATTAACAAATGATACAGACATCACCGCAAACTTCGTCTTAACCTCAGATCATGCACCAATTATAGCAATAATTAGCGCATGCGTTATACAAAAAAAGCCTTCCAAAATATTTTACAATTCTAAAACAGACTGGAAACTTTATCGCTATATTCTAGATGAAAGCACAGATTTGAAACTCTGATTAAAGAATAAAAAAAAACAACAGATCAACAACACCAATCAACTAAACACGCTGTTAAAAACAGCAGCCCAACAACCCCCAAGATCAGAGGAAAACTGACAATATCCCTCCAAAATTTAAACAACTAACCGCTCAAAAAAACGGCTAAATGGCAAACTCACCATATGTCAGACAAAATGAGGCAACAATCTAAGTAACTAACTAAAACCAAAACTCAAGAAGCTAAGAGACGACCCATTCACAAGTCACGTATTAAACTTAAATAGATATGATAACTCAATCTGGAGACCCATTAAATCCTCCTTAAAACCTCAAATTACATCTTCACCTCTACGAAAACTACCTCCAACATTAAGGTAGGCTAAAAGTGACAAACAAAAAGTAGACATGTTTGCTGATCACCTTTTCGATGTATTCCAACCACACAGACACAATCGACGACCCAGTTCCAGAAATCCTAACTTCATCTGAAACACCTTCCACGTCCATATCGTCAGTTAATCCAAAGAATATCAAACATGAAATATAGTGATCAAATCTTAAGAAATCACCAGGACTGGACCAAATCACACCTAGAAAAGGGGAGCGCGCTACTAACCTACATTTTTAACGCTATACTGAGATACTATCATATCGCCTTATAAGCTTACCACCGGTGATTTTCAAGCTCCTTGAGAGACTATTGTTAGGAATCCTCAACCCTGAATTCCAGACTATCAATTTGGCTTTCGTAGTTCGTACTCAAAAGTCCAACAGTACCACCGGATCACACATATAATAAACACTGCTTTAGAAGGAAAAGACCTTCAATAAGGTCTGGCTCAAAATACTCATATACAAAATCCAACAAATCTTACCGCCTCAGTTTCACAAGTTACTAGAATCCTACTTAAACAGCCAGCAATTTAGAACAAAAGTCATAGATAAAGTAGCAGCACTATACCCAATTCAATTTGGGGTACCTCAGGGAAGCATCTTAGGGCCATTCCTATATCTAATATTCACCTCCGACCTCCCAACCACACCTACCACAACTATAGGTACCTCCGCTAGCGACACAATCATACTAGTCATACGAGTCACAACGATATAAACATCGTATCACACCAAGTCCAAGCCCACCTTAATCAATTCGAAGACTGGCTCAAGAAGTGGAAAAAAGTTAATGAATCATAATCAAGCCATGTGACATTTACTTTGCGAAAAAAGCAGTGCGCACCAATTTATCTAAACATCAAGATTGAAATACTTGAGACTACATTACCAACAAAAAAAGAACACGTAACTAAGACACAAAAATCTAAACTGGTTAATTGGACCAACATCACCCCTATCATTGGATAACAAATTGCTGGTATCAAAACCACCAACAAGCCTATAGGGACCTAAGAAGTGCAGCTGTATGGCTGCGCCAATAAAACAAATATCGCCATCATGCAAATAACCAACGCGCCATGAACTAACCAAATGCTGCATGAAGACCTTGGTATATCGTTTATAATAGCAGTCGTGCACAACAGAACTTCAAAACATTTTAACAAAATTAGAGTTCACAACAATGCCCTACTGAATGAGGTACACCAGCAGGTTGTCAGAAGACTCAAGAGCCGTTGCCCCACTGATCTGCACTAAAGAGGCCAACATGCCTGTATTGAAGACCTCAAAATACAAGGTGTTTCAAAACTGATTTGTGTGTAAATAAGCCGCATTGCGCAGCAGCTGTGCAACATTGAGAGGGTGGAGCCACAACCTCTACCCTCCCTCCTGCTCGAGTTAGAACCTGCTCAGTCCTGTTTGGGAGTTACTAGAGTGATGAACGAACAGAAGGTACCGCGTAGGTACCATCCGCTGAAATTAACCACAGACTCCAGCAACAGTATAGGGACGAGTGTCTTTCACGGACCCATGTGTTTGAGTGGTGGAGAATGAACCGCATGATTGTCGGCCGCGAACATTCGTCACCAAGCCAAACATTGATCGCACAGACGCGCTTATTCGTGAGAATAGGCGCAGCACTATGAATGCACGGTGGGTACCACACATTTTGACGGACGCGAACAAAATGTGCGCATGCAAGCTGTGATTGGTCTCTTACAGTAGTTTAAAGACAAAAGGTGATGCATTTTTGAAGTCTATAATGATCAGTGATGAAACGTGAGTTCCCTACTTTACTTCCGAGTTCCAGCAGTCATCAGCAGAGACGGCATACCAATTCTTCCAAACAGGTTTTCGGATAATGGCGCCGTCAACCAACAGCCTTTTTTTGAAAACAAGCATCAGGATGCTTCCAGAATGTCGGAAAAATGTGTTGACTCCGGAGGAGAGTACATTGAAGACTGACATGTGCAATTAAGTGTTTGGTACTTTTAAAAAATCAGTTCCGGTCATATTTGAACCACCTTGCAGCTGATAAAATAATAAAGTATTCTGATTGCTGATGTTCTGATTAATAAAAAAATTGGTAAACATCCACAAAAGTTTTAAATAAAAACGTATACTTAAAAGAAACAAAGACTAGGGCTACTATAATGTGTATGTAACGTGTAATAATATATAGTCACTAAGAACAGGTTTTATCTACACGTATGAAGTCCTGAAAGAAAAAGAAAATAATTCAAAATTGTTTAGAACACAATCTTAAGAATAACTACCCCTGATACACTGAAGTACTCTAAAAGGTCCATATCGTTATTTGGTCGTAGCGGCTTTATTTCCCCCTGGACTGCACCGAGTTTTTAGACACTCCGCATGAACATATCCATGAACATATCAGAGTTCCCCATACCAATTTTTTGAGGTAGCCATTTAATGGTTGAATTGATTAATATAAAATTATTCCTATCATTTCCTGTATACTTCACGATCTTTTTCTTGCTTGTTGAGCAAAGTTTTAAATTTTTCCAGACTTGAATGGTTTTTACAAATACCTCCTGTTCATTTTTCTGTTCGATGATAACATGGTTTAGGCTATTTGCTTGCATATGTTTTTTCTTATTGATGCTAATAACAATACTGAAGCAGCCTTATTGACTTATCTCAATTTTATGTTTCCCAACTAATTCTGTATAATGCCATAAATTGCTTCCATAAATATCGATATCGCCCGACTCTTTCTCATTCAATGCGGTTGAACATTATGAACATCCCCTTTAAAATGGTTTCTGTTAAGATATTTCACCCTTGATCGCAAAATTTGTCATCTTATTGTTAAAACTACCCAAACCAACAAAAGCTTATTCTTGTGGTACATCTACCATCTCTGCTACCTCTTACAAATTCAATCGTCTACCACGTAAAACGGTGTTACGGACTTTGCTAGTCATTTTTGTGATTGAGACAGTTTTCTTTGGTAGTATACTGAGAGATTTTCGACATTGCTTCTTCTTTCTCTTCTTCTCTTAAAATAATTCACCAATGAACAATTGCACACTGCCTATCTTCACCCAACCACCATGAATTTTCTTTGTCGAAATTTTATTTGAAAATATTTTGCTAAAGCTCAATTTTTCTGTCAAAAAATGCAAACTAATTTATAAACTATCAAAACAATATAATATTAAAAAAGCAACTTTTTTATTTATAATCGATAATTTTATTTACTCAGTAGGTATTAAGATATTACACTTTAGTCAATTTACAACCTATATAGGCTGTCACTTCTTCTAAATAAATCTTGTCCATTCTTTTCTGTTTCTTGCCATTCTTGTTCCTTCATTCCATTTACCTCCTCTTTTGTTTAGATTTTCCCCTATCACACTGTTCCATCTTTTTCTTAGTCTGTGTCTCTTCTGTGTTGTTTTTTTTTGCTAACCATACCTTTTTTGTTTGTTTTTCTTGGTCCATGCATACTACGTATCTAAACCACCTCAACTGTTGTTTCTCGATACTTTCCAAAATAGGATGTATGTTTAATTGTAGTCTTATTAGTTCATTTCTTATTTTGTCCTTTCTAGATACTCCTTTCGCCGCTCTTAGATATTTTATTTCTATGGCTTGTATTTTGCTCTTCGTCTGGTTATTTAGAGTCCAACTTTCGAATCCATATGTTAGTATTGGTTTGTACACTGTACTAAACACTGTAATTTTCGTTTTCTTCATTTCCTTTCTTCTTATAAGTGTGTTACTTAATGTATAATATATTTTCTATTTTCTATTCGACTATTTATTTTCATGCCCTTCTTTTTCCATCTTTGTGTTTGTTTACTTCTAAATAGTTGAATGTCTATTTGTTCTGTTTATTTCCTGTTTCAATTCCTACTTTTGGATCATTTTTTCCTATTGCCATAACTTTTGTATTGTCAATGTTTATTTTCTCTTTTTTAGTGCTCATTCCAAATATTTATGTTTACTCATAAGTCTTTTTCGATCTTTGCATATATGATTAAGTCGTCAGCGAAAACGTTCTCGGCTACTTTCACCGTTTTCATGTTCCTATATCCTATTTGCAGTTTCTTTGTTAATACTTTAATTTCCTTTAAGACATCGTCGAACTGGGTACTCCTGCTTGTGTTAACCCTTCTTTGGATAGAACCTCGTCTGGCTTTATGTTTCCTGTTTTTGCGTAGTTTCTAGTTTTCTGATATATAGCAGTTATTGCTTTTCTCAATTTTTTACTTACTCCTCTTTTTCTAAGGCTACTCCACACTTTTGCTCTCGGTATGCTGTCGAAGGTTTTTCTAAATCTATAAAAGCTACATATATATTGTCGTTCAAGTTCTTTTTTTTAATTGTTTCATTGTAAATGTATGATTTTGAACACCTCCTTTTCTAAATCCGCTCTGTGGATCTTCTAGTTGTTCAAATGTTATTTTTAGCCCTTTTTCCAGATTCCTTTCATATTTTCTTAACATAATACTAAACAGCGTAATTCCTCAATAGTTCTTACACTTTCTGCCGTCTCCTTTTTTATATACTCCAGTCCTTTGGCATTTTTTGTTCATTCCAGATCTTATTAAGTAATTTTTCTAAAATGCTTTCCTGTTTTTATCCATGTTTTTTATCATTTCTGCTGTTATGCCGTCGTGTCTTGTCGCCTTGCCTTCGTTTCAACATCTTTATCGTTTCTATTATTTCCTCTTTCTTAATCTCTTCATTTTCCCGGTGTTTTCTGTGGTTTCCTCTTCCTTCTGTTGGTTACCATTTCTTAGCGCGTTTAATATTTTACAAAATGACTTTTGGTTGCCCTCTCTATCTCGTTCCATTTTTCTCCAAACTCCTCCCAGGCTTGTTGTTTTGCTTCTTTCACTATATCTTTGACTTTTAATCTTTGTTCTTTGTATTTGTTATAATTTTCATTGTTTTTTTCACTAAGATATTTTTTCCATTTTTTTTCTTCAACTTTATTTTCTTTTTAATTTCCTCATTCCACAGTTTGTATTTTTTTTTGGTTTTGTCTGTTTTGGTATATACGCATGTTTCTTTTGTTATTTTTATTATTGAATCTTTAATTGTTCTCCAAATTTCATTTACTGTCATGTTGAAGCTTTCCCTAATTTTCTTCATTTGTCTTCATTTCCTCTTTGTATGTATTTGCTATTTCTCCGTATCTAATTTTATATGTTCTGATTACTTCATTTACTAGCTTACTTTTATATTTACTATTTGTCCTAATATTTTCTTTGTGTCTTGTTTTCTATTTCTATTTTTGTTAACACTAGGTCGTAATCGGAATATATTTCACATCCTCTTCATACTATTGTGTCCTTTACTTCTCTTCTATAATTATTATTAACTAAATGTAATTTACTATTGAGCTTTCGTTTTACTTATTACTTCTTTGGCATATTTATGTACGACTTTGTGTTTATATAAGGTGTTTATTACTATTAAACTGTTCAGTATACAAAAGTCTAGTATTTTTCGGCCATTTTCGTTTCTGGCTTTTTCTCCATGTATACTTATTGCCCTTCCTGTTTCATCACATTTTCTGCCTACTCTGCCGTTTAAATCCCCCAGTATTAATCATTTTCCTTCATTTTATTCTCTCATTTCTGTTAGTTGTTCCCAAAATTCATCCTTTATGTTGGTTTTCTTCATTTGGTCCATATACCACTATGGTTGGTGTTTTTACTTCATCTATTTCCATTTCTATTTTCAAAATCCTTTCTGATACTCCGGTCCATTTTTGTACGTATTTTAAATTTTATTTCTTAATGTAGCATTATGTCCCTTCACTGGCTCTATTTTCGTCATATTCTAATGTATTATATATCAATAGATGTTCTTCTTTTAATAGTTTTTTCTTTACCTTTCTTTTTCGTTTCAGTAATGCCAACAATATCTGCATTTGTTTTTTACAATTCCTCTTTCTTACTTGTTAAGCTTCTGACAGTTCATGTTCATTTTTTCTTTATTTTGTTTTCTTCTAATATATAGTTTTCCTTATTCCTTATTCCCTTATTTCTTGTCTTCATATTCTTTTTCAATCTTATTACCTTTGTCTGGTTTTTAACTGTTTGTGTTGATCCGGTCTTCCCTAATTTTATGTATTTTCTTTCTTTATGTTTGTGCTTTCATTTCTTTCCAAAATGTCGCTTTCCATTTTTCTTCCTGTTTAGTGGTCCCTAGTTTTTTTTGCTAGCTGTTTTCCATCCCCTCGGTTCTTCTATTCCATCTCCATTCTTCCCCATTTATCATCACTTTGTTGCAACCAATTTTTTTATCTTCCCTTTTTCCTTTTCTATTTTGGCAAATGCTTTCAATTGGGATTGTTTCTCTATTTCTTTCGGTGTTTTTTATGAATAAAGCTGTTTGTTTCAACTTTAGTATCTTCTTCAAACAGCTAATTAGTTGATATAGTGCGGTTTCTTTGTTGCAATAGATATTTTGTGAAAATCATGGAATCTTTAATATGTTTCTAACTTCGGAATTCTTCAGTATTATATATTACACAATATCTTAGAGCTAACCTTCTTTATTTTTTTATAATAGACCTATCTTTTGTAATTAAATCATAAATTGTACTCGAGTCTATTGTTTGCTTGTCGGGCATTTTGAGAAAGAAAGAATATTTGAAATCGTCCTTTGGGGGGTTGGCTAATAAATGGCAACTAACAAATTAAATCATCGGGGTAAAGAACAACCCTCCCCACCCCAAGCCGGCGCTGGTGATTTTTTGGTTGCAAGACACTATACTATACGTGGTCTGTACCAATTATAGTTCTTTAGATTTATTATTTCATTAATTAAGACTGATATAAAATTAGGAATAATAGATCGTGTTAAGTTTGATTGAGAAGTTAGTCTATATAATAATAGACAGTATGTCCTGCAAACTAGAATGTTAATTCACGCGCCATTTCTGATACTGCCAAGTACGCAAAGTGCTTATTCAAATTGAACGTGGATACTTAATTACTTTTATTGACCAAGAAACTCGCCAGCTAAACATTTGGAGGCCAGGATCTAACCTGGATTTGTCCGCATAACAAACTAGCCGTAATCTGCATATATAGTAATATTAGAAATGTTATTTAGTTTGTTTCGAAAGTATCAAATCATATAATAAATGATTCTTCAATATAAGTGATATATTTTGGATTTGACGATTCATACGATGTTGCGAATTATTTAAAAAAATATAAAAATAAATGTCCTTTTGTAAATCCTCAAGGGTAATATTGTGGTTTATATAATCGACCTACTGTGAATGCTATTCATCAAATCGTTGGAAAATTACAAAGGGATCTTATTCTTTACGAAGTTAAAACACCAACAAACATGGAAATGCAGAAGCAAAGAGAATAGTGCTACTGTAAGAGCTAGTGTTGCAGAAGATCCAAATTTGTTGGTTCATAATCGTTCTCTAGAACTAGATCTTTCAAAAACGATAATTTAGTGTATGTTGCAAAAGGACTTTGGTTTCACCCTCACATGTCTTACTGCTGATTTTAATTTTCAAATTATTGCAAGGAAAATTTGGAGAACCGATAACTTCAAGAAACACAACTGTGAATTAGCTTACAAGCAGCTGCATTGTTGAGAGACAGACTCAGTCAGAGGGCCGTGGCAAATCGACTAAATCTGGGTTAATGAGCTGTGTCGAGACTGTGGCGTCGGTACCGGAAAACCGGTGACTACGTCCGCCGGCAAGCAGGCGGCCATAGTACACAGAGGTGTGGTCGTTAGCACTTGGACAGTAAGAAGAAGATTGAAGGCAGCCAACCTGATCCCAAAAATGCAGCTACGGATCTCAAGCTGACTGCAGTCCAAAAGCAAAGACGACTGGAATTTGCTCGCGAACATCTTGATTGGAACCTCGGCCATTGGAGTCAAATATTACTTCACCGATAGAGAATGTGCCTACACGGTAACGACAGGAGACGTCGGGTATAGAAGGCCAAGGAAGCGATTTACTCATTGCTGCATTCAAAAACCGTTGCATATAAAGGTGACTCTTGCATGTTCTGGGCCGGCATTTCCATGTACAGAAAAACTAAGTTGGTTTTCGTGCCTAGTGGAGGACGCGGATGAGGTTTAACAGCGGACCGCTAGATCAGACATTCTGGAAGAACATGTTGTTCCATTTGCGGGATTTGTTGGCGAGGACTTCATGGCTGACGTTGGTATGCCAAAAATGGACTGGTCCCCCGTGCTACCCAGACCTGAATTCAATTAAGCACGTGTGGGATGAGCTTAAGCGAAGAGCCTGAGCCAGAAATCTTGCACCGGAAATCGGCGTAGATTGAAGAATGGGAAGCAATCCCTCAAGACAGCATAGGAAAAGTCATCCGAACCCTGCGTAATCGCTTGCAAAGTGCAATTAGGAGTAGAGGAGGCAACACCATGTATTGAAAAAATATTAAATTCATTTCAACTGAGGATTTCATTTTTTTCCTTTCATAATCACCTTTTCCCTTTCAATTTTTTTGTGTTACACATATTCTTAGGCCCATAACTTTGTTAGAAACGGTCCGATTCCAATCAAAGTGGTATCATTTGAGACCACAGTTTTCAGTCTTTCAAACAGTACACTGATCTTTACTTGCAATGCTATCGGAGTGGATACACATTCTCGATCATGGTGCTGAGTCGATTGTTTTGCTTTTAAGTGCACAATGACAAAAATCTACATATTTGTTAAAAATGGTATAAGATACAAGAAGATTGTACCTAGTCTCAATCCCTTGTAAAGTAAGCATCTTGGAATCTCCCACCCTTCTTCGAGTTGTCGCGAACGTCTTTCTAATCAAGAAACATGATTAACATTTTTTGAAACTTGCTGCAACTTTTACTTCAAACATGGCGAATCAGGAAACTTACGTTGGAATAATTAAACCTCTGATTCTGGGTGGTAGCTGCGGATCCACATTTTATCTCTTACTATGACCTTTTTGAAGAAATTTAATTCCTTGGTAGCAGTTTGAAGCAACGGTAGTTCGATGTTCCTACTCTTTTGGACAATTTTTAATACCAAAAGCCTTCGTCAAAATTTCACACATTTTAGTTGTTGAAATCTGCAGCTCATCTTCTAGCTCTCAGGGTTAGACTCTGATCCATGTTGATGATGTTCTGCTATTGCTGCTCTTACAGGACGTGAATCATTTTCAAAAGATTCTCGGACATCTCCCTTAAGTCACGTCGCACTCATTGCATTGTTTTTCAAAGTCTGTGCGAACAAATGTTCTAGCTTTGCACAAAATTTGATGACGATTCACTGGGCCACTCGCTCTTCACTGCAAAAGATGTTATATGCACTTACTTACCAACGTCTAATTCCAAACTAACCCAATTAGTAAGGTCGTCTTTATTCATGAATGCGCATTACAGTTCACTCCCATTGGTTGCCAGGTTATATCGCAGCTACGCAAATTGTTTTCATTACTTTGTACAACCGAGATTAAGACAAATAATCCAAGACAAGCAGACGAGGGTTCAGCGCAGAACAAATTCTCGATTTTCTTTCCTTCTGCTATTATCTTTTTCTTCGATTTCGCTGTACTAAAACATCTTTTTCCCAACTTATTCTCTTCAAGTGGTGCCTTTTCAAACATTCTAACATTCTGGGCAATTTTCTTACGTGTAATTAATCAGTCCTTCTTACAATATGTCTAAATAATGTAGTCGATTTTATTTATCGCCAAATTGGTAGTGTAACAGGTTGCTTAAAATATTTTGTCTCATATACGAAAATTTTGAATATTGTCTTAATACGTTTGCCTTTATAATTACATTTTCGAAAATTCCAATAAGTCCACCACTCGTCTCTTTGAAAGGCTAACTACTTTAAGAATTCCGTAGTACCCCTCTTTTGTCATATTGCAGTCGATCAACTAAACTGCAATTCTAAATAATTTCGTAATTAAGATTTGTCGATTTTTGATTGGATAAGGCAGACACGCACTGAAAGGATCCAGTAAAGGTTGTGAGCCAAACGTTGACAATTTGAAAACTCAGAACACGTCTAGTAATTGATGCCTCGAAGTTCTGGTCGTTAATGTTTTTTGGGCATATTCAGTACGTTTCTTTAGAAAGAATACTTGTAAAGCATCTTGAAATTTTTTCTGATAACATATCGTAGCTTATTCGTCAATACCTTACCTCTACGAGGGTAGGTTAAAAGTTCTCGGCCTGACAATGAAAGACTGCGACTTTCAGTTAAAAAATGATTTTATTTTTCTACATAATCTCCCTTGACTTCAACACACTTGATCCAGCGCCTCTCCAACATCAGTATTCGTTCTCGGAAGTGAGAATCTGGAAGATTGTGAAAATATTCATCAACTTCTTCATTAGATGCGAAGCACTTCCCAGAAACAAATTTTTTAAAGTTTGAGAACAGATGGAAGTCTGAGGGTGCCAAATTAGGAGAATAGGGGGATGGCCGAGCAAATCATACCCCAAATCCCGCAGTTTTCCCATCGCCAACGCAGGTGCGTTGTCCTGGTGGTCTTCAAGCCAGGCCTCTTCTCGCGAATTTTGGCATCCAGCTGGTCAAGACGGTTGAAGTAATATTCGCCTGCAATTGTTCTGCCTTTTACAAGATAATCAATTAACAGGATCCCTTTCGCATCCCAAAACACGCTGGCCACCTTTCCGGCAGATGTGATCGACTTCGCTTTCTTTGGCGCTGAACCACCGGCTTCCACCCGCTGCTTGGACTGCTGTTTCGTTTCTGGCGTGTAGTGATGGACCCATGTCTCATCCATGGTGACAAATCGCCGCACAAAATCGGTCGGATCCCTGTTGAATCGGTCCAAAGATTGCTGCGAAAATCGTTTTCGCATTTGCTTTTGATCGGCATTCAGCAAATGCGACACCCAACTTGCGCAGAGCTTTCGCATCCCTAATTCTTCGTGCAAGATGTTTCGCACCCTTTCTTCCGATATCCCCACAGCCTCAGCTATCTCGCTCACCTTCACTCGCCCATCGTCCAATATCTATATCATGCACTTTTTCGATGGTTTCGGGTGTGGTTGCGGTTTTTGGCCGTCCTTCACGTGGGTCATCTGCGAGGGATGTGCGACCACGTTTAAATTCAGCTGCCCACTTTTTAACAGTTGACATGGAAGGAGCAGAGTCCCCGTAAGCTTTTGTCAACTTCGGATGAATTTCCTTAGGGGGTAATCCATTCAAAACAAAAAATTTTATAACCGCACGATATTCAAGTTTATCCATTTTAACAAAAAACATGCAACATATCTACTGAAAAAATTCGTGTAAACAAACTACTTGAGCGAACAAGTTGAAACTAGTCATACAAACTAATGCCACATGCACCCAAGCAGGAAACATAATTGTTTGCCGATTGCAGCACCATCTCTGTGTCAGGCCGTAAACTTTTCACCTTACCCTCGTAGCAATTATGTTTGGCGCAAATAAGAAATCTATATCTAATTATTACAAGAAAAAAATGAACAAGTGACAGCGGTACGGTTCAAATATTTCAATTATCTCAATATACAGTTTCCCATGCATATAAACATCTACAACATTCTACGTGAAGAAAACAATCCTATAACATTTTAGAGAAATTATAATCTAACAAATAAAAACAACTTCTTTGAAAACGAATTTTACACATGTACAGAGGTAACAAGTTATAAAAACGAAAAAAAGTAGTAGGTGAATTAATGTCGGAAACAGATCTAGTAAGTACAACCTTTGTTAGAAAAGATCTAGGGCTGAGCTCGCAAAAAATGTATTCCACTTACCAACTAATGGTTCCAGGTCACCATTTCTGGAGGTCTTAAAAGCAAGCTGAGAAAACTTAATCCAGGATACTTCTCAGGACCTCTGCAATACTTCATCACCAATTAGTTTCTTTCTGTTCCTCTTCAGTATGTGGGAAATTAAAATGAGTACAAATAAGTCTCCGCCGTGGTTTATCAAAAATTGGGCATTTACTGTGAAAGAACGGAACCTTATGTTTTATTCAAAATATTGGCCATCGCTAGCCACTACTTTTTCCCATCTGTCTGGCAGCATACGGATACCGCGTCGGAAGAACGCTTCATCTTTTGAGGCTATCCACGAATCAACCAAATTTTTAGTATCTTCATATGATGTGAAGTGCTGCTCAGACAGGCCATGTGCATCGATCGAACAAGTGATAATCGGAAGGGGCAATGTCTGGTGAATACGGCTAGACTTCCCAAATCAGTGTTTCCAAATAGGTTTTAACCGGCGCCGCAACATGTGGATGAGCATTATCATGCAGGAGTGCTAGGCTCAATCTCATCAATAGTGTTCGATAGAGAGCCCCAGTAATGGGTTCGTTCGGTTTGAGTAACTCATAGTACACGACACCAAGCTGATCCTACCTAATACACAACATGAGTTTCTTTCCATGAATATTTGGCTTGGCTGTCGATGTTAAAGCATGGCTACGTGATCTCCATGATTTCCCCTTCTTTGGGTTATCGTAGTGGATCCATTTTTCATCACCACTGGCTGTACAATGCAAAAAACCCTTTAGTTTATGCTTGGCAAGCAGCATTTCACATGTGCAAAATCGGCTTTCAAACGTTCTCGGCTTCAGTTCATATGAAATCCAATTTTCTTGCTTTTGAATCATTCCCAACGATTTTAAACGATGTGAGATTGCTTGTTGAGTTACTCCTAATGTAAGTGCAAGTTCTTCTTGCGTTCGGCAGGAATCTTCCTCCAATAATGCTTCCAATTCCGCTTCTTCGTACACTTTAGGCTTTCCGCTACGTTCTTTGTCTTCGACGTCAAACTCACCGTTCTTAAACTTATGAAACCACTTACGACAATTTCTCTGACTTATATCATCCTCACCATATGCTTCTACAAGCAATCGATGCGCCTCAGCTGCAGATTTCTTCAAATTAAAGAAGTAAATCAAAAGTTCCCGTAAATGACGCTTATTCGGCTCAAAAATCGACATTTTCGCACGGAAAAAATTATGTGATGCTGATACAAAATCGCTAACATTTTAAGGTTATGGTGTTGTCAGATGTCAAACCTTACGATACGACGTTTTACATTTGATAATTTCAACCATAACTTACTGATGTCTTTTGTCAAACGGTGGAGATTTATTTGTACTCCCTTTATTTTTGTATCAAGTTTCAGTTTCCCTAAGCCGTTGAGTAAAATTTGGTGTTACACATTCCTATTCAATTTCAGCTCTTGTGATATGCGTACAGTAACACGATTTTCTTGCAGTAACTGCGTCATGTCTATTTAAAAATATCAATGGATGGTTTTGACTAATTTGAACAGTTGTGCCATTTGAAGACAACCGATTTCTCCATAATGTATTATCACCATACGCCCTGCAACCTTGCGAGCTTATATGGAAACAATTCCAAGGTCATGTCTATTTAAAAAATATAATAGTTGACTGGAACAGTCCTGGAACTTTTTTGATAAAGGTAGAACACCTACCTAGACGACCACAAAAAATGCTACGTTCAATAGAAGTAGGCACATACTATCTTAAATCTCATGCCCATACAAACAAATTTATAACAATACGACGAATTGCAAAAGTAAATCTTAAAAAGGTACTTCAATAAACTTGGATTTATCGGGAATTATGTCTTCTTATTTTGCTGAATCAGTATATGATTATAAAATAAATGCGCCATTTTTGTCATAACTTCCCACTACTAAGCATTTTTTTCACCGGAGATGTAGAGCGACGTCTTCTAAATGCTGCCCTTAAATGTTGCCTTGAATGGCTCAAACAAAAACTGGTATGGGTTTACGATGAGGATGCGTGGAGCATGTTCAAAAGATTTGGGAAACAGTTTTCTAATTTGGCAAGTGTATTAACAATGCGATAATCATTTGACCCGACAACTATCAGTACAGGACAATAGCACATACATTAACGGTACGTTTTTCTTCGATCAACATAAAGTCCCGAAACGTAGCGAGAGGAATTCTATGATCGTAAATTGTTTTGGCTTTGATCAACTCATTTCGTTCCAACTAAGAGCTATAGTAGGAGGCCCACGTTACGTTACAGCTCAAAATATGGCACGACAATACTTCCCCTTCCGTTTACTGACAAGAAAGGAGATAGTGGGCGATCTTTAAGCGCACATTCTTCAGATTCTTTGTCAAATGAAAAGGAGCTTATCCTACCCAGTCTTTTGTACGTCATGTTGAATGATATAGTTGACGTATTACTGCAAATCATTTGCAGTCCGATGTTCAATTAGGGTTTATTCTTCGGTAGAATATTTACGTTTACAACTGCATATCCTTCCATGAAATTGTTACACATCTGAACTGTGACGTGCAGTTTTCATCATTGTAGAACAGACAAATATACTCCTGCTCATTTACTTTGTTACTGTTGACGAAAGAGAGAGGAAAGGGTCGGCAGAGGGTGACTACATTTGAACATTTCCATTTTCACCCCCTTCAAGCTCACAGTACGTACCGTAACTTACCCGACCCTAACAAAATAACTCTCATTTTATATTTGATCAACCTATAGCATGTTCTTTATTATTAATATTACCTTACGAACGCCTTTACAATATTATCTTCAGATTTGACTAGGAAGAATGGAGCTGTCAGCTCGAGCTTGGGTGCATTTAAGTCCTTCAGATTATATTTTCTGACTAATCTTTGCCAAAAATTAATAAACCAAAACAGTGTAAAGATTTTCGAACAATAAGTTTAATGAGCCATGTTCTCAAAATATTCTTAAAAATCATACATCGCAGGATCTACAAGAAATGTGAAGAACGACTAACAGAACATCAGTTCGGTTTCAGGGATGGATTGGGTACACGCGAACCTTTATTTTTTATGCGAATTTTATTAGAAAGATGCCGTGATGTAAATAAAGATGCATATCTGCTCTTTATTGACTACGAAAAAGCTTTTGACAAAGTCAAACATGATAAACTTCTTGAAGTATTGACTGCGATACAACTAGATCGAGCTGATATTCGTGTAATAACCAATTTATACTGGCACCAAACTGCAGGTGTAAGAGTTGATGGACACAGTACGGAAGAAATGGACATTCTGCGCGGAGTAAGACATGGATGTGTGTTATCATCCTTACTTTTCAACTTGTATTCAGAAGAGATTTTTAGACAAGCTTTTGACAATTCTGATGATAGAATACTATTAAATGGAGAACGAATAACCTCAGTAAGATATGCCGATGATACGGTATTAATGTCTGAATCAGCTCAAGGATTGCAAAGAATGCTGGACCAGATATCAGTCATTAGTCAAGATTTCGGTCTCTCCATAAACACAACAAAAACAAAATCAATGGTGATCAGCAGAAATCCTCAAGCAACGCAAATAGTACTACGGCATAACAATAGAATAATTGAAAACGTATCTCAATATCGTTACCTGGGCTCATGGATAAACGATCAGTGTAATTGTCTGCAAGTAATCAAGGTGAGAATAGAAATGGCCCTCTCAGAATTTATGAAAATGAAAGCAACATTATGCTCTCACGAGATACATCTACAGATACGTATCAGACTATTACGCTGCTATGTGTACTCTGTGCTGTTTTATGGTGCTGAAACGTGGACATTAACGAAGGATGCCCTTAAAAGAGTAGAGGCTTTTGAAATGTGGACATACAGAAGAATGCTTAGAGTTCCATGGATCCACAGAGTGAGTAACAAGGAAATTTTGAAAAGGATGCAAAAAGAAACAGAATGTATTGAGAAAATAAAAACAAATAAACTGCAATACCTCGGCCACATTATGAGAAACCCTAAATATCGGTTATTGCAACTAGCACTACAAGGCAAAATTAACGGCCGACGCCCACCAGGTCGCAGACGTATGTATATCTTGGCTGAGAAATCTAAGAGATTGGTATAAACTGACATCATCACAACTGTTTAGAATTGCAGTATCCCGAATCACGATCGCAAACACTCTTTCCCGAAGAGTATGCACTTGAAGAAGAAGAAGAAGACTAATCTTTAATAGTAAATAACTAAACACTTGCAAAAACTTTTAAAAACCTTCCAAGTGGCCAAAAATTAAAATTTTGTTGCACCTGCTGATGGTTTATCACAATATAATTTGATTATATAAAGAGAAAAAACGAGTTTTCTTTGTTTTCTTACTCTCTTAACTACGTATTACCACAGTATATTGATGACAATGATTGTTTTATTTTGATCTTTCTATTTCTTTAACTGCTCGGTAGATGAAAGCGCAGATGCACTGACCTTAGATTTTAACTAATACATTCACACATCTTCATTATTTTTGATTTTCTGTGCTTCCTTGATAATATGGGATATCTTCTTTTCAAAATGTTAAATCTGAGACTTTCGTCGCATATCGTTGTTGTAGTATTTTAAATCTGAATGCAAATTGATGTGAGAAACAATTTATTTTTTATTATTTATTTACTTATACAGAGGCTCTCTAAAATTATGTTTTATGAAAATATCAATGAACAAAAACCTTTTAATTGGCTCACAAACTTAAACGAAATTAACGATTGTAATTAGACGGCGCATGTCTACGAGTCGGAACAAAAATAAACTAATTAAGTATTAGTGTTGAGCGTGTGGCTTGAGCGCACCATTACACTTGCTAAGTTGTTTAAAAATATTTTTTTAAATTTAGTAGTAAATTAATGTTAATCAAAAATGGTAATAAACACGAAATTACCGACAAAAAATTAAAGTATGCTAGATAATTAGTATGACACACACAACTCCACATCTAATAAAGTTTCAAGGTGATAAAAAGCAAAAATATCCGAATAATATCAATTGCAGCATATGTGAGCGTGGCTGAGATCGCTCTCAGAACGAACTTAAAAGACCTTTCGATTTCGATTTCGATTTCAAATGGTTACAAAATTCGAAATCAATATCTCGAAATTATTCGACAAATTTTCGACTCTATTTTCGAATTCAGCGTTAAATTCTTTCTATAAGAATCACATTTAAAATCGTTGATGTCGATAATTTTCGAAATTCGAAGTCGAATATCCGAAAATTATTCGAGGTAGACATTTTTTAATTTGGAATTCGAAATCAGCGTAAAATTTCCTATAAGAATCCATTTTCAAAAAAAATCTCAAATTTTGTGACGGACCGACAGACAGATATATAGAATTCAGTAACGAACTTTTTAAGTTCGTTGAAAATTCAAACGTGAAATATAAAATAATAGTAAAAATATTGCAAGGACGGGCAATCCAAGCTAAATATTTGGTTCAGAGTTTCGTCGACAATTGAAGACAAAATGAGCCAATAATTGTTTTATCAGCCACAGCTAGGCATGATGACATTCGTTCGGCTATATCGGTTTCACATAAGTTGCGCCGCATGCGCCTACTAACGGCAAGAATTGGCCACGTAGCGCATGAAACACTGATAGGCGGTGCAAACTATCTAATTACTTCATGATAATTTATGTTTTGACCTAACAACAGTGATCGAAACTCTAAAACCTTTATGCGAGGTTTGGCAACAAGCCGGAAATCGGTTCATAACTGTAGGAGTTAAGCAATGTTAGTTATAAACATACGTAGTTACATTTTTGCAGTTTTGTAGAAAATAATGTTGATGATTTAACAGAAGAAGTGAAAAAAGCTGAGATTAGGTTTTCGGGAGCGTCACTAGGAAATTACCTTTTATATGGGTAGTTTTTCATATAAATGACTATGGGTATCAAATTGATTTCTCAAACAGTTTGTTTTCGTTTCATGCTGAATGCCTTTTTTTTCTTTTCAACCGTGGATAAAAACGAAATTAGAGCAATCGTCATTTTTTTATTTAGAATGAAGAACTGCAATAAGAATTATATCCAGGTTAGATGCTGTTCTTGGGGATTTACTATCTTCAACCGTATCTAAGAATCTGAATGAAAATGCCTGAAGATGAGTGCTCCATTTGCTTAATCTAGAGCAGCAGTATGCGAATACAAAATTCAGCAGATTGTTTAGAGGTGTTTAAAAGAAATCCAAAAACATATAAAAGGCACCCCAAAACACCAAAAAACAATCAAAGCAGTGGATCGAACATGGTGAATGGATTTAAATATAGCGAAGTCCGTTCGATCAGTTAAAAAAGAGTTATTATTAATATTTTGGGATGCTAAAAAATTCGCTAATTGATTATCTTGAAAAAGGAGAAACGGTTATTGAACAACATTACAAATATCAATTCAGAAAAACACCCGAAAGGGTAAAAAAGAGCTGTTCAATCGCAGCTCGTTAAAGTTCAAATATGCTGACAAAACTGGAATGCAAATATTCAGAATTTAAAAGCGCCAGAAAGTTAATTTCAAAAACTGAGATATTGTGCTACAAAAAGCACTGCATACATCATTACTAAATGCAAATCAAGTGGAATTACAGTCAAAAGACAAAAAAATTGAGATGCATTATTTTAAGAATTTCAACTTTCAAGGATTTTATGAGAAATATCTAACCTAAAGTAACCCTAAACCAAAAAGAACCACAATAAACTCACAATCAGTGCTTATGAAGACAAAACGCATTGATCAAAACTGCAAAACCCATGGATATAATTATTTAAACTTTTTCACAGAGATTCGAAGGAAAACAAGGTAAGACCCACTTCATCGTCAAGTAATAATCCAAGGGTGGCGTAATTTTGCCGTATAGTCAACAAGTAACATCAGTTTGCGTTTAGATTTTTGTAAAATGAACAAGGACAACTTTGCAATTTTGATTTTTGGAATCCAACTATAACCAATAGTTACGCTATGGATATTGCAATGAATTTCCGAACGCCTCCCATAGCTCAGCCGCCATACATCCGCATCTCCTTGTGGTCGGCGGCCGACACCATGCCTCCTAGGCATTCAACTGCCGCACCCGTGTGTGGCGAACATTCCAGAAGCTCCCAGTGCGGCGCCTCCCGATTTTTGTGACACTTCTGGTAAATCCAAGCTGCGGGGAGGCAAGGGCATTCGAATTCAAAGTTGCTACAGTGAAACAATCCAAGCGTGGAAGTGTCTTGACATAGTGTATAGGTTTACATGATGTATTGTATATATAAATAATTTTGTGGATTTGCATAATTTGTAAGTAAAATAAATAAGTATGTTGAGCGTAAAAAGCAGGAACGTTAGAATATGTTTAGAATGACGGAGATTTACAGATGAGCGTTGCACGGAGATCGAAGAAAAAAATAATCATCATACAAGCGCCATCGGTCTTCAACCATTAGCCCGAGTTTGGCGGAGAGAGGCGGTGTAATCAAAACGTATTTGGCCAAGATGTTTTAAGTAAAGAGAAAAACTGAGAGGTGCGACAAATTGCAAGTCGGCCGGTCGGCCAAAACTTCATGAAGATTCAGAAGAAAGTAGGATATCAGTATAGAACAATGAAAGTCCGTAATTCATAGAGATAAAGAAAATTCAGCAAAAAGGGGTAAAGTAACCGAGGCGAAATAATGATCTTAAACATATTTGGACCGTTTCGTGTTAAAGATATAAGTGCTTGTTTAAAAGTATTCTTGTCAACAGTGAATAAGGTTATTATATTGAGATTCAGCCTTCCAAGACCCTCTGTACGAACAGAACAAACTTCTTCTCTACTGTCTACCACAGTAGGCAAGACACTGAAGATCACAGTTTGGTGCAAGTATTAGAAAAGTGTAGGAGTATCATTCAACGCTATTTGCGTTTGTGGAGTTGTACAAATGCGTTGCAAAAAGAAAATTTTGCTGCATTATCCCAGAAAAAAACGTAAACAGAATTGGGCAACAAAGATGCGTTTTCGACCAAATGACATTTGATGGCTTCTTTTTTCTAGCTAAAAACAAATACTGCCAATTTAGTGACAATAGTCAAAGTTGTGTAGGGTGACAGAAAATGATTTAATTGATACCAGGCTTCAAAGGTTAAAAAATTGTATGGCAGTAAAGGAGGTTTCTACAAGCTATTAACTGTTGGTTTCAGTTGAATAGTCGACTAAGCGTTGTATTAATAAAATTGTTTTGTGTATTTATGTCTTTTTCTCTGATATAGAGGAGACCAAATACTTTGCACACTGTGCCGGTGTCAACAGTTTGATAAAGGAAGATCGCGGAAGCAAAATTTGTGAAATTGTTATCGCCACTTTTAGATAAGAAATATATTGTGAATGAATATTTAAACTAGGCACGCGCTAATTAAGTCACTGAATGTTTAGAGTGATTATGTGGAGAAATAAAAAAGTATGCTGTGTTGATGTGATTCAGATTTTGTTGTATAAATGTGATGATGTAAAGATTTTTATTTATTTATTTATCTTATTTATCAAATTACCCTTGTAGAATGCTACAAATAAACAAATTTCATACAAAAGCTTGAAGTACAAAAGAAACTTCTTTGTTTAAAGTGAGTGATTATTGACTATAACAGTTAGAGCTGCTTTCAAAAATCGATTATGTGTTAATGTATTTGCCTAAATTATTCATCATAGTTTTGCAGCCAAAGAACATGTATGTTTCTTTGTTCGCAAGTAAAAATTCGCACTAGAAATATTCAAAATGAGCGCCAAACGCTGACGAGTTATTCCAGCGCTCTTAGTGGTTTAGAGCGCTGCGCACGCATCTTCCATCAATTATAAAGCACGCATGAAGGTCTTGTCTTCAAACTCTGCAAGCACCCCGGCAACCCTTGGCCGAGGAAGAGCTTCTATACGGCCCAGGGATAGCAGACTAAGAGGTCGATTATCACCCTTCCGAAACTTACAACGCGTTTTTCTCGGAATCACGTTTTTTGACCGCGTTGAGAGCATAGCGCCCACAGTTTTTGCCTTATTGACCTGATTCAAAATGGATTCTGTTCAGGAAACGTGTCTTCATTACGTGACGTCGTTTTTTAATGCATGCCATATTTTTTTATATAAACAATTTACTACAATTTTTTTTAAATGGTGCCATTTTTTGTAATCAAAATTTTCCAATTTCCCTACGTCACGTAATAGCTATGCACATATATTTAAAGAATTTTTTTAGTTTTGCCGCAAACCTGTCAACGCCAAAGAGGTCATTTTAAAAAGACGCCATTTTGGACCAGTCGCTGTAAAAAACATTGCGAACAAAATTTTTTTTGTATTGTATTAACTAGATATAATAAACGTTCCAAGTTTTATAATGATTGATCAAGCCGTTTTTTTTTTAATTAAAAAAACAAGAAACCTCGAATTTCTCTCGAATTTACTCGCCCTTAAGCTCATCCCAAACATGTTCAGTTGGATTCAAGTTTGGGCTATACGGAAGCCAACCCATTTTCGTTATACCGACATCAGCCAGGTAGGTAGTAATAGCTCGCGCGGTATGTCATCGCGCATTGTCGTGCATTAGCAGGAAGTCCTCATCAACAAATCCCGCAAACAAAACAACATGTTCCTCCAGAATGTCTCTAATGTAGTGGTTCGCTGTTAAACCTCCTCCGCGTCCTCCATTAGGTATGAAAACCAACTAAGTTTTCCCGTGCATGGAAATGCCCGCCCCGAATATGCAAAGGTCACCTCCATGTGCAACAATTTCTTAAATACAACAACGAGTAAATCACTCTCCTGGACTGCTATAGACTTCCTGTCGTTGTCACACATCCTGGATTCGTCGGTAAATAATATCCGACTCTAATAGCCGAGGTCCCAGTCGAGATGTTCGCGCGCAAATTCCAGTCGCCTTTGCTTTTGGACTGCAGTCAGCTTGGGACCTGTAGCTGCCTCTTTTGGCAGATTGGCTGCCTTCAATCTTCTTCTTACTATCTAAGCGCTGGCGACCACACCTCTGACCGCACTCGGCTCTTGCTGGAGGTCAACGCCAGTCATATGTCGATTTCTGTTGTCATGCGCCTACAGCTGACTCCTTTCCGGCGGACGTAGCCACCGATTTACCGGTACCGACGCCACACTCTCGACACAGCTGATCGACTCGGATTTAGTCGATTTGCCATGGCCCTCTGACTGACGCGCTCTCTAAATAATGCAACTGCCTGGGCTACTTGGTATCCATTTTCTTCACTCGAGCATTGACGTTACTTATTTACATCAACTTCGGGTAAGTGACTGAGATGAATTACCGGATTGCAAGCGTACTGTAGACCAATCACAGTTGTCCGCGTACGTGCGTTTCAATTAGCATGATTCGTAAAACCCCGTTCCTAATGCATTTTTTTGTTTGAATGAGTCATTCGATTAATGCAATAAAATGCGCGTGTAGTGATTCATTGTTTTGCTCCCAAATGTAATTCCTTTTTTATTCCTTTTAAAACCTAGTCATTATGTGGTTCATTCAGCATATTTCAAGTATACGTCGGTATACCCACATCCCAAAAGTTACCAAATTTTTTATCACCCTATTGTTAAAGTTCAAGCCTTGGTACCATTCAACTGAGAATGCATAGTATAGGACGGGTCTTAGTTGTAACTTCGCATTTTGTTCATAATTACGAGGTATATTCTTTAGTCTTACTAAAATAGCTGGTACTTTCTCCGTGGTAGTTCCCAAAGGAGTAACAATCTTCTTTTAACAACAATGTAATGAAAGAACTAAGTATAGGTAAAATACAACGATATCATAGACATCACCAATAAGAGCAAAGAAGAGATATGGATGGAGGAATTGATAAAAACCTCTGCAACACTCATTTTTACGATCATGAATAAAACTTTCACTAAAAGAAACCTTACGTCTAGTGTTTTACAAGCTCTTGAAGCATTAAAGCATAGGGAGTAACAAAACAATAAAAGATGGTGCAGAATTACCTCGAGAAATGCTTCAACATCTAAAGTTTTTTACACTCCAAATTTATCGTGTTAGTAATGCCAATCCAAATTATTCAACCGCAACTGGTAGGAAGGTAAAAAAGGAAGACTTCCTGAACAGAACTCGAAGATTTATCTCTAGAATTATTGTCTCAGAGGTGAATAAACTAAATCGCCGCTTCACTGTATAACCCAACTAACAGAAGAGATACTTTTTGGATCTAACAAAGCCAAATGGATTACTTGTTAGTAAGCGATTTTCTTTGTTCTTACATGAAGATGTTTCTCTATACATGTCATGTATACTCGGTATCACGGATCTATATGTAAGAAAATCTCGAGAGTTACACGACAGATATTTTGAATGAGATTGAAAATCTCAGGAAACTACAAGGAGACCGAAGAAAGATTATGAAAGGATCGATTTACTGATTAACCATAATATTGTATTACCTTATTCAAAAAGTATAGTTAAGAATTGCAATGTTTCATATTTGAATAATTTTCCATTTCATATAAAATAAGCAAAATATTTTTTTAATATCTAATACCTTAAAATGTTATAAAAAATGATGATAGAAAAAGGAAGAACAACTTGGAATACATAAATATAATACTTAGTATACATATGTATGTTCTCAAATGTTATTATAGAATATAAATTTTTCATGTTTGTATTGTTGAAACCACGTACTCATATTTAACATCTTGTAGATGTAACTTTATCAAAATTCAAAAGGCTTGAAAAGCAATCTGTAATTAAATAGAAAAGACCCTAAGGTTCACTTTTGAAAGTTGTTTCAGCGAGAAGCTTACCCACCGTTTCCTGAATGTATTGTGGATATACATTTATGATAGATATGAATTTGAGCAATAGCCGAATAAATGCTTTTAGTTAGATCGTGATAGATTTACTCTATAAAACTGCAAAAATGTAACTGTGTGTTTGTTTGTAACTAACATTGCAACTTCTCCTACAGTTATAAAACGGTTTCAAAGGTCAAAACCTTATTCGAACCAGCTTGTTGCCAAATCTCGCATGAAGGTTTTAGATTTTCGATTTAGGTCACGGTTGACCTGTTATAAGTCAAAACATAAATTATTATAAAGTAACTACATAGTTTGCGCCACCTATCGGCGTTTCATCCACTATGTGGCCAATTCTTGTCGTTAGTAGGCTTATGCGACACAACTTTATATGAAACCGAATGTAGCCAAATTAATGTCATCATACTTAAATATGGCTGATAAAAGGATTATTGGCTCATTTTTTCTTCAAGTGTCGACGAAACTCTAAACCAAATATTTAGCTTAGGTTTCCCGCCTTGGAACGGGCTTTTTGCTAGTTTGTAATAATTTTATTAAAGACTTTAAGAAGTTTATTCATAAAACTTTTTTTAGCTCACAAACAGAATCTCCCCAATGCAATCTATATTTATCTTCTTTTACCTTCTTTAGCCACGGATTAGATAAAATAACTCTTCTTCTTCGGCGGTAATCAAGCAGTTTTAGAGCTTTATTATTTGTATACCGATTTTAAGCCAAAATAATTCTTATTACTTTTAATTGAAGGTAGCCAAGCTGCTCGTAAGTCGTGCACAATATTTCTTTCTTCTGAGCGAGATCAGGGTGGAAAATGGAGGTGTTCCAATCCCATCTGTAGGCTAGCAATTGGTTAGTGCCTCACTAGTTTAATAAAATCACTATTTCAACATATAATCTCAAGAGTCTTGGGATTTCTGCTACTGTATGCAGGCATAAGATAATAGAAATTGTTTTATACTATTTTATGCAAAAATAGTTTTTACTAATTTGAAAAAAAATCGCAGATATATTTTCTTTTATATATTTTGAATCTTGACATGTTCACTTAGATAACTTTTTATGATAGGTACAACAATCAAATTTTAAATTTGGAGAACTTTTTGGGCATGCTTTTGTTTTTTACTTATTGAGGCGTCCCTATATAACAATTCATTTATTTTAAAAATATCTTATTAGAAAGGGATAGTAAGAACATTTGGTATTATTTTACTAAGAGAATGATAGTAAATGCTGTTATATCCCAGCTGTAATTGCTATGTGCCACAATATGCGCTTGGTTTTACCTTCAACTTCAAACTTAAACATTCCGCCATATTCCTTCAGGGTAAACGACAGTTGGCTTAAACGACAATGAATGAAAGAAAGTAAGTAAAATAATTTCTAGTACTTCCATATCTGAATAAAAACAAGCGGTTCTAATAAAGTTCTTCTTGCTCTCAGATAAATTTCGGTCTCCACCTCTAGAGGCAAATCACAAGTGCCGGGGTAATGGATAAGTTTTTCGTTTTTCTTTGAGAAGGAAATCCAGGAGATATGGCACATGTTCTAAATATTTTAAGAGAAAGAAGAAAGGAGACAGAATAAAGAGAGAAAAGGGGAGGCATAGACAGGGAAAGAATGCGAAGAGGGAAACGGGGCCAGATGGGAAGAGACGAGACAGGGAGAAAGCCGAAGAGGAAGAAAAGAGGGGCGAGTGTGAGATGGAAATAAATGGAGAGGGAGAGAAAAAGAGAGGGGGAAGAGAGATATAACTATGCAACTTCTTATTTTTACATCTCCTTAGGCAATTATTCTCTTTTTTAATCGACTCTAATTTTCAATTCACTTGATGATAGATGCAATACTTATTAATAAACAACTTCGTCAACGGGTTCAGAATGACTACAGTCTGCTGATGAGCTTCAACAGTTGCTGTTTTCGCCCAAGCTAATCTGCTCTGATCCTTGTTATTGGCTGTTTCTGCAAATCGTTTAACACCACAACTTATTCGACGGATGCCGCAGCATTCCGAAATTCTCTTGATCGTCCTGTCGTTCTGCTTCAAATGAATAAAAGTTGACCAGAATTCTTTTCCGTTTATTTGAAACAAAATTAATATCCCAAAAAACAACTTGAATTGGCAAAAATCAATCGTTTTATTAAGTAAAAGAGCAATCATTAAGCTGTGGGGAGGATAGTAAAAAAACATTTTTGCCTCACCCTGTATACATAGAAAATTATTTTTATTGTGATTTGGGATACTTATATTTGTCCATTGGTTGCTAAAAATATGCAAGCCATGAAATTTAGTTGAACGCGTTACAAAATCTCCAATTGTTCTTCTTTAACTTTATATGCATTAAACAATATTTTCTACATGGCTGGAAATAAAAAATTACCACTGGAACGGGGTTCGAATTTTTTTAATTGGTTTTGTTCCTTCGACTTTATCTACCAAGCTCCAATTCTGTACCAAGAGATGTAGACATCACCATTCCCCCACAGACGGAGTAATGTATAAAGAAAAGCTTGCTCTTCCAAGCGACGTTACAATGCTCAATAACTATAATCTGTACCTCTCTATAAGTAACAGTTGCTTTCCATTTCTGCTATGTTTATCTGATCACAATTTATTTTAGGCGAAAATGGGAGTCTGCAAATTAAGATGCCTTATAGAAACTTTTAGTATGTTCTTCTAGGTGATGATATTATTTTTTGTAACAACGGCTTTTATCTTAGTAGCAATTGCTTTTATTCTCACTGATTTCCAAGGTTTAACAACATATATTTAGATTCATCTTTAAAGGTGACGCCATTAAAAATGTTTCTAAGGTTTTTTTTTGGTGTTCCTCGCTACAACTTTGTAACAATCTATGAAGCCTAGTAATCACTTCGTTTCACTTAATAGTGATGGTGTACTCGATACTAATTTTGCTATAATCAAATAAATATTTGACTATTTTTCAAACTCCTCAACAAAACTGAATCAAAGATTCTAAAAATCGCATCGAGGACCTCCATTTTTACCCCAATAGCAATTCCTTATTTCGTTGCTATTTTAAAGTCTAAAGATAATAGCCTTGTTGAAAGCGGTGCAAACAGTTTTTATTATGAATGGCACTAAAACTCTTTGGTTTATTCCTCATATTTTGTAGTTGTAGTATTAACTTCAATAGAGATTAATTCATATTCTGATTATACTTAATATTAAAGGTTAAAGCTTTATGACTATATGACAGCAACACTCACCATACTAAAGTTTTTTTTGTATTCGTACCAAATGATTCATGATAGTCTTGTAAGAAAATATTTTTTAGGTTGTAAGAGTCGCTTTAAAAATTTTCACTTTAATCTTCCACGTGACTTCTAAACGATTTGTAGTACGTGTTTGCTTTGGTTATGATCTTTAAAATAATTCTAGGAAGAACACGAGTCTTCGACTAATGTCTATGTAGCCTTTTCAAATTCTTTAGCCCATTAGCAATCCCTAGTTCTATAGATGTATCTATAGCGCTTTATATAATGCCATTTTGTTATACAAAATAAATTCAAGAAAAGTCATAGTCTTTATAAAGCCCTGTCTGTGACTTTTATATTTTCTTTCGAATAAAGTTGCCGTTACCGCTTAGATTTTTTGAGTTAGGCAAGTACTGGTTTTGTCGCTCACTTTCACGCTTATCTACCTCCACTCACTTTATCTAGGACTGATGCCGCGCCAGAGCGTTGCTACACGCACGAAATGACTGCCCCGTCGCCTGGATGGTACTAAAAGTGGACAATCGACATCTTTTTCAAGAAATATCGGAAAAAACGAGCATGCTTCCGAATAAACATCTCAAAATGTCCAGATAAAAATGCGAAACTTGAGCCAGTGCCGAGCTATACCTGTGTTATCGCAACAGCGGAGCCGCAGCCTTGCTTAAGGTCAGGCAAATTTATTTATTTAATAATTTAATTCATACTGCACAGTAAGTTACCTTTCTTTCAAGCATTAAAATGCAAGGTAACAGCGGTGACTGTTCAGGGAGCTCAAATAACCTCCCTCATTTTAATCAACATAATAATACGTACCCGCAACCGGCTCAATCCCAATATTTACACGTTACCTCCCCAACAACCGAATTACCTAATGCCATTCATGAATTCACAGCTACAAACGTTATCACCGATCCAAAATTTACAAAACCCAAATAAAATATTCACGCAGTATCCACCCTTAGCTCCCGATGGTTATTTTCAAAATGAACAATTCTGTCAAGCCTATCCTAGCCTCACATATCCTCAAAACCAAATTTATCCAAACCCGACAATATCGACCGCCTCGCTTTATCAAACGGCCCCGTCCACTTCGCAAATGACGGTCAACACATCATCTAATCCAACAGTACATCAGTCCCATTATGTCACTGATGAAGATGATAGCATGCCCACCAAAAGCAACGAAGAAGATGTGATTATTCTTAACGAATTTTAGCAAGTAAGATGACAGAAAAAGAGGAAAAAAATAAAAGCGAAAACCACACAGTACAAATTAAAAAAAAACTACATTAATTCAAAACAGATACCTCCCACTTGCTAAGGGAAACGATGCGGATAATTCCAATAATAAAAATCAAACAAGGAAACTAAAATTCAAGTTGCTCCCTTTATCCTACGTTACATCTCAGCAATAGATCCTCTAATTAAAATAATCGAAACACACATAAAAAAAGAAAATTATAAATATGTTATTACAAGGAAACAAACTAAAACTCCAAATAAACAATGTCGATGACTACAAAAAAATACGTGACGTACTCGATGCTAATAAAGTATCAAGACATACGTACAGTTTAGAAGAGGAAAAGAAATACAGAGTGGTATTAAGAAACCTCCATCACTCCACCGACTTTCAAACTATTGCCGATTTATTAAAAAACGAAGGTCACAAAGTTACTAACACCATGAATCTAATAAACAAAGAAAACAAACAAAAGAAAAATTTATTCTTAATCGACATAAAACGTAAAGATAATAATAAAGATATTTTCAAAATTAAGTATTTAGGAAATGCTGTGATTCAGTTCGAAGAACCTAAGAAAAAGCCACAAATCCCGCAATGCAAAAACTGCCAATGTTATGGCCACACAAGACACAGATGTACGCGCCCTGCACGATGTGTCAAATGCGCTCGTTTACATGATTACCGTACCTGCTCAAAAAAATAAAAAGGATGGCTACGTGCGTTTTATGTAAAGGACAACACCCAGCGAATTACAAAGTATACCTTGACATAATATCCCGACGGCACCCAAACCACCCCCAACCTATCAATTTACCACGCACGCAGCCAACACATCAAGCAAGCCAACATAACCAACTAATACCAACACATCAAATACAACAATCCTTAAACTATGCAGCCATAACTGCCAATAAGCGAAACATCACCCCTCCATCCAGTACCGTACCTCAGCACTGCACCCTTGGACAACCAATAACTCAACAAACAAACGATCTAACTGCAGTCATAACAGCAATGCAGCAAACCATCCAAGCCCAGTAGCAGACTATAAATGAGCTGACTAATCAAATTAAACTCCTTAGGGAAGAACTAAGTTCTAAAAATGGCTACAACGTATAAAATTGCTCAATGGAACGCCAATGGTCTCTCGAACCATAAACAGGAGGAGCTCATATCTGAAACACACTTTTCTAGCAAAACATATTTTAAAATACCCAACTTCTTCATTTATACGACCCACCATCCTGACGTGCAAGAGGTGGCTCAGCAATTATAATTACAAAAAAAATTAAGCACTACCAACTACCAGAATTCAGAGAAGATTTCCTACAAGCAACAAGCATCATGATAGAAGACTGGAACGGACCACTGACGATCTCTGCTGCCTACTGTCCGCCGAACTACCCCACAAATAAAGAAGGTTTTCTCAATTATTTTCGTTCACTGGGCAACAGGTTCATGGCAGGTGCCGATTATAATGCAAAACACACGTTCTGGGGTTCTCGAATCTCACCTCCAGGTAGAGGTAAAGTCCTATACAATGTTGTACAAGAACTACGATTAGGACACCTTTCAACCTACGAACCAACATACTGGTCCACTGATCCGAAGAAAAAACCGGACCTACTCGACTTCTTCGTAACGAAATGTATAGCGCCAGGGTACCTCACAATTGCATCCTGCTGGGATCTATCCTCAGATCACTCACCTGTTATTGCTACAGTAAATAGTTTCATAACCAACGAAACTCTCTCGCCAAAGCTCCATAATAAAAACACTGATTTGGATTACTTCAGGGCATTGATGAAAAACCAAATAGATCTAAAGATACCACTAAAAACCATTGAGGATTTAGAATCAGCTGTAGCAAATTTCACCACACTAGTACAGAAATCTGCAAGGGAAGCCACTCCAGAAATTCCCATCAAAAGAGTCAAGGAACAATGCCCCATAGCAATAAAGAAAAAAATAGCCGAAAAGAGAAGGTTGAGAACAATATGGCAGTCTTCACAATTACCTTCAGATAAAAGTCGTTACACCAAGCTTCCAACGAGCTAAAAGAACAAATCAGAAGCCTTAAGAACAATTCATTTCAAGATTACCTTGCTAACCTGGACGCCACACCTGTTTCAGATTACTCACTATAGGCAGAAACCAAAAATATCAAGCGTCAACACCCGCCCATTCAAAAAGAAGACGGAACTTGGCAAGATCTGATAAACAAAAGGCAGAAGTATTTGCTGCGTACCTTGAATCAGTCTTTCAACCTTTACCTTCAAGTGAAACCACTGAAGAGGAAGCAGAGATAAAGACAACACTCGATGCACCATACCAGATGTCACCCCTACCAAAACTAGCTACAGTCTCTGAAATAAAGGAAGTAATTAATTATAACTTAAACCCAAAAAATCACCAGGCATTGACCTTATAACCGGATACCTTATCAAGCAATTTCCTCGCAAGGGCCTAGTTATGTTGACTATGATCTACAACGCAATGTTAAGGTTAGGCCACGTACCGACTCAATGGAAAGTAGGACAAGTGATATTAATACCTAAACCCGGAAAGCCAGAAAATGCTACTTCCTCTTATAGACCAATAGGTTTATTGTCACAAACTATTTGAGAAATTACTTGCTAAGAGGCTAGAGCCGATTATTGAAGACATGGGACTTATTCCGGATCACCAATTTGGTTTTCGCAAGGGCCACTCTACGATGGAACAAGTCCACAGGATTGTTGACGTCATTAATCAAGCTTTCGAAGACGAGCAGTATTGCACTGCCGCATTTTTAGACGACAGCCAAGCCTTCGATAGAGTATGGCATGACGGGCTCCTATTCAAATTAAAGAAATCACTTCCACACAACTACTTTGTCATTCTCAAATCCTTTTTATCAGACAGGTTCTTCCAAGTCAAACATGGTCAAGAAATTACAAACCGGCATCCAATAAAATCAGGCGTTCCCCAAGGAAGCATATTAAGTCCCATGCTCTACCTGCTATTTACAGCGGATTTTGCGAGGAATAACCATTCTACCGCCGCTACTTTTGCCGACAACAAAGCAATCTTAGTTAAACATGAGGACCCAACAATCGCAGCTAGGCTCCTCCAGCGGGACTTATACGAAATAGAAAAATGGGCGCAAAAATGGAGAGTCCAAATCAACAACGAAAAATCCGTACATATCACATTCACAAAACGTAGAGGGATCACCCCACCAGTTTTTATAAATAACGCTCTACTCCAGCAGGTTCAAGAAGCTAAATACCTAGGACTACATCTGGACAGGGGATTAACGTGGAAAAGTCATATATGGATAAAACGAAAACAACTGGGCCTCAAATTCCGTAACCACTAATGGCTGCTAAGCTGCCAGTCCAAATTATCAACAACAAACAAACTGCTAGTTTATAAAACTGTTTTTAAACCTATATGGTCTTACGGACTTCAGCTCTGGGGAACTGCCGCCTCTTCCTCGTTACAATCTATAGAAAGATTTCAAACCAAAGTGCTTCGTGTTATATGTGATGCGCCCTATTTTGTCAGAAACATCGACATCCTAAGTGACTTAAAAGTAAACACAGTGCGCGAAAAAATAAGTAAGTGTAGTGCTAAATATTTAATTAGACTATCTAACCATCCAAACGCCTATGCAGTCGATCTGCTCGACAATAGTGAACAAACACAGGTTAAAACGGTTTAAACCTTTAGATTTGCCTCACAGATTTTAATGACTTTGTCTTGTTGTAACTTAAAACCCCTGTGCCTTAGCAAGTCAAAACAGAGAGGTATTCTTTGGAATACTCTCACATGCCATTAGTCACGCCCTATTGTTATTATTCAAGTGACCCTGTATTTACTTATTGTATGTTATACAGATTTAAATAGTAATAAACTAAATAAAAAAATGCGAGTTTTGGGCGCATAAACAAAAACAGATCAATTTAATTCTGACATTTGGCCAACCTCGACGTGTTTTTTTAGAACGCGGCGAAATTGGGAGTTTACATTGGCTCGTCCGGTGCTTCAATTCAGCAACATAGCCGCGCTACCAAGATACATCTTCAAATATATAATTTGAATTAGTTGTCCTTCTTCCCCAGTTTTCCCCTTATTTAATCACAAATTTAGTGGCCGCACACTCATTACTAAATTCATCAAGATTTTCTGGTACGATCTTTACGCTGAGTTTGGTCGAAAGTGTTTAGCTAGTCTTCTCTAAAGTGTAGAAGAAGTAGAGAGTAGACATAAAAGAGAAAATGGGAAAAGAAGTTGTAAACAAATAAAAGTAAAATAAAACTAAAACCCGAGTCCGATGTTATATGCCATTTAAAAAGATGTAAACAAGATTTTCAATTTTATTTTTATTATATATTTTTAGAATATGCACATTAAAACCTTTTATTTAATACCAAACACGATATATTAGTATAATTTTTTTTCCTATGCATGTAAATTGTTTCCTACCCACCATACTAAATTTAACATGTCACTTAGCCTATGACACACGGAACATAAGAGGAACCCAACGACAGTTCATTTGCCAAAATTTGGTGAAATGTTTAGGAGCTACATGCATACTAACATACGTAGACTACTAAACCCTCCTTTAGCTTAACGTAGTTGGGCTATAAAAGAGAAGAACATAGAAACATAGAATAATTAATAAAAGATCACCCCAGGACAGGAAGTATGATAAAAAAAGAAAACATTTGAGGAAAATTATATCCACAAGATGTCAAAAAACTAACCAAAGAAAATATGAAGACAGACAAGAAAATACACGACCGCCATGAAAAAGTAGTGGCAGTGGATACGGATATGAAGAGACTAATAACAATAGAAAACAAGACATGCTATATCGAGTGTTGTAATGTCAAAACCATGTGCAAAACTAGTAAAGCCGAACAAATGCTAGAGAAATGTCAAGATACACTATAAGAATTTTGAGATGAAGAGAAACTAGATGGAAGGGAAGCGAAAGAATAACATCAATGAATGAGAACATATTACTTTTTTCCGGTCTAGACGAAGAATGAACACTGACGGAGAAAGGGGTGGCAATAATGACAGCAACCTTGGTCACATCTTTAGAGAAGAAAAATACCAACTACTCATAATTAACGGCAAAACAGAAGGTCTACGAAGAGTCCGAACAAAACAGCAATCCTAGTTACGTAATATCCGTGTATGGCTTAACATCTCTAGGAGAACAAATACATACAACGGAAAAAAGAAATTCCCTTGCTATAGTAATCGCCAACGTCAAGCAGACTGGACATGACACATAAAAGAATAAGAAGAATAACAAACAGAACAATTAAACGAAGTCTATTAGAGCTGGAGGGCCTTTCGGAAAGATTTAAAAGTAAAATGAGAAAAGAAAGAAACAACGAATAAACAAAAGCTGCATGGGGGAAAATTACCCTAGAGACATACCCTATAAACATTTATAAGATGAACAGACTAGTACTTTTGCTACGTAATGTAAGAAAGATGAGAGGCGTAAACTACCATCTCGTTCGAGCAAAAAGAAGTCTTAAGTTTAAAATGTAATAAAAACATACCAGAAAGACCAAAGTATAATTTCTATAAATTAAAAAATGCAGAAGAGACCAAACGATCCCGGGAAAAACTAAGAGAAAATAAAGGAAAAATAGACCTGCCGGTAGAAAATGTATGGTTAGCTTACAATGCAATTAGAAAGGTCACCCCAGACACTATTGGATAAAAAAATAAAAAATAATAAACCCTGGATAAACCCAGCCACAACAAACACAATTGAGGAAAGAAAAATAAAATAAAACTATTAAACACGCAACCACAAAAAAAAACAAAAAAATAGACATAAAATACTGGGGCAAAAATAAAGAAGTAAAGAAGAAATCAAAGCTGGAAAAACGAACATACATAGAAATTTAGCGGAAAAAGGCGATAACAAAGTTACGAAACTTCTATGCAATATAGCAAAGCAAATTATTGGAAGAAAATGTAAACCAATAACAAAACTTAAAAGAGGAAATGGAGATATACAAAACGGACAAAAAATACTGGAAACATGGACAAGACATTTTGCAGAGATGTACATGGCAAAGGAAGACTACGAAGAAGCGATCAGCAATATGACAGCACAATAATTAGATATAAACGAAGAGAAGTTCAGTAAAAATGAAATAGAGCAAGCAATTAATGAAAACAACAGAAAAGCCCTAGGTATAAAAAGGTTAAAAGTAGACGAGAAATAATTGAAATTATGCATATTCTAATAAAATGTGGTCTGATGAGAACATCCAGACGATTAATAAAGATACCAAAAAGGATGATTTCAGACCTATTATGCTCTTATCAACAGCAAGTAAAATAATGCCAAAAAGAATAAAATCGGCTACAGATACTAAACGTAAAGGAAACCAAGCAGGGTTCAGACAGACGATTATGCATTGACCTCATTTGTACACTAAGGGTAATATTAGAGCAAACAATAGAAAAAGAATAAGATCTACAGATAAATTTAATCGATGTTAACAAAACTCCATCTTTTCAACACAAATGTTAAAAGTGTGCTTTTGTGTGGTACAGAGACGTACGTGGACTATCAATAAACAATAAAATATCACATACATTTATAAATAAATACCTTAGGCATATACACCATGTATTTTGACCAGAAAGAATAACAAATCATGAGTTATAGGAAATCCCAAGCGAGGGAAGGATTAAAATCACATGAGAATAGATAGGCCAGGCAATGAGAAAACCAAACAACAAAATTACAAAACAAGCTTTAGATTTCAGTACACAAGGAAAATGTAAGATAGGAAGACTGAAGGGCAAATGGAAAAGAAATGTTTTAAAAGTTACGCTATCATGGGGACAAGTCAAATATATAGCCCAGGACAAGAACAATTAGAAGAAAATTGGTACAGAAATTATAAACAGTAATGGGCCCATTCCACGATGCACAAACCCTGCCATCTATTTTGTACTTTGCTCCTCAAGGAGTTACAGGAAAAAGAAATCTTTTCTAATTGCTTGACAGAGTTTCATCGGTTTTGTTTGAGGACTACTTTGACTCCCACATTATGCCAAACATAACTATAATTCAATGTAGTTATATCTACAAGAAAAAACTGATTCTTGTGATTCGTACACTTAGTCACTCAGAAAAAGCGATTTAATTCTAATTTTTTGCTCCACCTCCCTCTTCTATCCTAACAAGGCGAATAAATCAAGGAAAATGCTAAGATGCATTGAAAAAACTAAGTGAAAAGACTAATGAAGTGTGAGCATGTTAAATAAATGAAACTGAAGAACTTCACTGGAACAAAAAGAAAATGGAAGGGCATCAACGAAAAAGAGAATTATAAAATGGAAAACTTTAATAATTTTCATCGTTTTTAAATGTTAGAGAAGATACAAACCTTTTCGTGTGCGTGTGGGGGAGGAGTTTATTGAATCATCTTTTGGAACGTTTTTAATCATCTTTGCGCACATTTCGAAAGGAACAGTTTTCAAGCCTACTAATAATTTTCGTTCAATCCACTCTGTATATTGAAGTAACCGCCAACTGTAGAAATTACGCCCACCAGAAGAAAACTCACAACGCCTGAAATCCATCCTACTTCCTTAATGGATTATCTAAATTTAGTGCAATACACGTTCTCGTGCCAGATAGCCACTTGACTTTGTTTTCCTGCACAATGATAAGCAAAAATGCGATAATCCAGATAAGACCGTCCCGTCCTAGCAGTTTGCTTGACACGCCTTTACTCTGCTCACTAGTGCAACTACGACACAAAACCCGAATTGCCGCTAATTAATTACAACTTACGCTTAAAAACAGTGGACAATCAACTGGGCCGACATAACCTCACTCATTCATCTGCAGTGCCCCCGCGGCGCCGACAGACCACGCAGGCCAACGCGAACTCACCTGACGTTCTGCGGCAGCTTCTGCAGGAACCTCCAGCTGCAAGCCATGTTCTTTCGGCGCTCGCGTCCTCTCACTGGGCCAGCCTCGCGTTCCAGAGGTTATCACATCTAACCACCTACTGTTAAAAATAGCTGTAAACTCGAAATTCCGCTCGCGCTTACGCAACCATAAACGCGGCGCTTTCGAGCGCGTTATGCCTCAATTTTTTCTTTCATGCGCCTCGCCGCAGATCTATAAGTAATAGACGGAATGGTCAAAGTTCAAACTCCAACGTTGGAGTCGTTTACAAACAACGTACAGGATGCGTCATATGTAACTGAGGCTAATTACTCAGTTTAGTGTAAATTGAAGCTTAGAGCAGTAATTTAACTGTAAATTTAATTTGTATTAATGACTTTAGGCGCAAATAGAATTTTTTGTTATAGTATATGATAAACCGAGTAAAAAATTATAAATATATTTTTAATTACTTTCTAATCGATAGAAATCTTAATTAATTATTACAATATTTTCTAATTATATTCTTAATTAGAATTACTTTTAGTTTAGCAACTGTTCTGATCATTTTTTAGACTGTGCATTTACTAATATTTTCTTACAATTATGGAAAAACAAATTTGAGAAGATTCGAGCAAAGAACGTGCTTAATGCGAGCTTAACGCTTTTACCACTACTTCAAGTGCAATAACTTAACTAAAGATAATGTAGGGCAAAAGTTGTTAAGATTTAAAGTGAAGGTTTTCAAGAGTCTATTGAACAACGGTAATAGTTTCTGGGGCTATTGTTTGTAGGAAAATTATTGTTGGTAAGCTAAGCTACATTTGGCCAAAACTCATTTATTATTTAAATCACATTTTTTGCATAACTATTAAGAAATTTAGTGGTTTATAGACTTTCTTGACATTATCTGGAAGTATAACAAGATATAATTGAAGGTAAATAAAACAAATGCTCCCTTCCTGAACTTTCTCTCATTATTTTTTAGTATTTTTTAAAGAATACAATTTCTAAGATATTATGTATACAATGTTTGGTACCCAAATTGTACGTTAACCGATCATCGATTTACATCTCGTTCTGGAGATCCAAAAAATAGATCCAAAATAATTCCTTACTACATTTATTTATATGAAATAATACACACGTACTCTTGCATTTTTATCATTTTTATTTATTTATTTTTTTGTTTATAATGCGTTAAAGAATCTATCCAATGTTGATTTCTTTTCTGTTCTTCGGGATTTTTCGGGAGCAATTAATAGCAAAGTTGTTGAAAAATGGTTTGGATGCCATTCTAAGATGGTCGTTCTAATATCTTTCCAATTCTTTAAAAGATCTTCAATAGCTGATGTTGGCATTTCTTTTCTTTTTTTCTAGAAAACACATCTCGCCAAGTTTATTGGTGTTGTTCATTCAAGTGTTCTTGTTTCTATGTTTTATTATGAGTTCTTTTATCTCATCTTCATTCACCTCCAATTCCAGATCTTTAACAGTTGTCACAATTTCATTCATAATTTCCATCTCTTTGAATACAATATGGACTTAGCTTTTGCTAAGCAGAATTCAACTGTCGTTGACCACGCTTTCTGAATGAGTTGGATAGTTTTAAGAATATCAATTTCTTGAAACCAGCGATAATCTCATATTTGAAAGCAAAAAATGAAGTGCAAATTATCTTCAAGATATTTTGGGTGTTCTGGTGTGTTGTTCAATAGTAACAATACTTTTAATTTTAGTGATTTGGTTTAAAGGTAATCTGATGTTTGGGGCACTAACATTAAATGACCATTCTTTGAAGAGAACCTGCATGATCCAAGCCATTTTATTTGACTTCCATATCACTGCCAGTTTTTTTTTTAATTATAGACTTTTTAATGATCTGCTATTCTCAAACTGATAGACAAGAAACCTATTGAGCTTCACATATCACCACTAGCGGTAGCTCCCGAAAGTAATGTCAATTGAATCTTTCATAGGTTTATACCCAGGAATGTTTTTCTCGTCTTTCGTGATAGGTATGGTTTCATATGCGCTTCCAAAATAAATCAGTTTCAGTCAAAAGTTTGATGTGGACAATATCTTTCTTTCCTAGTAAATTCCTGAAATTTGAGACAGAACTTCTTAGCCTCTTCTTTAGCTATATTAGCCGACTCGCCGTGTATTAACACATGCTTAATGCCAGATGTCTTTTTAAACTTTGCAAACTACTTAGTAGTAGCTGGAATTCCATCTCTTCTTCGTGATGAATGTAGTGTTTGTTTTTTCAAAAATTCCTCTAGCTTTTTTTTGAATATCAGTTACATCTATTTTCATTTCCTTTATTTTTCTTTGTTTCTCAGTTGTGATATATGGAACTCCTTCATCTGCTCGAGCCTTCTTGATTACACATTTCTTAGCTAAGATTGTGTCTACAGTAGACTCATTTAAGCTATACTGCCTAACAACATCATAGATTTTCTGCCCACTCTCTAATTTGGCTATTATCTCTTGTTCGGTTTCTATGGTAGCAATATTTCTTAGATCTCCATTTTTTTAGATTTCATAATATTATCAGTTTTCTTTATATAACAAATTCAGAACGGCGCTTATAAAATCCAGAAAACAAAAGTCGACAGCACATAATGAAACGTTTCTGCTGTTTATAATAGTGAATAAGACGTGTAAATTAACTAAGCTTCGGTTTGCTGTAGCTAATTCAACGCCCTTGTCGCTTCACTGCGCCGTATTTGTGCATATTTGGCGTCATTCCAAAAAAGACTCGAAAAGTCTTCGAAACGTTGGCATGAAACCACCTAGAATGTTCGCCGAGCATATGTGCGGCAGCTGGATTCCTAGGGGCGTAACGGGGTACAACAAAAAAAAACCTCAGCTATATATGTCTACATGAGACTGTTTCCGTGGGTCGCATTTGGAAAATTTCCCCTCCTTAAGGATGAGCCAATCCCGAACCATTATCTTCTGATGTTTCTTGCATCGCAACGTCAGTTAAAAGTAACAGTCCAGTCTTCTGCGAAATTACTGGCTTTTGCGGATAATGGCTGCAAACTAGGACGTTAATGCCAGAATCTCAAAACAGTCCTTCTATCATGTTCCTAACTATTCTCCAGTCGAGGCTATCCAACTTGCGCGCAAGATTTCAAACATCTTTATTCAACCGATGAGTGTATAACTTGGTCGGTGTTTCCCATAGTGCGCACTAAATCGGTTGGTCCTGTGAAGATTTCTTGGTCATAAGATAGCAGATATTTCTCCGCCGTTATGCATGTTTCTGGGAATTATTTTCTCCATTTTCTCATTGAACCAAATTTCGCTCGAAATACCCTGGCGATTCCTCTATGCATCTTCAGATTATGCGCCATACCATTCGCCATTGCATATTTTGTCAATACATTGAATAGATCTTTTTGTAGTTCTATGGTAACATCATAATATAATCGCCGAGTTCCATCCACTGAGCCCATGAAGTCTTCAAACTCTGCTTTACACTTTAAGGACATAAATTTCTTGACTACGGTGTTCCACCTCCGACAACAGTACACAGTCGATTCTAAGCTTGTCACTTGGTAGTTTTCGGATTCGGTACATGACAACGTTTACCTTCTTTAGCATCTCATATGGACCTTTGTTGAAGTTTTGGAGACAACCTACATCACCGCTTTGCATTGATGTCATAGTGATCCTTCATCCAGTTACTCGCGATGTTGATGATATATTACATGTTGTTGTGAATTTCTATTATTCTTTTTCTCAGGTCACTGACATAATCTTCTCGTATTATGTTTTCTTCAGGTTTATTTCCAAAGAGTAAGTCACATAATAGCTTCAGTTCATGACCAAAGAAAACATCGGATGGTGTTTGACCAGTAAACTCAAGGACCGACTAACGGTACGCCAACAAGAACAGGTCGAGGTATTGGTTCCAGTATCGTTGCTGGTCAGAGACGACTTTTAAAAGGTATTTCCCACTGTTTTGTTTATGCGCTCGACCATTACACCTGACTGGGGGTGTAACGGAGTTGCTCTGGTTTTCCTAATGCCTAGTAGTTCGCATACTTTAGTAAACACCGTTGATTCCAAATTTTGGCCCTAGTTTGAATCTAGTTCTAGTGGAATTCCAAATCTGCTGATCGGTTATTCTACCAACACCTCCGCGATAGTTGTAGCTTCTTGATTCGGTAACGCATAGGCTTCAACACTTTTGCTGCAATAATCCATCACCATTCTCTTATCACTTGTATGGAGCGGAACAGCTATATCGATAGCAATCTTCTCGAAAGGACTCCCCACCTTATATTGTCTTATTAGTGCCTGCGGCTTTCTCTGCAACCCGTAACTCGTTGCACATACCATACATTTTCGGTACCAATATTTAACATCTTATTTGCAATTCACTAAGTAAAATCTCTCGTAAACCTTCTTTAAAGTTATTACAATTTCCATAAAGCTATCAGACACACTATCATAGAGTTGTTGAAAGACTTCTGCAACCCTCTTCTTTGAGAACAACAATTGGAGTTTCTTCTGAGATTTATCTTCGTTCTCCAGCATGCGTTGTAAGACATCATTTTCTACTGTAATAGAATTCCATTGTGCTAAATATGATTTTACTGCTGGTGAACACGGAGCCACTTCTGAGTTGAGCTTTCTTCTCTTCCCAGACATACTTCAAAGTCGGGTTTTCTTTTTAGTCACAATTTCAATCGTTGGGTCATTAGTCACAGTCGTTTGCAATGTATGGGACATTTTCTTCTCTGTACAACTACAAAGGCTCCAGTCTTCTGAACACGGTCTCCTTCATAAGGCGTCGATATTGCAATGACCACGCCTAGTTCTTTGCTCCGTCTCAAAGTCGTACTCCTGGAATCTTTCAATCCATTTTGCCACATAACTTTCCGGATTTTCAAAATTCAATAGCTACTTCAGTGCAGCATAATCAGTCCTCAAAGAGAACCTTTTATCATACAAATATTTATAAAAATGTTTTACAGATTTGACAACAACAAGTAGCTCTTACCTAGTTACGCAATAGTTGCGTTCAGGCTTTGATAACGCTTTGCTATAATAGGCGATGACCTTTTCTTGGCTATTTTATAGCTGTGACAACAAACTTCCAATTCCCACATTACACGCATTTGTCTCCTAAATAAGCTTTTCTTCTAGCTGTGGCTAGTATTTACTAAGCATTTACTAAAGCACGCTTCAGATTTTCAAAAGCTTCTTGAGACTCTTCGCTCTATTAGACTTTCTCTGGATCAGCTGCTATACCCTCATAATTGATTACATTCTCAAGACAGTTTACTTTCCTCCCGAAGACTAATTTTTTGAACGTTTTTCCAATCACTTATGATGTCATCCAGATATTTGCAAGCATGTTTTCCAAGATATCCCATTAAGCAATGTCTCCACTCATCATTCATAGGTCGAAAGAGCATTGCAAAGTCCCAATGGCATTACTGTGAATTACAATAGCCCAAACCCAATAGAAAAAGCTATCTTTCCTTTATCCATTTTAACTTGCCAATGTGCGCTCTTTAGATCTAAGGTTGAAAACCATTTAGATCGGACCGGAGTACCTAGCGTATCATCAGTACACGGTAGTAGGTAACTTTTTTTGTAACAATGTTGAGCCCACTATAGTTAATGCAAATCTGGGGAAACTGCCCTTCTTCTTAAGTAGCACCATGGGTGAAGTTCACAGGCTTTTCGAAACTTCAATCACACCATCATTTTCCATAGCCAAAATTATCTTCTCGGATTCTTCCCGTCTGGCTAGTCTAGTACTTAGCAATCGTCTAGCACTTTGTTATATAGTAGTAGTATCGCTGGTGTCTATTTTATGACGCACAATGTTTCTCCTGTTTTTTTTAACTTTTATTTGTTGGCTAAGATTCAAACTACTGCAGGATGTAGTGATTACTGCTCTCAGTTCTTCAGGTACCTTACCTGATTATGACTGGATAATACTGACATAAGAAAATACTGAAGAGACCTAAATACAATGACCAAAGATGGTGCCTTCTTTCAGCGTTCAAGGATACCCATTAACATCCATCAGGCTGATAGTTTGGACCAATGTCTTCCCAACCAGTACTCTTTTTGTTTGGTCTTCTTTTTATTATTACTAGGTTCTATCAGGATGACTCTTCCCGCTGGAAGATCGCAGTGCAAAACTGAATCCACCACCAATTCATTAGGTTCTGAGAAAATTGTGTCGTGGGTTACTCTCACTCGTACTACGACTCTGTTTCGATCACGAAGACAACTTCTTCTCATTTTATCTTCAATACCCCACGTTCGAAATCCACTCTACACTCATAAATTTGTAAAATGTCTATTTCAAGGATTATTTTCAATGTCAGTTACCAGTATACGATGTTTAAGGGTAGCATTTTTAAAGGTTATTTGGACTTCTATCTCTCCATAAACATTTGATGAAGTGTCATTTATCTTCAGAGGTTTCCAGTTGGTTGTCAGAAAACATCCGGAGGTCTCGATAGCATTGAGTCTCACAATAGTTTTCATCCCACTTGTATATAATAGATTATGCAGATTTTTTATTTATGTAGCCATCGACATAAACACTGTTAGAATTATTTTTGAGAATTGTAAGCTGCATTTTCGTGGCTGAGGCTTTGCCTTTATGGATAGTTGCCTCTTCCAATCAATCCGTTTTAGTTTTTCTGCTGAGAGGCTCCAGAAGCCTTTTGTGGCTTCTTGCACCAACTTCTGATATGGCTTATCTCACCGCCATTTCAGTAGCGTAATAGTCTCGATCTTTTTTCTAATAGCTTAGCAACTTTTTCTGTCAAGTTCTTCAAGGATGCCTTATTCAGTTCATAGTTATCTACATCCAGTTCTCTTAGATTGCCACGCCTCCTATATGCTTGTTTGGCAGCTTTAAATTCCAATGCGTGCGTGAGTGCGTCAATAAAAGTTCGTGGTTTAGTCAACCTCTTTGCTTGGTTCTTTGCTGTTCGTTAATACCGTCAACAAATATTTGCACAACTAATACCTCTAAGAAGTTATTTGGAGTTGTTGAGAATAAAATGCGAACAAAACAGGCTTTGTCCGTCTCAAATGCTCAGAAAGTTTTTCCTTAGTTTTGTATTATACCTCCTCCAAATGTGCGTTTCAAGGTGTTTGACAATCTGACTATAGTTTTCTTGCTTGTTAATGGTTACTATCTGTAGTATATCAAGTATACCAACAATTAAAGCAGTCGCCTTTTCAGTTCATAACCGTTTATTCGCTCTAGCAGCCAAATCAAAATGTTTTTGATAATCTGTCCAAGACGACTAATTATCAAACATTGGGAGCTGAACTTTAGTCTTCATCAGCGCACGACAATTGATCTTGTACCTGCCGGCTTTCTTGACTGCCCTTAATAAATTCGTCAGTCACTGGAACCTTCAATTGTTTTTATTTTCTCTTCAAGAGCATCAGTTTTCTCGTCCTATTCATACTTTCACTTTATTGATTTCGTTTTTGTATTATGCTCGGACTTTATTGATTTCTGTTCTGACGATTTATTTTATCGTTAAGTGTTCTCTTGTTTTTATTCAGACCATCAATTTTATTATTTAGTGTGTCCATGTTTGAAGCCAAATTTGTTTTTACATTACTTATATTTAAAATTGCTATTTTGGAGTTAAAATAAAGGGAAGTTGTTTGATGGAAGTGAAGGTCAATCCAAAGGTGCTTGCAATTTTGTGATTTATAGAAAAGATTATTAAAAAATAAATGTAAGGGGCGATATATATACGAAGGTTAAAAACCCTAAAACCAGTATAAAACTAGGTAAGCCCATAATTTATTTAATAGTAGTAAAAAAAGGTAAAAATTATTAAAACTGATAAGTACAAATAAGGTTAGAATAAGAGTAAATTAAATTAAATATTAGCGACATCTATTTTTCGAAGGTTAAGTGAGGTTAGCGCTTGTCCGGGTTCTTAACCGAATCAAGTAAGTTGAGAACAGGAAACTGGACTGGTTACACCACGCGGGCAAACGAAATAATAGTAAAGCTAAATAAATAAGCTACCTGATTAACAGAATAAAAAGAAGAAAACTAATGAGATGGAGGGAATATTGCATGAAATAAATAGGAAGCTAGATAAAATAGATGAAAGAGAAGAACGAATGGAAGGGAAGATAGACATTATAAATGTAGAATTGAATAAAATTAAAAAAGAAAATGAACAATTAAAAAGAGATAACCAACAACTTACAGTAAAAATAGTGCAACAGGAAATGAGAATGGAGGAGATAGAAAAAGAAATGAGAAAGAAGAATATAATAATGCATGGATTCGAGGAAATAAAAGAAGAGAGCGAATTACAGCTAAAAGAAAGAGTGAGACTGGTTTTGAGATATATCGATCTACCAATAGTGATTGAGGAAGAAGTAACAGATATAAGAAGAGTTGGTAAACCACAAACGGGAATAAAATCCCGCCCACTCTTAATAGAATTAAAAAACTGGACAAAAAAACTTGAAATTCTGAAAGCAACCAATAAACCGAGAGGAACTAAAATATACATTGAACAAGATTATTCAAGGGTAATGCAGGGAATGAGAAGAGAACTGAGAGAGCATATGAAAACAATCAGGCAAAAAGGGCACCACGCAATTATTAGAAACAATAATCTCATTATAAATGGAGATGAATATACCTTGCAACAACTAAAAGCAGTATACATAATGGATGAGGATGTAAACACAACGGGACAGAACCGAGAATCCACAACAGAGCTGCAACTGCAAAGGTCTCAGGCTGCTACGCAAAAAGAAATGGAACAGTATTCAAAGAAAGGGAGAACAGTAAGCCAAAGACCCCCGTGAGAAAATGAGGAAGAAAAGTTGAGAGAAAAATTATTTAAAATTACCAAAACAAATCAGACAAAAAACCAGCACAACAAAGTAAAGGATTGGAAATGGTAACGACAAACGCAAGAAATAAGGAAAAGACGAAAATAACTACAACAGATAAAATAAATATAGAAAGTATTAATTTGAAAATAACAGAAACACAAAAAAAGAAAACTACAAGTAAAACTAAAATTAAAAAGAACATAATTAAAATTAGCACGTGGAATATAAAAACAATGTTAGACCTGGCAAAATGGAGACAATAGTAATGGAGCTGGAAAGATTAAAATAAATATAGTGGCGTTACAAGAACTAAGATGGAAAGGATATGGTAGGACAGACAAAAAGAAATTCACACTACTGTACTCGGGAGGTGACAAACAAGGATTATATGGGGTAGGATTTATAATAATGGAAGGAATAAAAGACCGTGCAATTGATTTTAAACCAATAAATGAGAGGATGGGCTATTTGAGAATAGAATCAAAGCCTTTCAACATATCACTATTAAATGTATATGCAGTAACTGAAGTAGCAGACGATGAAGAAAAACAAAAATTGTATGAGAAAATAGAAGAAGAAATAGACAAAATACCAAAGGAAGATATAATAATAACTTTAGGAGACTTTAATGCACAAATAGGCAAGGAGGAATATATTAAACAAGTAGCAGGTAAATACACAATCCATGAAAAAACCAATAACAATGGGCAAAGACTCTGTACTTTGGTACTTTCGCGGGTAAACGGGAGACCCCACACCGTTTACCCATAAAACTGCGGGTGGAGCTACCCCATCCCACATCCGTGGGTAACAGATGCCGCCTGTAGTAATGACGTGGGGTAGAGGTTCACGCAAGTACCTCGCCGACAACTCGTCAAACGAGGCAGGAGAATTCCTGCCAACACGAGTACTACGACTGGAGTATTTGCTACATCGATTAGGCCCAAGGCCTACGGAAACGTTAGACCACATGACGTTATTCCGTTAAGACTGCTATGCAGTCCACCCAATCCCTGCACAGAGGGCAACGGGCGACGGTAGCAGTAGCGATATGTGGTAGAGGCTCGCCCAAGCGACCTCGACGGCTGCTCGTCCGACGTGGTGGAGGAAACTCTACCAACACGAGTAGGCCTGCGTGTACTTCACGGCGCAGGTTCGTAAAGGTGCTTCTAGCTACCCAATCCCACAATTGTGGGTAACGGATGCGAAAAGCATCAATTGAGGTGAAGTAGAGGCTCACGTAAGTGACCTCGACGGCCACTCGTCCAACGTGGTAATGGAAACTTTACCGACACGAGTGGGTAGTGCGTCTTACCCGTGCGCGTGAAACCCGTAAAACTGCTGGTGGAGCTATCCAATCCCACATTTGTGGGCAACGGATGCCGCCTTCGGTAATAGAGGGGTAGAGGTATCACGTGAGTGACCTCGACGGATACTCGTCAAACGAGGTAAGGGGAACCTTACCGACACGAGGACTAAGGGAAGGGGGAAGCCAACCGGGGTGGGCTTCTCGGTTCCCCCTCGATGGTGTTGGACTCTTAGGGGTAGTGGCACCGCTTTTAGGGACAGGAGGGCCTGGTTAGCCTCGTGTGAGCGCATGCCCTTAAGTGGACAACAAGAATAAAAATACAAAAAACTGTTATAAAAGAATCAATGAACAAAACAAAGCATATAATGGAAAGACCACTGGAATTAAAGATCAAGATGGGAAACTGGCTGAAAACGATAACCAATATATGGAGACGTACAAGAAATATTTTAAAGGATTACCAACAGACATAAAGATAGACGAGTTAGAAAATGGGGAAATTGAAACACCAGAACAAGATATGATAAGTGAAGTACCATCGAAAGAAGAAATAAAAGAAATCATTATAAAAAGCAACAATGGCAAAGCTCCAGGGAAAGATGGCATAAATGCAGAGCTGATAAAGTATGGTGGAGAAGAATTACACAAAAAACTATATATACTAATACAAAAAATATGGACAGAAGAAAAGATACCTGTGGAATGGGAAGCTGGACAAATTGTTACAATACACAAGAAAGGAGATCAACAAGTATGCATGAACTATAGAGGATTAACATTACTGAATACCACGTACAAAATCACGACATCATTAATACAAAAAAGACTAACGAATAATACAAGAAATTTAATAGGCCAATACCAATGCGGCTTTACTAAAGGAAGGTCAACAACAGATGCAATACATATAGTAAAACAGATCATAGAAAAAGCCTACGAATATCAAATAGAAATGGAACTTCTGTTTATAGATTTTAAACAAGCCTTCGACTCCATCTACAGAAGCAAATTAATGAGTGCATTAAAAGAAATGAAAATAAATGCTAAACTGAGAAGACTAATACAGATGACAATGATGCGAACAACAATAAGCGTGAAAACGCAAAAAGGATAAATATAGGGGTGAGACAAGGCGACTCACTGTCCACGACATTATTTAACTTAGCATTGGAATACACATTGAGAAAGATTAACAAGAGTACAGTAAGGACATGTGGAAGCCAAATTATAACCTACGCAGACGACATAGTGGTGGTGACAAAAACCGTTCAATAATGAAAGAGATGTTAAAAGAAATAGTACAGGAGGGAGAAAAAATGGGACTAAGAATTAATGGTGAAAAAATAAAAATAATGAAAATTGGCAAACAAGTACAAACAGGAAAAAAATATATTAAGATGGAGGGATATGAATTTGAAATAGTGAATAAATTTAAATACTTGGGAGTAATGTTATCGAGCGATGGGAACAGAGAAATAAAAATCAAGGAAAGACTAATGACAGGTAATAGAACATTTCAAGCAAACAAAAAAAAATTCTAAAAAGTAAAATACTTGGAAGGGATACAAAAATAAATATATACAAAACAATAATAAGACCACCAATATTGTATGGAATGGAAACAATTACAATAACAAGAAAACATGAAGAGGACTTCAGGATATTGGAGAGGAAAATATTAAGAACGATACTAGGACCTGTAAGAATATAGGAGTAGGATGAATTTTGAGCTAAAACAAGAAATTAAAGAAGACATACTCAAGAAAATTAAACAGCATAGGGTGAGATGGTTGGGTCACATATGGAGAGCTGGCACAGATAAAACAATTTGCACAATGTTAGAATGGAACCCAGGCAGCAAGAGACGAAAGGGGAGACCAAGATCAAAATGGATACAGGAAGTGACAGAAGACCTTAGAAAGATTGGAATCAATGATTGGAAGACTAAAGTGAATAATAGAAGACAGTGGAAAGAAATTTGTGAGAAGATAGAGTAGTAGATGGGTACCGATCATACCTGTATAATGATCTAGAAAGCTTCACTAGGCAGCGTTACTCCACTTGGGGTGTACAGCCACTATATATATTTTGGAGTTAAAATTTACTTTTACATTATTAACTTTCTACAGCGGAGCTTATAGTAGAAAGTTAATGAGATTATCATCCTATCTGTCTGTCTGTGCATCTGGAGACACTATAACTTCCGTTTTATTCAACGGATTCACTTCAAACTTGGCATACACACATCTTAGGTCAGTACCTTTCATGGGATTGATTTTCAGCCAAATAGGTTAACGGCAACCGGAAGTGACCGTTACGATTTCGCACCGCTGTAGAAAGTTTCCTTTACGGTATTACAACGTTCTTGTTTCTATTTGAGTTAAAATCTAATTTTAATTCGTCCAACATGACGCTCATCTCAGACAATCAGCCGGAAATTTTATAATAAAAGCATTTTGCATCATTGCCAGCATCCAATAAGGCTTGCTTAAGTCAGAGCTGTAAAACGACCTTATTTCCAATAATTTTTCCCCCCAACTCTTGTTTGAGATCGATAACTTTAAGATCGAAAAGCGGCACTTTTTCCATGGCCATGTTTCTTTTTATTTATTTAATTTATTTACTATTTATATTACAAATCCGACAATAACCCGCACTTTACATTGATTGTAACGTTTCTGCTCTATTCAGTGGTGAATAAGACTATTTATATATACAACATACAAATTGCAACTCGCACAGCTTCCGCACTTGGATTCTCTTCGAATGCCCTTGTCGCTCCGTTGAGCGATATTTATGCTTATTTGGCGTCATTGCAGCGGAGACTCGAAAACGTCTCGAAACGTCAGCATGGAACAGCTTAGAATGTTCTCTGCGTATACGTGAGGCAGCTGGATTTCTAGAAGGCATTACGTGACGGGGTGCAACAAAAAACACCTTTGGCCACATACGCATGACCGATGCTGTTCCTATCGGGAGTATTCGGAAACCGGTTGCAGTATACAACTGCCAAAGCCTCGTTCCAGAAATCGCTCATAGAAAGCAGTAACAAATAATTTTACAAATGTAGATACTACAAAATTTTCGTCATCCGAACATGTGTTTGTTGTCTTCCGCGTATTTGTTGTCCAATTTGTTTGCAGTTTAAACTGTTTGTTAATATTTTATAGTAAAACTTGATTTTTAAGGTGATTGAGAGAAACTTTAAAGAAGAACCAATTTTTATGTATTGCTTTTAAAAGAAAGCTTAGTAGATTTAATCCAACAATTTTTTTTACTAGGAATTTTTTAATTCAAAAACTAGAAGTCTTTTTACAAACTCCAATACAAATGACCTATGCATAAAACTTTTTCTATTTAGACAAATACTAGTCTTGCCACCCACCTTCGCCTAGTATTATCTTTTGAGGCTAATTCCGCCTTAAAATGTTGTACCCTGATACCATTGCCTAGGAACTAGTGCTGACATTGTCATCTTTGAGATAAGTCTATAAGGGCTAGGGGTTCACTCACTCACAATGTTTGGCCCCTAACCGTTTTTCTGTAGGAAGGCCTGGCTTGGAATTTTGGTTGCCTCTTGGGCGCTTCCCACATGGCAGAAGCTCAGTACACCAGGCACGTTTAGCGTTTGCCAAACATGCCGAGAATGGTGGCGATTTCGGAGCGGCAGGACATCAGCCCTGCTACCACCTCCACAAAGTACTTGGCGTTTTCTGTGGCCTCCATTATTGTGTAGGCTGCATCCAAGAACGCAGAGGATTCCACGTTTCGAACAGTGCCGCTAAGATGCTCTTGTTGCGGCTGGTTTTTGGCTTGAGGTTGTTGTTCAGCGTTTGGCTGCTGTCGGTTGGGGGCTAGGGTTGATTCTGGATTCTGCCTATAAAGTGGAGGGTAACAAAGTCGCGCACTTAGACCTCCCCGTGCGCTCATCAGTTAAGCCAATCAATGAACCTGAGGATATTCCTCAGAGCTAATGCTGGCCATGCTAAGTAGGAACTCCCCAATATGGATCCTCTAATTGGACCAAGCGCAGGACATTCGTAAAGAACGTGCTCTGCCGTCTCGTCTTCTAAATTGCAATCTCGGCAGGATGGGTCTACTACAAGACCCATTTTGTACATATGTTTTTCAGTTTATACTGTCCTGATAATATACCTACTAGAAATCACAGTTTGGTTTTAGACAACTGTCTGCAGAAGTTAGTTATTTTTGACGTTGGATTTTGATTAACCAACCTTGCATGTTGGCATATCTTCATATTGACCCATCTGCTATAATGTCGATTGTGGGTTTCTTGATTTATTAGTATGGAGAGTGCGGCTGATGATAGTGGGAGTGCTGGCTCAAAACCACATAATGGTTGTTCCGAGCCTTGCCTTGCCATATTATCTGCGTGATCGTTACCATACAACCTATAATGCCTTTTAACCCAAACGAATTCCATGACATTATTTGTCGCGACTTGATCAAGAGCAGTCTGGCACTGGAGGATTATTCCAGATACAACTTTGCAGCTGTTCAATGCCAATAAAGTAGTTCTATTATCGCTAGCAATTCGGATTGTTTTGTTCTTAGTGCTCCTTTCAAGGATTACATTTGCATCTTGAATTATGGCCAATATTTTAGCTTGAAATATTGTGGTTAGTTTGGCTAATGTTATGCTTACTTGGAGGTTCAGATCATCTAAAAAAATCATTTTAGACCTTTCTGTAAAGATGTTAATATTTGGTTCGGATGCCTCTTCAACAGGTGAAAGATTCTGAAGAGCTTTCTAAATTTATAGATGGGTTTAAGAGAATTTATCTTTGCTTGCAAAAAAGAAAACCGTTGCACGGTCCCACTTAGAATCCGATAGTGCCTTTTCCTTACCCTTTGTCATTCTAAAGTCCCTTTGAGTGCAATCTTAAAGTTGATCTTAGTGCCATCTTCTCCACATAAAGATCTAATGGAGGGAGACTCAGGCATGTTACCATAGCTGCTGTTGGGGTGGTATACATAGGTGAGGGGGTTATTTATTAGGACTTTTCCTACCGTTATAGACGATTTGAGAGTAATTTAACTTTAGTAGTATTTTTTTAAATTTTAATAGTTATCATTTTTAATGCTTTTTTCTGATTTGCGTTTTTAAATTTGAAGGTAGAAAATCTTTTACTTTTCTATTGTCAACAAAATTGATGGTAAAATAGATAATGCTTCTTCCAAGTGTTTGCCAAAACAAATAATGATGCGGTGAAGTCTGATCTTTAGCAATTTTTCGAGTTGTGATCATTCGCTTACTTTAGACTGGATGACAGTATGATATGTTGAATTTTTGATAGTGACAGTATTAAACTATGAGAACTTTTATATTATGTAGCTAATATAATGAGGGTTATTTAAACGTCAATTCTTGAGAATCTCAGATTAAAACGATTTTGTTTAATTAAGTCACGACCGAAAAGTTCAATTCATTAAACAGCTTACCCTAATGGTAGTAGGTAAGTGTGAAGAAAATATTACAAGCTTTGATTTATCACATGATTTCTCGGAAATTAACAATTATGCTTACGAAATCTTCTTTTTTAAAATGCCTGTCACTTCAAAATCATAAAAAAATAGTACAAAAATTTGTAGACATCATCGCTAGTATATAGGATTGTATTCATTGCTGTTGACACATTAAAATAGTGATGACAAAATTAATTATGTTATTATTAAAAGAATAGCAATTGTCCAAAATAACCACATTTGATCATCGCTAAGCCTTTTATACACAAAAATGACTATAGTGTAAAGTTTGTGTGGGTTAAATTATTGATATAATTTTTCCTATTGCTTACAAAAACATGCCCTAGAAAAATTTGTTACAATTGCAGATAGATTAAGAATTGGAAATTATTAGTTTCACTAAGATAGTAGTCGACCCTATTAAACTAAAAAATTGTATTACATAATGCTTTTAAAAGCGCGTAGAAGACAAACTTAAGGCGGTAATGATAGGCACTACATTATTAGTTATGGGAACTTATTAATAATCAACTCTATGCTAAAAGGCCTAAGACAAACGATCAATCAATTGAAAAAGACACGATTCGTTGTGGAGTTACTATACATCTTCTCAATATTATTAATGTTGGTGACGGATTCTTAAAAAATTAAATTATTTTTATTTTAATAATTATCTAAAGTGTGATTTAAATTTTAAATAAAACAGCTTTTAAAATAATTTTATAAATAGCTTTTCATTGAGCATTATAGTACACAATTTTCGTTCGCATATAGAAAATTATGCTTGACAAAAGGCAACCTCGGCTTCAGCTGCATCCTTGCTTGACGGTATGATAGGTCGTATGGCAGGTGGCGTCACCTTGTTGGAATCGCATTTATTCAAGATCCATGTTACCCAACTGGTATAAAAATTAGGTGATTATGTAAAGATAATCATCACCATTCACAGTTACACCGTTTTGCTTTTTATAAATTATGCACAGATTTTTCGAATATCATATTTAACAATTGTGCTTTTCAAGAATTTATAAAGTTGAAAATGCGCCTCATCGTTAAAAATCATTTTTCTACTAATATCTACGGACGCACATTTTTAACATCCATAACGCCTTCACCACATGTCTCACTCAACTGGCGATGAATTTCGATGGTCGCTTTACCACGCAAAAGGGGAAAACACTAAACGTCGCCATTTGAAGTATGCAAATTAACACTCACTGCAATTCGACCTGTGTACATTGTATGGTGCTGCCATCTACATTACAAATTCAAAAATATTTACCGCGTCTGTTAAAATCAGCCGCATCTTTTACTTATTCTCACTGCTGATCAAAAATTTGGAGACCTTAGAACTTAAACACACCTTGTAAATCGTTAGATTTTATCGTAAAGGTTTTATATTTTCTGTTAGGAAAACAATTTTTAAAATTTCTATAATATTACTTAAATAGTAAAAATTTCAAAATAAAACATAATCAAGGCGCTAACAATTAAATGGCGAAAACCATACGAACAGCTTTAAATAAAACTACAATTTTTAATATACATAACGCTGCTCCTGCTGCAGCCGTCTGTTGACTCCCATATTAAAGTCCAAATAGGGCCATATTGAGTAAGCAGAGGCAAAAGAAAGCAGAGAATTAGGAAGAGTGAAATAGCAGAAAGTGCGGGAGAGCAGAGAAAACGCAAATAACAGATCAACAGTGAGTAAATTAATGTAAATAATAGTTAATTGAGGTTAAGGATTTTGAGAATAAAGTCGAAAATTGCATGAGGCAAGTGTAGATAAGAGATAAGAGAAATAAATACAACTGAAGTGTCCTCCATAACAAAATTTTTTGGGTAGGCAACACATTATACACCAAAATAATGTATTCTACAAACGTTAGTGTAAATAAAGTTTAAATTGAAAAAAGCATAGCAACTAGAAGAGGACTGCTGATAGATAGGTGACAGACCTGCGACGGGCGGACTCACTTTACGCAAACAACAGCAGACTTGAAGATAAATGAGATGGAGAGAATGGAGAAGATGTTCCAACAAACAGAGGGGAACATGAAACAAATGAACGAGAAATTTGATACGTTTTTAATGGAAATGAAATAAGTGAGGGATGAAAAAAAGAAACTAAAAGAGAACATTGTACAACAAGAGGGGAGAATAACTAACTTAGAAAGAGAGATCAGGAGAAATAATATTATAATAAAAGGAGTAGTAGATGAGGAAAATGAAAGCACAAGTAGGACATAGGAAAAAGTAACTAGTGTAATACAAAAGATAGGAATTGACATAGACCAAAATGATGATCTAGACCAAACCAGAAGAATCGGAAAATATATGAAAGACAAGAAAAGACCAATTTTGGTTAAGTTAACTAAAGTCAACAAAAAAGTATCAATACTACAAAATGCGAGAAAGCTCAAGGAAACAGACATATGGATTAATGAAGATTACACCAAGGAGGTATTAGAGGAAAGAAAAATGTTAATTCCACAAATGAAAGAAGCGAGGAATAAAGGATATAGAGCACAACTAAAATATAATCAATTGATAATTAACGATGAAATATACAGAGCAAATGATTTGGTAAATAAAGAAGAATTGGTAAAGGACGATAGGACTGAAAGCAATACATTAAAAAGGACGGTAACGGAGAGATCGCCAGAAGGAACAAGTTTTGAGGAACAAATTAGAAAAATAACCCGAACCGGACGAAAAAACTATTAGGTATAGATATGCAGGGGGGTAGCGACAACGAAACTGACAATGGAAAAGGTAATGAACTACAGGATTGGAAACTTGGAGTTTGGAATACAAGAAGCCTAACGAGAAAAGAAGAAAAAGTTATATACGAGCTTAGAAGAACAGGAATAGATATACTAGTACTAGCAGAGACAAAGAAAAAAGGGAAAGGAGAAAAGATATTAATGGATGGACACAGGTTAATATACACCGGAGTGAAAGGAAATGTAAGAGCGGCAGAAGGCGTGGCATGCATTATAAACAGGAATTTGAGTAATAAGATCACAAACTGGACAGGGTGGTCAGAAAAAATTCTCACGGTAGAACTAGAAATGCAAGGAAAAGAAAGAATAACAATAATTGCAGTCTATGGACACGATGAAAACGAGAAAAAAGAGTTAAAAGATAAATTCTGGGATGAATTAACAATGATAACAGAAACGAGCAAAGGAAAATATTCGTAGCAGGTGACTTCAACAGTAGAGTGGGGAAGAGAGAAAATGATACAGAAAAGGTGATAGGAAAATTTGCTGAAGATAAAAGGAATAACAACGGAAAGGGATTAATAGAATACTGCTCCCAAAACAACCTGATTATAGCAAACTCATTCTTCTAACATAAAAAGATACACACATACACACGAGAGGTTAAAAGTAGAGACGAGAGATCTATATTAGAATACATACTAGTAGAAAAAAACAACAGACATACAGTGAAAGATGTTAGAGTTAAAAGAGGAGCTGAGATATACAGCGACCATTACCTATTAGTAGGAAAAATAAAGAGGCCAGAAGACCAGAAGCAAACACTAAAAGAAGAATACACAGTTCAGAAAGAAACAATAAGAATCTATAAACTACAAGAAACAGAAACAGCAAGGGAGTATGAGAACATAATAAGCAGAGATCTACTGGTAGATGAAGAGAAGTTTGAACAGTTAAAGGTAGAAGAGATGTGGAGCAAGATAAAGAATACTCTATTAAAAGCAGCAAGGTACACATGCGGTGTAATTAAGACAAACAAACATATGAAAAGAACCGCCTGGTGGAACGAAGAAATAAAAGGACAAGTTAAACTAAAGAAGAAGAGGTGGACAGACTACTTAGGGACAAAATCAGAAGATACCTACAATGCGTACAAAGAACAACGGACAATAGTAAAACACATGGTGAGAGAAGCGAAAGGAAAAGCGTGGAAAGACTTTGGCGAAAAACTAGAAAAGAACAGTAGAGCAAACCAGAAACTGTTTTATAAAGTTTTAAAAAACCTAAAGAAAGGAAAAACAACAGAGAACACAGTAATAAAAGATAAAAATGGAAAATCACCAGAAATAATGAAAAGACGGAGGCAATATTTTCAAGAACTTCTACAGACCCAAGTCATGATTAAAGAAAAAAGTACACAGATAGAAGATAGACGCTAGAATACAGGAAATGAAGAAAAAGGTATAACGGAAGAAGAGTTAGTAACAGCATTAAAGAAAAACAAAAATGGAAACTCACCAGGACATGACGGAATCACAGGCGAAATGCTAAAAAAAATGGGAGAACAAGGAATTAAGACACTACTAAAAATGTTTAATAAAATATGGAAAGAGGAGAAAATACCAAAAGACTGGGAAGTAGGACAGAGTGTCGCAATATTTAAGAAAGGAGATAGGAAGATATGTAATAACTACAGAGGCTCAGTATTCCTTTAAAACTGTATGAACAAATACTTGAAGGTACACTCCGAACTGTAATAGAACCAACGTTATCAGAAGCACAGAGAGGTTTCCGTAAGGGTAGAAGCGTACAAGCCCATATATTTACTGTTAAACAAATAATTACAAAAACACTCCAATACAACGAGAAAGCTGCCTTTGCATTTATTGGTCTCGAGAAAGCTTTCGAAAAAATGCCTAAAGAGAGAGTGTGGAAAAGTTTAAGCAACAGAGGAGTAAGCCCAAAAGTAACGAGGGTAATTAAAAGTTTGTACCAAAAGACAAGGAATTACGTGATAAATAATAACAGAATATCAGAAGAGTTTGACACAAATGAAGGTCTAAGACAAGGAAGGGTAATGAGCCCAGTACTATTCACCATCTTTATAGATGAAATAATACGAACATGCCACGAGAGAAGCAAAGGGTTAAATGTAGGATACAGAAAATTACAACCCACATTCAAACAAGATTGTGCATTTGCAGATGATATTATAGTAATGGCAGGAAGAGAAGAAGAACTACAGAGAAACCTACTGATATGGAACGAAGAATTAACAGATAACGGAATGAAGATGAATATCAGCAAAACAAATGTAATGAACATTGGGAAAGATCACCAGAAGATAAATATACAGATAAATGGAGAGGAGATTGAACATATAAAAATTTTTAAGTATCTAGGGGTTACTACCGAGGATAGTGGAAGTCAAGAAATAGACATAACTGAACGGATAGAGAAATGTAACAAATTATATTATGCCATGAATGTAAACTTTATAAATAAACGAGAGGTGTCACAAAAACCAAACTTACAGTATACAGAACACCCTTTAGACCCATCATGACCTATGGATGCGAATCGTGGGTACTGACACAAAAAATGAAATCAAGATTGGAAGCCACAGAAATGAAATACCTGAGAAGATTGAAAGGTGTCACCCTGAGAGATAGAATAAGAAGCAAGCAGATAAGTGAAGAATTAGAGATCAACCCAATAACAAGTTTCATCGAAGGACGACAGTTAGCGAGGTGGGGTCATTTGCAACGGATGGATCAAGATAGGCAAGTTAAAGAAATATGGGAAACGAGAAAAGTAGGCAAAAGGAAACAGGGAAGGCCACAAGAATCATGGGACAATGTCATAGGAAAAATACTAACAAGGAAAGAAAAAACAATGGTGGAGGCAAAGGCAATGACAAGTAACAGAAAAGAATGGTAGAAATTTGTGCAAACTAAATAAGTTAATTAAGTTAAGAAAGTAGGTATATAGGTATTATAACACATAAGGTATTTATTTTATTTTATCTTAGTTTATTTTATAAGTCAACACCAATTTGGTAAATGGCTTTTTATTATTTATATATATATATATATATATATATATATATATATATATATATATAAAACGTGTTTATTGTAATACTATACTGAAAGTACTGCAACTTATCGAATACACCTTATATATATAATTGTTTTACTACATTCACATTTATAGTATTACAAAAAATATTTTGATTTAGGTATAATAGCTAATAAAAACTAATACAGAACTTTAAAAATAACAAACAATATTTTAATCTAGAACAGTGGCTTCTAAGCTTTTCTAAAGCGGCACCCTATTTTTGGGACCACCTTCCCCTATCTCCGCCCCTTGCAGTGCTAAGCTTCATTCATAATAAAACAACTACTGCATGCTCAAATGACTGGAAATATCTGTTAGCAGCTAGTTCAATTTGTTTCTTTGTTTCTGACGATATTTATCACCTAGTTGCACAATTTATCTCTTCATGTTTCCGAAACAGGCACAAACTTCACATTCATTACATGTCTAGGTAGTATCATTACTTTATAATTTTATTTAGGCTGCAGAAGACAAATAAATATTCTAAAAGACGTTTCGGTTTTAGTGTGAAAATTCCTTCACAATTTACTCTCCCTCACTTATTCAACGCGAGCCTCAGGGGGTCGCCACCCATACTTTGGGAACCACTGGTCTAGGCTACGCTAGGCAGCTAACTTTTCTACATTTAGCAATATGTCTCCACGGGGATTTAACATCCCACTAGTAGTGTCGAATACGAGAGGCGATGGAGTTTTAGGATCCAATGTGAATTTGTAGTGCTTCAAGAGGACCGCCAGGGCGACTTTGATTTGCATAATTCCGAAACGCAGGCCTGTAAACACATTAAAATTGTAACAAACAGAGTAATTTCATAGATGGTCTACACAACTATAATTTATTGTTAATCAAACTACAACATCCGCACAGGACATTCATATGTTAAGATGTCTGGCAAAGTTCCAGGGGAGAATTAGGTGACATTAAACATCATTTACAAGACTTTCTTTCTATCAGAACAAGCAAAAAGTTATCAGTACTTCACAAAGTGATATGGCAAATTCTGTATAATTTTTTACATACTTACTACTTTAACGGCTAATGTTTAAATTTAAAGTTAACGATGTTTTTTTTGACAATTGTATAGATATTACAATTAACATTTTAAGATGTTTTTTTTATTCTCAACGCAACTGTAATATAATTAAATGTGATACTAAGATTGTTTTTTTCTAAATACTAAATTGCTATTAAAGGGCACGTATTTTTTGAAAATGACGGAAACAAATAACAAACCAACAGATCAAAAAATTGAAAAGAGAATGTTTCTTCACCTCCAAGATCGGGATTTGGGGTGTGTAAAATTTTAAATTGATCAAACGAAAAAATGAGCTTGAATATGTTATAACTAATGCCCGGATGTTCAGGCAAAGTGCCTAAAATGCCTAAAAATGTTTGTTTTGACTGTTTTTATTTGTAAATTCCTTTTTTGCTTATAATAGTTATAACAGCCTATTTAGTCACATAAATTTGGTTTTTCATGGAATAAATAGCAGCAACAAAAAATCCCATCTCATTATTACCTACGTTAATTGTTCCCGGTAATTTGTTAATCCTTACCGAGAATTCGACCTGAAAATGTATATCAACTTTAGTATTAATACCTACTTTGTTAATGATTTGTATTCACTTTTATTCATTCTTACAAGAAGATTTCTTTCTGCCACAATGCCGAAAGTGCGTTCTTCTGCCACCGACAAATTAAATAAATTTATGCGAGAGTTTGGAAGTGATATTTTTTCAACTGATGGTTCTGTGCTTTTTTATTAAAATCTGTGATACCAGTTAATTTTGAAGAAAAGTATTTTGTTACTCAACACACCGAAGGACTCTTTCATAAAAGAGCAATCGAAAAGAAAGTAGCCGCCTTAAAATTTCGTTACTTACAACGTTTGGGTCAACATCCAATCGACAATCTGAGTTTTCGTTTGACTTATGTAAAACCTTTGTGAGTGCTGAAATTCCGTTATGAAAATTACAAAATCCGTCATTGTGGTCATTTCTCAAAAAGCATGTCAAACAAAATTTACCAAATGAATCAATGCTCAGAAAAAATTATCTCGACAGAGCTTACGAATCCATAATTGATGAAATTCGAAGACACATGAAAGACAAGAAGGTTTGGATATCGATAGATGAGGCAACAGATGCTACAGGAAATTGCAAACTTTAGCTTCTCTGCATCAATACAACCTGATTTTGCAGGCACATCGCCAATGCAATTGTTGGATCTTTGAAGCCAAATCAACCATCTAAAATTTATTTGTTAAATACCGAATCTTTTGAGAGGACAAATAGCACTACAATTGCACAATTATTCACGACTTCCTTGTCACTACTTTGGCCAGAGAAAATTCTTCATGACAACGTCCTTATGTTCGTAAGCGATGCTGCCCCAGATGTGAAAAAATCAGGAAATGCTCGGAAAGTATTATTTTCACGTACGTTGCATTTGATCTGCCTTGTCCATGGGATATCTCGTGTAGCAGAGGAATTACGTGAACAATTTTCCGACGTGGATATGCTTATATCTTCGCTAAAAAATTTTTTTCTACCCCCAGGGGTCCACGGGAAACTCGACGGGGGTCTACGTTGGCGTGACAAAAAAATGGGGGTTCACAATTCGTAAGCGGGGGTCCACAAAAATGTATCTGGTTTCGACAGTGAAGAACTAAAATATTGGCTTGAGTTCACCTATCAATGTAGGCAGATAATATTTTAAGAAATTTTTTTAAGGAAAAATCGATTCCATTCACAAACGTTATTTCGGTGGCAACAGACGGAGCTCCTGCCATGGCCAGGCGATGTCGTGGGTTTATAAGCCATCTTAAAAGAATTATACCAGAGGTAACTACAGTTCACTGTGTCATCCACCGACAACACCTAGTAGCGAAAAATTTGAGTGCTAAATTGCACCAATCGCTTCAATTTGTGATCAATGCAGTTAACAAAATAAGAAGCAATGCATTGAATACGCGTTTATTTGCACAATTGTGCGATGAAAATGATGAAGACTTCCAACGATTGCTCTTACATACTGAAGTACGCTGGTTGTCGAAAGGTGCATGTTTAACAAGATTTTTCTCACTTTTTGAATCGGTTCTAGAGTTTCTGGAAAGTAAAGATCCAGATTTAAAAGAAAACCTGATCAATTTGAAAGCAGACATCGCGTATTTGACAGATTTGCTCAAAAAATTTAATGACACTAACTTACAATTACAAGGGGACAGTCTCAATTTAATAAAAACAAAGGGTGTAATTTCATCTTTTTTTGGAAAATTGAAATTTATGAAGCAAAATATTAGTCGGCGCGAATTTCCCCAGTTTTCAAACTTGTCACAGGTAGAATGCCTTGATGAGGATATTCACACATACGTTCAACATTTAATTGCCCTGGATGATGACTTTAAAATCAGATTTGAAGATATTCTGACGATGGAAATACCACCATGGATCATAAATCCACTTGATGTAACGGAAGTGGAGAATGTGATATTACAAGAGGAGCTACTCGAGCTTAGCACTAATGAGGAACTGAAGGTGAAATTTAAAAGAGGGTATCAAACATTTTGGCTGCAGGCAGAAATACCCGAAAAATATCTTGGACTGTGGGGAATTGCGAGAAAGCTTTTGATGGCGTTTCCCTCGTCATATCTTGTCGAGAAAAGTTTTAGTGTCATTACAAACCTTTTAAAAAAAAAGGAGCAGATTGAATATCACAGAACGGGGAGATTTGCGGTTATTCCTAACAAAACTGAAGCCAAATATTGATAATTTGCTGTCAATCCATCAAGTACATCCCTCCCACTAAAATGATGACTAATTTGTGATTATCATCAATAATTGCTATTGTAAAGGGTCTTTCATTAAGCGCTTCCTATTTTTAAATTTAAATAAAACAAAGTGTGTGTGTGAAATATCATCGAAATTTTTTATGCGTTTGAAAGGCCTGTCGATGCCATTATGTACTGCTTCGTTGGATGGTACGCATCCGAAATGTCCAATTTTCCAAGGCTGAATTTGACCAATGGCATGGGTTATGAAAAAGTCTAACGGGGTCAAATCGCACGATCTCGGTGGCCAGTTCACATCACCTCCACGTGAAATGACCATGCCCTCAAATCGCTCGTGCAGAATGTCCAATGTGACATCAGCTGTGTGGCACGTAGCGCCGTCCAGTTGAAACCACATGTCGTTGGTGTCCATATCATCCAATTCAGGCCAAAAGAAGTTGGTAATCATCATCCTATGGCGCTCGCCGTTGACGGTGATGGCCTGGCCAACGTCGTTCCCAAAGAAATATAGACCGATGACGCCGCCAGCCCAAAATCCACACCAAATAGTGACTTTTTCGTGATGCATTGGACGCTCTTGGATCTCACGTAGATTGGAATCGTCCAAAATTCGATAATTTTGTTTGGTGACGTACCCATTCATCCAGAAATGGGCTTCATGGCTGAAAATGATTTTTCGGTGAAAATTAGGGTCAGTTTCCAACTGCTCCAAGCCCATTCAGCGAACACACGTCGTTGTCTATGGTCGTTTAGCTTTAGCTCCTGGGTCAGTTGAATTTTGTACGGGTGCAGGCCAAATCACGACGCAAAATTCGCCACGTTGTGCTCTGCGAAAGGCCGAGTTCTTGTGAGCGACGCGAAATCGACTGCCTCGGATTCTCCTGCACACTCTCACAGACAGCGGCGATGTTTTCGGCAGATCTTGCGTTTCGTCGTCGTACGGGTGTTGGTTGATTGTTTACTGAACCAGTGGACTCAAATTTATCCACCACACTGCGAATAGTCCTCTCTGTGGGGCGATTATGACGACCGTGAAATGAGCAAAGCGAGCGGGACGTTGCCCGAACAGAACACCTATTTTGATAAAACAATTTTATGATTTGCACGTGTTGTTGACCGCTATATCCGTCCATGGTGATTTGGCAAAACAGACTGAATAAATAACAGCCAATTCGACAGATGTAGCTTCAACAATATGGCCGCTATCAAATGTCCAAGTTCGGAAGTCCCTATTGGAAGACCCTTTATAATTAAAAATGCAGTCTACATAATAAATTGTATAATAAAATCACTGAAACAATAATGCCTATTCAGTTTCTTAAAATGCCTATTTTCGAATTTTCAACGAACTTAAAAAGTTCGTTACTGAATTCTATATGTCTGTCGGTCTGTCGGTCTGTCTGTCGCTGTCACAAAATTATGGATTTTTTAAAATTTTAAAATGGATTCTCATAGGAAATTTTACGCTGATTTCAAAATCGAAATCAAAAAGTTTCTATCTCGAATAGTTTTCGAGATATTCGACTTCGAATTTCGGGAAAATTTCGACATTACGATTTTAAATGTGATTCTTATAGGAAATTTTACGCTGAATTCGAAAATGAAGAAAAACTTCTATGTCGAATAATTTTCCAGATATTCGATTTCGAATTTTCCCGAAATTCGAAATCGAAATCGAAAGGTTTTTTTAAGTTCGTTCTGGGATTGCTTACAGAGCAATCTCTTCGCTGACCCCATGTTTTTATTTGCCTTCCTATTTTAATGATTTTTAGTGCATAAACATCCGGGTTTTAGTTATAACTATTACATTTTGAAATCGTACATTCATTGTTTATCAATGTATAATAATGTTTTAAACATATTTAGATTGTAACAGTAATAACATATAAATAAACTATTCAGGAAGTTCTAATGTGTCTTTGAATTAATTTAAATTCCAGAATCTTCCCATTCGTTCTAAAATCTCACGTGATAAGGAAGATAAGATGGGTATTCCCTGCAATAGAAAAGTCATACAGAGAAGAACGATGGTGCAAATAAAGTTATAGTAACCGATAACTGTTGTGTTAATAGCACTATAACTCATAATTATTGTACAGTAGTGCAATTCTCATAAAAAAACATGGTTTTGAATTAAATAGTCGTTTAATTTACATTTTATTTGTTACAAATGCTTAAAATGGTCAAGATTTGTTACAAAACCGTGAAGCAGAATTCAGAAAACGCTCCAAAGAACGTCTTGAACGGTAGGATGTGATCGAAAATACCAAAACTAGACACTTTTTCTCATGTAGCGTGCAGCAATCACAATCGTCGCCATCGACTTTAGCGACTTCAAAAGGATTTAAGCTCGTAGAGTTTTGAAAATACTCTCAAACAATTAGACCCAATTATATCACTCGACTGCATTTGCCGTGACTTTTGGCTTACAATGGCATTCAGCAGAAGGATGAATCTAAACGGTGACCTAAAAAAATCTGAAAGACAGTATATCTCTCAAAAAATATTTTCTGTCAGTCAGCTTACATGTTTATATAAAAAGTTAATGAATGGAAAAGCAGAATTGCTTGGTTTATTCAAAATCAATCGGACGAGTATTTTGTGCGACGTACAAATTATAGAGAGAAACAATATTCCTGGCCAAAAAAGGTTTCAGTATTAAAAAAGTTACGATCATGGCAATTCTGAACTCGGAGAGTGTATTTCAAAGTATATTAGTAAAAGCCGAGTTCCATAAAGAGTGGATTGCAAAATAGTAGAAGAGTACAAGGAAGAAGCTTTATATTGGTGAAATGGTCTTTTAATAATTGTAAAAGTTGTGAGGTTTGTAGCTTTCCGAGGACTGTGAATTCACGGCGATAATAAAATATTAGGCTCTGTAAAAATAGCAACTTTTTTGGCTGTCGAACTGATTTCAGAATTTTAATTCTCTTTAAGTTCGAACGTATAGCAAAATTTGGAAATAAAGGAAGAAGTGTGCGCTCATACTTATAAAATATATCTGTCAATAAATTCATTATACAATTAGCGGATCAAGTTAAGGCAGAGATTGTCCAAGAAATTGTAAACGACAAGTATTATTCTATAACTGTGGACTCAACACAAAACGTTCATTTATAAGTGTATCCATAAAAGTGAAGATCAAATGTTATAAAGTTTATCATAGATTTTATAGGTCTTGATCTAAATAACTGTAGAGGGCAATACCAGTAACACATCTGAGTGTTACAAAGGTCTTCACGCCAGAATAAAAGAAGTACATCTTCTGACCACATACATGTTTTGCGCGGATCACTTTTTGCAACTAAATTTCTCTATATCTGCGGAGAGCAACAAGTACTCTGTTAAATTTTCTTCTTTAGAACAACAAATCCATAACTTTTTTAGTTCTGCAACCAAAAGATGGGATATTTTTTTCAACCCGATGGAATGTCTATGCTGATGTCAGTCATCATCATCATCATCATCTGCCCAATTCAGTCCTTTGTTGGACGTAGGCCTCTCCAAGCATCTTCCATTGGTCCCTGTTTTTCGCCTTCTGCATCCAATTGTAATCTGCTACTCTTTTGATGTCGTCAGTCCACCTGAGGGGGGGCCTGCCTCTATGCCTTTTGCCTATTCTTGGTCTCCATTGCAGCATGCTCTTCGTCCATCTTTCATCTTCTAGTCTGGCAATATGTCCGGCCCACTGCCATTTCCCTTTAAATATATGTTCTATTACATCTTTTACTTTTGTAAATCGAATGCCTTTTCAAAATCTATGAAGGCAAGACATAATGGTAAGTTATATTCTTTTGATTTTTCTATTAACTTTCGCATAACTTGTAGATGGTCTTGGGTACTATAGCCGCTACGAAATCCTGATTGTTCTGGTGGTTGGTAGTTGTCTAATTTGTTAACCAGTCTATTCGTAATGATCTTTGTCAGCAATTTATACATTTGTGGTAATAGACTGATTGGTCTATAATTTTCAATCTATGTTTGTCGCCTTTTTGAATAGTAATATTACAACTGCGTTATCCCATTCTTTAGGTATTTTCCTTCTTGCAGGCATTGGTTTAATAGTACTTTTAGTTCTTGTAATATCGGCTGTCCCCTTCTTTTAGCATGTCTGGGAGTATCTCATCTTCGCCTGGTGCCTTATTTCTTTTTGTCTGTCTTAAAGCTTTTCTATTTCGTATATTTCAATATCAGGAATGTCTTCTGAATTTACATTTAGTATTTTCCTTTCTATATCTTTTATATTTGTATCAGTTTTTGTGCTATATAGACATTTGTAGAACTGTTCCGTTTTTTGCGTTATTTTATTTTGGTCTACAATTAAGGCTCCATTTGCGTCTCTTAGCGATGTCATGATTGTATCCCCCAGTCTTCTTTCTTTCTGCCATTGTTTTGTTTTTCCTCCATTAATCAGTGCTTCTTCAATTTTTAGTTCATGCCATGCTTTTAAATCTTTTTTCATCTCTCTTCTTAGTTCTTTGCTTATTTCTTTTAGAGGTTCTATATTTTCTTCCCGGTTGATTGCCAATTTCCTTCTTTCTTCCATTAGCTTCTTTGTATTATCGCTTATTTTGCTGTCTCTTGGTTTTGATGTTTTTATTCTAGACGAGGCTTCTTTAAGTGCCGTTGTTATTTTCTTATTTCTTTCTTCTAAGTTGTCTTCCGCTACTACATTTACTTCTTTTATTTTTTTGTTTAATTCGTTTTTGTATATTTCCTTGTTTGCTACTATATGTTTTCCATCTGTCCAGTTTTTAGATTTTGTATAGCTTTATATCTATCGTTTTGTTATTGATAACAATCTTACTTCTTATTAACCTATGATCACTTCCGGTATTTATTTTTTCACTACCGATAGGTCTTGCACTATGTTTTGTGTGAGGATAAGATGAAATCTATTTCGTTCTTGGTTTGTCCATCCGGACTAATCCACGCCCATTTATTTTGTAATTTCTTCTTAAAGAAGGTATTCATTGCATAAATTTGCTGTTGTCCATATAGTTTATTAACATATCCCCTTTCATTTCGTACTCCTATCCGTAGTCTCCTATATATTCTTCTCCTTCTTCTTGTTTTGGTCCTAACTTGGCGTTGAAATCCCTATTATTAGTAAGTGTTTTGTATGGTTTTCAACAATACAGGTATTTATTTCCTCATAAAGTTGTTCTACCTCTTCGTCCTCATGGTTGCTAGTGGGTGCGTACACTTGTATTATTTTAAGTTGCACTTCTCTGATATCTTTAGTATTATGTATATTATTCGAGGACTAATCGCCTTAAAGTGTGTTACTATTCCTATTATTTTCTTGTTTATAAGGAACCCTACGCCTCCTTGACTTATGTCTTCGTGTCCTTTATAGAATAGTATGTGTCCCGATTTAAGTTTCAAACATTGTTATCCTTTCCTTCTTATTTCACTTATTCCAATTATGTCCCATTTTATTTCTTTTAACTGTTCTTCTAACTCTGTTAGTCTAACTTCTCCTAATAGTGATCTTGTATTATATGTGCATACAAACAAGGCTTTTTTCTTTTTCGTCTTGTGGCAGCCTCTTCCCTGCTCTGCCCGCTGCCTTGGGCAGGAGTTTGGAGACGCATGGGGACTGAGGGCCTTCTTCTTCTACGTCTTATTGTCATGATGTTGGTGGAATCTAGCCTAATACACCTTGCTGGCCAGGCATCTTGGTGTATGCATTTTATACCTTCTGCCAGGATTATGTTCAGCCGCTCCTTTGGAGTACAGACGCTGTTTTGTAACCGCCTACTATAGGTCAGACGTTACTCCTCGTTTGGTCCGCGGGTGCATTCTGCACCTACTCTACATATCTGTAGAGCCTTCCCCTATCCGCCACCCGGGGACGCGCCATGTTGGAGCCGAGGTCCTCCATCCGGCTTCACACACACAGTATGTGTCAACCCCTACTCGATTCAGAGACGACCTGTATGTGATTTACACCGGACATGATGTCAGTCAAGCATTATACAAATCGTACTAGGACGTTCTTGATGCTCTGACACACACTCGTGATAGTCATCAGATTAAAAATGCACAGTATCAAGCAAATGTGATATTGAAAAAGCTTAAAGAGTTTTTAAATGGCATTAGGAATATGTTTCTGGTACAATGTTTTTGTAAAGTCTCGAGAAGTAAGTGAAAGATTTCAAAGAGAAAGTAAAAACACAACGAGGTTCATTAGTCTATACGGTACTTTGGAAGTTTTTAGGAACACTCTTAGAATCTAGAAAACAAAGCGAAATTGATGTATGAAAGTGACGTCTACATAACAGGCAAAAAAGAGGAAATCAAAAGTTCCTTTTGGTAAAACAAAGATGGAAGTTATGAGTTTTCTGGATGGCAGTCTTTCGTAATAAAAACGTATTATGCTGCGATTGAAGCTCAATTTACGTGTAGTAGGAAAAGAACAATCGAACACATCATTTAATAAGTTTGTAGGATGACTAACAAAACAACAACTGTTAGGAAAAATTCAACTTTATTTATTAAGATGGTCTCCTTCAAGAGTGATACATTCATTCCAACGCTTGTGTAACGATTCGATGCCTTTTCGTAGAACGATTGATCTTTGGCCTCAAAATAGGCTTTAATTTCGGCAATCACTTCTTCATTGGACACATGTGTTTCTCTGGAGCATTATTTTTAGGTTTGCAAACAGGTAGTAGTGATTGGGAGGCAGATCCGGAGAATATGGTGGATGGGGAACCAATTGAAAGTGCGATTAGTGCAATTTTGGCATTGTTGCGATATTCATTTGGGGTCGTTTTTTCACAATTTTTTCTTCAAACACACCAGTAACGCCTTATAATATTTGCTATTGATGGATTTTTTTCAATGAATAAAATACCGTGCGCATCTCAAAATACGGAGGCGAAAACCTTAACAGCTGACATTTGCATTTTTGGTCGCTTTGGGTGGCTTTCGCTCTTGCTGTCCACTTAGTTGACTGCCGATTTGACTCTGGAGTGTAGTGATACACTCATGTTTTATCCATTGTAACATACCGCATAAAAAATCTGAAACAGCTCCAAACAGCGCTCTGAATCGTCAAGTGTTGTTGTTTTTGATCGACTGTGAGCAAATGCGGTACCCACTTCGAACAGAGCTTTCTTATGGACAAATGTTCTTGCAAAATTTCAGCAGGAACATAATAGTACCAATTCCAAAGAAAAAAAAAACGGATGGTTGCGAAAACTACCGTACAATTAGTCTGATCTCAGATGCATCTAAAATATTGTAAAAATCATATATAAAATAATAAAAAGAGTTACAGAAGACTACCTCACAGGCGAGCAGTTTAACTTCAGAAAAAGCTTAGGAACCAGAGAAGCAATGTAGCCTCAAGAATCATAGTTGAGAAAAGAATAAGAAAGGGTAAATCTACATTTATAGTTTTCGTTGATTCGGAGAAAGCTGATAAATAAAATAATCTACACTGTTCTACATTATACCGAAAGTAGAAATAAAAAACAGAAACAGAAGAATTGTAAACTGTATCGCCACTCTTTATATTTATCTTTCAACTTTTATATACAGTATGCAATCAATATAATCAGAGAATAACTAAACAAATATATAAATATACATGAGGAAAAAATAGATATGATACATTACTTTGATCATGTAACAATTATAATTTAAAGCGAGCAAGGTAATTTAATGTAATGGACTTAGTTATGAAAATATACAACATGAAAATAGACGCCTTTAAAAAAAACAATGGTGTGTGGAGATATGACACACGGGAATATACAAGCAACACTGAATGAAAAAAGAATAAATGAAGTTATCTAAACAGCATCGTAACTAAAGACAGAAGAAGAAATCCTACGAAGCTTACAACAAGCGAAAGTAATGTTCCTCAAGAAATAATAATTACTAATACTCAGAAAAATATCTTTGGACAGGAGAAAACAACTTCTACATAACTTGGTATGGAGTGTCGCACTATACGGACTGAAACAATGAGACAATTGCAAAGAGAAAAAAAAGGAGAATGTGTGCAATCGAATTATGGCACAGAAAAATGTTAAAGGTAAGATGGCTTGACAGAATATCAAACGAGATATTAGAATGATGTTTGCCAATCTCCCATTACTTTTATTTGGATTTTAAATAGGGCCGGCCGTCTTTTACGCGTTTTAGTTTTGATTTGAGATAACGGCGGCGAATTTGCCCGGCCGCGCGGAGCGCTGTTATATAAAGCAGCGGCCTTGCCTGGCCCTGGAGCCTTTCGTTCGCTTCGTTTTGAATTGAATTGTAACGGTTTAGAAAGCGGGCGACTGGCTTTAAATCTTCCGCGGCCGAGGGCGTTTTGACCGAGAGTTCGTCGGCGTGTTTTGTTTGGCGCAAGAGTTTCCAAATCCCGGTGGCCGTTTTGTTAAAGGCTATTTTATCACGGAATTAGATATTTTGCCGACCAGATTAACCTCTTCCCGGAGGTCGTTTTGTTTCCCGATTGCATTTCGGAAGTTAAAATTTTGCCGGTCTGATTTCCTTTGTATCTGACTCGGCGAGGAATCAAGTAGGAGCCTTGTTGCACCAAGAAAGACGCTAGCGATCGGCTCCGCTGCGAAGATTGGGTAAACTTGTCCTTTTTTCCTCCTTCTAGATCCCCCAGGATTACAGCACAGGAAACCTATTTATGCAGGACAGCGTCACTTTCAAAAAAGGTTAGTGTTTCAGCTTTGACTGTCCACTTTTGGCCCTAACAAACGAATAGAAGCCTAATAAAAGAAATAATGAAAATAAAAGACATATTGATAGGACATATATTACGGTATTCAAGTCTACTATAAATAACAACGACCGATGGGAAGAATACACAAGGCAGACCTAAATTACAATATATTTCCCAAATAATAGATCCAGATGGCTCCAGTTACCGAGAAAGAAAAAAATTGCCGAAGACAGGAAGCAATAGAAAAAAATAGTACTAAAACAAACCAATCTAAAAGCCACTTAGAGGAAGACGAACTCTAGCTAGTGGAGTTATTATTTTTTGGTTCTTTAAAGGGTATTTATTTTCTAAACGAAGCGACTAGGATAATAATATAGTGCCATATATGTGGACTATTGAATAGATCATTCTCAAAATCTTAAGGGATATCAGGGTTCTTAGCTGCAAGAATTTTACCGATTAACTCAAAGAAGTTTACAGAAGCTATATTTCAGCTATTGATGTGAAATTTTAAGTTAAAATAATTGAAAAGGAGGTTTGAAGTGTGCACATGTGTTTTGAAGCTCCAGGATTAAAGTCCAATTAGGGCCATACTGAGCAACTCAACACAAGAAAAAACGGTACAAGTAGGCAGACATTAGTAAATTCAAACCCGGGAAGATAAAAACACAAGGGAAAATACGGATCCAGTGAGTAATTAGACGTAAATAAGACCGGTGGAGGTTAAGTGATAAGCAATAAGGTGGAGAATTGCATGAAACTAACAACTGATAAGTAAAGAATAACAAACAAACCAGGGCTACGCCAAAATCCCGAAAGTAGGCAACACACCGAACACCGAAGTGTGCAGTTAAGTGGACAAAGCACAAGAAATGGCAAATATAGAGGAGTTATTGCGGCAAATAAGCAGTAGACTAGATGGAATGGACACTAAACTAGATCAGATAGTTAAAGATGCAAACGCAATAAAGCAAGTAAATAAACAATTAGAGGATAAAATTGTGAAACAGGAAATAAGAATAGAATATCTAGAAAGGGAAGTCAGAAAGAATAACCTTATAGCAACAGGAATAAAAGATGAAGAGGGAGAAACTGAGAAAGAAATAATGGAGAAAATACAAATAATGACGAATAAGATAGAAGTAGATTTGGAAGAGAAAGACATAGAAGATTATACCAGGCTAGGGAAATACAAGGCAGGGGGAACGAGACCGATACGAATTAAACTGAGTAAATTTAGCAAGAAAATGGAAATATTAAAGAAGGCGAAGAGACTAAGGGGAACAGAGATATGGCTAAGCGAGGACTACACTAAAGAAACACAAGAAGAACTACGAAAACTAATACCAATCATGAAGGAAGCGAGGCAAAGAGGACAAAAAGCGATACTGAAATATAACAAACTAATAATAAATAATAAAATATACAGTGCCCAAGAAATAAAAGCGGAAACTCAACAATAGTGGCAAAATGAGAAAGAAAAAGAGGCAGGTAGTAACTATAAAAGAACAGTAAATGATAGACCACCGAACGGAGACACCATAGAAGAAAAGCTAAGAAAAATAACCAAGACTACATGGACAAAAAAGTAATCAGGAAAGAAACGGATGGGAAAAAAGACAACGAAAAATGCAATGGACACGGAAACAAAATAACCAAGAAAACAAAAATATGGAAACTAGCAACGTGGAATATCAGTAGCTTAGCAGGGAAAGAAAACGAATTAATAGATGAATTCGAAAGCATAAAATTAGATATATTAACTATAACAGAGACCAAAAGGAAAGGGGAAGGAATAACAGAAATGGCACATGGACATATACTCGTGTATAGTGGAGTAGCAGAGAACAAAAGAGCGGCAGCAGGGGTTGGGTGCATAATTAAAGAAAACCATGCTGCAAAAATAATAAAATGGAAGGGATGGAGTGAGAGAATATTAACGGTAGAATTAAAAGAAGATAAAGGAAATGAAGTAACAATAATAGTAGTATATGGACCCGATGAAAATGACACCAAAGAAAACAAAGACAAATTCTGGGAAGAGCTAACGGAGATAACAGAAAACAGCAGAGGAAAAATATACATAGCAGGAGATCTAAATAGCAGAGTGGGTAGAAAAGAAAATAAAGCTATAAAAGCATTAGGAAAGTTTGGAGAAATAACAAAGAATAACAATGGAGAACGGCTAATGGATTTCTGTATACTAAACAACTTAATAATATCTAATACATTCTTCCAACATAAAGATATACACAAATTTACAAGAGAAGTAACGAGCAGGAACGAAAAATCCTTAATTGATTATATACTAGTTGAAAGAGCCAAGAGAAGAGCAGTGAAGGATGTTAAGGTTAGCAGAGAAGCTGAAATATATAGCGACCACTACTTAGTAGTGGCAAAAATTAAAGTAGAAGAAAACAAGATAACCAGCATAGGAAAAGATAATACACACAAGAAGGTAGAATTTCAGACAATCAAAACCTATAAACTAAACAACTGGGAAGTGAGCAGTAGATATAAAGAAATCATAAGCTGTAAAATAAGAGCGCGACAAGAAAATATTAAAGAAGCAAAACTAGAACAATTATGGAGCACTTTCAAAAATATTATGATTGAAGCAGCAATAGAAGTTTGTGGAACCCTCAAAACATCAAATAATAAGAAACAAACAGCATGGTGGAACGAAAACATTAAAAATGAAGTTAAGAACAAAAAGAAAATATGGAAGGACTATTTAAGGAACAGTAAAGAAGAGACATATAAAAGATACAAAGAGCAAAGAATAAGAGTGAAAAACATGGTAATTAAAGCTAAATAGGAGAAGTGGGAAGAATTCGGAGAAAGATTAGAGAAAAATAGTAAAGATAACCAGAAACTATTCTATAGAATATTAAAAACACTAAGAAGTAAGAACCCACTGAACAATGATCGGATAAGGAATAAACAAGGGGAAATATTAGTAGAAGACAAAGAGATTATGGAAAGATGGCGAGAATACTTTGAGGAATTACTGAACCCAAAACAAGCAGAGGAAAATGTAGAAGAGAACCAAGGAGAAGAACAAAGAAAAGAAGAAAAACTAGAGGAAAGGATGCAAAGACATGGAAGAGGAAGATATAGAGGAAATAGAGCTACACGAGATGAGGCAAGCAATTAAAGATACAAAAAATGGTAAAGCACCTGGACACGACAAAATAAAGATAGAGATGATAAAACACATGGGAGAAGATGGAGAAAAAATACTACTATCAATTTACAATAAAGTGTGGAAGGAGAGGATAATCCCGAAAGACTGGGAAATAGGAAAAATACTGCCAATTTACAAAAGGGAGATAGTACGAATTGTAACAACTATAGAGGAATCACGTTATTGAGTGTAGTACTGAAGATCTATGAGCGCATACTGGACAAAAAACTAAGGGGGAAAATTGAGAAATCGTTATCTGAAGCACAAAGTGGGTTTAGAAAAGGCTATAGTGTACAAGACCATATATTTTCAATAAAAGAAGTTATAAATAAAACAGTGCGGTATAATAAAAAAGTGTTCTGTGCATTTTTAGACTTAAATAAAGCATTCGACCAAGTCAATAGAAACATGGTATGGGAAAGTTTGATTAAAAGACAGGTCAATAAAAGATTGATAGCGGCCATCAAGAGCATATATAACAACAATATCAATTACGTGACGAGCAGAAACAGGACATCAGAGAGCTTCAGGACAAAAGAAGGACTGAAACAAGGAGGAGTCTTAAGCCCGGTGTTATTTACCGTACTAATGGACGACGTTATAAAAGAGTGCAATAAAAAAACGAAGAAGATAAAAGTGGGATATAGAAATCTGCAAGTGGTAGAAATAGCAGAATGCGCGTTTGCTGACGACGTAGTAATAATGGCTGCAAATGAGAGAGATCTACAAAAAAATCTAGAAATATGGAACGAAGTATTAACAACATACGATATGAAATTAAATACAGACAAGACAAAGGTGATGGTAATATCGAAGGAACAGTGTAAAATAAAAATACAAATTGGGGAAAGGACATAGAACAAATAGACCACTTTAAATACCTAGGAGTCACAATAGAAGAAAAAGGATAACAAGAACTAGACATCGCAAAGAGAATAGAAAAGGCTAATAAAGTTTACTACGCCATGAAGGACAAATTTATTAACAAAAGAGAAGTGACACGACAAACAAAAATGAATGTATTTAAGACAATATACAGACCTATACTAACCTTCGGGTGTGAGACATGGGTGTTATCAGCAAGAATGAATAGTAAAATACAAGCGGCGGAGATGAGATATCTAAGGAGAGTAAAAGGGATAACCTTAAGAGATCGGATAAGGAACAGCGAAGTGAGACAAGAACTAAGAATCCAGACGATATTCAAATTTATAGAGAATAGACAACTGAGTTGGTGGGGACACCTACAACGCATGAATGAGACCAGACAGGTTAAACAAGTATGGAAAGCAAAGGTGGCAATAAATAGGGGAAGAGGAAGACCGCAACAAACATGGGATAGCGTCGTGGGAAAGATATTAGCAGAGAGAGGGAAACCGTGACAAGAAGCAAGCTTATTAGCTCAAAATAAAAGGAGTGGAGTAAGTTTGTGTACCAAACAAGTGAGGGAAAGACAATACAATAATAAAACACTCTAGAATTAAGTTAAGTATGTACGAGTTATTAGAAAATACATTTAGTTAACTTAGGTCTATAAGTAAATGTTAAATTACATGTAGAAATTTAACCCTACACCAATTGGTAAATGGGCATTCGATTATATATATATATATATATATATATATATATATATATATATATATATATATATATATATAATTGAAAAATGGATCAAACGGGACTTTCACTTGTGTTTCTAATATTTTATAGAGAAAAACACCTGAATAAATGACTGCCACCTGTGCACAAGTTAGAGTAATTGATTTCTCTATTTTAAGTGTTGTTTAAGTGTTGTCTCAAGGGACATCTAGAAAACAAAAATTTCAATAAAAGTAAAACTTAAAAAAAAAGAGAAATAAAAAGAGGAAAAGAATGTAAGGAAGGAGCATGAAAAATGTTCTGCAGACGATAATTAAATTTGTTAGAAAGCGACTTTGTTTCTGAAGCAATCAATAGCAAGCCGTGATGGCGACAACGATAATGACATTGGTCCTCTAGATTAGAATGTTTGACTAATTTGGGGCCAGTTCGGAAGGAATAGTAAAATATGGTATAGGTGCGTTGGTTGTGGAAGATGATCTCAAGCAGGGTGTAACAGTTTGGAGTCATCTAAAGGATATTTGCGTGACTTGTGCATGAGAAGTAGAAAATAAGTCAATAATAAAAGCTTAGCATGTTCTTAAAACGATATTTCTGTAAACTGTCTCTACACAGGAGCTAAAAGAAACAACAATATAAGCTACTAATAAAAAGACTCGCCCCAAGAACGGATAAGCCAAGCTAAATATTTGGTTCCGATTTTCGTCGACAAGTGAAGACAAATGAGCCAATAATTGTTTTATCAGCCACGTCTAAGAATGATGACATTAGTTCGGCTATATTCGTTTTCACATAAATCAAATTTGTGCCGCATGCGCCTACTAACGGCAAGAATTGGACACACGGTGCATGAAACATCTATAAGTGGCGCAATCTGTCTAATTGCTTCATGATAATTTTATATTTGACCTAAATCGAAAATCTAAAACCTTTATGCGAAGCTTGACAACAAACCGGTTCGACTGAGGCATTGGCATTTGAAATCAGTTCACAACTCTGGGAGGAGTTGCAATGTTGGTTACAAACATACATAGATAGTTACATTTTTGCAGTTTTATAGGGTAAATAATATTTACTAGTTAATAATACTAGTTATGTTTCTGAATTTAAACTTTTTTATATGATATATAAACTACGCAGAATTGTTTACCTGAATAGGGTAATTCTGTGCATTACAACTTTTCAGTTTCCATATCAAATCATAGCAAATCGTAAACCCAAAAATCAATTTTAATTGGATACTTTCCAGACTTACAGCTTGTTGAAATTAAGTGCACTAAATATGTCCAGTTTTTCTTAGAAAACTATATTTATAGTTAGCATTTTATTTAAATTTATGTTGATGGTTAAAGACAAACTAAAAATATTTTATAATAGATCTAGTAAAAAGAAATCCATTATTTTTCCAATAAGCGGCTTTAATAAATTGTATCTTGCGCTCTAAAAGTCCGATAGGTTTACACTAGATGGCGTTAGAAAGTTGACATTTCGTACTACACAAATTTATTTGGCAGTTTTGTGAATAGTTGACTCAGTTTTGTTTGAGCTCATGTCAAAGATGGACACCAACAAAGAGAAAATACGCTATATTTTAGTTTTTCTTCGATAAAGGTGAAAACGCAAACCAGGCGGCTGAAAATGTGAATAGTGTTTATGGTTCTGATACTATAACAGCCGATCAAGCGCAGTTCTGGTTTCGTCGATTCCGTTCCGGTAATTTCGATGTCAAAGATGCACCACGCTCTGGAAGGCCAATTATCGAAAATGTGGATAAAATCATGGAAATGGCCGAGTTCGACCGTCATATAAGCACTGTTTCTATTGTCCAGGAGCTAAACATTGCACAAAAAACCGTTTGGAACCATTTGGAAAAAGCTGGACGTATGTACACGAGTTAACGCAAAAAACCTCATGGACCGAATCTCCATCTGTGATCGCTGCAGAATCGCAACAAAGTCTGAACCGGATGGTGACTGGCGATGAAAAGTGGATCACTTACAACAACGGTTGTGGTCGTAGCGCAGTGGGTCAGCGCAAACGGTGACCAAGCCAGGATTGACGGCCAGGAAGGTTTTGCTGTGCGTTTGGTGAAATTGGCAAGGAATCATATACTCTGAGCTGCTCCCTACGGCCAAACTCTTAATTCGAACCTGTACTGTAAACAATTGGACCGTCTGAAGGAAGCAATCGCACAGACTTTGGCCACTAGAACAGGAATTGTGTGTCATTAAGACAACGCCAGGCCACACACATCGATAGCGACGCGCCAGAAGCTCTGGGAGCTTGGTTGGGAGGTTCTTATGCATCCACCTTAGAGTCCGCACCTGGCACCAAGTGATTATCACCTGTTTCTGTCCATGGTGAACTATTTTGCTGCTGAAAAATTTGCCTCAAGAGAGGCTTGTGAAAATCGACCCAGTTTTTTGTCAATAGGGACAAGGGCTTCTATGAGAGAGGCATAATGGAATTACCTTCAAAATGGCAACAAGTTATCGAACAAAACGGCGCATATTTGACCTAAATCGGTTCATTCTAAGTATGTTAAATAAAACCTTCAATTTCATGCAAAAATAATGGATTTCTTTTTACTGGACATATTATTAATGTTTAAGATCATAAATAAACAACAGACTAGTAAACTCAAAAAATAAAGTTTCCGCATTTGAGAAGTTTTTTAAAAATAAAAGACAGGTATTTTTGCATTTGTCTCAAAGAGAAAAGGGACGTAATAAGTTTAAGACTTATATATACACCATAAGTGCGCAAAGGAAAGCAATACCAATAAAAAGATAAACAAACAGCTGCAACAAGTAATACACGCACTTGTCCTATTACGTCATGGCAAAATTTGAATTATAAATTTAAATAAATAATACTGACTTATTTGTTTAATTTATGCCAGAATTTATTTCCAGAAGCTTTTTATTTTTTGCGAAGCAATCCATTCAAAACATTTATATAACTTTTACGGTTTTTCATACAAAATCTTAAAGTGCCCCTCACTTAACTTTTATTATTTAATACGACTTTATATTTTTCCCTGCGTTTCTGAATTATTCTCAAAACAAAAATAGAATAAAAAAAATTGATGCAGTAGTGCCATGATTGACAAGTCGTACTGAGATCAATATTTAAATGCAGTTAGTTACTAATTTTCACACTAGAGTATTATTTTTAAAATTTAAGTGTCCAAAAACAATTTAAAAAACTATTTTGTTTGTAGAAGCCTCCAACTTAAATATGCAAAATTACCTATGCAAGCTCGCGGGCCTTCTCCGAATGGTAACCAAGTGAAAGCGTGACGGTTCGCTTTATTCTCGGAACTAAACCTTTCTGGATCGAATTTCTCCGGGTCCGCGTAATACTCAGGATCACGTTGGATTCCTAATATCGGTATGAATGCTAGTGTGCCTTTTTCTATAACCACATCAGTATCAGGAATGCGGTAGGCCTTTGTGCACTCCCTTATTAAAATGGGCAAAGGAGGGTATTTCCGAAGAGTTTCTTAAACAAAATAATTAATTGTTTTGTATATAATAAAAATTAACGCACCTTGTACGCATTTATCCATGTATTGCATCTCCATTATTGCTTCATAGGTCAGCTCACCTTTGTGCTTATCCAAAACCTCATTTATTTCCTTCCTCAGCTTATCTTGGACGTCGAAATTTGTTGCCAATTCATAAAAACAAAAAGTCAAAGTAGCAGACGACGTTTCGAATCCAGCTATAAAGAAAACAAACACCTGTGCAGCTAGTTCGTTTATAGTTAGCGTTTTTCCGACTTCGGTAGATTTTTCCTTATCGTTATCGCATTTCTCGCCATGTTCATCATCTTTAATTTCAACGTTGTTCTTTAACTGAATTAATAATTGCAAAAAATCTTTGCGAACAACATTATTCTTCTCCCTGTACTCAACGGTTTGTTTCACAATATTCATGAAAAAATCGTGTACATCTTTAGGCAGGATTGTAAGATTAAGTATCTCCAACACTTTTGGAAAACTTAATGATAGAAAGCCTAAGATAGCTTGCCTTTTTCCAAACTGAAACGCTCTTCTTCCGTATCCTCTAAATTCCGAATCTGGATTCTTCAAACTATTGCAATCTAAGCCGAAGGCGCAGGATCCGATTACGTCCGTAGTATATCTCTGAACGATGTCTTTAATGTCGAAAAAATTATTACTGTCAATTACCTTATCGGTCACTTCCAGTAGTCCGTGCGAGCAGTCGACTAGAGTATGGAACATCATCTTCATTTTTCCGGAAGTGAAGGTCGGGGTCAGCTTAGCCCTTAGGTTTTTCCACTTCAGACCTTTTAAATTGAACAAATGTCCCGTCAGGGGCTCTTTCTTTTTCGTTAATGTAATTTCCGTGGTCGGTGAAATATTGGAAATCCGTTGTCATCATCGTCTTTATCAAATCGAGGTCGATGGGAAGGAATAAGTGACTCGTGAAGAAATAGACGCCGCAGTATTTTAGACCTTTGCTCTTGTAGTCCCTGTAAATATCTTCATACAGTTCCCAAAAAGAAGTTTTTTGGTAAAACACGTCGCGGATGTTGCCGAATGGAATCGAGGGAGGGGGATGCTCCACACCCCTGCGTTTCCAGTAGGTGAAACTCCATTTGTAGTACGCCACTATCACCACCAGCACTGCGACCGCCACCCCTAAAACATCTTTCAGGATATTTTCCGTCACAAACACCATTATTGTTCGGAATAATTTGTTTTGAGTGAAATCACGCGTACGAAAGAGCGCCAAATGCGTAGTAAACGAGAGTTGACTCACTCTCCGCCGGTTTTTAACAAGCTCTCCCGCCTAGATCGGTTTGTGTCAAGGTTACATCACGGCATCCCGTTTTTGTAGCTGGTCCTTTTATCCACGAGTTGAATACACTAAAACTGTGCATACGTTCGGTGTCATGGAGCGTGAACTCTGCAGATCTGTAACAGCCACAAATTATCTATTAAAGCGGGGAATTTCCAAAGGCTTTAAGCACCAAAAATGTAATTTAACGATATTATAGTTCAACGTATAAAGTGTAAAACAAAATACAAAATAGTTATGTCACTATAATAGGAGCATTTGATAGCAGATGATTATGATGTAAACCAGCAGCGTTTATTTAATTACTGGTTTATGTCCAACGTGTAAACACATGTTAATGGGATTGGTAGTAAAGAAATTAATTTCAAGGTGGATTTGTTATTTAAAGTTGGAGAAAATTAGTCGCAATTTTAAAAATTTATATTTTATCCAAAACGGTAGCTTGTGATTAAAAAATTGAAAAATTACAATTTTGCAGTTCGATTACAGAATTATTGTTTTGTTTTTTGATAAAAAGTGGCCCAATTTAAAAGCAGATTTGATTTTTTTATTGTTACTGTAAATTTACAATTTACTTTAAAGTTATATTGTACCGAGTATTAACTGAATGTTAAAAGAGGAATTGACCACCATTAATTTTCATCTAATTTACTTGGTCTTCCGGCCACACCCTTTTGAGTCGTTTTCCTACTAGAAATTGATGTATTTTTTATTGGATTTGTTAACAAACACAGCTATTACAGCCAGTTAAGCAAGAGCGCATTCGGCATAATTAGCAGTTGGTAAAAAGAATCGCCCTAATTCTTTCGTGGGTCGATGCTTTGTCCCAAAAGATTCAGTTGGCATTGAATTCTTGCTAGAGAAACGCGTAAAGCAGCACGAGTGTCGCGTATGCGTAGCGCTGTGAGGCTGTGTTACTCTGCACCCACCTGAAAGGTTCAAAAGTGTCTCATAGTACGGCTGCTAAGCACATGAACAAGTCGAAAACATTCGTCAGCAAGTGGGCGCAGCGATATAAGAAGACAAAAATGGTCGATAACTTGCTGGAACGTGGCTCGATAGGTAAAGTGTCTCCTAGAGTCAAAAAACAGATCGCAGAACCCGGGCTTAACATTACATCAAGGAGCAGCAAAATTGAAACAGAAAGGTGTAGATGCATTGTACATAGCTATCCAAACTCATCTCCGTACACAATATTAAATGGCGTAGTTCAGTGAAGACACCTTTGTTAGGTGAAAATTATGTGATGAAGCGACTCACTTAGGCAAACGACAATATCGACCGAGATTGGGGCAATGATTTTTACGGGTGAAACTTCTGTTTGAGGATATGTTATCGTCTCACGAGCCTGGTCAACGAAAAATCCACCGCATTTGGAGGTTCTTGCTGGATAAATACGTCATCAATTTGGTCGAAAGTATGCCTTGAAAATACCAGGCAATTATAGACACCGGTGATGACTGGACACATTATTGATACAAATGTTTAAATATTTTTTTACACATTAACCCGAACACGCTCTTACTTAACTGAATGTACATGGCTTATGAAGAGAATTTGGACATCCGCATAAGGAGCTTGGTCGGACACATGCCAGGGTGCATCTGCTATCACTTGGAATGTTTTGTATTAAAATGTTCGGACGATTTGCTGCAGCCCCAAAGTTCAATTCCTAAGTGCCAATCGGCTCAAGGATAACTTTATACATTATTAACTTATTTTTATAGATAATTTTGACTTTCTACCAAATAATATTTGTTTCATTTTAAGTTTGGTGGGAGTTTGTGCGCTTAATGTAGTCTGTCAAGTAAGATTTTGGTCTAGGTAAAGCCTAAGCTATTTTACTATTTTCCTGGTATGAGTTTATTGTTTAAGTTTACACTGAGACAGCTACATAGTCGTGTTGTGATTATTTTAATTTTTCACTGGCAAAACCAGTTCTATATCACATCTACGTGATTTTTCGGCTCGTGGAGGTTTCGTCAGGGTTCGTATATGATGTTGGAATTGCTGGTTGTCAGTATTGTAGTCTCTTCTGTGGTAGGTATATCGACTGTAAAGATTAGAAAGAAAAATGACCTGCAGCCCGTAAAAAAGCTTATCGCGAATATAATGGAGGTTAAGGCTCAATTTGGACTGCAGCACCATTAGAAAGAGGCTAATCATTTTATACTATTAGTAATAAAAGGTGTTCTCTAAAGGCATATGTCCATCCGCACTGCATGCATTCATGCGTTTCTTAAAATTACTGATAAGGCAGATGTCTGGCCCGATGTCTCCAATTGTCCGTGATTTGTTAACGTAAACTTGCCATTTCACAACCACCATAGGAAGAAATCATAAGGTGTAAGATCACAATACCGAATTTTTCGTAGAGTAAGGTAATCGTCACGCGCAAAGTGTAGTAGGTCGCTCCATTCTGCTGAAACCGGAGATCGCACTATCTGAATAGCACTTTCACCGCTTTGGTAAGATCTTTTAACAATAAGAACACGTTTCTCCGTTGTAAAATGTGACATGTCAAAAACGAGCCAAAACAAACTGGAAAAACGACCAATGCTAGATTAAACGGAGTGATAATAGATAACAAAAGTGATAAGAACAGACCTGCCAACTTCAAAACAACAAAAGGCCGCTCGATTTTTTGGGAGAGTATTTTAATATTTTGCCAACCACTAAACAATAATCAGGAACATTGAAAACGTTCATTCTATGACTTTTTGTGGGAGGGAGGTAAATGTTCGTAAAGAGTCTCAAAGGCTGTATAGGTTGCCGATGTTTGCACAGCATTAAAACCTTGAGAAATACACAATGAATTGTCAGCTCTACTAACAAATCCTGCTTCCACGTCCTCCCGGTCACTGTATGGCGTGCAATGCGTGTACGTTATGTTGCGGGCAAAACAGGGTAAAAGGCGAGTTTGCGGCGCCTTAAAGCTGAAACATATCAGCTAAGAAAATAAACCCGTACAGAAAATTCTGGTCTTCGAGGTTAGGGTTGGTGGATCAGGTTAGCAGCCGATCCACCGTAATAATTAAGCTCAAAGTACCGATGGAAGGCCTCAAAAATGGACGGATCGAATGTTGGCAGTCCAAGCGAAAAAATGGTTAAAGAATTGACATAAAACATTAAGTAATTCAACAACACAGACCAGGAAATAGAAAGAGCTAAGAGAACATGAGATCGATATATAAGCTTTACAAGAAACAAAGAAAGGAAAAAGACGGTTAAGATACAAGAGCAAAAGAAGAAGTAGCATTAATAATAAAAGAAATATTATAAGGTTGTCAGTATAAGTTACAAACAACAATAGTAATGGTTACAATGAAAACAAATACAAAGAAGTTTTTTGAGCTGCTTCTTGGATTATGTCCGTTAGGTGCTTTACTATTTCTTTAATTTTGTATGACTAGCGTCGGCTCCGCTGCGCTCCACCAACGCTAGACCCTGCCAGAGAGGCGATTAACCCACTACAGTTAGTGTTTATGACCCATTGCAGTAGTGTTGGACCCATATTTTTTGACGTATTATATTACATTACACCTAACTTTACACCGGGAATGGAACCCAGAACTCTCGTCTCATAACTCTCCATTGACTTCCATAGCCTCTTCCATCGACTCCTGACTCCCCTCCATTAAGTCCCATTGTTTCTCCATCGACTCCCCATAGCCTCACCATTGACTTCCATTAAAAACAACGGTTTTAACTAATAAATATCAAACATTTATTATAGCGCTGATGAGATGAATATATTTACAAATATACAAAATAATTAACATTTTCTTCGCCACGGTTTGCTGGTGTCGGGTCGCATATGCTTCGATAGAGCAGTTTCAATCCTCATCCGTTGAATCATCCAGGTCGGTATCGATATCAGAATTATCTAGCGCTGCCGGATCCTCGGGAACGGATCGCTGAATCGCAGGGTTAGCGGCGGGACGGAGAGGCTCGTTTGGGTTGATGAGAAGTGCGCGGTACACCTCGTTTACGGTTTTAATCGTCTTGTCCGCAGGAACAACGTAGTGCTCGCCAGTCATCCGATGGGGGTCAATCTGAACAACCAAATGGTCCGGATCCGATGCTCTCGACAGAGCTGTGTAGAGCTGCCCATGGCTGAACACAGGACTTGGCAGAAATATAGTTGTACTGAGGGACAACGGAGGGAATGGAATGCGGGGCCCAGCCGTCCTCGCCGTTTGGAAATAAGATCGGATACTGAAGAGGTAGACGTCTGCGATCAGTCAGATAGAGCGTCCGAGATTCACCGTTTCGCTGCTGGGCTACCACAGTGATCCTGCCAAGACGCAGATGGTCTTCCGGGGTCGAGATGAGGGCGGCAATTTCGCTCGCGACAGGCGAATTATTCGAGCATCGAGACGGGTGTTAGTTGGATCGGCAATAACAATCTTGTATTGCGGGGTGTCCTGATTCTCATCGGCGGCCGCAGAAACGAATACATAGTCGCGAATGTATTTCAACGCGTAGACGAAATCCGACGCAAAGAAACACCAGCACAGCACAAAGTGAGCCCAACACGTGGCACCGGCTACACGAAACGCAAATTCAGCTCCACAGGCACATACAAACAGTAGCGTCAGAGGATCAGGCAAACGAAGGTCAACTCATCCCACACGTGGCACCATTCAAATTCTCAACGAAAAGACGCGTATGTGCGGGGTTATTGACCTCCAACTCCAGAGAGTTACCACCTTGGTTACCACTCCAGCGCATGTCGAGATCAGAAATCTCAGAGAAGACGATGCGTATGTGCGGAGTCATTGACCTCCAACTCCAGTCGGCGCAAGCCAGCGCATGTCGAGTTCTCACTTTCCGAGAACTGCCGATCTCGGACGAAAATGGCCTCCTGACGCTGCTCCGGACGTAAAAAGCGGCAAGTTTTTTGCGGTGCACATTCCGCGCCAGTTCTTTGCGATCACGAGGAGACCCTCGCCAGAGCCATACTCGCCGGCAGTGAGGAATGAGGACGGCAAACAAAGGCCGAGGTGGCTGAATGCGGAAATCGTTCAGGAGGTTGTTTTCCGGAAACAGCGAGCCGCACCCAGGCATGCGGCACACCGTTCGATAGCCCCTGCCACCGTGCATATAGCTGAGTTTTTTCTTGGCGAAGCCGCAAGCCGCAGGCGCCAGCGAGCAAAACGTGTTTTTTCGCATTTTTTTCGCACTTCCACTCACTCGCCCCCAGAAAGCGCGGCGGCTCTGTTCCTCACTCGTCGCGACGCTCACTTTATGCCCACAACCGTCGCCGTACGCTGACCCAGTCGCAACTTCGTTATTATTTTATTAAGTGTAAATCTTTTCACTCCACGGCTTAAGGTAAGGTTTTATTTAATTCAATTTTGAGAGTTTCCAGTTGGTTTCTTTTGTAAATAGTTAGGGTAGCGGTTATTCCATATTATGTTTGTGTTTAGTAGTTTTGTTATTGCGGCATGATTGGAGCTCATGTAATAGAGATCAGATAAACCTTTACTTACGATGAAGTTTAGCAGATCGGGTATTTTATTTAGATCCGTAGGCTAATAGATAGGTTTATCAGTGAACAAAAAAACAATTAAATTATTGCGTTATATTGATTGAAGTAGTTGAAGTTCTCTTGGCGTGGTGAGTCTAGAGCCCTGTACGGTTTGTATGGCTACAAAAAAGTGAGATACGAGAAGGTTAAAAAATATATTTATCTGATGAGATATTGCGGCGCGAGGGAGAATAGAGACTTGCAATAGTTAAAGGTATGTTCCGTGGTTCTAATTTTAATTTGTTCCTTAGATTTTACTTGTCTGACAAGGCTGATTTAATAATTATGACCGACTAAGCAGGTGCCGCTCCAATTTTTTTTTCTCACAAACTAATCACACGAAAACTGAAACTTGTGTCACTTTTCGACGTAATGTCTCTACAGCCCTACACATTTTTTACAGTGTCAACGCTATGATTTCATGGCCACTGCGAATTTATTTGACCATTGGAAAATCACTGATGCAACGGCGGTACGAATAGTAAATTTGCGACTACGGAAGTCTCTTTCATCGTTGGAAACAGTCAAAAGTCGCATGAGAAATCACTTCAAAGTTGTAAGCATTCGTGGCTCCCACCTGGAGGACACTTTTCGCATTTTCAGGTCTTCATGCAGGATTGTGTGCACAGATCCAACGGAAATGCCAACTTTAGAGGCGATGCGTTCCGCACTCATTCGGCGATCCTCCAAAAAAGTTTCTGCACTCGCTTGATCATGTCGTTAGACCGACTGGTGCGAGGCTGAAATTGTTTGGGTTTGTTGTCACACAACGTTCTGCGTAATTTGAACTATCGCACCCACAAACGCACATAAGACACATCTATAACACCACCATCACATGTCTCACTCAACAGGTGATAAATTTCAATCGTTGGCACACCACGCAAATAGAGAAAACAAATGATTACACGCTGTTCTTGTAACGAAAACGTCGTCATTTTAAGTATCCTGTGTGCCGTGCAGTGCTGCCATCTCTGTCACGCATTCACAAATAGTGCGCACGTATTTTGAAACAAACCGCATGTTTCTATCTGTTCCCAGTCCTGAAAAAAAGATTCGGAGGTGTTATAACTTAAATACACCTCATATATAGTGCACCGTGGAATTTTGATAAATATTCATTCTGTTAAATGGCTTTCCAAAATTAGCATATCTATCTTGTTATTATTTAAGAATACGGCAATGTATTCTTCTTCTTCTTCTTTAACCCTCATTGCGCCCAGTATTGGGCATAGGTCTCCCTAAAATTCTTCCATGTAGCGCGATTCTGTGCGACTCTCATCCATGGCAGTCCTGCTACTCTCTTAATGTCGTCTTGCCATCTCATTATTGGCCTGCCACGCTGTCTCTTGCCTGTCCATGGTCTCCATTGGAGGATTTTAACGTTCCACCTACTGTCTTTGATCCGAGCTGTATGTCCTGCATATTCCCATTTCAATTTCGTCACTCTTTTCACTACATCCGCGACCCCAGTTCTATCTCTTATCCATTTATTTCTTTTTTGTCTCGTATTGTAATTCCAATCATTGCTCTCTCCATTGCTCGCTGAGTGACTTCCAGTTTTGTTTTTACTTGTTTCGTTAATGTCCATGTTTGAGCGCCGTATGTCATTATGGGAAGTATACATTGGTCATATACCTTAGTTCGCAAGCGTTGGGGTATTTTGTTGTTTTTTAAAATATAAGCTAGCGTTCCAAAAGCTGCCCACGTCAGACGTCTTCTTCTATCTATCTCATGTTCTCTGTTTTCCTTCCTTAATGTTACAATTTGTCTTAGATATATATACTCGTTGACATTTTCTAGGATAGTTCCATTTATGTTTATTTGCGGGTTTTCAAGACACATTGTCTTCGTTTTATTCAAATTTACTTTTAGACTTATTTTCTTAGACGTTTTTTCTAATTCGTTTATCATAATTTGTAGGTCGTCTTTGTTGTCTGCAAATAGAACTACGTCGTCGGCAAATCTTAAATGATTCATTTTTTCCCCATTTACATTAATACCCCTATTTGACCAGTCCAGATTTTTAAATATTCCTTCAAGTGCCAAATTAAATAATTTTGGAGACATTGTGTCTCCTTGTCTAATACCTCTATCAATTGAGAATTTATTACTATATGCATGCAATTTAATTGTTGCTGTAGCGTGTTTGTATATATTACTTATCAGTGCTGTATATCGGGAATCTATTCTAGCACATTTAAGTTCCTTCATTATTGCCCAGTGTTCAACGCAGTCAAACGCCTTCTCATAATCAATAAAAGCCATGAACAAAGGCAGGTTATATTCGATGGATTTCTCGATTAGAATTTTAACAGTAAGTAAATGGTCACCGGTACCATATCCCTTTCTGAAAGCTGCTTGCTCTACTGTCTGATAATCATCTAATTTTTGTGATAATCTGTTAGTCAAGATCTTTGTTAACAATTTATACATTTGAGAAAGTAGGCTGATAGGGCGGTAATTTTGTAATAGTAATGCGTCCCTTTTTTAAACAAAATTACTATCACGGCGTTATCCCAGTTATCTGGTATTCTCCCTTGTTGTAGGCACATGTTAAATAGGATTTTAGCTTGGGATTACTATTTCTTTGGCTTCTTTGATCATTTCTATTATTATATTATCATCTCCCGGCGCTTTATTGTTTTTCGTCGTCTACAGGGCATGCAAAATTTCGTCTTCACTGATCTCCGGCATATCCTCAGATCCTACATTTACTATTTTAGAATTCTCTTTTGGCCCCTCAGGTTGTTTAATGTGCGACCCATATAGTGTTTTATAGTATTTCTCCGCAGTTTTTAGGATCGCGTCTGTGTTTCTTATTTCTGTTCCGGCGGAGTCTTTCACTACAATGATTTCTCGTTTCCCATATCTTCTTTTCAGGCACTTCATGCTTTTGTTGTCCTCTATTACTTGCTCTATTTGTTCTTCACAGAATTTTTCTAAATCTTTTCTTATCATACGCCTCGCTTCTTTTCTCACTTCTCGATATTCATCAGTTGCATATTTTCATTCTTTATATAACTCTCTTCTTTCTTCTATTTTTTGTTTTGTTTGTTGAGTAATTTTATTTATCTTTTGGCATGTCGTCTTTGTGATTTTTTCCGACGCTTCTGTTAATGCTAGTGTCAGATCACGAGATATTTGGTTTAGATTGTTGTCATTATATTCCTTTAATAGCAATGATTGTCGTATGTACTCTTGATAGGTTTCCCTGTTTTGTTTGAGTGTCTGGGCATTTATCGTTCTTTTATATCTATATTTATATCTATTAAACTTTTGAACAGTAACCTTTGCCCTTACGAGCCGATGGTCGCTTCCCGTGTTAAATGAACTTAAGACTGTGACATCGTTTAGGCTTAACTTTTTGGATGAGAGTATATAGTCAATTTCATTCTTGGTCTGCCCATTTGGGCTTATCCACGTCCACTTGCGCTGGGCTTTTTTACTGAAAAAGGTGTTCATGGCGTACAATTTTTGATCTGCCAGGAAAGCTGCGAGCATATTTCCTCTTGGGTTTCTTTCTCCCAATCCATATTTTCCGATGTATTCTTCCTCCTGTTTTATATGTCCTATAATCGCATTGAAGTCGCCCATGAGTATATCAAGATTAGACATTCCCTCTTTCCTCGCATTTATAATGTCCTCGTATAATATTTCAACATCCTCGTCAGTATATGCCGAAGTAGGTGCATAAACTTGTATTATTTTTATGCGGTAGTTCTTTGATGTTTCTATGATCATATACGCTACTCGTTCAGATATTCCTTTGAGGCTAATAATATTTGGTATTATTGATTTCTTAACAAGGAAACCTACTCCTCTTTGACTGTCGCTTTCATGGCCGCTATACATTAGTGCATTTCCTGATGGTAGAGTGATATAGCTTTCTCCTTTTCTCCTTACTTCTGCAAGTCCCAATACGTCCCAATTAATTTTACTTGCTTCGTTTTCCAGATCGTATAGTTGTGAATCATCTAGTAGGGATCTGCAGTTATAGGTGGCTACTAGGAGTGAACATTTCTTCTTATGTATCAGTGTCTTGTCCCCCCCAGAATCCTTGGGACAAACTGAAAGATCAGTGTGGGATTCTGAGCTTTTAGCTCTACCCACCTGGGGTAATTTTGTTTTGGATACTGACATTACCATAGTTAAAAAGAATGAGGGGTATTTGGCATTAAAAACGCCACGCTTGCCATTGCGTGTTGGCGAGTTTGGTAAGGGATGGGGTAGGTAGGGGAGATGGGCAGGTGTAAAGAGTAGGAAATGATTTTCCCCCAGAAGTGGAGGTAGGGGCAAAATCATTGCTCGTATAAGGCAGGGTCGCGTCCCTGTAATAGGTCTGTTCCATGCCGGGATCGCATAGGAGTACCTATTTGCTACCTAATGTATTATTTCACAAAAATAAATAGTTTCTGGAAATAACAATTTTTTGTGAAGTATAAATGTAATTAGATAATTTCAGATAAAACAAACATAAAAGAGTTGGTATTATTTTTTTAATTAAAGTTTATAATTTGAATTTTGCTAGTGGGGTAATAGGATAAAGCCTGGATAATAAGTTTATCTATTTATTAGTATTGCTTTCATTTTTTCATTTATGGGGAGTATAGCTTCTATCCTATCACATCACTTTAGGCGAGGAACAGCTTTTTATTTTTTTTTCTCGAAAATGACAATAATCTTAGTAAAATACAGAAATACATATATTTATTTTTGAAGTGGAATAGTCCATTTCTCATTTGTGTATTTTTAGCCCGTTGATATTCTAGGTAGCAATTCTTAGTGTTGCATCCATTATTGGATTAACTTTTCTCTTATTGTGAGCAGCGTGGCTATTATTATTATGTTTTGATTGAGAGGTTGTGCAAATATGTTTTTAAGTTTTCCGAGAAAGTTCGTTAGTTTATTTGTTAGGTTCCTTCCTTGATTTTGACGAGTTTAGTTGTTTGTTGTGGTAGTTTTATTATTTGTTCTTGTGCTTTGGACACAAGTTGGATTTGAAAGAGAATTTTAAATTAATGTTTGGTTTTAAATTAAAGAAAGCGAAAGGGCTTCGTCGTCTGTTTAGGCTATTTTTATTTCTTATTTTTATGAGGTTTTGGACTCTGTGTAATTCGCTCTGTGTTCTCCAATAAAAAGTACGTATGTTGCTGGCGTATTACTGGCTTTTTCAGATGCTTTTGTATCATGTGATTTTCAGAATCCTACACAGTTCAATAGTTCAGTGTTAGGTTTTGGAATTACCTTGTTCCTGATATATATAGTACCTGTATTATATTTGTTTGTTTTTATTATGCGTCGGTACAGTCGGCCTATAGAATTACTTATACTTGTCTCTCTATAATTGTTGCAATCTTCTTTATGTCCGTTTTTATGTATTGAGACTATAAATGCCTCTCTCCATTCTGAAGAAATTACTTCTCACTGCAGACATTTTATCAATTCTATTAGACATCTTCCAAGACCTGGTGATCTTCTGTTTTTCGACAGTTATTTTCTGATAGTATTCACCTGTAGTGTCCAAAGGTTGGTATTATATATTCTTGTATTCGTCTCTATTTTTAGGTTTTATAAAATTGTTTCCAAGTGTTTAAAGTAATTGGATGTAGTGTATTCCTTTCAGTTGTTCTTAGTTGTTTAATCATTTTCCATGCTTTATTCGACCGTGTACTACCTATCAGTCGATCTACCTCAGCGCATTTATATTGCCACACTCCATTCTTTAGCTTTGTCACTTCCTTTTTAACTTGCCTATTGTACCGCTGATACTGTTTTCTGCCCTCTTCATCGTGAGTCGAAAGGCATATCTTGTAGAGATGTTTTTATCTTAGACCATTTCTTGAATACCGTCGTTTCACCAATTATCATTATTTTTACTGTTCCTATTTGTCATTTCTCCAAATGGAACGGTGGCTGCTTTAAATAGGCATTTATTGTACAATAATTCTGTGCTGCTCTCTAGTTCTGTTAGTTCTGTTCTGACATAATTCGATAGTCTCAGTTTATAGAGAAACTAAATCGACTCGTCCCAAAACTTATCAGTATTGTTTTAATTTTTACCTTGTTCCAATGTTGACTTGGTTGGGTCATTGTTTTTGTACTTAAAGTACGTTTTACCTCTTACCAGTAAATGGTCGGAACCGTGTTCAGCGCCTTGCTGCATGCGAATGTCAAATTCGCTCATCTTTGACTGTTTGATGATTCTGTAGTTGATTATCGATTCTGATTCTGTAGTTGCACGCCTCCAAGTTATTTTATGTCTAAAGAATCCGTTTAGTATAGATAGCAAGAATTGTTTACATATTTCTATTATTCTTCGGCTATTGTCGGTTAATTTTTTTCTGCTTCTCTATATCTTTCCACAACTGGTTCGTGCAATTTAAATCCTGTTCTGTCACTCATCAGTATTATTTCGTGTTTCACTTAATATATTTGTAAGTTGGTCAGAGTACTCTTTCTTGATCTCTACTACTAAATCATCTGACGGAGCATATATTTCTATTACTTTGAATTCGTAACTTCGTAAACTGTGACAAAGCGCTCGTTAATTTGTTCCCAGTTTTGTATATAATCCTTCAAGATTTTGTGTACAACGATCGAAACTCCAGCTTTTGCTCTCTTATTCTTGTCTACACCACTGTAAAGTTGTACATAATCTCCTTTTTTTACGTCTTTATCTTTCTTTTTAGTTTTGATAAGTACTCCTGTGTCTATTTTTTGTTTTTTAATCTTCTCAAGGACTGCCGTATTTTTGGTTGCAATTCCTTGTGCGTTCTAAGTGGCAAAATTCAAAATCCTTTTCCTTGCATATAGTTGTCTTCTATTATGTCCAACCAATGCTTTCGAGGCATGTGTCTAAGATTGTTCTAAAATTCTAAATATTTTTCCGGCTACAAGCCCGAGAGCAACCCCCAACCTGGGGGCCAAGTAATTTGTAATTGAGGTTTTTTCCCTAAGCTAATCGTCTTACTTGACTATGTAGATTAGCCTTTCCTATTTAAGTGGCTCTTCCGCCCTCAAAATCCGAAAATTTGTATTTCCTTCTTCAGACCGTTAACTAGTTTCCATCTGGTAACCCCAGACAGGGGCCCCTTGCGGATGCTATCAATCGGGCCAGTTGAACCCCCCCCCCCTTTTCTCAAGCGGGCTTGGGACCGCTTACGGCAGAGTTGTAATATAGATTCTAGTTATAAATACCTATTGCGGCTCATAGTATTTTTGCTAAAGGTATTCCCAAATCCTCGTTTTTGGGCCAATATTTCTGTTCACTTGGTAAACGGTAGTGTCCTGCAAAAATTAAAAACCCAATAAAGGTTTTACTCTCGTCTCTATTTCTTGAAAAAGTTTTCTTTACACGTCAATCACATGATCGTTAAAAAATTGTTCAAAATCCACCAAAAGACTTTTTTCTTTTGCATCCCTTTCAACATATAACAATACAATTTCTTCACTTTGTACGAAACTATACCGAAACGAATTTTTTCCAGTTTGTTTGCAATTTAGCCGATTTTCTTTTGCTTTTTTACTGCTAGCAGATGTCGTCTTGTTTCAATATTTTTACAGTTCTGGGAACTTTGAGAATGCTTGGAACACCAATTTCATCATCAGATATTTTATCTTTGTTTATCAGTTCGTTTACTAGTACCGATTGAATCAGAGCTATACCAGCTTCAATTGCACTCAAATAACAGTAATTCAGAGCTTCTTCCGAGGTTTTAAAGAGTTTTTTGTTTACATTGAAGTACTAGAATCAATACAAACTTGTTACGAAAATAATTTAAAAACGATACATTCTATTTACAGATCGCTGTTTTGGTAAATATAGTTAAAATTTTACCTAAAATATCCTTAAAACTTTGATACAGGGTGTCTGGTGGCAGATTTATATTTTCATACTTAAATAAAAAACGTAATAATTGACACAAAGTTTTATTAAGAGCATTGAACGATAGAACAGAAATGCGGATTTCATTTTTTAAAGAGTATGTCATCCAAATGTCTTCCGTCGAGTAGCACACACTGTTCAAAACGAAGCCTTGTGTTCTGCGCCACACGCCGCAGTAAACTTGGTTCAATTGAGCTGATTTCTCGACGAATATTTTCCTTTAAAGCCACGAGAGATTGGGGATTGTCATTATAAACCCTCTCTTTGAGCCCCATAAAAAAAAATCCATGGGAGTAAGATCAGGCGATCTCGGTGGCCATGGGATGTCCCCAAAGCGACTGATCAGTTTTTGGGGGAAATTTTCCTGAAGAAAATTCATCGAAGCTCTGGCTGTGTGTGCAGTCGCCCCATTCTGTTGAAACCACGTGTGTGAAGAGTACGATGGATGAGCTCGCAGGTTTGGCAAAAAGAAATCCGTAATCATGCGTCGATAATTTTCACCATTTGACATTCGTCGCCTGACCTCGAGAATTTTGGAAAAAAAATGGTCCAATTATCCCATGTGTGGATAAGGCACACCAAACAGTTACCCTGGAGCAATGCAATGGTTTTTGATGTTTCAATCGAGGATTGCGGGTTCTTGGAGACCAGTAACGGCAGTTTTGCTTGTTGACGTGGCCGTTTAAGTGAAAATGAGCCTCGTCGCTCCAAAAAATGGGATTTACAGTGGGAAAACGCTCCTACATCGTTTCACAAAATTTTTTGCGTAAATCAAAGTCACTTTCTTTCAGTTCTTGAACGATTTGAATTTTAAAAGGATGGAACTTCAGATCCTTTCTTGAAATTTCATGAATAATCGCTCTTGGAAGTCCCAGTAAGGCTGCTCTTTTCCGTATTGAAAGTCGCGGATTTTCACGTAAACTGCTTTCGACCAGTTCAATGTTTTCGGGAGTCCTTGAAGATCGACTGGGCCCTGGCCGTGGGGCATTCATAGCCGAGGCAGTTGCGCGGAATCTCTGCACCCACGAACGAATTAAATTTACACTCGGTCCATCACGTATTCGCCGAATACCGAACTTTGAACAAAATTGTCGACGGGCAATTACGTAAGAATCATTACTCTTAAAAAATGTCTCTACAGCGAACGCGCGATGCTCACTCGACCACTGCGACATCGTGACTAACAAATCCGCACGATCGGTGATTCCAACGGCGCCACCCTCACCCCGCACCGTTTATTACTTTTTGAAATAATCGTATTTAAAAATATAAATCTGCCACCAGACACCCTGTATTATCTAATAAACCAAAGACATAATAGAAAGATATATAACCAATGATATTACCTACCCTATTATTGATACAAAAACTCAAACAGTTCACCACTTGAAAGTTTTCTAAAGAATGCGAAATATCATCACTATTCTAGTCAACGAATCGACCTGGAGTGTCTAGTTATTGAAACAAAAACGTAAATCTCCCACAATTAGAGCACGGCACAGCTCCACTCGTTTCAAACCCATAGCTGAATACCTTAAATTTTAAATAAAATTGATATTTAATTGCTTTTATGGTCGGATTTTATTAAAAATTAAAGCACATAATTTCCAGTTAAATATGACAAATTAGGTTTTCCAGATAGCCATTTCTGTTGCAATTCTATCAATGTCATCTGCAACATTGCGTTCTTAAAGTAACAAATTGCTTGTGCAAACCTAGTATATTAGGTAACCAAAAAAAATCGCACGATTTTAAACCAGAAGATATGTATGTTGACCTGTTGATGTCAGTGTTTCATAAAATTACGGGCTCGACCGTACCAAGAAACTGAGTTATCATGTAATGATAAAGATATCCATTCTTAGTTACAGTATTTCCAGTATCATCTACGAATAAGTATGGGCCTATCACGCCACCTGCCCTTCTTTAAAAGTCATTCGGTTCTTTCACTTCGAACCAGTGCTAATATTAAGAAAGTGCGTACTAATGTTGGTAAAACTCAACTTAACGAGTACATGGACAATTTGAATGACGTTCTAAAGCATGTTTCACCATCATGTATTTGGAACTTTAATGAAACCAATTTTAGCTATGACTCTGGTAATCGGAAGGTAATTTGCAAGGGAGACACAAAGTACGTCGAGAAAATTTGCAACTTTAGGAAGAGCTCTATTTCATTGATGTTCTGTAGGAACTCTGATGGCAAGTGTCTTCCACCGTACATTATCTATAAGGCCGGTCATATGTGGGCGATGTGGACTAAAAACAGCACAAAAGATGCCCATTACAATCGCACTAAAAATGGATGGATTTTTGAAAACTGGTTTGAACGGTCTTTTTACACAATGTCGAAAATGAACAAGGACTAGTGGTACTGACTGGGGACAATTTATCATCACTAAAGGCCGGATATTGATATTTTAATAAATTATACATTTGTTTTCAGAGGTGGGGACGCTTTTAAACATTTTTTCCAAGAAGTGCTCGATCTGTTCCAAACAGAAATCCGCATGCGAAAGTTGTATTTTGCGTTCTGTCGCATTTGTGTGTGCAACTCTGTGTCAAGCAGTGCAGTTTGTTTAAGTGACCGTTGAGAATTTTCTGTTTTGTCTTTATTCGCATGTCTTTGTGGAATATTTTTGTCAAATAATGCCGAAAGTTAAAGAAAGCTATAGTTCGTACCTGAGGCAATAGATTTTTAATCAATTTCAAATTTCAAATGATGTCTACACAACTAATGGAAAAATTATTTTTTGTAAAGTCCGTAGTACAGAGGTAAGTGCACATTTCCATTTTTCTAATTCTGAATTTCACTTGCAGTATCTGAATATTTTAAAATACGCAAGAACCATATTAATTAATTAAGTAATCATTTCATTAATTCTGTTTGTTATTTTAGATTGCATGTAAGAAAAGTATCACGTAGATCAACATTGAGGCTTGGCCGGGCCTACTACTACGCAAGAAAAATCATTGGGCCAGCATACATTTTTAAAAGATCTTTTCGTGGCGTTGGTAGCTGTCGACATTCTATGGTCCAAGCTATCAAACTCCGTATTTTGCAATTTTTTTTTAGCAAAATATACCTCAATAATAATACCGAACGAATCGACGCTTCGGAAAAATTACCTTGAAAATATATACGACACAGTAAGTACATAGATAACGGGTTTTAATATAAAATATGGTACTAAATACAATTTTTTTCCTAAAAAATTCAGGTAATAACATGCATCTGAGAGGAAGTAGGTGAAAATCCTATTTGGCTTTCGATTTATAAGAGCACGGTCGCCCTTGGGCGATATGTTGTAAATGCAGTGGTTGGTGGCCTTTCTCCAAATGGCACAGAGCCTCGTCTTATTTTATCAAAATTTTTGGATACTGCAAATCATGCCTCGATAGTCCGTACAGTAAAAGCGGCATTGGTACGGTTCTGACGCCACGCGTGGAAGCAGGGCTTGCGAATTGAGAGGTTAAGACTCTCGTAGATCCGACTTTACTGCCCGGTCGTCGCGCACCATCTCTGATGCGGGGCGATGTAGTAAGCACTGTGTCTTAGACGACCGCCATTATTACCCCTTGCTCGAGCGAGCGCAGGTACTCAATTACTTTCAATAACTGAGTAGGCCACCCTCCAGGCATCAAAGAGCTCCAGGAATGGAACCCAAATTCGCCCGCGCCTCAACCGCCTAGACCACTATGGCGATAAAACCGACATTAAGTAAGTAAATTATCAAAGAACTAACTATACAGATTTAATTTACTCCTTCCGTTTAATTTCAATAGAAATTTTGTGGCCTTCTGAAGACCGGGACGACCGTCTCTTGCTGCTGGTAACAGATGCAGCCCCCTACATGTAAAAAGCAGGAAAAGTTTTAATGCTTTTTTTATGAAAAAATGACACACTTAACATGCTTTGCCCATGATATGCATCGCGTGGTGGAAGAAATTAAAAATCTTTTCCCTGATGTCAATGCTCTAATTTCAGCAGTTAATAATTTTTTTCTAAAAACCCTCAGTAGGTGCGCTACTTTTAAAAATATGCTTCCCTTTCTCCAGCTCCCGTCATCACTCGTTGGGGGACTTCGTTGGAGGCGGCTCTATATTACAACAAGAATTTTGGAGAGACCAAAATGTGCACATTTTTAAAGTAAATGTTGGATATGTTTATTTCGAAACCTTAACTGTTTTCATTTTTCTCGCAGGTTGCAGATCACTTGTTCGAGGAAAAGGAATTTACACTGTTATACAAGACATTGATAACTTAGTATGTAATACATAATATATATTGAATAGCATAAGCGGTGAGTATGACCGCAAGAAAGTTTTATTATTGTTTACTTTGCACTATGAGAGCACTAGGTTTAGGATCGACCATTTGTGTTAATTATCATCACTATAGTCACTGACAAATATATCTTGGGGTAGTTTTCGTTTTAGCCTTGCGCGGATGCCGCGTTGCCCCAGTGTGTAGTAAGCTGCACCACTGCAGTTGGTGAGATTGGCATGAAAGTTTCGCTATATGCTGCTCAATTGTGGAAATACCCAGTTCGTAGTGTAGCTGTTGGTTTGTGATGAACCAGGGAGCGTTGACAGCGATTCTCAGGATTTTGTTTTGGAATACTTGGATTCTGCGAAGATTCGTTTTGGATGTGTTGCCCCATATGACACACCCATAGAGGATTAATGGTCGTAACAGTGATTTGTACAGGATAGTGGTACATTGAGTAAGCAAGGTGGACTTGCGGTTTAGCAGTGGGTAGAGTTGGATTAGTCTCGTGTGCCCTTCGTTTAATTTTTTGAGGACATGGTATTTCCAGGTGAGCTTGGTGTCAAGATATATACCTAAGTATTTAACGGGTTTGTCTGTGGCGTTCCACTGAATGGAGTGTCCGTTAATTGTGATTTCTAATAGGTTATTAAATCGTCTTAATGTGAAGATTTTTGTGGCGCATTTGTAATAATTGATGGATAGGTTCCATTTCTTGAGCCACCTACTGAGGATAGTGCTGATTTTTTACAGTTCTGAAATACCCACTTCTAGGCTTTCGTCTTTGGTTATTATGACTATGTCATCTGCATACAATGCAAGGTCAGCCTAGATGGTAGGGAGGTCCCGCTTGTATGTTTTTGATGGCAGATAAGGATGTGCGAATTTTGACTGCGTACGTGCGATTACCAAGAAAGGAGAAAAGTACGGATTTGATGTAATTGGGTAGTTGAAGTTGTAAGATTTTATATTTTAGGCCGTTGATCCACACGCGGTCAAAAGCTTGAGCTATGTCGATAAACAAAGTTACTGTGCATTGTTTGGATTCGTAATCTCTTTCAATTGTTTCCGTAACGCGCTGTAATTGATGGCAGGTGGAATGATCTTCTCTAAAGCCAAATTGATAAGCTGGTAGAATGTTCAGTCTAAGAACTTCGTCATTTAGTCGAAAATGGATGACTTTTTCTAGCAGATTAGAAATAGTTTATAATAAACTAATGGGTCTATAGCTTCTGATATCTTTCTTATCCTTTCCCGGTTTTGGGAACATAAGAATGATTGCATTTTTCCATATGTTTGGGAAGTAACCTATCCGTAGACAAGCGTTGAATGTTGTTGTCAAATACGCTAATGCTTTCTTGGTGAGTCTTTTCAATACGATATTGGGTATTTTGTCATTGTCCGGCGATTTCTTGATTGACAGGGTTTTGATAATTAAAGCAAGTTCCTTGGGTGAGGTTGGTTCGAAGATTAGTTTCGGGACAGGTTGGTGTGTTTCAATAAAATTGGTCACTATGTTATTGAAAACCGGGTCCATATAGGTGTGAGTAGTGTATGTTTTCTCGAGTTGATCGAGTCCTGGATCTTGTGGTTCAAGATTGTTGATGTGTTTTTGGTAAGAGTAAATTCGGTACTCTTCAAGTTGGTTTTCGATACGGTGAGATAAATTATTTACGATGTTTTTTATTATGGGACTACGGGTTTTCTGCCATTCTCTTCTCAGTGAATTATTTCGCTTGATTAAGTCAGTTATGTGTTTAGGTGGTAAGTTAACGGTTGTGCGTTTTCTATTTTCCCTCACTTCGGTAGCCTTATGGACGCTGTCAGTAATGCTTTTTGTTATATGTATAATTGTTTCATCTTTATGGGTTGTTGATTGGAGATTGTTAGGGTACTTGAGTTGTTTGTCAAGATACTCGCCGAAGGATCCCCAGTTCACTATCCCATTAATTAGTTTAGGCTCTGAGGTGAATTTTGCTGGTGTTATTAGAAATGAAATGATAACTGGTAGGTGGTCAGAGTCTAGTTCGGGAAGCACTTGTTGTAATGATTGTTAAAGTTTTTGCGAGCAAGAATGTCTAAGACGTCGGGCAGGTGATCATTTCTGTAGGGGTGGTAAGCGGGTTCGTCAGGGGCTTCTATTTGGAAAGCATAGGTTGATGACAGATTGAAAAGTTTGATACCAGCGGGGTTTGTTGTTCTACATCCCCAGATGGTATTCTTGGAGTTTAGGTCACCAATGAGCAGGGTAGTTTCATTTGTAGTGAAGATTGCTGAAATGGCTTGTTCTAACAGTCTTTTGTTGGGTTGCTTATAGACACATGTGATGTTTACTATTGTGCCGTCTTGCACTTTAATTTTGATTCCTACTGTTTCGAGATTTACAGTGTTAATTAGATGGCGTTCGTGATGTATAATTTTACGTTTAATATTGATGGCCACCCCTCCTGATACAATGTTGGCATTTCTGTCTGTGCGGTAGATTTGGTATCCAACTATGTTGAGTTTTTCTGCAGGACTTAGGTGCGTTTCTGAGACGCATGCTATATCAATGGAATGCTTTGACAAAAAGAACTTAAATAAATTTAGTTGAGTTTTGATGCCGTTTGCGTTCCAATTTAGGATTTTTATTTGAGAAATTGTGTTGATTTTAGGGTCCATTAAACAGAAAGGGTAAAAGATTAGATAAAATGAATTGCTTAATTTGTTTGATATACGGTTGGATTAGATTTAAGAGAGATGATAATAAAGTATTAAGTAAGGATGACGTTTCAGGTATTGAAGTGTTTGTTCTAGATTGCCATGGTGATGAGTTAGTTTGTGGTATATTACGAGGAAGATTGGGAAAATTTTCCATGTTAGTTACGGGTGGATGGTGGTTCTGAGTTCCTGTTGTTTTGCGAGGTTCGTTTCGACGACGTTTGTCTTGATAGTTTACTGACTCAGTGAAATATTTGCATCCTCAGAAGTTAGCTGGGTGATTTTCCCCGCAGTTGGTACATATGGGAGGCTCTTGGGGCGGTTTATCGCAATTTATATATAAGTGATTGCCTTTGTATTTGACACATCGTGGTTGAAGACTACAGTAATTTTTAGTGTGCCCAATGCGCTGGCATCTATGGTATTGAGGGGTTTTATTACTGTGCCTTCGAGGTTCTACGGTAACTATTGAGTGAAATATTTTGGTGATGTTAAATATTTCGTTTGCTTTTTCATCTGCGGTGAGAAGGACTGCACAGATTGGCATCGGTGCTTTATCTTTATTGAGTAATCTGGTGGTCCGTATATTTGGTAGCTTATAAGATGTGAGTTCTTCAAGAATGTCTGATTCAGTTAATGAGGGTGGAACGTTTTTGATTATTACTGAAAGGGGCCTGCTATTGGGATCTTGAAATGTATGGTGTTCTATTTTTTTTTCTATGTAATGTTTAGCTAAGGCTCTATAATCTTCCTGGGTTGTTAGGGTAATTTTTAAGTTAGTGGAATTTAGAGATGTTGTGAATTCAGCTTTGGCGAGGGTTTTTATGTCGCTGATTACTGCTTTGTGATTAATTGGACCATACAGAAGGATAGGTGGAATTTTAATTTTGGGTGGTTCTTTGGTTGAGATATCCTTGTCTTCAGCAGAGGGTTCCAGATGGCTGGGTAAGTAATATCTATTTTTTTCAATTAGAGAAGTGAAGTTGCCATTGATATTTTTTTTGTAGATCGGTGATCGGTGGAGATAGGTGATCTGAGTTTCTTTTGGACATGGCGATTGAAGCGGTCACCCCCTAAAGAGGGGGTGCGGGATACGCTTGTGGTTATTAAAACTTAATAAATGAAATAAAATTTGTTACCAGAATATAAAATGTAAAAGAATGTTGTTTGTTTGCGGTCATCACTGAGACCGAGCGTTGATAAGCACACTCGCACTTCCGAGCCGCGATGGGAGCGTACACGTCTTAGCTGTTCGAAAGTAAAGCGAGAACTTCAGGCCTAATTCTGAAAGGTGTCAAAGTTGCATTTTCTTCTGATTCTGTCGTGGCTGATTTAAGCTACATTGGAGTCTATGTTAGCCATTTTCCAGGTTTAATCAAGCAATTGGAAGATCCATCTCTACTCCTCACGGAGAGTACAAATTTGGAAACAATTAACAACATCAAAAATGCCTTTGAGGAAAAGGGTGTAGGAATAATAGATAGCTTGTCCCCTAAAGAAGTATTCTGTTTTAAATACGCACCCGCGCCCATAATTTTTTGTGATGTGGAACGTTCAGTTTTGAAACATAAAAGCATTTTAACTGATACAAGAACGAATTTTACAGAAAATAATTTAGAGAAATATATAGTAGCGCATTCTTTTTACGTGTGAATAAAAAATAGTATAAATAAAACTTCCAAAAATTAGCTATTTTTATTTCTTTACTTCAGGATGTTAATCAGATTGTATTTGCCTAAAAAGTGCCCGCTTTAATTTTTTTGCCTAATTTTATATTTTATTTTGCCTACAAATCCGGCGTTTTTAATCATTACATTAACATCCGAGTCTTAGAACTATGTGAGCAGCATAAGATAAGGTTTGTGTGTTTACCACCTAACACTACATATCTTACACATCCTTTGTATGTGGCCTTTCTTGCCCCCCATAAAGAGAAAATGCAGTAAAATCCTGACAAAGTGGAAGAAATCAAAGTGCAGTTTAAAAATCGTGACAATTCCTAAGGATGTCTTTCCTACTCTGTTATCTGAATTAATGAAGCAGTTGGAACCAAACATGGGACAAAATTTAAAATCTGGTTTTAAAGACTTAAATTTATCCGATTAATAAAATGTTGCTAAAAGATTTGTCTCATAATTTATATCAGTCTTATAAGAGTCTGGTTGGAGAAGCCTCTTTGGAACAATTAAAGAAAAAACGGCCAGGTGCTACAAAGAGGAGGGAAAAATTACAGGCAGCATCTGGTAAAAGTATTAATCGTCAGGATGTCGAAGTTTCCGAAGACACTGTTAGTTCTTCAAAATGCCAGCCCCCATCAAAAAGAAGAAGGTTTTCATCTCTTTCTTCAAACAAAGAGTCTCACAAAGAAGATGTTGATGTGCCATTACAGTTTGACCAGGAAGGTGAAAGAGTTTTTAATTTAGAAGCAAGCACTGAAACTACTCCCATTGTACCATCACAACCACCACAAGAACTGAAAACTCTTGATTATGTGGTCGACAATTTTGTTGTCGTTAAGTTCACTGGTGGAAAGTACCCCGAAAGAATTATCAGCATCTCGGAGAGAGAACCCACTGTTGATTGCAAATTTTGCCTAAAAGAAGGATTTGATACCTTATGATTGGAATGAAGTATTGTGCAAGATAAATCCTCCCAAACTGGTTAAACGAAATGAAATTCTACTCATTTTTAATTTTCCAGTACATATTTTGGCGTGTTATTATATATATATATTTTACATGTAATTTAAGGATAAAATCAGATGTGCGGCAAACTCCCCTACGCCATATAACGTTGTTCCTAATTTTTAAAAATTTGTATGGGGAATTCGCTTAGTCAAGAAAACGTAAATTTTTTATTCAAACTGTTCCCCCATTCATACTCTATATGTAAAAAAAATACTAAACATACTAATAAATAATAATTTTGTTAAAATTATACTAAATAGGCGAAAAACATGAAATTTTGAGCCAATGTAATCCCAGTTTACGTTATTTTAAAGTATTGTCAGTAGCTAAATTTAAAGATGTACACTGCCACACAATGGTCTATTTTGCCTATATATAATAACTGACTTATTGTAACTTAAACAGTTTAGGTCTCTCGAGTCTTCTAACTACATTAAATTTGTCCAGGAATTGTATAACACCAGCGTTTATGTGGCTGAGGATCTACTATTTGTAACACCTGGCAAATGTGGATATAATTTTGTCCACATAACTCACTTTTAGGTTTTCAAAGTGTATGGATGTTCCTTAATATTTTGAATAACTTGAATTTGCTCTTACTAGCACAACCTTAAATTTAAACGCTGTATGTTCAAATGGGTTTCAATATCTGTTTATAGAGAAGGAGTTTGTTGTATTTGGATAATTTGGAAATGCTCTCTAATAGCACTGCCCAACAATGGAAATGTTTCTTGCTCAAAAATAAGTGATTTTTATGTAATTCCACATGCTGAATTGAAAAATCACCATAAAAATTACCAATTAGTTATGTTTTGGAGATACAGCGATATTTTATATTCTCTATAGTCTACATTTTTAATTTGGGGAAAATTTGTTTTTTAATATTGTTTTAAATGACACCTGTCAACTGTTAAAATACAATAGTAATCTAGCTGTGCGTAGGTTATAAACGTAAACGCTATTGCTGTGACGGTAAATTTCATATCATTTCTGTTCGTAATTAGTGCAAAATTTATTGTTTTGGAGTGTTTTTAAAGAGTAAAATTTGTTGCATCAACATGCCACAAGAAATGTGTAAATTCGGTGAACACTTTTTGTTACATTTGTGGTGGACTAACGTTTTGTGACAGAAACGCAATTTGACACCTCTTGTGAAGACTGCCTACCAACATTATTTTGGTATGAAGGTAGGGTCCAGAATAAGTCATGGATTCCACATATATGTTGCAACTCATGTTCAGTTTTATTACGAGAATAGCTAAAAAATAAAAAAACGATCAATGGTTTTTGCTGTGCCTATGATTTGGCTGGAGCCTACAAACCATTCAAATGACAATCTTCTATCTGCTATTAGACCTATTCCACATTCAGACAGTTTACCAGTTCCTACTCCACCCCAAAATTATGAGTTTAAAGTAGAAAATAAAGACAGTGTGGAAGAAGGTAAAGAACCCAACAAGCCTTCAAATCCCATGATCCTGATTACGAAGAAAAAGATGACCAACCGCATAGATTGAGCCACTCAGAGTTGAGTGATCTCATTCGAGACTTTGACTTGTCATAGGAGAGGCAAAACTTCTAGGGTCAAGGTTACAGTAATGGAATCTTCTTCAACATGTCAGAACCTCTAAGTACAGACACCGTCAACGGAATCCACTTTTTTTGAAAATAAAAAACAGTTTTGTTTTCGCTGTGACATTAATGGTTTGATGAAAAGTTTGAATTTGAATCGTCATCCAACTGAATGGAGGTTATTCATAGATTCTTCCAAGCTTAGTTTGAAATCTGTATTGCTTCACAACGGCAACCGTCTTTCTTCTATTCCCGTTGGTCAAACAGTTCACATAAAGGAGACTTATGCAAATATGACAGCCTTCCTCGACTTAATCAAATATGCTAAACATAAAAGAAAAATCTGTGACGATCTAAAAGTCATTGTTGTATTCTTAGGAATGCACTTAGGAACACTAAATATCGTTGCTGTTTATGTGTGTGGGACAGTAGAGATAGGAAATCACATTATATTCAAACAGATTGACCTGCAAGAAATCTTAACTCTAGTGAGAAAAATGTCGTTGCTGTGCCTCTCGTGGATCCAAAAGACGTTCTTCTTCTACCCCTACATATCAAGCTGGATTTAATCAAAAATTTTGCCAAAGTCATGAACCGAGAAGCCCAGGCTTCTAAATATTTGAGAGAAAAATTTCCTAGATTAAGCGATGGAAGGCATTTTTGTTTGGTCATAAATACGTCAACTCGTAAAGGATCCTGTGTTCGACCTAGTTTTGGAAGGGAAAGAAAAGGAAGCTTGGGAAGCTCTCAAGAGACTTATGCATAGATTTTTAGGGAACAAAAGAGATGATAACTACACTCAGTTAGTGACAGTACTTCTACCAAAATACCATCAACTCGGACGCAATATGTTCCTAAAAATCCATTTTCTCCACTCCCATTTCGATTTTTTCCCAGTTGTGGAGCTGTCAGTAACGAGCACGGAAAAAGGCTCCATCAGAATATTTCTGTGATAGAACGAAGATATCAGGCCCGCTGGAATGAAGCAAGGCTTGCGAATTACTGCTGGTTTTTGTGTAGGGATGCTCCAGAACTCACAAAAGAAAAGCCAAAAGACCGCGATCTCTTGAAGCCGCCAATTAATTGATTCTCTATAGATCCAACCACCTGGTATGCAAGTTACTTGTAGGTAGGGGACGCAGTGCGAAGCTTTTGGTAAAAATCGGCCGAGTCGTTTGGTCGCAAGGTCGCAAAATCGGTCTCAAAACGGTCGCAAATCTAAACGGTTGAAGATAAAAAAAATTTATGAGAATAAAAATGATTTGTTATCATGAGATAAATATGAATTTAAAATAAAAGTTCGTAAAATAGGAACTCGAAAAAAAATTGAAGCTCAGGATTTTTAATATACCGGGTGTTCATAAAATGTTTCGGGAAATTTAAATTACCGGATAGATCAGACCGAGACGAACAAAAAATTACAATGAAATTTTTTGATCCGAGGTCAAATAAATAAGGACGGGGGGAAGCGCTTGGCCGCTAGGAGGGAGCACGAAGGCGATAATGGGTAAGGCTGTGCGGCCGAGTTCGCACGGCTATCTTCAGTGACGTAGCAAAATTTTAAGTAGTCAATTATTGTCTTGTACTGTTTATTTTAATCAGCTTTCGAGTGTTGGAGTCGCGCCTCGTCCTTTTTTAAAATAACAAGTTCCGGGACGAGAGCAGCGCAGGGCCGAGACGATGGACCCGATATAATATGTAATAATAGGATAAGGAAAGTCGTGTGATGTTCACACCAGATTTTTTTATATTATGTACCAAGCTTTTCTTGATTCTCTTTGATGTAAACTTTTCAGCAAAATTTTCTCTTTGAGGGTCATACCTAAATACTAATATGAATTAGTTTGAATGATCTGGATGTCTCCTATATTGGTAGGTAGATATTGATTATTAGTTATTTGAGACGAAAAGATTTCTTTTACTGGACTTAACGCACCATCTTTTGGTTCAAGCAGAAATCTTGTAAATGAACGTTAAATTCTTAGTCATTAGTAAAGGTGACGATCGTGCCAATTAAAGTCCAAAACAAAATTATGATTTTGAAAATGAAGAAGTACATATAGAGTACTGAAAATAATTTTGAAAGGATATGAAATTAAAGGTGTATTAAAAAACATTTCTTATACCTTGTGTGCAATATACAACATGCTGATTAACAACTTGATAGGTAAGAAGCACGAGTATAGAAGAAAAAGTGGTGCCATAAGAATTTAATAAAAAAGATGAATATTAACATTATTCAGAAAATAAAAAGGACAATGGAGGTACAAAATTGTTATTTATGAATACACAGTAAAGTACTTTGTACAAAGCAACAATATCTGGAGGTCGTGACTATTAAATTTTATTATTTCAATTATTGGAATATTCTAATGATTCAAGTTATTTTGATTATTTGGAATTTTATAGTTTTAAATTTTAGTCATTGTGTTTTCGAATATTTAAATTATTCAGATACAAATTATTACATTTAGAGTTTGCACATGCAAAATAAATTTTGCCTTGTAGGTATGTATTTCAAATGTATTTTATTGATATCACTATTGATATATTTTTTAGACTATTGCCTTGTCGCCTCTACGTACTAAAATTCCTCGTTCTATTATCTCTTACTAAGTGACGATAACGCGATAGTCGATAAACATTGTTACACTTCACAGAAATCTATCAAAGGTTTTTAGGTAATGCAAAATAAGGTTACAAAATTTAATTTTAGAAAGTGAACAAACTAAAAGGAAAGAGCAACATTTTTTTAATTATACTGAATATTGTAAAGTTATGTAGACATAATAAGATGACGGAAATAAATGTGTATAAGGACGTGTGAGTTTAGATCTTAAAATATTGGTGTTTTTCTAAGTGTATTTTTTTTAAAGCAAACCTTCTGTTAAATCACTTAAATGTTGATGCAATCATACAGTTTAAATATTTATATAAATGTAAGTAACTTTACGGTATACATAAAACCTTTCAATTACGGTTTTGTATGTATTATTTACTGGAAGATGCTTATAGAATAACTTAAAAGCTACTATAAAAAATAATCTGATATCAGTGCGACATTTTATATCGAATCTAATTTAGAAATCTGAGTATCTAAATTGTTTCACCTATCCGACTGATTAACAAATAATCGAAATATACTTAAAGTTTAACGCTGTGTTTTGCATTAAAAATGCGATCCTTAAAATATTCTATCAACTATATTCTCTCCTGCTACGAAGATCTTCCAATAGCCACAAAGCTACCTAAATAACCTACAACAATGGCTGGCAAAATAAAAAATAAAAGTAAATCAGAACAAATCAGCACATATTACATTCACTCTCCGCAAAGAATTATAACGTACAGTCACAATAGAAAACGTACAGATACCACAAACGCAAACGGTAAGATATTTAGGATTACACTTATTGTTAGATACTAAACTGACTTGGAAACAACATATGACAAAAAAACAGAAAACAAATAGAGGTTAAAACAAGAGAACTATAGTGGCTGATAGGAAGAAAATCACGGCTATTTATGGACAACAAAATCCTGATATACAAAGCAGTCATCAAACCAATATGGATTTATGGACTAGAACTATGGATGCCTCCAAATCAAATATAGAAGTTATTCAAAGAGGTCAACAAAGATACTCCGTCAACTTTTAGACGCTCCCTGGTATGTAACAAACCATACACTACATACTGACTTACATGTTTCAACAGTACAAGAACATATCCGTAAAAAACCCATCAAGCACCATGTCATCTTAGACAACCATCCTAATCCCTAATGGAACAACTTTTAGAACCAGTAATCAACAGAAGACTTAAAAAGCTGTGGCCAAGTGAACTAATTTAAGTTATTATATCCATGCTTATTTAAGTTTACACAAGTAATATCATTGGACATTTTCCTGATCATGTTATTTGCCACTAGTCCATCTAGCAGCTGTCAGCACTTTAACTCATAGAATTATGTATTAAATAAATTTAAAAAATATTTTTATTCAGTTTTTATTAGCCAACATAGTATAACAATAATTTTATAAACTAATTTTAAGTATAAATAATTAAAAGCTTTAAGAGATAGGCACTCACTGTTGGCACCACTATTTTAAAGTCTGTTGCCCATTTTTATCAGAGCAGTTCTGGTTGTAGGTTCTTCGAGTATTGGGTTAACTATCGCGTTAGGATGAATTGTTAGTCTCACAATATTTTACTGGTTTTGTTTGGAGAACTTCCGTCATATATGAAATCTTTAAGTATGTGCCTCAGGTCAGGTTAGACACAAACTATGAGCCATCAGAGATCACGCTAAACTGGAAATCTTAAATCTTTAATAATAGAATGCAAATAAGGTGTGTGTCTCAATATGGCAAACTAAGCATAAACTAGCGTTGTTATGGCAACAACAAACACAAACATAAACAAACATATGCGTAATTGCAAACGATATTTTGTTATTGTGCGCAATAATATTTATTACTACAGTTAAGCAAATAAGTTACTCTTAAGCGTTTTAATAAATAAAAAGTTAAATTTTTGGAAAATTTTCAAAATTAAAATAAAAATAGCCATTATATAGCTCTTAATATTTGTTACTACAAATGTGCAATTTAGAGCAACTTGAGCGTCAAAAAGCTGCAAATGGAGACGTAGACGAGAACAATTAAATCAAGAAAAAAGAAGTACGCAAAGAGAAAGAAATACATCAGCACGCACGACGCCAATAAAACACAAGAAATAATCCCACTGCTTATCAAATTACAAGACAACAAACTAATGTGACTCCGCATTATTTTGGCGTAACGAACTTCAAATGTAACTTTTGTAATGCTTTATTTTGGAAGCAAGAAAAGCTAACTAATTCTACACTTTCAAATCCACAATTTTCTCGGTGTTGTCAAAAAGGGAAATAAAATTGCCACCACTTTCAGAACTACCAGAATTGCTTAAAATTGGCCGATTTCGCAAGATAATCAAGGCAAATCATTTAGAAAAAACATTAGAGCGTACAACTCAATTATGGCTTTTGCTTCTTTAGGAGCTAAAGAAGAAGAATTTGATTGTGGAATTGCAAATTATAAGATTCACGGATCTGCTTTTCATGCAATCTTCTTTGCTCCTGATCCATCCATCCAATGGCGCTAGCCCGATTGCCTTGTCCTGCATCTTCCCATCCGTCTCTGTTGCCGCTCTCTTCAGTTTTTAACTTTCAGTATGTCGTCTGCATCTCTGGCAACCTCCTCCTGCCACCTCTTCCGGGGTTTTCCCACTGGCCTTCGTCCTTCCATCCTTGATAGCAGTACTCTTTGTGGTACTCTTTTGTCATTCATCCTCACGACGTGTCCTGCCCACTTTAGTCTCAGTATCTTTACGAAATCAGATATGGGTAATTCTCTGTACTCTTGGTATATTTCATGGTTGTATCTGCACCTCCAGTTTCCATTATCTTCTTTTGGCCCGAAAATTCCTCTTAGTATCTTTCTTTCGAATGCATCGATGTAGTTTGCCATTTTTTGTGTCATTACCCATACTTCACATCCGTAAGTTATTACTGTTCTTATTATGCTTTTGTAAATTCTGACTTTATTGTTTTTGTGCACATCATGGGACTTAAATATGTTCAGCATGGCATAGTATGCTTTGTTCGCTTGACCGACCCTTCTTCTAATTTTCGTTTCTTCATTTTCATCTTTTGCTATGTTTACTCCTAGGTATATAAAGTCTTGGACCCTTTCAATATTGTCATCACCTATTGTAACGTTTTGTAGTATTATTCTTGAGCGTGTTTGTGTTAGAGTTTTAGTTTTGTCTACATTTACTCTTAGCCCCACTTCCGTTGCTTGTTTTTCTAGGTATGTGTAAATTTCTTTTGTTTCCATCATTGATTTCCCCATTATGTTAATATCATCGGCGTACGCTGCAAGTTGTGTTGATTTGTTGATCAGAATGTTGTGGGGGTTAATTGACATTTTCCGTATGGCACATTCTAAGGCAATATCGAATAATGTAGGGGCCATTCCAACGCCTTGTTTTAATCCTTTGGTTATTTCGAACGGGTCAGTCAGTTGATTTTGTATGTTAACGTATGCCGTGGTCTCTGTCATTGTTGCTTTTATTAGTCTGATCAGTTTTCTTGGGATTCCAAATTCATTCATGATGGCGTATAATTTGTCTCTTTTTATTGACTCGTAGGCTTGACGAAAATCAACGAATATTTGGTGGACGTCAACGTCAAATTCCCAGGTTCTTCTTAGGGATTCTTTAACACTAAACAATTGATCAATGGTAGATCTACCTTGTCTGAAGCCTTCTTGGTATTCCCCTGTAATATCTTGTGTATAATTAAGTAGTCTCTTGTTCAGTATGTGCGTAAATATTTTATACGCTGTGCATAACAGTGAAATGCCTCGGTAGTTTTTACATACTAGTTTGTCGCCTTTCTTGTATATTGGTATGATTACGCTGTTCTTCCAGTCTTGTGGCATTTCTTCTTCATTCCAAACTTTAGTTATCAGCTCATGGAGCTGCTTGGTTAGCTTTTCTCCTGCCACTTTATACAGTTCAACGGGGATTTCATCAAATCCAGGTGCTTTGTTGTTTTTTTGTGATTGGATAGCTTGTATGATTTCATCGTATGTGGGAGGATCCAAGGGGATGTCGTCTTGTTGTGCTTCTTGAGTTGTTTCTATGTTATCATGTTCTCCAAGAAGTTCCTGAAAGTATTCTTGCTATGTTTGTTTGATGTTTGATATATCTGAGTTTACATGTCCATTCTTGTCTCTCATTAGTGTAGTTTGTGGTTTGAATCCTTCTCTCAGCTTCTTTATGTATGCATACGCGTTTCTAGTGTTGTTATCTTTAAAATATTTTTCCATTTCTATCACTTGGTTATTCATCCATTGTCGTTTTCTTTTTGCATGTCTTATCTGCCTTTTTCCTTGCCTCTGAGAATGCCTCTTTCCTTTCACGTGTTTCTTTGCTGTACGTACTTCCTGTGTGATTCATTTCTTTTGTTTATAACGTCCTGGCATTCTGCATCGAACCATGCCTCTTTTCGTTGATGTTTCTGATGCCCCAATGTTCTCTCTGCTATTTTCTTAGTTATTGTCTTAATTCTATTCCACTGTTTTTTAATTTCTGTTTCTTCCCCATTGTCTTGTTGATCGATGTTTTCTATTTGTTAGTTTACTTCTTCCTCGTATTGCTTCGTTGTTTCTGGGTCTTTAAGTTTTTCAATATCTAGTTTTTTTGTACGTTCAAGTTTTTGTGCTCTTTGTCTATTAATTTTGCATCTGTATTTAGCTTGCACTAGGAAGTGGTCTGACTCGCATGATGCTCCTCTTCTTGATCGGACATCTAGGATACTTGTTGCTCCTCTCTTTTCTATCAGTAAGTGGTCTATTTGGTTGGTTGTTGCTCCATCGGGCGAGACCCATGTTCTCTTATGGATATCTTTATGTGGGAAACATGTAGAACTGATAATCATATTTCTAGTACACGCGAAGTCTATCAGCATTTCTCCATTTTCATTTGATTTTGTGTGAAGACTATGTTTTCCTATTGTACCTAGATATTCATTTTCTTTGCCTATTTGGGCGTATTATTTTTATATCATTTTTTGGGGTACTATCATACACCTGTTCTAGTTGTTGGTAGAAGGTTTCCCTGATTTCTCTGTTTTTTTCTTCCGTAGGGAAGTGTACATTTATGAGTGATACATTAAAGAATTTTGTTTTAATTCGGAGTCTACAGATCTTTTCATTGACTGGTGTGAAATCTAGTATGTTAGGTTTGAACACTTTGTCGACAATAAAAGCTACTCCGAATTCTTTATCCCCCCTTGGTTTACCACTATATAATATAGTGCGTGTTTTCGTGTCTTTGATCCCTTGGTTGATCCATCTGGTTTCCTGTACTCCTGTGATTTTGATGTTGTACCTTTTTATTTCATTAAGTAGATCTATTTGGGCGCCCGGTTCCATATTCCGTTGCCTGAGTCGTTTCCAATGTATCAGTCCGTTCATCCGAGGCTTCTGCATAGGTTTCAGAACAGGTGTACCTAGTGGTGCGTTTTACGGTTAGATGTTGTTAGCCCTTAGTCCAACCCCCTTTTCGGAGGACCATTTCTCCCGCTCTCGTCAGCCCTGACCCCATCTTCCACCGAGGTGTCCGCTGATGGTCAACCAAAATATGGTCAGATTTACTTTTACTACACCTATCATGAAATTGACAATCGATTGTCTTCAATAATTTGCACAGAAATATAATTGAATTTTCACAAACAATTATGCACAATTATAGTCCTTATTATTCCTTTTTCAAAATACAAGTAGATCAAATTAATTCAATGGGAATTGCCGATTTTCAAAATTTAAATATGAAAACCGTTTTAAAAGGAAATGTTAACAATGTAGCAATAATATTATCAGGCGATGGAAGCGAAATCAATCAAAGAGTTATTGCAATCTCTTAAACCATGCAGAATTGCGGAAACAGTTTAAAAATGATTTTTCTGAAGATATCTCTAGAGCCTATGTTCAGCGACGTCGACAGAATGTGTCCCGAGTTTGCTTATAAAAAAACTTTAAAAGAAATTGAAAGACTTTTGCGACAAAATAATCAATCTTTAAATGATTTTCGAAATATGCCAACAATGATGATCTTTCGTCACAACCTTTAATGATTCAAGGTGAGCTATCTGTTAACATTGAAAATTTAAGGCAACAAGTTTTGGAAATAGAAAACAGATTAAAATCTGAGCAACCAGTTATTTATAACAAAATAACAACAGCAGTTTTTACAAATCAGTCTAAAATTTACTTCATTGATGCACCAGGAGAAACAGAAAAGACCTTTTTATTTAATGCAATTCTAAAAAAGGTGCGCTCAAGTAATATTATTGCATTAGCAGTCGCTTCATCTGGAACAACTGCTTTGTTATTAGATCAAGTAGAACAGCGCATTCCATATTTAAAATTCCTTTGAATTCCAATGAAACGTCAACATGTCCAATTAGCAGACAATCGGATTTAGCGGAGTTGATCAAGCAAACAGCTATGATGGAAAAATTGGTGTATGAATGTGTGGATCGAACATTTAAAGTTATAATGTAAAATATCTTGCCTTTTGGAAAAAAGTTGTTTTATTTGGAGGCGATTTCAGACAAATATTGCCTGTTCAAAAACATAGAAATAGAGCAAATATTGTCTTATCTACTATGAAATATGCTAATTTTTGGCAGTTTGTTAATATAAGACCATTAAAAGTTAATAAGGGAGTTTAGCAAAGAAAAGGCAATTTTTCAGAACATTTGCTTCAAATTGGAGAAGACAGATCTGCTGATATTGCAGAATTTATTATTCAGCCAAATGATTTGAATACATTGATTCAACATATTTATCCATTTGACCAACCTGAACGTTTTGACTTAACAAAACGGTGTATTTTAAAACCTTTAAATGATGACGTTGATAAAATAAACGATTTGATAATTGATAGATTAGAGGGGATGCTGTAATTTATTTACCATATAGCAAAGATAGAATATGACGTACGAGTGTAGGCCAAAATTTTGTGTGGACAGAAATTGGAAATATTGTAATTTACTTACTTGTCTCTGTAGAAAATGCAAAAATCACCAATAGATAAGAATTTACTGGACAAATAGCACAAACCTATGTCTATTACACCAGACCGTCATATTAAGCAAAAAAACGAGAAGTTTTTCATTTACATCACAACATGTATATAAAACTTTAAGATGCAAAACGAAAACTGCCATATATAAATTCGGAGAAAACCTAAATTTTTGTAAAAATCTTCACATAGAAATTAAAGAGAACATAATGGAGTGTAGTATTAGAAAATAGCAATAAAAATAGAGGGTGTATGTACGATAGCTGTAAAACAGAATAATAAAACTATTGAAAAAAAAGAGAGGGACAATTAGTTACTGTAGGTTTTAAGCTAATTTTATTATATAAATTTGATATTCTTTTTTCTGGTATAAAAGTGAGTGATGACTTTGAGTTTTCATCTTTCTTTAGTTTTAAATCTAAACTCCATATTCCCAAATATTGTCTTATCAGTGCTGGTTAATATTGGATCTTCTAATTAATAATTTAGGTTTCAGAGAAGTTTGGCGTTTCGGTAACTCTAATTCCTTTTCTACTCTGTATAACAGTTCCTCATTGATGTGAAAAATTTGGTAATAATGGATATATGAATGCCTAAATATTAAGTTTTACTTTCCCATGTATACAGCTATATGAGATTGTGTATAATATAAATTATTTGTTAAGCTGTTAAAGGTTACATCAGTAATGTAACGTTGTTAAAGAATTTCAATTAGCATACATATTATACATGACTTTAAGTGTGAAATGCTAACGTAGCGTATCGAACGATTTTAATAATCAACTAGCTGAATAATGTATAGATCTTTTAGACATGTTATAAGAGTAATAGTGTCTAATTAATAGCACAAAATGCACCATAATAATAAATTAGTTGTTAATGTTAAGGAACTAAGTCTTACCTTAAGTTGCTCAAATAAATTTCTGATCTCTTTCGGCACTAGTGTCACGGAGCTCAGGTACTTCGAAGTATAAGCGCGACATAAAGTGCAACTTTACAACTTAATAGATATGATAACAAAACGATGATAAAATCGTAAGGAGCGCGCGGGTCTAGAATTTTAAAGATTAGTGTTTTATCTATATAAACAACACGTAGTAATGATCACATTAAGGTGCAAATTAAATTACAGAAATGTGGCATACACAAAGTTAAACGGTGATATCGAAAATAAATTCAAATGGATAGATATAAACTTACATTTAAATTAATATTAAACTAAGATCTGAGTAAAGAAGTAAAAAATATGCAGAACTCAGTCTAAGGAATAAATTAGTGATTACTATGGAACAAAATGTTATGATTGAAGTTGAAGAAATTGAAAAAGTACAATAAACAAATATAAAGCTTGTAAAAAATAAGATACTAAAAAATAAAAATGAATTGAAAAAGGCTATTAAAAACACTAATAAAGTAAATGAAGAAGAAACAATATGTTAATCACATATTCCACCTTGAATACAGAATAGAGCGAAAAGCACATTCAACGATTTTACAAAACGGCATAAAAATGTAAATACCAAATTAATAGAGAGAATGGTACCATTTTAAATATTCTTACTAGAATGATCTCTAAAATGCCATAATAAACACCCCAACTTGCTATCTGGAACGGAAATGTAGTAGACATGGATAAGAAGTAAACACATTTTTAGTAAATCAAAGGGCTGCTGACATAATTTAAAATATAATTAAACACTTTGTCCGGACGAAAAGTACTTCCACAAAGCAAAAGAATTAGCCTAATATCGGAACGCAAAGTGTTTCTGGGAAGCGAACAAATGAACCTAATGCCGAGCCAACTGGCAATTGGGGGTGCAAGTCTGCTCACGCGATTTTTTCTAGGAGGAACCCCCCACGCGCACAATCACTGCCTCACGCCAGTCCAAGACAGTTCGCTGCCGCTACTCGAAAGCTTTCGAACTGGCCTTGCCGTTGGATAAAAGCCTTGGCCCTAATCGAACAACGCTTGCTGCTAAGCATAGGGTCTTGCCTAATCGTGAGCCACCTCTGACAACTACGTAACCGTGGCCTATAGCCCCCAAAACCTCTCCGTTGCCACCGACACCTCAGAAGAGGTCCGCCGAGAGACGCCGGGTACGGCTCCTGAAAAAGCTGTTCAGTAAATCTACATCCCCTGTAAAATCGGCAGCGGCGTCATCGACTGAAGAACGATTGCAGCGCGTCCTGCGAATACTATTTGGGCTACCACCGGATCGCAAGAACCAACCCTTAGCGTACGCCGACGCCACGGACACAACCCAACTTCCGACCCGGAGATGTGGTTCTCCCAAGTGGACGCACAATTCACCGTCAGTAGAATCACAAGCGACGACACTAAATACGGTTATGTAGCAGGGAATTTGGGGGCCGCCTACACCAACCCACCAACTACCAATAAGTACGACACACTCAAGCGGGAGCTTATATGACGCCTGAGCGCTACCCAGGAGTAGAAAACGCATCAGATGCTAGAGCTTGGCGACAAGAGACCATCGCAGTTCCTGCGCCATCTCCAACGCCTAACCGGTCTCCTTAATATCTTCTGCGGTTAATCTGGATCATACAACTGCCAACTAACCTACAGGCCATCCTGGATACCCAGGCCAAGGCACAGCTCGCCAAAATCGCCGAACTGGCCGACGCCTCGCCAACGCCTCAACACCTCAGATCCACGTGACAACAGTATCCCCGGCAGACGGCGTGATCCCCACCCTCGCTAACGAAATCGCACAACTCAGGGCTCGCTTCTAGGAATTTGCAAACGAACGAGGATCTAGACAACGATCCTGACCAAGATCACGGCCCCGTTGCCAGACACGACAGCGCAGTATAAATCGAGGACGAGACCAACGCACGTTCGACACCCGCTGGTATCATTTCAAATTCGGCCAGCACGCGTGGAACTGCCGACCACCGTCTAAAGAAGCAGCAGAACTGCCACAGGAAAACGCCAACAGCAGTCGGTAAGCGCGGTGACCGACGCGCGAGGGAACACACGCCGCCTTTTCGTGACAAATGAGAAAACTCGAACCCTATTCTTTATAGACACCGGCGCAGACGTATGCATATGTCAACACCGACTATGTAACCCGAAAAAGGAGCTCTTCACCTACCCTCTCTAAGCTGCCAACGGAACCGCGATCAAAACATACGTGACAAATAACCTGGCACTTAATTTTGGTCTACGCAAATATTTCATGTGGAGATTCGTCGTCGCAGACACTGACAAGCCCATCATAAGGGTAGACTTTCTATCGTTTTACGGCTTACTCGTAGACGTACGAAACCGGCGACTCCTGGATACTAATACAAGCCTAACGACACCTGGTCTATGGACTACAATTAGCGGCAGTATAAGCACCGTCCATGATAACGCGTCCTACGGCATACTCCTCAAGAAATTCCCGGAAAGAACCAAACCAGAAGGCGTACTAATGTTTCTGAAACCAGCACCATGCAACACATTCTGACTGCGAAAGGCCCGCTTACAAGCTGCCGCCTCCGGCGACTCTCGCCGTAAAGGAAGAGTTCCAGACTATAGTACAGCTTAGAATAGCCAGGCCATAAAACAGCCCATGGTCATCGCCTCTACACATGGTACAGAAGAAGAATACGGAATGCGACCGTGTGGGGATTACCGAAGCCTAAACGCCCGAACTATTCCAGGCACATACCCGGTCCCTCACATAGAAGACTTCGCACGGCAACTCCACGGCCGACCACGTTTTTCAACGATCGACTTGACAAAAGCGTACCACCAGATACCCGTAGCGCCGGAAGATATACCCAAAATAACCATAACTACGCTATTCGGATAGTTTGAGTTTCCGTATACGACATTTGGTTTAAGGAACGCGACTCAAACTTTTCAACGATTTATGGACGAAATAACACGGGATCTGCAATTCTGCTACGTATAGATCGACGTCATACTAGTAGCATCAAGAAACGAGGAAGAACATTTAGGGCACCTAAGGCAAACTCTTCGAGCGACTAAGAGACAACGGTCTCACTGTAAACCCGGTAAAGTGCACGTTTGGGGCAGATGAAATAAATACCTTTCCTAGGGTATCTCGTCACCGGAAAAGAAATTAAACCATTTCCTGAAAGAGTGAAGGTTATCCAGGAAATCTGCAAACCAAAAACAGCGAAGGGTCTTCGAAAACTATTGGGAGTGATAAACTACTATCGCCGCTTTATCCCGGACGATGCCGTAACACAGGCACCGCTACACGACCTATTGAAAGGAAACGTAAAAGGTAACCACCTCGTCAATTGAACGACGGAATCAGAAGAAGCCTATGAATCATGCAAACAACAGATAGCTGACGCGACGCTGCTGACACACCCAAATATCAACGGCATTATCGCTAAAATAGCAGACGTATCCGACTACACCGTCGAAGGAGCGATCCAATAGCACAACAACAACGAATGGGAACCCATCACGTTCTTCTCGAAGAAACTAACACCCGCCGAACAGAAAAATGCAACTTACGACATACAATTTATTGATTAGAATAAAATACATAACATTACAGGAAATGTTAAACTTACAATTGGCTGGTGCTCCGCCTTGCGGCACTACACCAGCACTACCACAAGCGTATTACAATTTTACGCAAAACCTGTATTTGTACAAAACTCAAATTTCTTAAATAACTATTGTGGCCGCAACCGCTGATGGCTCCGAGTCCTTCTAGCTTTTACAATATTACTCAAAGAAACAGACTAAATCTACCTTAACCTACGCCGCACATAGTGTCTGTTAATCAATTCAAAAGTTCGCATCCCGCACAACACTTGTTTTTTCCAACCCCCGCGCGCCCATCACAAGTTCGCGTCAACACGAATCTCGCGGACCGTTCCGCAAAACCCGCAAGAGCCGTCCACCATTCACGCACTTTCGAAAGTCCCTCAAGCTCCTCCCGCGTTCGTGGCCATCTCCAACCGCTGGTAATTAGGGTCCTCTCCGCCCTGGCCCTGGTCTCGTCCTCCGCGTTGCAGGTCAGCAGGACGTGCATGACGTCCTCGACCTCCCCACACGCGCATCTGTTTTGATCTTCCGCCAGCTTCCGGATTGGGACTAGGTATGACCGGAAGCTGCCATGCTCAGTAATAAACTGGACTGTGTGACGGTTAAAGCACTCCGCAGCTTGTCGACCGTGGGGATGAATATCCGTCCCGTCTCCGCTGCTTGCCATCTTTGCTCCCATCGCAACTTACGACAGAGAGCTACTGGCTATCTACCTTCTCATAAAACAATACAAACACTTATTAGAAGGTAGACAATTCAAGATGTACACCGATCACAGGTCCCTGACATTTGCCTTTCATCAAAAACCAAACAAATTTACGTCACGATAATTCCGATACCTCAATTTCATAGGGCAATACTCAACAGACATACAACATATTGCAGGGAAAGAAAATATAAACACTCTGAAGACTCAACAAAGTAACAAAAGGATAGATTTTTAAACCCTTGGGGTGAACCAAGAGTTCTACCAAGAATTAGAACGGCACCTACACGAGGAAGACACAGGCTTGCAGCTAAGAAAATTACAAACACCAGACGAAAACAACGTGTACTACGATGTATCCAAAGACACGGCGTGACCATTCCTGACTAGCAGATTTTGGAAGCAAGCTTTCGATAGCTTACACCAATTATCGCACCCAGGAATGAGGGAACCACGAAACTGGTCTCCGAAGGATTTGTTTGGCCGATCATGAAAAAAGACTGCAAGAACTGGGCCAAGCAATGCACAAGCTGCCAAAAAACAAAAATCACGCGGCACAATACGCCGCCACCAGGACGTCGAAGAGATTCAACCACATTTACGTCGACATCGACGGCCCACTACCAATATCGAAAAATTACAGATACATCTTAACGTGTGTGGATAGATACACACCGAAAGCATACCCCTTAAAAATATCGAAGTTGAAACCATAACGAAGGAATTCTTCAATCAGTATATTTGCGATTCGAAACCCTAACATACGTCACAACAGATCAAGGACGACAATTCGAGTCCGCTTGTTCCGACGACTCCAAGAACTAGCTGGATTCAAACGACTACGAACAACCGAATATCACCCTCGAGCGAACGGACTTGTGGAACGCTTCCACAGACAGTTCAAAACAGCACTCATGTGCCACGAGTCGGAAAAGTGGATCACGGCATTTCTGATAGTGCGATAGTGGCGGAAATGATATACGGAGGCACCATCAGGCTAACAGGACAATTCCTCGAGGAACAAACAACAGCATACATAGAACCAGCAGAGTACGTCGCAACACTGCAAAACAGAATCAACGCCATGAAATCAACGCCGAGGTCCAACCACAGCACCAAGAATTTTATTTTCCAAAAACTAGAAACTGTAACGCACATATTCCTACTTAACGACGCCACCAAACCAGCCGTACAACCACCATATAAAAGATCCTACCAGGTACTTTCAAGACCGGCCCGGAACTCCATCATCTTAAAAAAGGAAACACAAATGACAGTCTCAGGCGAAAGAGTTAAACTGGCGTACATTAAGACACACATCGAAACAGACGGGCAAGCCCAAGGCGACAGCAAAAAAAACGAAACAGGAAGAACAAACCACCCGATAAGGCAAAATCAGCCTCCCCTCGGTCCGTTTCCAAGTACCAACGACTCCGTTTTTGGGAAGGGGGTAATGTCGGGACGCAAAGTACTTCCACGAAACAAAATAATTAGACTAATATCGGAGGGCAAAATGTTTCCGCGAAGCGAACAAATTAGCGTAATGCCGAGCCGAGAAGCATTCACCGTGCAAGTTTGCCCAATCACGCGATCTTTTCCAGGGGAAACCACCCCTCACGCACAATCCCTGAGGGATAAAAGCGTGCCTTACGCTAGTCCAAGACAGTTTGCTGACCCTATTTAAAAGCTTTTGAACTGGCCTTGTCGCTATCTAAAAACCTTGGTCTTTATCGAACGGTGCTTGCGCTAGGCCAATGACCTTGCCGAATCATAAGCCACCTTTAACAACTACGTGACCGTGGCCTATAGCCCCTAGTAGGATCAGCACCAACATCGTCCGATCGACACCTCCGAAAAAGTACTATCGGAACAAGTGGCGAGCCTACCGCCGGTGCCAGAACCGTAGTCCCCGTTGCCACCGACAAATCAGAAGAAGCCCGCCTAGGCACACCGGGCACGGCTCCTGAAAGAGCTGTTCAGTGAATCTCCATCGCCCGTAAAACCGGCAGCGGCGTCACCGACCGAAGAACGATTGCTGCGCGTCCTGCGAACACTGTTCGGGCCACCACCGGATCGCAAGAACTAACCCTTAGTGTACGCACACTACCTAACTGCCGTCTGGGACCTCAATTGTGGCCATAATAAACTATTGTTGTAATTAATGTAAAAAAGCATCTGTAAATAAAAACTATATGTAAGAAATATTCGTTGTACCGTCCCTACATAACTAGTGACTACCCGACATGGTTAGGCGCTTAAGTGCTCTAGGAACGCCGCTATGGCCACAAACCCCGAAAACACCAACGCATTACAAGTGCAAAACGCCGTTCTGTTCAACCGACCCGGAGATGTGGTTCTCCCAGGTGAAGGCATAATTCACCGTCCGTAGAATCACAAACACGGTTATGTGGCAGAGAACTTGGAGGCCACCTATGCCAGCGAGGTCCGCGACGTGCTGACCAATCCACCGGCCACCAATAAGTACGACACACTCAAGAGGGAGCTGATACGACGCCTAAGCGCCACCCAGGAGCAGAAAACGCGCCAGCTGCTAGAACGAGAGGAGCTTGGCGACAAGAGGCCATTTCAGTTCCTGCACCATCTTCAACGCCTAGCCGATTCTAACGTACTCGAAGATTTCCTGCAATCAATCTGGATTACACAACTGCCAACGAACCTACAGGCCCCCATAACATAAATCAGTAATTAAGAAAAAGCAATTTGAGAACTTTTGCAAAACACTTGATTACCGCTTTATCGTAGACAGTGATTATAATGCGAAACACAAGCCCCGAAGATTTAGATTGATTATTCCGAGAGGGCGAAAGCTCCATCAAACAATGAGAAATAACAGGCTGCAACATCTGTCTACTGGAGAACCTATATATTGGTCAACAGATAGAAGAAAAAATACCAAATCTTCTTAACTTTTGTGTAATCCAAGGTTAACTAAAAAACTGTTTTAATATGAAGAGTAACTTTGAATTATATTCCGATCACTCACCAATAATTTCAACGGCTGCTTACACTTTGCAGCAAAAAAGACTGATAATTGTATAGAAATTTGCTAGGCAGTATTGCCCCTAGAAACTCCAGAAGGTGTATATAAAGCAGTTAAATATTTAAATAAGTCCATCTAAGTAGTTGCGACTACTACTGATATAAAAGAAAACAAAGAACGTCCAGCTTTCATTAAGGAAAAGGTTAAAGAGACACAAATTACGAAAACGATGGCAAATTTCTAGATCACTAAAAGATTATCAAAAAAATAAGGCTATTCAAAAATGTGTCAGTCGCCTAAACCAAACCAAACCAAACGACTAGTTCTTGTGGAAAGCCACAGAAAAAAAATCGGACTCAAATACCCCTAAAACCGATTAGCAAGAGCGAAGAAACTTGGGAAAGAATTGAAGAAAAGTATATATTGTTGCGTAATATTCGGCCAAAGTTTTTGCGCAATATCTATTGTAAAGAGAATAAAATTTACTGATTACTACATGCCTTACTCCAAATGGAGCTATCAATCAAGTTCTTTAAGGTAAAAAAGACTCGAAGGACAAATAACTGTTCATGTCATTCTTAAACTAAACTATTATCTAGCATAACAGAAAAATATTAATTTTAAAGCTAGGAAAAATCCCAAAGGACCAAGCTTATACCACTCTATTTCCAGGGACGTTAAAAATATTTGAAAAATTGTTTTTATACAACTAAAACCTTTATTAGAAATTTTTTAATTTAGGAAAGTCAGTTCGGTCCGAGCATTGAATTTACCTGCGATATCGCCGCGCCCAAACCGTAGCCTTAATTATAACCCTTATTATAACAACTTGCCCTACGGGCAAACAAATTCAACACCATATCACCAAAATGAAATACCGCAATTCATACCAACACCTAACATGTTTTATTCACAACCTTTACCGCCACAACAACCACAGTATCAACCCCCATCTAGCTACAGTCAGCAACTCCCTGTAGAAGATTCAAACCAATTCACATACTACTCTACACAAGACTTTCCTGCAATTAATGAATGGCAAACTGCCAAAGATCAAAAAGGCTGAGAAGTGTAGAAGAGAATAATGCTCACTCAAGTCAACCCGATTCAAATACCTACTGGTTAAGCGAAAATCGATTCGCCACGCTTGGCGAGGACAGAGAAATGGAAACAAACACAGATTGTAATCAACACAAAATGGACCCAAAGCCGCCTCCAATTTTTATTGCAGGAGTAGAAAATATAAAACCTTTGGTCACCAAACTAGACAAAGTAGCCAAGGACAAATATCACTATAAAGCACCAAGTAGAGAGCAGGTTAAAATAGAACCGACCGACTCGCAGACATACACAAGCATTATTAAAATGTTGAACGATGAAAAAACCCAATATCACACCTATAAGCCTAAAAATGAGAAAAGCTTTAGAGTTCACTACTCAACTGGCGTTGCTAAAATAAAGCAAAGCATAGAGGCTTTGGGGCATCAACTAACAAATATTTGGAACGTTAAACAACAAGGAACGAATATCAGGCTGCCTATGTTTTTCGTAGATCTCAAACAACACAGTAATAACAAGAATATCTACAAAGTGAAATTATTAATGAATACTAGTGTGACATTTGAAGCACCACATGTGAAAAGAAATATACCTCAATGCATGAAATGTCAACAATATGGTCACACTAAAAATTTTTGTAACAAAAATCCACGCTGTGTTAAATGCATAGGTACCCACTTAACATCAGATTGTCCCAGAAAAATCAAGAATAGTGAAATTAAATGTGTCAACTGTAATGAGAATCATCCGGAAAACTATAGAGTCCATAAAAAATTACAACAAAAACTCTACCCGCAGTTGAGAAATCAAGCAGGACAACCTCGAGTTTTCAATACACGCTTTGTTCAACCTAACGTAATCTGTGCTCAACAAATGCATCAAAACCACCAACAGGCAGCTAATCCAACTCAGTCAGACCCAATCGTGCAGACTACCCCAACGAGTGACATAGTTGAACTGAAAAATATGATGAAAGATCTCATCAAACAAATGAGCACCATAATGAATCTTATTTCCATGCTCGTAAATAAAATGTCTTAATGGCTCAGTTACTTAAAATAGGTGTATGGAACTTCAACAGTCTATGCCTGCACGCACAAATAGTTCAACTATTCCTACAATTACATAACCTAGATATCATGTTAATATCCGAATCACATTTTACTCATCAAAGTTACTTAAAAATCCCATGATATCACATATATGATACCAAGCATCCTGGCGGAACTGCACATGGGGGAACAGCAGTCCTCATCCGAGAAGGAATCAAGCATCACGAACTACAACACTACTGCAAAGAAAATCTACAAGCGACTACTGTAGCTATAGAAGATATAGTAGGAACGATAAACATCTCAGCGGTATATTGCCCACCAAAGTATAACAACAAACAGCAAGACTTCGAAGATTATTTCAAAACTCTGGGAAACAAATTCATTTCTGCAGGTGACTAGAATACCAAACATCAACACTGGGGTTCAAGAATAACTCTACCGAAAGACAGACAAGTGTATGAAACCCTCCAAAGTCATAACCTCACTGCAATATCCACCGGACAGCCAACCTATTGGCCTACTGATAAGAATAAACTTTCAGATTTAATAAACTTTGGGGTAGTAAAAAGAAACTCAAGACAGAGGCATGCTTTGATCTCTCATACGATCACTCACCATTCATAATAACGCTTCACTCACACATTCTAGAAAAACAGAAACAACCCACATTACACAGCAAGCAAACGAACTGGGAAGTATTCAAAACAACTTTAGACACTCTAATTACTTTAAATATACCACTGAAGACACCAGAAGACCTGGACTTAGCACCGATCTCACCACCTCAATACAAAAAGCGGCTTGGACTGCTACACCAGATCAACATCATTCTGCTGTTGAAGAAAAAATCCCAATTATAGTAAAAGAAAAAAATCGTGAAAGAAGAAAACTTAGGAAAAGGTGGCAACTCACAAGAAGCGAAGACGATAAGAAAAACTTTAATAACGCAGCAAAGGACCTGGAAAATGTATTACTATAAATTAACAATGAAGCTATTAGCGAATACCTCAGTAATCTAACAGCTACAGAAGCTACAGATTACTCGCTCTGGAAAACAACCAAAAATCTGAAAAGGCCAAAAACATCCACCCCACCGCTCTTAGATCCAAATAATCAATGGGCTAGAAGTGCCAAAGAAAAGGCCGCAACATTTGCTAGCCATTTAAACCGCATGAAATAGATGCAGTAGAGAATGAAACTGCAGTTAGAGAATTTCTTCCTGCACCTTATCAACTGGATCTCCCAATAGATAAAATTTCAGTTTCTGAAATCCAAGATACATTCAGGCACACAAACCCCAGCAAAGCTCCGGGCTTTGACTTGATTACCGGAAAGGTACTTCAAGAACTCACAACTAAAGCGTACAAAGCCATACAGCAAATATTCAACGCAGTATTGAGACTTGGTTACTTCCCCACTACATGCAAAGTGGCACAAATCATAATGTTGCCAAAACCTGTTAAGAATCCCAAAGAACCGGCGTCCTATCGCCCAATAAGCTTATTGCCAGTCATTTCATAAGTTTTCGAAAAACTCTTCTTAAAACGGTTAAAACCAATTTTAGATGAAAACAGCCTTATTCCTGATCACCAGTTCGGGTTTAGAAGTCACTACGGTACTATTGAGCAAATACATAGGCTTGTCAATATAATAAACACTATATTTGAAGGTCAAATGTACTGCTCTTCGGCATTTCTAGATATTAGCCAGGCTTTTGATAAAGTCTGGCACGAAGGTCTTATGTACAAACTTAAAGCATGTCTCCCATCCAACTTTGTGATTGTACTACAATCATACCTAACCCACAGACACTTTTTCGTAAGGTATCAAGACGAACACAGCGAACTATTCCCAATCCAGTCAGGCGTGTCACAGGGTAGTATCTTGGGACCTGTCTTATACACGATATATGCGGCTGACCTTCCAACGAGTAACGGTACTGCAGTTGCTACATATGCGGACGATACCGCAGTGCTAGCAGTACACTCCGACCCAACAATCGCATCCCAACATCTCCAGGACCACTTAAACCTCATACAAACTTGGCTCACTGACTGGAAAATCCAAGTTAATGAACATAAATCAGTACACGTGACATACACTCTAAATAGAGACACGTGTCCTCCGGTAGTGCTAAACGGTCATCAGTTGAACCAGGCAGACGACATAAAATATTTGGGTATGCATTTGGACAGACGCCCAACGTGGAAAAAACTTATTTTCATGAAACGAAAGCAACTTGGCCTGAAATTTAGACAAATGTATTGGCTGATCGGTAGAAGGTCGCAGTTAACCATGGACAATAAATTGTTACTCTACAATGTAATCCTCAAACCCATCTGGACGTATGGGATACAACTGTGGGGTTGTCCAAGTAACTCTAATCTGGCAATCTTACAACGGTTTCAGAATAAAATCTTACGAACAATAGTTGATGCTCCCTGGTATGTTCCCAACACAACAATTGCAAACGATTTACAAGTGTCATCAATTAAAGACGAAATCAAACGGTTTAGTGAAACGTACAGTGCCAGATCTAAAGTCCACCCTAATGTGCTCGCGCGTGATTTATTTACAAATGCTATTGGTGAAGTGCGTAGGCTTAAGAGATTCAAACCAAATGACCTAATAGACAGATTTAATTAGGATTAGCATATCTACAGACACCTACTGTCTGTTGTCATATTGTCTTACTTAAGATATTTTTAAAGGAGTAACTTCGCTGGAGGTTATCTCCTGCATGTCATTAATGTAATCTGTCACTCTCTACATATTAATTACTTATTGCCCATCGGACAGATTGTAAGGGAAGTTACATTACTATTGTAGAAGTTCACCGGACTGTTAGCAAATTAGGCAAGACTTTGAGATTAGGAAATACTGTTTAGCAGCATATTTATTATTTTATTATTACTTTTATCAACATGTCTGTTTTATCTTTCTTTTTCTTGTCCCTTTAACTTATGTTTGGACTACCTCCTTACTTATTTCACATTCTTTATTCTTACTTGTTTTTATTTAATTCTTTATTTTTATTAGAAAACTATTATTTTACCTTTTTAAAGAAATGTAATACTCACATAAAAGTACTTTATAATATTTCGAACAGTTACAATATTCGTAACACAATAATTCATTATACATATAATTAATAAACTTACAATTATTTTAATTGATTATCTTCTTTACGTCTAACCACACGTCACTTTTGGTGGTCAAAATACTACTGCTACTATCGAATGCAATGGGCGTTGGCGTTTTAGAGCTGAGCGTGAATTCATAATGCTTTAAAAGAACGACTAGGGCAATTTTGATTTGCAGCATTGCGAAACGTAGTCCTGTAAATAATTTGAGATTATAAACAAGTTTGTACGAAAGTGTATGATTTACTTAAGGCTAATTTAATAATAATTAGCCATTTGTTCAAAGCCGTGGTAGAATTATGTAACACTCTATTTTGTAAATTGTAAGTACTTATTTAACTATTTTTACATCTAAAAAGAAGTGGCGTTTAAGGAGACCATCTGCGCTTCGTACGGACTGTTGGTGGCAATAACACATCACACTAGCGATAGCGCAGCTACTAAGCGAATGGAAAGAACTGTACTAAAAGAAATAAATTTAAGGAACCGAATAATAAATAACCTAGCTTATCATGCAAACATATAAACAAAAAAAGAAGATTGAAAGAAGAAAAGTTTAATAAAGACCTTTGAAAAAGTACCAAAAGAATACAAACCGTACGATAAAAATAGAAACTTTTAACAAAGAAAAACTAAATTAACTACTAGTAGTAGCGAAAAAACTAAACCTTAATTAAATAAATTAAACAAGTCAAACAGAACTAACATGAGTAAGCAAAAAAAAATGGCATAACTAAAGGCATAAAATAATAATCTAAGAGATAAAATCATATAATTTAAAAAAAAACTAAAATATGGTAAACCACTGTGATGAAGAAAGAAGTAACAAAAGTACAGGTAAAAAGAATATGCAAACTTTGAATGCAACCTAACTTTGTTAAAGTTTAAAAAATACAATAATATAACGATTACAAAGAATAAGATAGGGATATTAAAAACATTAAAATAAGTATTAATCTAATCATAAACAACCAAAACCAAAAGGTAGGATTAGATTTAAGCAGAAAATAAACATATACAAAATTCAAACACACTGATAACGACAACCTGGCTGAGATCAACTGGGTGCGCGGCAACACAATAAACGTAAGCACTATAGGCGCAAATTCAAATAACAAATAGAGCCATATTAAGGAAAAATTTCATTAAAAGAATATGCAAAAACATTCCAAGTGTATAAGGCATTAAAAAGAAAACAGAATGGAAAAAATACAGAAGGTACTTGAACGAATTGAAAATAAACTATTAGAAATGGGTAACAAACTAGAGGAAGTAACCCCAGAAAACAGAAAAATAAAAACAAAAAACAAACAGCCAAAAGAAAAAATATCAAAACAAGACTAAAAAATTGACTGCATTAGAATGAAAAATTTGATAATCAAAGGAATATCCGAAGAAAAAAAAGAGGAAGAGATAATAACCATAGGAAAAGTAGAAACGGTATTGGATAAAATGGGGATAAAAGTAGATATGGAAAACGATGTGGAAGAAATTAGGAGAATCGGGAGATATAACAAAAACAGGCAAGGCAAATATTACTAAAACTAATGGAAACCAACAAGAAATACGAAATAAGAAATACAAAGAAATTAAAAGGAACAAATGTGTAGATCGTCAAAGACTATTCAAAAGAGATACTAGAAGAATGGAAACAATTAATACCGGAACTGAAGGAGGCGAGAGGAAAAGGCCGAAAAGCATACCTAAATTACAACAAATTAATAGTAAACGACAAAATATACAAAGTGAAGAATTGGATGAAACAGACGCCAGAGTAAACCAAAAAAAAAGTACCAAAGGAGGAAACATATAGCAACAGAAAAAACAAAAGGAAGACAAGCGTAAGATACTCAGAATCACGCTCCTTAGAGGATCAATTGAAAAAAAAATTAACAAAAACATGCAAAACAAGTAACTAAAGAAAAAGGGAATAAAAGAAAAAGAATATAACGTTATTAACTGGGAAAGAACTAGAATTAATGGGAGAAATGGAAAACAGAAAAATAGATTTAATAAGAATAAGTGAAACAAAATACAAGGAAGAGGACACAATAATAACTGAAAGATATAGCCTCTACTATTCAGAAGAGCCACAAGACCAAAGAGCAAAGAGAATAAAAAAAGAGTAATTAAATACGAAGTAGTATCATCCCGAATTATAACAAGGTATACAGAAAACTACAGTGATAACACAAATACATGGGCCAATAGAAGGGAAGCGGAAGAAGAAGTGCTGAAATTCTACACGTAACTACAATATAAAATAGATAAAATAAAAGAACAATGCCAGGAAATTATAATAATTGGAGACTGGAATTCAAGAGTGGGAAGAAATGTAAATAGAGGGGAAGGAAGCTTAGGAAGATATGGAGAGAAAACATGAAATAGAAATGGCAAGAAGATGCTAGATTTCTGCCAATCAAATGACCTGTTAATTGGAAATACGTTTTGGAAACAGAAAGATGAAGAAAAATACGCTTTCGTGGCAGAAGAGAGAAATTTAAAAAGCCTGATCGACTATATAGCATGCACCAAAAACCTCGAACAAGAAATAAAAAACATAAAGACAGAAATAGAACCAGAACTATCGACAATAGGATGGTCACAGCAACAATAAAAAAAACTATAGCAAGGACGGAGAAGAAACATTTACAAAATAAATATAAAAAGATTAAAAGAGAAGTACAGAAGAAAAACTGATCAGAAATTCAAGTTTAAAGACCCTGAAGAAAAATGGTCCCTAGAAGAAAGGTGGATCACATGCAAAACCACAATAAAAGAGGTAGCAAAAAAAGTTTGCGGGAAAAAATATAACAATCCCACACAAAAAAAACAAAATGGTGCAACGAGGATGCAAAAACAGAGATTAAAAAGAAAAAAATCATGAAAAGATACCTTGAGACAAAGAATGAACAGGACAATGAAGATTACATCAAATTGAGTGAAAAAATCAAGAAAATGGTTGAAAACGCAAAGAGAAAAAGCTGTAAAAATTCAGAAATAAATTGCAAGAAAACTATACAACAAATAACAGAGGATTCTGGGCCAAAATAAGAGAAATGGAAGGAGAAACAAGAAAAGAAATTAGAAGAATTAAAAACAAATACAATAAGTTACAGACAAATATAAACGACACCCTAAGGGTATGTAAAGAATATTACAAGGACAAATTTAACTCTACAACAGATAGAGAAGAACAAAACAAAGATCAACAAGAACAACAAGAGAAGATTTACCAAAGATAGAAAGCATAAGAAGGGAAGAAGTAGAAGAAGCGATAATCAAAGTAAAAATAGGAAAAGCTGAGGGGAAAGATAAAATAGACCCTGAAATGATAAAATACTTAGGGAAAGAAAGTAGACTGGTTTTGGAAAAATATGTAGAAGAAAGAAAGAAGAAAAGAAATAACAAAGAAAATTTTATCGGATTGGGAAAACAACTTGGTGATACCAATACATAAAAAAGGAGAACAAGTAAAGTGTGACAACTACAGAGCTATATGCCTAGCACTCACCAGCTTCAAAATGTATACAAAAATAATAGCAAAAAGAGTAAGACAAACAGTAGAAAATGAGATTGAAGAAGAGCAAGCCGCATTTATATCAAGAAAAAAAACAAATGACAATATATTTATAATAAGGGACCTAACAGGCCGAAGTTTAGAGACCGGAATGAAACTTGCAATGGGATTCATTGACCTCAGAGCAGCTTTCGACTCAATAGAGAAAGAAGTAATATGGAAAAGTTTAGAAGACATGAATATTTCGAAACACATTATTCAGATTATATGCAGAACATACAAAAGGGTGAATGGAAAAGTAAAGAGAGCGGGGAGAAGATCAGAGGTTTTTAAATGGAAGAAAGGAATAAAACAGGGAGACAGTCTCAACCCTCTACTATTCATACTAGTCATAAACAAACTGCTTAGAAATACTAGAGAAAGAACGAAACAAATACAAACAATAATCGGATATAAAAAACTAGAACCAGTTGAAATCGACATTTTAATGTGTTCAGATGACAGTATTGATAGCAGACTGCAAGAAAAAGATAAATAGGTTAATAGACATATGAACGGAAGAGATAGAAAATTTAAAGATGGAAATAAACGGAAAAACCAAAATAATGATTATAAATTAGAAAGAACCGAACAACACGCAAATAAAATGCAATAACATAAACATAGAAAAAGTAACAACATGTAATTACCTGGAAAGCATCATAATAAACAATGAACTAGCAAGTAGGATGAGTAAATTAAATAAACTTTAGCATGCTCTAAAATCAACACTAGAGAAAAATGAAATAAATGAGAAAACAAAATTAAAAATATACAACACCATTATATTACCGACATTAATATACGCAAGTGACAATTGAACAAATACAGAAAAAATACATCGGAAAGTTAAATGCAATAGAGTTTAAACACTTAAGAAAAATAGCAGTGAAGACGAAATGGGATAGAGTTGAAAAAAAAAGACCAGATTAAACAAGAACCGATAATGAATAAAATAAAGAAAAGACAATTAAACTGGTACGGCCACATAGTCAGGATGGATACAAATAAACTTGTGAAGAAGATGTGGGAAACAAAAAGTCACAGGAAGAGAAAAAGAGGAAGACCTAGAAAGGGTTGGATAACTCAAACAGAAGAAGCGGGAAAAGAAAGGAAAAAATATGGGGGAAATGAAGCAATTAGCGCAACCCAGGAAGGAATGGAAAAAATGATGAAAAAAGCTAAACTAACCCGACTCCGACACCCGACAGCGTAATATGGAACGAGAGAAAGAAGAAGAGATTTTAATGAAAGGGTGGTTAATCGAAATTACGAATTCGTAGTAGAAATGAAACTGATTAAAAACAGAAAAACTCGAACACAAACGCATAGATAAATATAAAAATAAAAAATAATCAATGTACAATGTGTTTTATAAGTCTATGTCATCACCTTCCGTCGCACCAATTTCTCAATTAAACTGAAACTGGACAATTCAAACAGTACCATGCAGCGGATAAAAAACATATGCAACTACATACAATCAAAATTCAGCTGACCCAGGAGGAAATTTTGCTAAGAAAATTAACTTTAGCGACGAGGCGCTCTTCTACCTTAGTTTTATGTCAATAAGCAAACTTGTTGTATTTGGGGCATAGAAAATCTTTAGACAGTGATTTAACCGTTCTTTTTTAAATATTACATTGGAAACGCAGAGACTATCAATTGTAAACATTATCCTGAGATGATAACGAATTTTGTGGTCTCATTTAGATAGCATAGTTTTGAATAATTTGTGGTTCCAGCAGGACGACGTCACCTGTCATACGACCCGTAAAACAATCTAACTGTTGGAGCAAAAATTTAATAGGCAACAACAAGTGAACTGGCCACCAAGATCTCGCAACCTTACACCGCACGATTGCTAAAGACCACTCGTTGTTTGTTTTCATTTTAGTAGCCATAAAGCCGTGAGAGATTGAACAACGAATCTTTGTTTACCGACACCTTTGTTGCTACCGGTCATTCGGTGCTTCAGACACAGAATATTTAGAACTCACTTCAAATGCTGGTCGACGCAGTGCCGTCCCATCTCGCCCAACTGTACTGAAATGATGTAACAACGTTATAGCGAGACTTGCAACGGCTCAGAGAGAGAACACTAGAGAACATCGAAAGAGTTCGATAAGATGTGGAGGCCAGCTTCCGTCGTTCAGTGGTACAACACGCTCACGCTTTTTGCATGTCACACAGGTCAGTTTGTGGAATTTTGCACTTTGACTTCTACCTTCATCCTTACAAAATCATGGTGGTTCAAGAACTAAAGGAAAATTACTATATACGGCGGTTTACGTTTGTAAAAACTATTCTAGAAATTAGAAAATGATTGTATTCCGATAATGAAAAAAACAAACAAAACTGCTAAAAAATAATCCACGGGAACTCTATTAAAAGCCCCTACATAATGAGAAAGTAACTGTGTGATGCGGTATATTCCGCTTGAGCATAATCGGAACCTACTTTTTCCAGAAAACAGACGCACTCACTGTGACGGTCAATTCACAGCGTTACCGTACGATGTTGGTGGAATTTTTTATGCCTGAAGTGAGAAAACATCGGTTTGTCCTTAATACGGTTTGGTTTCAATAATATGAGGCTACTTAGCATACCTTAAAAGAATTCATTGCATTTTTAAGAAAACATTTTCCAAGACACCTCATTTCACTGCACGGGAATGCGGAGCGATCCCCTCCATCACAGAACCTTTCACCATGTGATTATTTTTTATGGATCACCTAAAAGCTTAGATTTAGATTGAAAAACGACGAAGCCCAAAGGATTTTTCTTCTTCATGATCCTTATGCCTTTTACAAAGCATCGGAAAAAACTGTTGTTTAACTACTCGTCCACTTCTTCCACGTTTTAAGGTCCTGATTCATTTGTTTCATTTCTGTTTTTCCGATTTTCACTATCTGATGGATCAGGACACTAGAGTTTCATTCATATATAAATCAAAAACTGTAAGTAATTTACAAGTTTTGTTTTCAAACAATCGAACGCATAGTGCGTCCGCGGCCATGCGGCAAGGCCGCTGATAGCGGCTCCCAGTTCAGAGCCGGACTAAAAGTAAAATTAAATTTTTTTGGTTTTAATTTCAATAAACAAGTTGCGTGATAACCGGCTTCGGTCAGGGTAAATATATGATAACAAATGAACAAGCCAACTTGTAGTGTCCGATAAAAGTGATAAACCAGCAAAATAACAACCCTTTGTCTACCGAGCGGGTCCAATGAACCCGAATGTGATTTTATTGTGTTCTCATTTCAAGATTGCATGCTTTTGGAGTCTGTAGCTGCTTGACTTTGTTTATTTATATGCCTTTTGTAATTTTTTTATGGTGTTAATTTATTGCAATAATTATTTTTTATATATAAGTTTTCCATCGGGAACTACCATATGGGTCCATTAGACCCACAGTATTATTTTATAGACAAAATCAGTTATATGCGAATGTAGCGTTTCCCGGTACAATCACACGAATTAGGGACTTCCCCGTTGTTGGGATCATACGAATTAGGGACTTCCCCGCATTTTAGAAACTTACCCGCTGTTTGACTAACAGCAACGAATAAATATAGTATTCAGCACAATTTGGACTTGTGTAAAGTGACTAGTGTTCGTAATTTTATGAAAATAGTAAATCCATTCACTGTTTCGTTTATTGAATCAGGTAGATAAACTTTATATAATTCAGTTGAGTTTTGTCAGTTCATAATACATAGTTATTTTAGTGTCTAAGATTCTATAAAATGGATATGAGAAGACCATTAATATGATATTGAATACAATAGTGACAGTGAATATGTTTCATCGGATGATGATGGAGAAGTAGACATTGAAATTTTAACACAAGACGGGGAAAATTCAAAAATGGACAATTCTAATGATCCCGACTCAGATGAAGTCGACGACGACGAAATAAACACCATTTACGAACCAAATTCAACTTTTACATCCAAGAATCAACAAGTTTGGCTCGCAAATCGTGTCAACCCTCCACAGGGGCGACAAGGTCAGCGGTATATTTTGCGAGAGCAATCAGGACCTACACGATATGCCTTCCGAGAAGTTGATAGTATACCTTCTGCATTTTTCATTTATTTTAGAAGACCGTTTTTAGAAATTATTATAAAATGGACGAATGTAGAAGGATATAATGTATTAGGAAATAAATGAATTTCAAATGTTTATTGGAGTCGTAATACTTATTGGAGTTTATAAATCAAAAAACCAAGAGATATCCCAATTGTGGAGTAACAAAGATGGACGAAAAATGTTTAACAATATTATGAGCCGTGCTAGGTTTCAAAGTATACTTCGAGTGATTAGATTTGATAATGCAGCTGCAAGAAGGAAAGAGAGATCTACTGATAAACTACAACCGATTCGCGAGTGCTTCGAAATGTGGAACAATTACCTACGGATTTATTCCAGGTTGGAGTATGACCGTAGATGAACAATTAGTAACTTATAGAAGAAGATGCCCATTTCGGCAATATATACCTTCAAAACCAGGAAGATATGGTATAAAGTTTTGGACAATTTGTGACAGCGTTACGTCATAAGCTTGGAAGTTAGAAATTTACGTAGGAAAAACTGGAGAGGAAAGAGAAAAAAATCAAGGCGAAAATGTGGTGAAGAGATTGATAAAGGAGATCGAGAACTTAAGCCAAAATATAACTTGCGACATTTTTTTACTTCATATTCACTTGCAAATTATTTACTATCGAAAAAACTAAGCATTATAGGAACAATGCGAAAAAATAAGCCGGACTTGCCCAGTTGTTTTGCGAATCATAAGAATCGTGAAGTCCTTTCCACATTATTTGGTTTTCAAAGCGATAAAATGATAATTTCATACTGCCCAAAAGGAGGAAAAATTGTGACATTACTTAGTACATTACATAATTACATGAAAATCGATAACGGACCCAAAAAGAATCTTGAAATAATTCTGGACTATAACAAAACTAAAGCTGGGGTCGACACCATGGATCAAATGACAAGGACATACAGCGTGAAAGGGATGACTAGAAGATGGCCATTGATCGTTTTTCACAATATGATCGATATAAGCGTCATGAATACATACATTGTGTGGTCATCTCTCAATGGAAATTGTGATAAAAAGTTACGTAAAAGAAGAAACTTTATTATTGAATTTTGAAGAACCTGTACCAAGCACTTGCACAGCATATGAACCTCCGAAAAAGAAGAGACGATGCGGCATATGCATAGCTAAAAAAGATCGAAAAACCAAAACAACATGCTACAAATGCAATCAATATTTATGCGGAGAACATTCTGTTACATTATGTAAAAACTGTTTTAAATAAATATATCTAAAATATACAAAGAAGACATCACAAATATTCTAGGAAAATTTTATGGAAGAATTTAAGGCGATGTTCCGACAGTTAATGCAACAAAAAACCGCACATTTTTAAACATGCTTTCAACGTTAGTCACCAAAATCTGCTATCTTTCTACGTATAGCCACGTGGAATGCCAATGGTCTTCTGCTATACAAACAGGAAGTAGAAGTATTCCTTCATCACAACTTCATAGATATTTCGCTTATCAGTGAAACCTATTTCACAGGCAAATCCTATTTTCATATACCTCAATACCTCACCTATCACATTAATCACATTGACAATACTGCCCATGCTGGAACAGCAATTCTAATAAGAAACACTATTAGTCACTATAAAATGATAAAATATGACAAAGTCTTTCTGCATGTCACATTACTCAAACTAAAATTAACAAACTACGAACCAACAGTTTATAGCAGAAGGAGGTTACAATAACTTTAGATTTACAACTGCCAAAAGTAGAGAATTGGCATATTTGATCCAAAACCAAAATTACTTCTTTTTATCGACCGGCACTCTAACCCACTGACCCTCCGATCCCTAAAATATTCTACACTTTTTCATTACCAAGGAAATTTCGTCTCTATACTTAAATATTTTACCCAGCTTTGACCTATCCTCAGACCACTCTCTAATAGTTGCAACAATTAATACATCTGCAGAATCTGGACAGAATACCCAACAAGTACACCAACTGGGAAGAATATAGGGAAAAAGTGGAAAAGAAAGTTAAGCTAATGTTAGTCTCAAATCCCCCAAAAAAGTATATAAAGCATTAGTAATCGACATACTCAAACAAACAACTCACCAAGCCACACAATAGAAGCTCAAAAGGAAATCAACAAGGTACCAATAGAAATTAAAAAACTTATTGTGGTAAAAAAAAAACTAGCGTCCGAGCACGCTGGGATAGTACTCAATCTCCCATAAATAAAATGCATTAAATCGCATAAGTAACCGCCTTAAAACTAAAATCAGAAATTTGCGACAGAGCTCTTTTAATGACTATGTTGCCCACCTGAATAGATACGACAACTCCATTTGGAAGTCAATTAAATCCAGGACCAAATCTAAATCCCGGATTTCTTCGATACGTAACCCCTCTCTCCCTGTTGTAGAATGGGTTAGAAGTGATAAAAATAAAGCGAGTCTTTTTGCTGAGTATCTTACTGGCGTCTTCACACCCAATGATCAAGAAGAGAGCGCAAATTTCTAATATTCCCTATAATGCACCATCAATTACAGTTTTTACACCAAAAGATGTTCACAAAGAAATTAGCCGTTTGCATACCAAGAAAGCTCTAGGTATAGATGATATGTGAACCACCTAAAAAAGGAATACTAGCACTCATGTACATTTACAACGCAATAATACGACTTAGTTATTGGCCTAAACATATATAAATTGCTGAAATTATGATTTCAAAGCCAGGAAAAGATCCGACAATAGTCTCATTATACCGCCCTATAAGTCTCTTGTCTATTATATTAAAGGTACTCAAAAGGATTTTACTTTTGAGAATTCACTCAGACATACATGCCGAAGATTGGGTTCCTCACCATAAATTTGAATTTAGACCATTCCACTCAATGATGTAGCAGGCTCACCGCATAACTCAAGAAATAAATTAGGCATTTGAACAAAAATGTTATTGCACTACAGTCTTCCTAGATGTTAGTCAGCTCTTCATCGAGGTCTGGCATGCTGAGTTGCTCTGTAAAATCAAGGAGTTTCTTCCACTCAAGTACTTCAGCCTGCTAAAATCCTACCTCAGTGATAGAAAATTTAGTACCAAAGTAAATGGAGAAGTGTCTCACAACTACCCAATAAAATCAGGAGTCCCACAAGGGAGCGTGTTAGGCCCGATCATGTAGGTACTTTATACTGCCGACATCCCTACTGTCACTGAATACAATACTGTGATTATTGCCACACACAAAGATCCAATTAGAGCTTTTCAAACATTACAAAACCACCTAGATCAGTGGAAGATTGGACATTGAGACATAAGCATACCGACCGGTATACATAAACAACACAGAAATACCAACAGCTTCCTGTGCGAAAGATCTATGATTCCACTTGGATTCTAGATTTACTTGGATAAGTTACATAATTAAGAAGAGAAAGCAAATATACCTCAAAACCAAAGAATGATATTGGTTGCTGGGCAAACACTCCAAATTGTCTCTGGAAAATAAACTTTTTAGGTATAGAACTATCATCGCACCAATATGGAAATATGGCATAGAACTGTAGGGTTGTGCTAGCAAATCCAGTGTAGATATAATTCAACGATGTCAGTCTAAAATACTTCGAATGTTGGTCAATGCACCTTGGTACGTGACGAAGATCTACGAGTACCATATGTCAAGGACGTCGTCCTAGATAGCAGTATAAAGCACTACAACAGAATCGCAAATCACACTTCAACTATTACTTAAAGTACCTATGGGAAGAAGATAAAGAACTGGCCAGCAAACCTACTAGATGACTGAAGATTTCTTTACTGAAGTGGGGTCTGAAAATTCCATATTTAGAGCACTTTAGCTCGTAAGACAACACATTAGCTTATAGAATTTATTGTAATTCTGATTGCTAATACAGAAGAAGAAAAAATTTACTTTTTTGAAGAGTCTCTTTTTCATTCTCCAGACATGGCCCAATCAATACAATTGTCTATTAAGCATACTAGTGCTTCAGTTTGTAAAATTTCCCTTATTTCCGTATTTCTTATCCTATCTAATTTTGTCACTCCCACTATTTTCTTAAGTATTTTTATTTCCATTGCTATGATTGCACTGCAATCATATTTTCCTCTTCTGCCCTTTGTTCCTTAATGATGTCCAAGATTCTTGTTTCCTTAAGATTCACCTTCATATTGTCTTCTTCTATCTCTTTATTCCATATTTTTATTTTTCTGTTAAGGTTACTCTGTGTTTCTACCATTAGAATTATGTCATCGGCGTATACAAGATCATCTATGTGCATCGGTCGTAGGTTCTTATGTCCTAGTAATGTCTTCTCGTTTTGTTTTTCATTTGTGTTTTTAATTGTTCTGTTTATTATTGAGTTGAAAAACAATGGGCTGAGGCTATCTCCTGTTTTATCCCTCTTTAAAGTTCGAACTTTTTGAAGTATTCCCGTATATCCGTTTGTGTGCGGTAACGTCCTTTTATAAACTCTTAATTTTTTTTATTAGAATTTCTGATGTCCGTACTTTTCTTAGGTATTCACATATTATATTTCTATTTATAGAATCAAAGAATGCTTTTATAGCTACAAAGTATAACAAAGTTTCTGTTTGATCCAATTATTCTCTCGATAATCTTGTTCAGATCTTTTCTTAATGCTGCCTCTTCTAATTTCGTTTCTATTAGTGCTCTTAGTTTCGTTTTTAATCTTGTGTACATTTTAAATGTTGCTGTTGCGAGATAAATTGCTTTATAATTATCGCATATAGTATCATCCCCTTTTTTGTGAATAGGCAGGATAATATTCCTTTCCAGTCTTTTGGTAATCTCTCCGTTTTACATACCACTCTTAAAATTTCCAATAGCAATTCCTTTCCACTATATTCCAGCCATTGTATCCGTTTCTTGGTATATCCTATCAAATCCGCCTGCTTTACTTATTTCAATTTTGTTAGAGCGTCTTCCAGCTCTTCCATCGATATGTTATGTTCTCCTTCTTACTCATTCCCCCCTTGAGCCTCCTTCACTGAGTTTGCATGATTCTCGTCATGAAATTTTTAGTTTTTCCGTACCATAAGAACATCTTTTTCAGTTTTTAACTTATTGTTATCTTTTATGCCCTTTATTATTTTTTTATTTTTTCGTTCTTTTCGTTTTGTACCAGAATCTTGTTTTATTTAAACTACATTAACTATTATGGTACTCTCCAAACTTCTCCCAGCTTTTCTTTTTAACTTTCCTTGTTGCCTTTATAAGTTATTTTCTACTCTTGTTATATTTATTTTTGTCTTGCTCTTTTCTCGTTTGAGTGTATGCGCACCAGGCTGTTTTTTTCTTTACTAAATATCTGACTTCCTTATTCCATCAACTTGTCTGCTTTTATTTGGGCCTCCCCTTATTAATACTACGTATATTCTGTGCTTTTCCTAAGAAAATTTTCTATAACTCCCTAATTACTACTGTAATATTCAACTCATCAAATATATTATCCGTTTCCTCTTAATCTCTTTTCCGTATATCAGGTTTTTTCAATTTAAAATGTTTATTCTGACATGTTCCTCCACGTCTTCTATTTTTGATGCTTTAGTTTCCAATGTTGCTTGTACTAGTTTGTGTTGAGTATTTTGTTTTTCCTCATTTACGGTATAAACATTGCCTATCCAATGTGTCATTTCTTTGTTATATATCATATAATCACTAGTTGCTTCTCTTTTCTCGGCCCTGAATATACATTTCTGATCTGGCTCTTGCTTTCAGAAGGTATTTCCAATTATTAGATCATTTATCTGATAGAAATTAATCATTTTGCTTCTATTTTTGTTAATAGTTACATCCCCATATCTCTCTAGACAACCCACTTCTTTATTGTGATTATTACCAACTCTTAAGTTCCAATCGCCCACCAATAAAATATTTTTTCCCTCTCTTATTAAATCTACTACGTTCTGTAGCTCTTTATAATATTTTCCCGTAATTTCATCTTAAGTTCTTTCTATTGGTGCATATAGTTGTATTATATCTATTAGGCGCGTTCTTTACTCTTTTCTAATATATATATTATTCTTTTTTTTTATTATACTTTAATCAGATCAGCATTGATTTTGCTGTACATGATTCGGTTGTGAGTCTTAATTCTTAACTTATACTAACATTCTGAGGGTTACATTCCTCATATATTACATTGTCCATTTACTTGATTTAATACATATAATTTTGCTTGTTTATGAATGTTATGTATTTATTGACATAAGTCCTGTGGGAGTCTTCTTTTTAGTCTTTTATGTTTACCTTTTTGACCAAGGTTATACGTCATTGCACTGTCGCGTTCACTTTTATTATCAAAGAATTTGTTGCACTGTTTATTTATGTGATCGCGTAGAGGCGGTAATTTAGTTCTTTGTTCTTTTGCGCATTCACTGAAATTCGAGCAACTTTGTTTTGCAGAATTGTAATTTTCTGTGGTGTGTATTAGATGCATTTCTTCATACAGGGCAGGCATATGTTAAAATAGCAATATTATTCTTAGGAAGACCGGGTTAAATTTTGTTGTTATCATATGTAATTATTCCTTATGGAATTATCTAAAAGCTCAAATTTAGATGGAAAAACTACAAACTTCAAAAGATTTTTTTGGAAACCATAACTCGAAAAATTCGTTCTATGCTTGAAAGTGGTGTGGACAATTTTTCCACCCGCCTGCCACAGTGCGTGGACAAGAACGATCGCCATTTGAATGGCGTTATTTTTTACACTTAAATTATATATTTTTTGTTTGTACTTTATGTTTCTTAAACAACTATATGTAATCTTTGAAAAAAATAAAAGTTTAAAAATATTGTGTTAGAATGTTTTGAAAAATACCTTGTACATAAAATCATAACCAAGATAATCTTAACCCACGACCTATAATTATGAGGACATATCAGTAAATGTAATTCAAATAAATAATAAATAATATAATATAATATATATATATATTATATAATATAATATATAATAAATAATTTGTTAACACCGCTTGGTACCAATAAGGTCATTTATAGAGGCCCTGGAATGCCATTCGCTGAAGAAGAAAATTACAAATATTGTTACTAACATTTAGAAATAAGTAAGTACCGAAAACAACTAGTGACGCAGCCTTTTATGTATTAAATATCTAGAAAATTAAAACGAATATGTTCCAATAATTAATTACTAAATCAATAGGTTTGCTAATATGTACGCGTATATGTGTGTAAATATAAATTAAATTAATTAATACACTACGTTGCTTAATACTCAATAGTATTTTAATGTACAAATTACCTATGCAACTTCGTGGACCTGCTCCAAATGGCAGCCAACTGAAGGAGTGGCGGTTTGCTTTGTTTTCCGGGCTAAACCTTTCTGGATCAAATTTTTCCGGGTCCGGATAATACTCAGGATCGTGATGGACTGCTAATACTGGTATAAAGACTCTTGTACCTTTCTCTATAACTACATCGGTATTAGGAATGTGGTAAGTCCTTCTACACTTTCTCATTAAGACAAGTAAAGATGGATACTTCCGAAGAGTTTCTTAAAAGAAATAGAAGTTTTTAAACATGCAATAAAAAATAATTTGCCAACCTTGAATGCATTTATCCATGTAAGTCATATCCATTATGGCTTCATAAGTAAGTCCACCTTTATGTTTAGGTAAAACATTATTTATTTCCTTTCTCAATTTATCTTGGATGTCAGTGTTAGTTGCTAATTCATAAAAACAAAACGTTAATGTTGCCGACGATGTTTCAAATCCGGCCACGAAGAAAACAAACGCTTGTGCAGCAAGTTCGTCCAAAGTCAGTGTTTTTCCAACATCGTTAGATTTTTCCCAGTTAATATTACATTTATTAGTCGATTCGCCATCTTGAATGCCAGTATTATTTTTTAATTGAATTAATAAGTGCATAAAATCATTCCGTACAATATTATTCTTCTCCCTATATTCAACAGTTTGTTTCACAACGTTCATAAAAAAATGTGTTACATTTCTAGGAAGAAGGTTAAGGCTAAGTAGATCTAACACTCGCGGAAAAAACAATGCTAGAAACCTGACCAAAGCCCTCAATTTATCAAACTTCAACGCCCTTTTTCCATATCTCCTAAATTCTGAGTCCGAATTTTTTAGACTGCTACAGTCTAGACCAAAAGCGCATGACCCGATCACGTCCGAGGTGTATCTTTCTGCCACGTCTTTGATATTTAAAACGTCACTACGTTCAATTACCTGCTCTGTCACATTTAATAATCCATGGGTGCAGTCCACTACAATATGGAACATCATCTTCATTTTTCCGGAACTGTAGGTTGGAGTCAACTTAGATCTCAGGTTTTTCCATTTTAGACCTTTTAAACCGAACAAGTGTCCCGTCAGTGGCTCTTTCTTCTCGTTAATGTAAATGCCATGGTCAGTAAAGTGTTGGAAATCCGTGGTCAATACTCTTTTAATCAAATCAATATCTATGACCAGGAAAACCCTCTTCCATAAAAATAGACTCCGCAATATTTTAAACCTCTGCTCTTGAAGTCTCTGTAAAAATCGCGAACCAACTCCCCCATCGTGTTTTTTCGTAGAAAAAACTTGGCGGCATTTCCAAAAGGAATCGATGGCGCGGGGCATGCGACTCCCTTGCGTTTCCAATAAGTGAAGATCCATTTATAATACGCCACCGTCAGCAACAATGCTGCGATCACCACCCCCACAATATGTTTTATATTTTCTGTTGTAAAAATCATTATTCTAACGACTTATTTTAAACAATACAGCGGGCCGAATTAAAAACAGAATTACGCACTTGCCACTGGAGATCGGCTGAGAATATTGTGATTTGAATTGAGTCACTGGCTGTTGCCATGCAGCTTAAAACTCGGCAGGTCTGTAACCAACTTATGCATTTATAATGCAACGTATAAATCTAATAGCATTAAATTAATTGTATTTGTTTAAGAAATTTGCTGACTAAAACAAACATGTATTCTAAGGTGCAAAGTAAATAGCAAAAAAGTAATTAGAATTTAATCTCTGTTCAATATTAAGTTCTAAAAAATATTAGGTACTAACAAATTATATCCGACTCAAGACTTATAACTCATAAAATACAAAAAGTTAAAAATCAACATGGTACTTATGCTTGTATAAAATTAAGGTAGCAATTAAAGTTCAGCATGTAAATATTTGAAGGCATTATATAATGAATTAAATATAGGAAGAGAACAAAAATTAACCGTCTCTTGACAGGTAAATTTCAATTGTTGCATACATTTGTTGCAAATACAGATCAAAATAGCTAAGCTAAAAATGACAAATTGAATATATATATATATATATATATATGGCATACCTTTATTTGTTATGCGCTGTGTCCCCTTTTCTCTTCAATTTTTCCTTCTATTAAATATTTTAATGCCATGGAATTTTTGTCATATTATGTGTATAAAGTAAGATAATTTAATTTTTCATTTCATGGTTTCTTCTATTACTATTAGTTAAAAATTTCTATTTTGATACGCACATCGACTACGCTCTGTATCTTCGATACCAACTCAAGGTCAACTAAATTCAGTGCCGCTCAATTGATAAGCGATAAATACGCTTATTGCAGCTAGTAAATCGTATGTACAAACATATTATTGGTTATATTAATCTATTAACTCTGTATATATAAAAATATTAAAAATCAACAATTAATACACGTTCCCCATGGGAAGTGGGTCCGGTTCTGGACCCCAAGCCCGTTAATGCAATCCGTTCCAAAAAATTACGGATTCACATTCAGTCTCCCTAATTATCAGGGAAATCAACAATCTAACCAATACAACCTTTGCAATTTCGATTTGCGTCTTATGGACAACCAATACCCCCTCCTATACAATGAACCGTCACGCCAGCCAAATAATGCTAATCCATACCAACATGTAGCTAGTTTTGTTACCCGCACTAAATCCAACGATTCAACCTCAAACAAAAACCCATCGGAAAGTGATGTAATCATGGACGATGAACACATAGAATCAACCTCACACAAACCAAAACACTCGTGGCAAACAGTCAAAAAACGAAAAAGAAACAACTCGCAACCACATTCAACAAATCAACAAACTACTCATAACTACTTCCAAGCAGCAGTGTAAACCTGAACCAAACAATCAGTACTCACCAACCTAAAATCTCAAAACAACCACCTTTTTATATTTACGGGGTAAATAACTAAACGAAATTATCACAAATATAAATGCAGTACTAGAAAAAGAACAATATTACACAACAGCGTTATTGAATAACACGATTAAAATCAACACCAACACGTCAGATTCCTACAGAAAACTCAAAACGCATCTTAAGAACGAAAACATAATACACCACACCTACCAACTTAAGGAAATGTTCATCATACGATTTCAACGGAGGTCATTAAAAGAACGAAATTAGACAAAATTGCAATAATTAACATCCACAACTAAAACACACTACCATTATTAATAATATACTACAGAGAATAAACCATAGTTCTCATACGTTTCAATCGGTCATTAAAAGAACTAGGAAATTAAGGACATAAGTATTCATAGTGTCATAAGCATTCGATACACAGACTAATAAGCAACCACTACCATTATTTGTGGTAGACTTAAAACCTAAAAATAACAATAAAACCATATTCGACGTAAAACATATCACTAATATCAAAGTCATAATCAAGCCGCCTAGAAAGAAGAATAGAATACCGCAGTGCATTCGTTGCCGGAATTACGGCCATACAAAGAGTTATTGCAACAAACCCTTTGCATGTGTTAAATGTGGTGGCAACCAAGAAACTTCCACTTATAAGAAACCTCAAAATACTCAAGCCAAATGTGGTCTTTGTAGCAGGATTCACCCAGCTAACTATAAGGGATTCTCAGTGTACCAAGACTTACAGAGAGCCAGGAATGTCCCATTCAGAGGAACTTCCACAACAGATTCCAAACCATATTCGCAACATAAACAACGACACTACAAATTTCTTGCAAAATAAACTATCCTACTCACAAATAACAGAAATAGTTATTAATAAACTAACATAAAAGTGGCGACTTACTTACGCATCGCTGTCTGGAATGCTAATGACATTTCTAACCACATTCCAGAATTAATCTCACTTGCAATTACAAAATATTGATATATTATTAACTTCAGAAACCCACGCAACAACAAAAACAGTAATAAAAATCCCATTCTATATCAAATACCTTACTAACCACCCCGATAATATAATCACGAATGGGTGTCTTATCAGACTAATAAAATTCAAAGTGCAAGCATAAAGGTGCATGCTCTCCCTTCTCCACTGATAATAGCAGCAGTTTACAGTCCTCCAAGACACTCTATCTCTACCGAAGAGTACGAGGAGTTTCTGCAAACATTCGATACAAAATTCATCATAGGAGGCGACTGGAATGCTAAAAACACAGCGTGGGGTTCCAGGTTAAATAACCCAAAAGGCCGCAATCTACTGCGAGCCATTGAAAACCTCAGATGCAGTTATCTTTCAACTGGCCAGCCTACCTACTGGTCTACCGATGCAAACAGGCTACCAGACCTACTTGATTTTGCAGTAACACGTGGTATAACGAATACGTTCACACAAATAGAAGCTAATTTCGATCTCTCATCCGACCACTCCCCGGTCATAATTACCCTAAGCACTACAATTATCTACAAAGAGTCTACTCCAAAACTATGTACAAAACTCACCAACTGGGTCCACTTTAGGAATTTGTTAGAAGGAAACCTCAATACCTTTTCTCAATTAAATTGCTGAAGACCTTCGAACAACAGAATACCTGACGATCAATGATACAAGATTGCTGGAAGCAATCCAACAATGGATCATCAACGACACAACATTCCTCGCCACATTAGAGACCTTGTTGCCCAGAAACAGAAAACCGGACGACACTTGTGGCAAACAGATCAAGAAGGACAACAAAACTTTGCTGAACGACTTACAACATCAACTACACAACCGTATTAATACCGACGATTCAAAGAACAATACCTTTCTAAGGCATTCATCTAATCTTCTCACCAATCAACCCATTCTCACGTTGTGGAAAGAACAAAAATCATTACGACCAATTGCCACCAGATACCCATCAAGATACGGACGAGTCACTTGGGCCAGATCTCTAGAAAAGCCATTACTCTACACATCTTGCTAACAGCATCCTCAGACTATGCCATTTCCCAACCGATACCGAACGATTCTGCCCAAATTATTGCAATTCTGAAGACCTGAAATATCCTTCACAACCTCTTCCCGCCGTCCAATCAGTCTTTTACCCCTGACATCCAAGATTTTCGAACGGCTACTCCTCAAGAGAGTCCATAGTGACGTAGATCTAGAGCACATAATATCAAATTACCAGTTCGGATTCCGCAACAACACTCGACGATTCATCAAACTCACCGAATCGTTATTAAAATAATGGAGAGCCTCGAAACAAAACGAATTTGCTCAGCTGTATTTTTGGATATTCAGCAGGCATTTGACAGGATATGGCACGCAGGTCTGCTATACAAAATTAAGCTCCACTTCTCAAGTCAATTATACTTGTTATTAAAGTCATACTTTAGCGACAGGACTTTTCAAGTCAAGATCAATGGCACTGTGTCTACTTATCACAAGATTACTTCTGGAGTCTCGCAAGGCAGCGTGTTGGGACCTCTGCTGTACTTATTGTATACCTCTGATACTCCTCTCACAAATAACACATTAATTGCAACGTTTGCCGACGATACGGCTATTCTCTCAAGCAGCGAAAATCCGGAAACAGCTATAGCATATCTACAAAATCACCTCAACACCCTTCAAGACTGGTTCGACAAATGGAGAATAACAGTGAACAGCGATAAATCTACTCATGTTACGTTTACCAATAGACGCATCGTGTGCCCACCCGTATTATTCAAAAACACCCCCATACCTCAGAAAACTGAAATAAAATATCTTGGCTTACATCTAGACCAGAAATTACTTTGGAACACGCATATTAAAAAAAAAAGAAAACAGCCCTAAAAATAAAACAGATGAACTGGCTGATGGGAGATGATCTCAGCTCACCTTACAAAATAAAATACTCCTATATATAATAATTTTAAAGCCCATCTGGTCATATGGAATCCAGCTGTGGGGTTGTACCAAGGCATCACAAACAAAGATCCTACAGAGATGCCAATCAAAACTTCTTAGATCCATAACCGATATTCCGTGGTATATCTTAAATGAAACTCTCCACAATGACCTTGGAATTCCTTATGGTGCGGAAGAGATAAAAAAACTGGCTAAATCGTAGACCAAAAAATTGGCAGAGCATACTAATCAACTCGTGGAACAACTGTCCGTCCAACATACCGTCACCAGGAGGCTAAAAATAAAATGGCCACAGAACCTACGATAACTAATTAATACTAGTTAAAATAAATATGGGGGTAAGGCACTGGCCAAATCCCCCTCATGTCATGCAATTAAAATAATAACTTTTACTTCCATAATTATTGCTTCCATAAGGAATAGATTGTAAATATATAAAGTTGATAATATTTAAAGAATAATGTGGAACGTACATAGCTATATAGAAAATTGTGCTTGCAACCCTTGTGCTTGTCGTTAGCTTGTCCTTGCATTCTATTTTTGAGTCAATCAAGCACTCTAAATATGTGTAACTGTAGGGAGCCCGCCCGAAAAGGCGAGCGAGCGCCGCTAACGCGGCTCGACAGGCCGCCCTTATCGATCCGCGCCAGAACAAAACAACAGCGAAAGTAAGACAAGTGCTGCGCCTCACCTCCACCAAAATTATCCCCGCGAACGCTCAAAACAAAGCCCGGTGCGGATATATATATACCGGATCAATTTTGTTGGAACGGCAGAACTTGTCGTGTGGTCACCCATAGCCAGAATAGCTCTCCTCCCGTCTGAGGAGTGCCCGTACTTACCCACAGCCGGGTCCCCCAAGTACACAAAAGCGTTCTACGCTCACCCATAGCCAGAACGATCTTCCGCGAACACTCGTGCTAACCCACGTCCGGGTGCTTCCAGCAAATCAGGGTGTACTTGTGATGCCCACAGCCAAGTCATCCCCAAAACCGACCAGGGACCGCTCGCGCTTACCACAGTTGAGTTTTCCGGTTATTACAGCCAGAGAAACAAGCACTTCCAATTTCTACCAGGAAATTACCATCTAAGGCCTCTCGTCGCTTCCGCCGTCACCCGAGAAAAAGCTTACCGGAGAACGCCAGCCGACAAAGGCAAGGTCCCCTTGGAAAGCGCTCCAATTCCCTTCGCTTAAGAAGCAGCGTCCATTCTTCCAGAACTGACCTCGCCTGATAGAAGTCAGCGGTATCCGGGGCACCTACACCAATGTCGTCCCGCTCCAAGTCGCTTCCGCAGACCCTAAGAGATTCGCCGTTCGACGGTTGTATAGGTGCACTTAAGCTTCAATAACGCACATTCTGTCCTAACGACCCAGATATTCGCTCATGTAGAAAGCCAATTCCTACTCAGTGACATCACCAGCGACAAAACCAAATCTAGTTACGTAGCCGGGAACCTGAAAGCATGATACGCCAAAGAAATCAGAGACCTCCTCACGAACCCCCTGCAAATGGCAAGTACCAAAAATTTAAAACAGAACTCATCAAAAGACTCAGCGTTACACAGGAGCAAAAGACTAAACAATTCTCGGAACGGGAAGAATTGGGAGATAGGAAGCCGTCACAATTCCTAAGGCATCTACGATACCTCGCAGAAGCCGCGGTACCAGAAAACCTCCTACGCTCAATCTGGACGGGACGCTTGCTATCCAATATACAAGCCATCTTTCCCACTCAAACTGGTGCGACCTTGGTTGTGGTGGCAGACTTGGCAGACGCCATGATGGTATCCGTACCATAAACAGTACACGAGGTACGTAGCGCAAGCCAGATAATGCCATCGAGACGCTAATCAACGAGGTAGTGCAGCTAAAAGCCCAAATAAACAACCGTTCTCGCAAAAAAAAACGAGACAAACACGACATCTGTTGGTATCATTACCGCTGGGACGACAAAGCACAAAAATGCTCATTGCCAAGAACCAGGGAAACTAGACGAGCGGTCGATGAACGCGGCAACCGACATGCTGGGAAGCAATCGCCGGCTGTACATAACCGATAAGAAATTAAGGACCGAATTCCTCCTGGAACCGGCGCCGACGTGTGCGTTTGCCCCAGAACCTTCTGTTGTGGAAAACAAACGCCGTCCACCTACAAGATATAGGCAGCTAATCGAAACGTACGGGACGACGACCCTGGACCTCGATCTCGGTCTCAGACGAAGCTTCCCTTGGAGGTTCATAATCGCCGATGTCCAAAAACCAATCATCGGAGCTAATTTCTTATCATTTTATGGACTACTGGTAGACATGCGCAGCAAACGAATACTCGACAAATGCACTACTCTGACGACGACGGGACGCCAGGTCAGCACAATCAACGAGCCATCCATTTACGGCACCCTAGTCAATGCTGGAGTTCCAACAGCTTTCCGACACAACACCCTGCACCACATCATAACTATAGAAAGGCAGCCGGTTAGTTGCCGATCCAGGCGTCTTGCCCCAAATAAACACAAAATAGCCAAGGAGGAGTTCCGCCTGATGATACAGCAAGGCATCGTTCGCCCTTCAAAAAGCCTGTGATCATCGCTGCTCTATCTAGTACCCAAGAAGAATACGGAATGGAGACCATGCGACTATGACGCACTAAACGCTCGCACAGTGCCAAATAAATACCCGGATCCGAAAGTGAAGGGCTTCTCACAGCACCTTCATGGCAGCAAAATATTTTTAACAATAGACTTGGTGAGAGCTTACCACCAGATCCCCGAAGACACCGAGTAACACCTTTCGGGTTGTTTGAGTTCCCCTACATAAGTGTCGGACTCAGGAACGCAGCCCAAAGCTTCCAGAGATTTATGGACAACATCCTGAGATGATTAGAATTTTGCTACGTGAAGAAATTTCTAGGATTCCTAGTCACCAGCGACAGGCTCAGCCCATTGCCGGACAAAGTCAAGGCGATTCGGGAACTGCCGAAGCCGCAGACATCAAAAAAACTTAGGCAGATGCTTGGGGTAATAAACTTGTCCTATCTTTTCACACACACCCTTATTTCCTCTTCCTGTACCTCCCAGGATTACAGCACAGGAAATCCAAAAAGGTGAGTGTTTCAGCTTTGGCGCTTGTTTGAAGTTCCTTTGTTCAAATTTAAAATTACGGTACAGTCCACTTTTAGCCACAACACTAAGTTATAAAAAGTGTATTTTATAGTGTTGCAACAAATTCAATTTTTTTATCTATATCTTATATAAAACTAACATGCGACATTATAAACGCATATTTACAATTTTTCAAATAAAATAATTATTATGGATATAATCGACAACTCCGTGACTTAGACTGTTTTTAATTAGTTGTATTCTCTACATTCAGCCACACATTAAAAATGCTAGGTCTGGTGTCAAATGCTATAGGCAGACTTTCAAACAGTTTCAAATAAAAAATAAACGTTACGAGAATACTCAGGTGTAGTTAAGATTAACAAATTCCTCATTTAAATTCTACGGTGACGCAAAATTTTGTTTATAACAGACTTATTTGTGAAACACATGTTGGAAATTATAAATATCAGAACAATAACCTCCCCTATATGTTACCGCAGTGCTGAGCTCTTGTTATAATATTTCTGTTACTCTCTCGTACCAGAACAATTCGGAAGGAACTTGCGCGACGAATAGACGGAGATAACACCCGTTCTGAAACATTGTATGCAATATAGTTCAGTAGGCAGTCCGGAGTGAAAAGAAGGATGTGTTGCAATTTTCGTCCACTAGCTTAATTGAGAATGAACGCTGCTATAGGAAACCCCATCAAATGTAAATTGCTTCCAGTATTACGATTTATGTGCGCGAAAAAACTTTTGGCAGCTGAGATTTATCACAAACTGTGTGATTTTTACAGACTAAACGTGGTAAGTGAAGATAGACACACTAACGTGTAAGATGAGGTAAAAAGTGGCTATCCATCTGTAGTCAGCCATAAACTTGTGTAATAAATTGACAAAAAGTTTTATTACGCACATGAAAAAATGGCTTGTATCGCACCGCTTTTGTGATGATGCTGCGCTTCAATATGCTATTCTACGGTGGGTTTATTCCCAGGAGTTTTTGTAGAAGGAATTTCAAACCTTGTAATACTCAATTGGCATGGCGATTTTGCCATGACGTAATGTACCATTGTAGGTTTTTGATGTGTATAATAAAACTTCTGTATCTACACGTGTCTGTCATTAATAACCAAACGGTATATTAACTTGGACCTTGGACATTAACTTCTGATACTTTCAAATTCTAAGTTTGTAATAACGCAGTTCTTCAAATAGCCTCTATCAAATTATGTAAACTTTGTCATTCTATAAGGTGATCTATTAACAAAAAATAAAGACTATGCGAGTAATAAAACTACTCTATTGGCATCATATACCTTCTAAATAAAGCTTAAATTTTTTAATCCAAAAATTCGTCCACCATAAGCTTGTCTGTAAAGAAAAACAGTAAAACCTAAGAATATTTGCAACAATAATTCTATATTAAACAGTCATTCTTAGTTCAGGTAGAATTTTCAAGAAATCAACAATTTGGTTTGATATTCTTTGACATTATTATAATAAAGTTGCGTTGCAGATTTTTTTTAATTTTACCTATACCTTGTATTGGTGCCAGAGTGGTCTCTTGGTTGAGGGGGGGGCTGCTGTTTGGACGGACCAGGGTTAATTTCGGAGCTCTTTAGTGCCTGGGGAGTGGCCTACTCAGTCACCAAAAATAAATGAGTATCTGCGTTTACTTCGAATAAGGGGTAATAATAGTGGCCGTCTAAGATGCGGTGCTTGCTACAACGGGCAGTAAAGTCGAGCATATCAGTTTACAGGCTCTGCTCCCACCATTGCTATTATTATTTCTCGTATTAATACAAATACAGGTTCTTTAATAAAATGTAATAAACACCAAAAAACACGGTTTGGTTATTTGTTCAGGTTTGTCGGTTTTTCAACACTTTCTTGAATAATTTTTTTGAAATTCTTTATTAAGTCTGTAGTTACCCGAAAAGTATACTTTCTGATAAAATCTATTATAATTCCTTTACAATTCTGACTGGGTTAGTATATTGAACAACCTTTTTTGTAGTTTTTTGGAATATTCTTGTGCGAAACAATAAAAATTTTAATGTATTAATAGCAATTTATACAAGGAGAGCACAGGAAATTTCATGTTTATGAGGAAGTCCTACGTTAAAATAACCCACAAAGCATATTTTTTACTATTCCAGTGATTTATTATTTTTCTTGTTGCTTTCTTCTAGCGTGTGTGCTTGATATCTGTTTGAGGTCTCTGATGACGCTAATCAGTAATCCTTCAATTTTCTTTATGTTTGTTTAATAATTAAGCGCAATAGTGTGACTCGATAAGCAAAACTGGAAATAAAACAAAGCGGAGCTGTGTAAACTATATATTGGGCAAAACTAAAATTAATCATAAAGTAACAATTAAGCAAACAACGAAACTGAGAAAAATAACGAACAATACAACTATACTTGAATAACTGTAAATATTGTGGGCTACAGGTCAGTTGGGCGCTCTCCCGACGCAAGTAATGGTCTCTGCTAACATGGACGGCAGATTTCGGCGTGCTCTTCGTTGGCAGCTTCAATCCTGGGGCACCACGGACGGGGCGAAACGTACAGTAGTTAACGACAGCGTACCAGCACAACGAAATAGAGCACCTGGGTTGGCTGGCTGGCGGCTTCAATCTGGTCGGCTGGCTCTGCTCCGTCGCTCACGATGGTTCAATTCGGAATGCCGGGCGGCGGTAAAACTCGTTGTGTTGCGACGAGGGTCGGGGCGGGGGTTACCGTAGAGATGGGACACGGGTTTAGAATGAGCACCAAACAATGTTATAAACGCTGTTGATTCTTCTAAGAATTGATGAAAGTGAGTACATAAAAGGAATAAAATGCTAAAAGATTAAAATACTAAAAAGTATCAGGACAGATTTGAAGTTAAAAGTTTTAAAGTTAAATTGAAAAATTTATAGAGGCTAAAAGTACTAATAAAAACTATAACGATTGCAAAAATTGGGTGAAAAAGATTGTAATAAAGTTTAGCAAGCGACAAGGATAAAGCATAAAAGTCCAATAAAAAAATTAAGTAATTGATAATAATTTTTTATTATAATATATATATATATATATATATATATATATATATATATATTTAATTTTTTTACTCAGACTTATTTTTCAAGGACTGAAATTTGAATAATTTAAACCAAAACCCAAACAATGTAACTTGTATAAACCGATAATTTTGCTATCAACCATATCAAAACTACTAGAACGACTACTTACATCGTATTACACCTCTGCAAGAAATAGACCATCAATTTGGGTTTAGGAACTATAATAAACAGTGTCTGGATAGCTAACACTATTCAAGAATCTCTGGACAATAAAATACTGTACAGCAGCATTTCGATTTAACCTTTGACATCTGGCATCAGGTTTTATACAAAATCAAACGATCCTTTTTATATATTGATAAAATCATACCTTGAAAACAGAAGATTTAGAACAATAAATGGAGAAAATTCTATTTCCACCCAATTAAAGCAGGTGTTCCCCTAGTATTCTTACCTTTTTATCATTTGATTTCCCACAACCACAGCATAATCCAGGAACATTTGACGAACAGTTATTATGGCTGTAAATGACAATCCCCTAATAGCATCTGCACGCCTACAAGTCCACCTTAACCTACTTCAACAATGGCTAGATAAATGGAAGGTTAAAATTAACGAAACAAAATCTCTACAAGTAACTTTCACCTTACGGAAACAACAATGTCCACAAGTCACCATCAACAATATACAGCTCCCGGTATCAACAAGTGTAAAATACCTTGGAATTCACCTAGATTCGAAACTTACATGGAAGGAACAAATACAGAAGAAAATAAAACAAATGGACTTACGTTTTAGAGAACTATATTGGCTTTTTGGAAGAAGATCTAAGCTGTCACTAAAGAATAAAATTCTATTATATAAAGTTGTTATCAAACCGATATGGACATTTGGCATCGAACTATGGGGATGTGCCAGCAAATCAAACACTGCTATAATCCAAAGATCGCAATCCAAATCATCAGAGCCATGCTTGATGCACCATGGTATGTAAGTAACCAAACGCGCCAAGCCTTACGAATACCATTCATCACGGATGTCATTCAAGAGAGAAGTAATAAACACCACAGCATACTAGCAACTCACACAAACCTCCTCATACAATCACTAGATCAGAGCAACAGACGATTAAAACGACACTGGCCAATAGACCTGAAGTAAGCTAGCAGGAGTCTGATTACTGAAGAAGACCTCATCAGGACACTAGTGAATTCAGTATAATAAATGAATTCTAAGTTAGCCAAATAGCTTATAGAATATGTAATATCTGATTGCTATTTTAATAATAATAAAAAAAATTATTATCAATGTACTTAATTTTGTCTTATTGGACATAATTTATGCTTTATCCTTGTCGCTTGCTAAACTTTATTACAATCTTTTTCACCCAATTTTTGCATCGTTATAGTTTTTATTAGTACTTTTAGCCTCTATAAATTTTTCAATTTAACTTTAAAACTTTTAACTTCAAATCTGTCCTGATACTCTTTTAGTATTTTAATCTTTTAGCATTTTTATTCCTTTTATGTACTCACTTTCATCAATTCTTAGAAGAATCAACAGCGTTTATAACATTGTTTGGTGCTCATCTCTAAACCCGTGTCCCATCTCTACGGTAACCTTTGCTGTCCGCCGGCCGACCCTCGTCGCAACACAACGAGTTTTACCGCCGCCCGGCATTCCGAATTGAACCAGCCGACCAGATTGCAGCCGCCAGCCAGCCAACCCAGGTGCTCTATTGCGTTGTGCTGGTACGCTGTCGTTAACTACTGTACGTTTCGCCCCGTCCGTGGTGCCCCAGGATTGAAGCTGCCAACGAAGAGCACGCCGAAATCTGCCGTCCATGTTAGCAGAGACCATTACTTGCGTCGGGAGAGCGCCCAACTGACCTGTAGCCCACAATATTTACAGTTGTTCAAGTATAATTGTATTGTTCGTTATTTTTCTCAGTTTCGTTGTTTGCTTAATTGTTACTTTATGATTAATTTTAGTTTTGCCCAATATATAGTTTACACAGCTCCGCTTTGTTTTATTTCCAGTTTTGATTATCGAGTCACACTATTGCGCTTAATTATCAAACAAACATAAAGAAAATTGAAGGATTACTGATTAGCGTCATCAGAGACCTCAAACAGATATCAAGCACACGCTAGAAAGCAACAAGAAAATAATAAATCACTGAAATAGTAAAAAATATGCTTTGTGGGTTATTTTAACGTAGGACTTCCTCATAAACATGAAATTTCCTGTGCTCTCCTTGTATAAATTGCTATTAATACATTAAAATCCTACCATTGTCCTGAGGTGTTTCATATGCATGGTATTTATTTTAACTTCGTCTTTCTTCCCAAGCGTCCATGATTCGCTGGCGTAAGTTATTGTTGGAAGCGTTATCGTATTATATATTTTCTTTTTTACCTCTAAGTCTATGTTTTTATGGTCTGGTATTGTTTTATTCATGGTGTAATAGATTTTTGACGATTTGTTTGCTCTATTTGCTAATTCTGCATCTATTTTCCCATCCTCTGTTATTATACTTCCAAGAAACGTCGATACTCTTTCCAGTTTTTTGCCTTTACATTTTGTCCTTCTTCTTTTGATCATCTTTTTGTTTCTCAATCACAATCATGGTCTTGGTTTTATTTATGTTTACTTCCCTACTCATATTTTCTATTTCAGTCGTCCATGCATTCACAAACCTCTGCATTGTGCTCCTGGTATTTGAGATTAGTATTACGTCGTCTGCATAGAGTAGACGACTTAGTTTTATTGCTTCTAAATTTTTATATTCAATTACTGTGTCCAGTTGGCTGTATTTTTTTTTATCATTTTGGTTATCCTGTCTATAATGATTATGAATTATTCAGTTCATTCGAAATCCTCCAAATGTCCCTTCTATCTACTGTATCGAACGCATCTTTCAGATCCACAAAGATATATATATATACATATATATTGTCACTAGTTTGTCTATTCGACCTGAAAGCTGCCTGTTCTTCTTCTAATATTGGTTCTATATAATCTCTTAACCTTTTTTCTAAGATTCTAGTGTATATTTTAAAACTAGTTTGAGCTAGACATATTGGCTTATAATTCTCGCATTGGGACTGCAATCTTTTCTTGTAAATTGGTACTATTGGGTTGTTTACCCAATCTCTCGGTATTTTCTGTTCTTCTCTACAGATTTTCTAAAACCATTTTATACCATTTTGGCCCATTCACATATTATCATCTTTGGGAATAAGTCCTCCCCAATGGCTTTACCTATTTTAATTTTTCGGATTATGTCCTCTACTTCTTCTCTCTTGATTATTTGTTCCAATTTCATTTGTTGTATTATATTATCTTCTAATTCTACTGTCGTATTGTACATATTTTCATAATAATTTTTTCATGTTTCTAGAATTTCCTTTGTATCAGTTTGCATTTGTCTCTGGTTATTTCTTATTGCTTTTATGTCCTTCTTATTACCTCCTCTTAATCTCTTTATTCCTGGCGTTTATTTTGTGTAGTTGTTATCTCTTCACCCATCTTCTTCCAGGACTCCTCTTTTTCTACCTTAATTGCCTCTTTCAGTACGTTTCTCTTTCTTTTGTATTCCTCTTTATCCATCATTTCTTTTGTTTGGATGTATCTTTTCCACACTATTTTCTTTTTTGTTACGGTTTCTTATCCCACATACATTTTCTGTTACCTTCTTCAATGTTTCCTTGAAAGTTCTCCATTTTTCCATGTTGTTTGTAAGTGTTCTTTTCTTTGTAATTCTTTATCTGTATCCTGATATTTTTCTCTATTTTCTGCGTTTTTGGGTTTATTTATTGCCAGCTTACTATAGTTTCTTACTAATTTGGCGTGATACTTTATTGTTACTAATTAATATTGCGTACCTATTTCGGCTTCTTTCTTTGTTTCAGTTATTTGTATCTTCTCCACTAAATCTTGTGTGTACGTTATCTAGTCTATTATGCTTTTGACATTGCGTTCCTCTGCAACAAAAGTATACTTGTCTTCTAAAGGTTGGTTCTACAGTGTGTTTCCTATTAAAAGTTCATTTCTTACACAAAAGTCGATCATTTTTAGTCCATTTCTATTTTTGATGCTTTCTCCGTAGCATCCCATACTTTACATTCCTCTGTTTTGGTCTTTCCCAACCCTACTATTTCAGTCTCCCATTATGATCGTTTTCTGATTCTCTTCTTTCATTACATCCAGCAGTTACTGTAGGTCCGCACAGAAGTCTGCCATTTCCTCCTCAGGTGTTCCTTCTACCGACGCATAAATCTGTATAATAATTACTGTTGCACCTAATTTTATGGTTATTGCTAATATTCGGAAACTTATTATCTTGACCTCAATTATACTTTTAATTCATCGGTGGTTATAATTCCTACTCACTCTTTGTTCCAGTACCGCTCCTGAGTGATACAGTATGTAGTTATTTGTTAAGTGTGTATTTCCTTTACCTTTCTTCTGTGTTTCGCTAATTCCTCGAATTTGTATATTATTTCTGTCCATTTCCTCGTTTAGTTCTATTTCTTTCCTGATAAAGTTCATATATTCCATATACCTATTCCTATTCATTCGTTTTGGATTTCTTTTTCTTTGTTGTTCCGTGTACTATTTTATTCATGTCCCGTTCCGTTGCCTATATCCATGTATTCAGCTGTTTTCTGGTTAATTTCCATCTGAGTTTTTTGGGGTTGTACTTATGTCCCTGCTTGTTCTAGTTAGCCTTTCTTGTAAATCTTCATCGGGGGATCTTTTACTAAATGTTCTTCCACCCGTCTTTTTTTGTTTTTCTTCTTTCTTCTTCGAAATCTATTCTCATTGCATTTAATTGTTTCAGGTGGAAATCGTCTCCATTGCTAATTAATTTGTTGTATCCCAAAAGAGCGTGATGGCCTTGTGTTCTTATTTTATTTCTGTATTTAGTCAATTGTTTTCTAATTTCCTACGTTTCTTTGGAGTAATCTTCCTCTACGTATATGTTTTTTTCTCTCAAGTTTTTAGTTCCTTTCAAAATTTCCATTTTCTTTGCCCATTTTTCAAATTCAATTTGTATGAGTCTGGTTTCTCCTGTTTGATATTTACCCAATATTCTGGCTTCTGTTACCTCTTTTTCTATTATTATTTTATTCCCATGTCTCTAATTGTCATCATTTTTTCTAATAGCTGTAAATTACTCTCCTCTTCTTGGTCTTTTAGTCGGTGTATTCTTTAGTTTTAGGAAGCGGTTTCCGTTTTACTTGTTTGTATTTCCTTTTGGAGCCCATCTACTTTACTTTTCATAAGTAAATACCGTTCCTCCATTCAATCCAGTTTCTCCTTTATTTCCTTTATTTTCTTTAACAGTTACTCCGTTTTGTTGTTCTTTTAATTCCCTCTTTCGATCTGAAAATTTCCTAAGACCGGCTCTATTCGTTGTTTACCTATGCGTATGATATTTACGGCGTATGGAAAAATGTTCTCCGCCGGTCTTGTAGATATTTGTCGCGTTATCGGCTGACCTAGAATCGACTTCTGGGAACTTGTTTAATAAAATGGATCCTGCCTTCGTTTTAATCTTCTTCTCAAAATTCTATACAAAACCCAAGAAATCGCCACGTTAATATAAGCTGTAATACTCCTGCAATCCGCACAGTGCCCGCGCGAACGACGTACGTGATGGAGCACTCCGCAGAGTCACTAATATACGTCAATAATATAACCCCCCTTTTCCAACACAACCATCGCTACCTCACGTGCAACATGGAATCTGCGTAGATTAAACATCGTAGGATTCATATTTGTCTTGATTTACTTTAGCTAACACTTCAAAATTGAATAATTTGTTTAGTTACTATCTTGTTACTATCTTTCTTGCCTTAATAAATGTTCCTAAAGAAAGCAGACTAGGAGTTTTTCTATTTTTATAGAAAGTATTTCATTTGCAAGCTGGTGAGTTTGATACCACTACAAAATTTGTAGTTCATTTTTACATTTGAATTTGCACTGATAATATCTGCAGGTTAATGAATTATCTCACTAGTTATATAAATCTGGACACTCCAGTTTTAGCTCTACTTTACCTTTAGTTTGGATTGTTCACAATCAATAATTCCATAGGTTGCATGAGCAAATCTTAAAAATATTTTGCTTTCAAACTTGCTTAATGTTTTAAAAAATCATTGTTGATTAAAGACATGTTTTCTTCTATCTTACAACTGCCGACATTTTAGACATTGGTTTTAAAATACTTACTTACTCCTTGGCTCGAACGGTCCTTCTAGGACCATGGCCTCTCTTCCGAGCTTCCCAAGTTTTGATACCTGGCTAGTTAGGCCTGCGCCTAAACTGGCACTTTTTTCATATTTTCTCTTATACTTCCCCATTTGGTCCGGTCTCTTGCCAGCGTTTTCCAGTTTTTGACCCCTGCTTTCTTCAGATCCCTTTCTTCTATGTCTAGTTATCTTTTCCTTGGTCTTGCCCTTGGTGTTTTTTCCGTGAAAATTGTCCTAGCACTTCTTTCTTCTTCCATCCTCTGCAAGTGACCCAGCCACCCCAGCCTACTAATTTTAATTTCACTAACTATACTTGGCGAGTTGTACCTGTCCTGTAACTCAAAATTATATCTCCTAGGCCACTCCCCATTTTCCTTCACTGGCCTGAAGATATCCCTTAGCACTTTCTATTCCCACCTATTGAAAGTTTCTATTTGTCTTTTATCCAGTGACCAAGACTCCGCCCCAAACATTGCAATTTTTTTTTTATCATTTGTTGCTTATTTACAATCTACTATCACACGAGTAATAAGTAAATTGTTTATAATTTATAATTTTATAACATATCATTGGGGGGATCCGGTCAGCGCCTTACTTCCCGTAGGCTAAACACTAAGTTATTCTGGGTAGTTACACTGGAAGGTCTTGTGGTCAATTTCGTTTTAATCGTCTGGTGATGGTTGGCTGGTTAGAGAGCTGTTCTATTAGCTGGTTTTTATGTCCTGCCAGGTGGTTCGTGTATGTTCGAGCAAGCTTCTGTATCTCTGCGGCTACGTATGGAATTCTTAAGTCTATGTGAAGGGTTTCGTTAGAGATGTACCATGGGGCGTTGGCTATTTTGCGAAGGATTTTTGATTGGCTTTGTTGCAGGATCTTTGTGTGGGAGGCTTTAGCGCATCTCCACAACTCTGTACCATATGTTCAGATGGGTTTTATGATGCTTTTATATAATAGTAGTTTGTTTGACAGTGAGAGTTGGGAACGTCTGTCAAGGAGCCAGTGCATTTGTTTAATTTTAAGGTCTATTTGTTTTCGTTTGGCTTTGATGTGAGTGCTCCAGGTGAGCTTATGGTCTAGGTGTAGTCCAAAATATTTGATGTCCGTCTTCTGAGGTATCGGAGTATTGTTGATGTTGTTTAGTGGGCTTGCAATACGTCTATTTGTGAAAGTGATTTGGGAGAATTTATCGCTATTGACTGTAATTCTCCATTTGTTGAACCAGTTTTGCAAGATGTCTAAGTGTGTTTGTAGATGGGCTGCTGCAGTTATTGAGTTTTCGTCTATTGAGAGGATAGCTGTATCATCGGCGAACATTGCAAGTACAGTATCGTCAGTTGAAGGCGTGTCGGAAGTTTATAGGAGATACAGCAGCGGTCCCAGTACGCTACCTTGCGGTACTCCAGATGTAATTTCGTGGTATTCGAAAATTGTGTTATTTACTTTAACTTGGAAAGTCCTCTGGGTTAGATATGATTTTAGTATGAGGTACAGCTGATTTGGAAAATAGAGTTATTTTGTATAATAGACCCGTGTGCCATACTTTGTCGAAAGCCTGTTTTATGTCTAGGCATACAGTTATGCAGACGCGCTTGGTTTCTAGAGTCTCCATAATGCTGTTAACTATTCGGTGCCCTTGCTGGATAGTAGAATGATGCTGCCGGAAGCCAAACTGGTAGTTTGGGAGAATTTCATGTAGGTCGACAGTTTCATGGATTCTCGTGAGGAGCAGTTTTTTGAATATTTTTGACATGAGTGGTAAAAGGCTGATGGGTCTGTAGGAGGAGGGCTGCGTAGGAGGTTTGCCAGGTTTAATAAGGGTAATGATTATAGCATGTTTCCACTGAGTGGGGAAGTGGTAGAGTCATAGAATGCTGTTGTAGATGGTTGTAAGTAACACTAGGGCTTTTCTGGGGAGGTTTTGCAATACTTCTCCTACGATTAGGTCGTAACCAGGTGCTTTACGTGGGTTTGTTAATTTAATTTGCTGTCTTACTTCGGCTGGTGAGAATGTTCTCAGAGGTAAGGACATTTGGCAGGGCGCGTCAAGGAATGCGGAAATGTCGGTGTCATCGTTGTTTCCTACATTGCAATTAGTGTTAATATAGTCTTATACACTGTTAACTTTGTATTAATGGAGATGTCCCTATCTTTGAAAACATGTTTTAGTGTGTAATAGCATCTGTTTGCTGCCGCCAGCAATTTGGTTCAGTTATTACTGCTCCAAGGTACTTAAATTTCTTCACCTGCTCGAAGTTGTTTTGATTTACCGTGAGCGGCTGCCGTTGTACGGGGCCCTTTCTTGCTGTGACCATATATTTACATTTTGTTTCGTTGATTCTAAGCCCTAACTTGGCTGTGCTTTGTTCTAAGCGTCCATAAACCTCCCTTAGTTCGTTAACCGATCTCGCTATTATAACCACGCCATTCACGTAACCCAGGATATGAAACATTCTATTTATGATTAATCTGGGCTCTCCTTAATATTCCTGCTAGGACCAAATTGAACGGCACGGTCGAAAGGCCTTGGTTTACTCCGAAACCTTCTGATAACTGGTCCTGTACTCTCACTATTGTGTTGACATCTTTAAGACACATCTTTACCATGTTTATTATCTTGTCTGGTACATTTAGCTCTTCTAGCACTATTAATCTTTTTCTCTGCATTTGTATGCCACTTGGAAGCCCTTAGGTTGCATACTGCATTTTGTATTCTTTAGATTTTTGGAAGATATCAGGATTTCTATTTTCTTATTCCCACTTACCATTTTTACTATTATTGGTCTACTGCTGTTGTTATTTTTTATTTCTCTAGGCGTCTGATATCTATTATGTCTTTATGTCTTATCAAAGACTTCCTGGACTGTGGTTGTTTGGATAGTTGATTTGTCATTGTAGCTTTCTTCAAGTCTAAAGATTATAAAATTCTTTCTTTTTATTTCTCTCTTTAGTAGTGTATTTTTATCATTTTGCCTTGTATTTATTGTTTTAATTTGTATCTCTTTTCCTCCATTCGATTTCTTTCTTTAGTGCCTTGAGTTCCACTTGTATATCGACTACCTTTCTTTCAATTCTTTCGTTGATTTCTTCCATTCTTTTGTCTCTTGTCTCTATTTTATTGAATTTATCTCTAATTTTATTCATAATTTCCTCCATTCTCATAGGTAGTGGTGAGTATCGTCTTAAGTGTAAGCCAAAAATCTACTAAGCCAGTACAAGGGCTAACGAAATTCGACTTCTAATTTTCTTCTTTTTTCATTAAATAATAAACATGCATGAGGTTTATATTTAATTGGAAATATGTATATCGTAATTTGGATTTCACAGAAAGTTGTAAGAGTCGTCCCTGCTACTAGACATTAAATAAATATTGTATATTGAATAAATATGTAGTTTCTCTTGTCTTTATAACTTTATTTACCAAGTTCCAGCAGTTCGGTCGGTAGTAACCGGGATACTGTATTTGGTTTTTGCATTAACTTACTTAATAAATTACATACTGAATTGTGTTAATTTTACCCTATTTTATGTATTGTCCCTTGATTGTGTGGTTTGAAATTGCTGACCTCGATTTGTTTCACTCACTATATGGTTTATCCAAAATGAGAGGATTTTAGAATTAGGTTATAATGTTATTTTTAATTAATTTTAATGGTTGTTTAACTACGTATTAAAATTCTGATTAATTTATATTTCAAGAGTTTTAGTTTTAATTTTTTTCTTTTCTTTTGGCTTCTTTGACAACCGACTTGGAGTTGAAGAGGTTTTGAAATTATTCTGTCGTATTTAAAAAAATTGAAGTAAAAGTAAGTTTAATTATAATAAGCAAACAATGTTTTCTCTGTGACTACAACAATGAACAGGTTTATCAAATGAAAATCAAGTTTTAAAGCTCTCAAGTTTAAGTAGCTCACAGTTTATGTTGAAATAATTATAAATTTAGTTAAATAATGTTTTTATAACCAACAATTGTTTGCAGGAGCGCGATTCGGAATGATGCACGTTAAAGTTGCCCTGGTTTATCTTCTGAGGCATTATAAATTTAGTTGCAAGGAAGGTGCTTTTGTGCCCCCCATATTCAACTTTGCCAGTGGTCTGTTGAGCGGCCAAGAAGATATTTGGCTCAACGTAGAGAAAGTGACTGATATATAAAATGTTACTGCAATTTGTTAGGTATTTCAGTATACCAAAAAAATGCTAATAAAAATAATGATACCCCATATATTTATTTAAAAATAACTATATTAGATAGATGTGTACCTGAATTTCGCACAAAACAGTGAATCCTTTAAAATATTCCTATAGCAAAACGGTTAAACTACCATCTAAAATGTAGTTTGACCATGTTATAAGCGATTTGAGGATATCTTAGAGTTAAGAGAAAAAATTTAATGTCGGTAAGTGGTAAGATTATATATGAGATCTCTTTTCTCAATATGGCCCACGTGTTTAATATAAATACCTCTGGTGTATTTTATCATTTATTGGGTGTGTTGGAATGTATTATTTTGATATTTGAAAGTTTAAAACAAAAATAAAATAATGATAGATGTTTGCCCCAATTGTCTCAGCTGCAGTTAACCTTCATCTGCATGTTATGTGTGACATAAATCTCACTGGGATAGGTAGAGATGTAAATATCAATACCGTTATAGCCAAAGCCTACGCAGTGCCACTCATCTATGTCTTAATTTTACAATTAGAGGTTTGAATCTAAACGTCACCTTAATTTATATTTGAAGTAAAACTCAAAAGTGTTACATTAAATCATGAACCATTTAATAATGATATTATTCATTGTATTAATGAAATACTGAAACTGAAATTTCTACCACTTATTATTTGTTATAATGCGAATGTGCATTTGTGCACGCAGAAAATGCATTTATTTGATGCATTTGTTGCAGACCCTAAAGAATATTTTATTTCTCGTTTAATATTGGCCACAATAAGCTCATTCTCGTTACTAAGAGGTTTTTGGGTTTGCTGATCGCAACTATAGTGATTAAAAAATGCCCCAATGCACTCAAATTTGTTTGCTTTTCGAGTTTAAACTATCTGAATAAGGGTATTTGGGGTCGCTGATAACGAATATGATGTTTAAAATGTACCCCAATGCGCTTGGAGGAAAGCGTAATCCTGGGCGATTTTACGGAATAACCTCAAATTTGTTTGTTTTCCAAGTTTAATCTCTCTAAATAAGGGTTTTTGGGGTCACTGATAACAAATATGATGTTTTTTACCTGATTTTCTCAGCCTTTCTCTTTTATCAAATTTAATTGAAATGCCGAATTTTAAGAAAAAGTGCTATAAAAGTGCCGAAAAGACCTTATTCAAACTTTTAGGTGCCTGGGCCCCCGCTGTAACTTGGCAACTACGCATCCATTGGTTACAATTGATAACTCATTTAAAAAAGCGTTTTAAGTACAACAAAAATATGTTGTGGTCCAGACGGGAATCTGTTGCACACAATCCATTTTTTTTGCAAAAACCATTTGGCATGTGATTGTTACATATGTTCAAAATTTTTTCAAAAAATGCATAGTGTGCAATGAATTTCTGTCTGAGCCAGAACAATGTTTTATTGTGCTTAAAATGCTCTTTCGAATGAGCTATCAATTGTAACCATTGGCTGCTTGTTTGCCAAGTTACAGCGGGGGCAGGCATCTTGAAGTTTGAATACGGTGCTTTTTCAGAAAAATGACATTTTTTTTACATTATGGCAAATATCTCCTGTATGATGAATGGTAAACTGACGAATCTTGGTTTCCCGATTATCCGACACCTCACCGAATATTTTAACCGAAAATTACATGCGCTGAGACGCGATTTTCTTTTTTACTGAAAACAGAACGTTTATAAACCTTGAAAAAAATTTATTTAATACTGCTGATAAGTGACCTCCCTGATAGGGTGTTTGTGTGCAAGCAAAATTTGTTTAGTAATAAAAAAAATTACTTTTGAAAATATTTCAAGTCGTATCATATTCAAATGAAACAATGCACTACTCGTACCCTGGTGCCCCAGTGTATCCTTTGCCCAAAGTGCCCTGGGTATTTTCTCATTTGGGTGCATTGGAGCTTAATTTGAGAATCAATATCGTTATCAGCGACCCCAACAACCCTTCTTCAGACAGTTTAAACTCAGAACATCACCTTCTAAGCATCATATTTGTGATCACCGACCCCAAAAACTCTTGTACAGGCAGTTTAAACTCAAAAAACAAACAAATTTGAAGTAATTCCCTAAAATTACCCCCATCCCCAGAATAACGCTCTCCTCCAAGTCCATCGGGGCACTTTTTAAGAATCATATTCGGATCGGCGACACCAAAAGCCCTTATATAGGCAGTTTAAACACAAAAAACAAACAACTTTGAGGTGATTCCCTAAAATCACCTCCATCCCCAGAATTATGCCACCCAAGTGCATCAGGGCACTTTCTAAGCATCATGAATGAGCTTATTTTGGCCAATATTAAACCAGAAATAAAATTTTTTTAGGGTCTGCAAAAAGTGCATCAAATAAATACATTTTCTGCGTGTACAAATGTACATTCCCATTATAACAAAAAAATAAGTGGTAACATTTTTTTAGGCTTTTCCGAATCGAATGCGCCCTGTAACATCTTGATACGTGTACTCACAAAAAATTTCGAGTTTTTAACAATTTTTTTACTAATTTGACTCGACTGTATTTGACGTTGCGACTTGTAATGTCTCTAAAACCATTAAGAAGTCATAAAATATTTTCTACTGGCTTCTTTGAACTGTAAAATATCTTAATAGTCACGCTTTATTTACTTGTTTAAGCTAAATACAATGTTCTGAATTTTTCATGAATAATTGACAATAACCAAATCTATACTACAATGATTTGACGTAACAGTTGTTTAAAGCTTACTTGTCAATTTAAGGCATTTTAGGCAACATAAACAATTAAAAATTATAAGTGAAAAAAATTCAATCCGATTTCAGAAGAATATTCAACTGATGAACATCTACTAAGACCATAGACAGAATACATAAAAAAATGTATAAAATTAGGAAAGATCAGCAACCATTTGAGGCATTTAAAATAAAAAAAGAGAATTTAAAAAAGTAAATTACTAACTAAATGAACATGTTGAAAATGGCAGAAGAAGAAAAGCAATTCACAAGTTTAGGATTGGCAATAAAGAAAAAATAAATAAAAATCACAATAGGAGTTGATGTACAAATTAAATATGCTTATAAAATTGGGCAGAAAACACACCCAGTGGAAATAAATTAAAAAATATACAAGAAAATAAAATTTATATTAATAACGGTTTAACAACAGAAGAGAAAGTTATTTAGGAGTACACAATTAAAAAATTTAATAAAGAGAGGAATAAGGAACTGAAGATTAGAGTAAGATATCGCAAGCTAGAAATAAATGATAAGAAATGGACTTGGAATAATAAACAACAAAAACTAGAAGGATACCCGCTACTTATAATCCGGGCACAAAAGACTAGAGAAAAGCAGGAACGTGAGAATTCCGAAGACGAGCAGAGCTTTGAAAAAGTATATAGTAAAGATAATTAAGAACAATAATATGATAGTGGTGGGGGTCATCAAATGTAAAACGACTAAATAAAATACTACTTGCTTAGCCTATGTAAATGATCTGGTTTTATTGTCAAGGATAAGAGAGGGACTAAAAACAATTTTAATGGATCTGGCAAAAGAATTAACACATAACTTTAAATTAGTGTGCGATAATTCAAATATTTAGTATTGGAAAAAGGAAAACAAGATGTACTACCATGGAAGTATAATAGTGAAAATATAACTTATAAACTTGAGTAGATTAATAGTGTAAGTTGCATTTAGGTACCAAAATCAATAGTGATAAATACAATAGCAGTAAAATAAAAGGGCGACTTGCAGCAAGATCAAAAAGCGTAGAAAAATACAGGAATCTATTTCGAAAAGGGATTCTAACATATGCGGCAAATGTGAAAATTTATAAATATCATAAAAGCTGGTAATTGGATGTCCAGAAAAAAAGATTACTGAAAATGATATTTAAGAAAGTTAAGCAAGGGTCGAATGAAGATAAAACAAATGCGAAATTGGCGGAAACTTATAAACAGGATTCAAATGGTAGTTTAACAAAATAGATTACGGAGTCATATAACAAGGATATCAAATAACCAATTAACAAAATATATATACAAGGTGACCGGCGGCAGACGCATGGACTTGAAAACCTCATTGCTCTCTTCCTAATGATCCTAGAAGGTTGAAAGTGGAGTGATTCGAAGGTGGGGGTGGGAAGTTTATATTCCACACGGTTTCAGTCGCTGTAATGGAGTGGTCCGTTCAACATGTTTTTTCGAGACGTTCCATTCAACGAATCGTTAATGAACATCTTCATTTGCACCCTTATAAGATGATTGTCGCCCAAGAATTGAAGCCACGTGATTTTGAAGCCAGACAACTCGCTAGTAAAAATATGCTTGCTGCGTTGCCTCGAGATGGTATTGTTTTCTTCTCTGACGAGGCACATTTTCACCTCAGTAGATGCGTTAATAAACAGAATATGCGCTATTGGAGTGATACAAATCCCAGGGAGCTCCAGCAGAGATAGTATGGTGTGCAATTTCAAGAATTGGGAACATCGGCCCTTACTGTTTTGAAGAAAACTTCTGTAAGTTGCCCTGAATTGGAAGGGATAGAGCTGGAAGACGTCTGGTTTTATCAGAATGGGGCCACAGCCACAGCAAGAGTTTGCATGGACTTTTTTGCGAGACAGATTCCCCGAGCGCATCATCTCCCTACGAGGCAATTTGAACTGGCTGGCGCGCTCTCTTGATTTGGTTCCTTGTGATTTTTTCCTGTGGGAATACCTAAAGTCTCTTGTTTACAACAATCTTCCCAGGACCTGGAGGCCCTCAAAAACAACATTTGAGCCTAAAACGCCGAAATTCCTGCGGCAATGCTTTAAACAGTCCACGAAAACTTCAGAAAAAAACTTACTCAGTGTTTGGAGTATGAGGGGTGCCATTTAGGCTATAGTTTATTCAAAACCATGTAAACTTAAATTTCCCATGTTAATGAATCAAGAAAAAATAAAAAAATTGGTCATTTTGTAAGTCTCCGTTTTATTCCATTTTCAAACCCTGTATAAGCTGCACCTGGAAAGTGGAAATAAAAGAGAGAAAAAAAATAGTCGAAGAAGATTTGCATAATTATGGAATAACAAATTGGAAAACACTAGTATTCATTAAAAGGAAAAGAATATTAACCATGAGCGTTCGGGTCTGAAGTGCTGACATATATATTAAGCAACATTAATTATAAGCAAAGTGCACTTTTTTGTAAAAGCTAATGAATAAAACTGCCGAAACAACAATAGTATTTTAATCACTCACCAAAATTTCACTTTAAATAAAACAAAATTAAATTAATTGTTTTAAATAAAAATCTTGTAATAACGATAAACTAGTTGTTTTTTAAAGTTAAATAGGTGAAAATATTTATTTTTAATTTAATTCTATGTCCTGTAACTACTTTAAAATATGTGCCTACCATCAAAGAAGATATCAAATCGTTTTTTATTGCAATCGACTTTATATAACTTCATATCTCTATAAATCTGCTCTTAGCTGACAAGCAGAGAGCACATAATGACAAGGTAAAGGAAGTTGTCCATCAGTCACACGCCCTTGCATGTTTAAGCACATATTTAAAGGTTTTCTGCACAGGTGGGCTGCACAGTGCTGCTGCTATTGATTAAGGGAGGCGATGGAAGACGCACAACCACTGGGTTACAACATAAAGGTCTTGAGGTGGTTGCAGCTGTGGCCAACTCGAGACCGGGCGCACTTCTCTTACATCGTCAAGAATTGCCTGTTTAATCTTTACGTATACCTCTCTGGCACGGCGGTAACTGTAGGCAGCATTAGGCAGCTGGTGATCGGCGTGGACGATGCTTCCGCTTTGGTGGGCAGCTCCATAGGCAGCATCGACTTTCTAGGTTTCGCCTACATGAACTGCTGCTTTTTCGCCAACGTCTCTAAAATCAAAGGAGTCGCCAGGGCTATCTGTAAGTTTAAACGATACTGCCCGAAGCAGGTTATGGTTGAAACCGAGCTGAAGATAATAAAATACAGCAAAGGTATTTTACATAGCAACGCTGTTCTAGAGTTGCACTACTATTTTTTAGCCCTCTTCTCTTATTGTTTATTCGGAAACATCTTAAACGCATCTTTAGCTTTGTATGGGGGACTTACAAACTGCATAAGACCGAACCAGCTGCTGTACGAGAGAGATCCTTGTGGGTATCCTAGTCGATGTTATTACCCCATGAATGTTTCCGGCTTTCCCTTATTTTGGATCATGTTTTTCGTGCAGACCGTATCGTGTTTTATCATTACTTTAGGCATTTTGGCCGTTACTCTGTTTATAGTGGGGGTGTTGATGCACACTGTTGCGCAGCTGAAGCACTGCGCAAGCATTATAGCCGAATCCGACCTGGAAACAGACACGTCGACCACCGCAGTCGTGCGCAGGTTTAAAAACATCGTAAACTATCATTGTGCGATTATTAAGTAGGAATTGAGCAAGATTAGTTGTTTTGATTGATAATAATTTCCGTATTGTAGATACTCAAAAGAGACTAACTTGGCGTTTAATACCATGATGCTGTTCCATATCACGGTCACTTCCCTGGTGCTGAGCATTCTGGGCCTGAATATCGTGACAGTGGGAAATGTAACTGAGGGCTTTCGATTTATGTTACACTTGTGTGGCTGGTTGGTGCTGTTGTCTCTGATTTGCTATTACGGTCAGCAACTTATTGACGAGGTAGGTTACAAAACCGTTGCTTACCATATTCAACATTATTACATTTTGTCCTACTTGGAAATGATATAATTGAAACTGATGTGTGTTCTAAAACAGTTAGAAAGTGATAAATGAATTGAAAATCAATTCACACATGTTCGAAATGTAACATTATTTAAAAACAGCGGTTACTTTGTGGTCTAAAATGAATAATCCTCTGGCTGAGTCCGACATGAGCATGTCTGAATCTTATTAAAAAGTGAATGTCTATGAGCAAATTTTTCTATGCCCAGGAGCCTAGTGCGCGAGTGAGTTTGACTAGAAATTCATGGATGTATGTGAAGTAGCATTTAAGGTTGCATGTTAGTAAGCACAATAAGCTCTCAAAGTGACCTCCAACAAAAAAAAATGTCTGTGACATCTTAGGTTTAAATTGCTTGTTAGTATCGCGGCTAACAATACAAATGATGAAAAAAGTTCTAATCGATACGTTGTGTTACTAGAATTATTTGTAAGTTACGAACTTGGGTAAATTAACCTTAAAAATTTAATTAAAACATTTGCAAATATTCTTAAGTATTATAAAAAAATATTGTAGAAATGAGATAATTACTTAAGAGGAGAACAGAGATATATGGGAAAGGAACAGAATAACAGGCGATATTCGCTGTAGCGGAGAAAACTGTTAGCCGTGGTCTATATACCGTAGCATACAGTTACAATGGTGCGGCAATTCAGTTAACGAGCATGCACCGTTAAAACTTTTACCAAAACTGTAAACCTTACAAACGTGCGCGTTGTAGTTTTCGTGGCCATTTTTTCATTCATTAGAATCAAACCATTCCGTCAGCTCCTGCAATAAATACGTGGTTTCAGAGCTTTTCAGAGACTTCCTCGGCGACAAAGAAAAGCCTGGAAGTCAAAAATCAGTGCAAATTACCGAAAACATCGCCGCCCAACCTACCGGCATAGCATTACACTTCAAATATCCACCAGAACAAGAAGATGCACTTTACATAATGATCACCATAACCCGTACAAAATTCAAATTGTTCAAGCTCTGAATGAAGCAGATTATGCCACTGAACGACGTTTCTGTGAAGAGTTCTTGAATCTGGTTAATCGGGTTGAAGACGTCGCACACAACTTATGGATAAGGTCTATTTTTATTTGTCTGGTTACGTTAATAAACAATTTTAGGTTTTGGGGCGACGTAAATCCTCGACAACTCCATCAAACCTCCCGTTCAGCGAAATTTACCGTGTAATGCACTATGTCTATGGTATCTAGGCCCTAAGTATCAACAAAAAAGCCGAAACGTTCGCCGCCCACCTCGCAAAAGTATTTTAAACGTTACCATTCATGTTAAGATAAGAAAAAGAAAAGGGGATTCAGGAACAACTTGATGCTGCAAACCAAATAAATCTACCAATAAAGAGGTTTAAAATAGAGGAAATATAATATATAATGAAAGCAGTTTAACTCCTAGAGAAAGGTTTCAAACTACTGACAACAATTTGCAACGCTTATAATACGAACTACCAACTTCTCATTTTAGTGGAAGTGGCGCAAATTATCCTCATAAGAGAACGGAAAGAACCATCTGAAGAAATATAATCCTATTGGCCCATTAGTCTATTGCCACTAGCGTCATCAGTATTTTAAAACCTTTAACACAAGAAACTAGAACACAAATCAATTCAGCTTCCGAAGCGAACATGCTGTAATCGAAACACATTTAAGGCGAGTTAACAAATTTATATGCTATTAATTCTGATAACCCCCAAAAAAAGCGTACTGGGCTTTATTCTCTATCTCAGATACACCCACCATACAACAAACCTCGACAGCCACATTTGCGAACGACACCGCTATGTTAGCCCTACACGAAAATGCAGCGACCGCTTCTGATAACCTTGAAGCTGCTTTAAGATTAGTACATTAAGACTGGCGAAATAAATCGTCCTATGTTACCTTTACTTTCAGAATAGGCACATGTATACCTGTAACCTTGAACAACTTGCTACTACCCTAATCAGGAGATGTGAAATATTTAGTTATCTATTTGGAAAAAACACATTTTCAACAAACGCACATAACTGGGTTCAGAATTTACGAAACTTCAATGGCTAATTAGGAGGAAATTAAAATTGAACCCTAGAGAACAAACCCTTAATCTATAAAATAACACTGAAACTTTGGGGTGCAGCAAGCACCTCTTGTTTGAAAATACTGCAGTGATTTCAGTGAAAAACCCTACGATACATCATCAACAATGTATGCTATATAAAAAATGACCTCCACATAAAAAACTGTTTCAAGAAAAAGCAAAGTACAATTGTAAACACCATCGATATTGCCTTAAATTCCATTCAAACACGTTGACAGTGAATCTCCTAAACAACAATGATGCATGAAATAGACTTAAACGATTTAACTCTTAAGACTCTAGCATACATGATATTAGTTCATATTATATTTTGAAATATTAAATTAAGTGTTATCAAGAAGGAGTCTCTCACAGGAGGAATATCTCCGCATGCCATTAATTAAGGATAACTTATTGACTAATTGTTTATTTAAACAAATTACAAGTGTTATTTTAGTAGTCAAAGTAATAAAATATATTTTTTTATAAAAACGTTTGTTGCCCTGTTTGAAACATCAATTCTTGTTTAAGGTGACAGGCCCTTGGCATCTGGATTTTTTTTTAATTGTTACTACTAATTACAGCTACTGTTTGCTTTAGAACTGGTTGTGGAAAGAAAATATTTATTGAAATTCAAAAATGGAAAGCAGAAGGGTGGAGCCTTCTATAAGTGTTTATATTTAAAAATGATAATTTTTACTGCAAGTTTAATGGTTCTCACGTATGGCATACAACAAAAGTCCAATAAAACAACTTCAATCTTTAAAAATGAAACTTAAGTTTATAAGTTAGTTGAATATTTAAACTATATAGAGAATAGAGCTGTATTTAATAATTATAAGCTAAGATAGAAGGTTCCCCATACATTTTCTTTGTATAGTGGAAAATACCGGCGAATACAGGCGAAATAATGGAACGGCTGTATATTGAAAACTATACGACGCAGTGGAATCCACAGGAACAAAATTTGCACAAAGGTGTCGAAAGCAAGGGAAAACCACTTCACCATGTTTCCCTAGGATAATCATGATAATGGCTGCAAACTTAAACAATGGCCCCTAATACATGCGCCTCTTGAATGAGGCAGGAGTGCAAAGGCTCTACGGCCAACCAGTGGCGAAATAGCTAATATAAAAATAGAGACATGGAATATCCAAAGTATGTAAGAACAAGGAAAAAATTTATAATCAAGGAAACGAGATAGCTACAGTCAAGAAAATGTGTAACAAAACAACACGTGGTATAGTGCGCAGCTGTAACAAGCTTTATACCCTACTCTGCCGGAATAATGATGTTACAAATACAGGCTACTCCTATGAACATTAACTTTATACGGTACGCTCCAACAACAAACTGTGATGACAAAAAAGTAGCAAATTCTATGCCGATTTAGATAAACTTCTACAACAAACCAAAAGTAATGCCATTATAGTATTAATAGGTCATTTGAATCCGAAATTCGAAAGCAACAAAGACGAAAAAGTAGCAAGTGAACATGGATTGGTGGTACGAAACAGCAGAGAATTCTGCACATAAAACCAATTAACTATAATGAACACGTTCTTTAAGCCTCTAAAAAGACACCCCTGTACTTGAAAATCTCCGGCAGATTTACAACATTATGTGGTTCTAAACCAAATAGATATCACCATTAACCGAAGATATAAAAATGCCATAAAAAGCATCAAGACGTACCTCAGGAAATTAACAAAACCCAAAAATTAAAAAAAATAGACTAAGACAAATTAAAAGGGATAGACATCAGAAAAATAAAACGTGAATGATCTTATAGAAGAGAGAAGACAGTAGAGAAACCAAAATATACTGAAATACAACGAACTTAAGGAAATAAGAAAACAGATAAGAAAAGCAAAGATAAATTGAAGAATATTTAAGAAGATAGGGCACATTCCATCTACACAAAAAAAGGCAAAGAGACAAGCAGATTTCGAAGATACAACATTACGGGCAAACCTACAAATCGAAATGCTAACTTAATTTTAGATATTAAAGAAAAAGCGACTAGTTGGAGAGAGTACATATATAGCAAAGCTTTTCGCGTACCAACGAAACGTGAAGCGCATAAAGTACAAAATTCTCTAACAGGCTGATCTATAACAAAATAAGACGTTCAAGGAGCCATTAAAGGGTCAAAGAATAAAAAAGCCGTCGCGCCAGATAAAATACCAACGGAATTATTAAAACCATTACAAGACCACGGACTAAGCACACTTCTAAGATTATTTAATTCAATATACAAAATAAGAATAATTTCGTTAGACTGTTGAGACCAACGTTTATTACCGTACCGAAAAAACATAAAGCGAAGGAATGCAGTAACCACCACACAATTAGCCTGATGAGTCACGTACTAAAAGTTTATAGAAAAGTAGAAGCAAAACTTGGAATTACACAATTTGGATTTCAGAAGGGTCTGGTAACGTGGGAGTGCAAGGATCTAGAGACAAAAACAGCGATGTGTTTCTGGGATTTATTGACTTCGGTAAGACAACAGGGACACTAGAATTGTATGTGCTAGAGTATAAAACAGAACAACAGATGATATTACTATACAAAGAGAAGTCAAACAGGGCGCATTCTGTCGCCGTTAATTTTTAAAAACTATTTTAAGAAATAATTAAAAAAGCCTTAGATAAAATTAAAGGAGTAAAAATAAATGGAGTGCCATTTAACAATTTAAGAAATACAAACGACACTGCACTTATAGAAAATACGCTAAAAGGATTACAGTTACTTTTCGACAGAATTACTAAAATTTTTGAACAATATGGTCTCCAACTCAACACCAAGAAAGCAAAATACATGATTATTGACAAAAAACAACCGGATAATCACGGTAGTTATATTAACGGAACACCAATAGAAAGAACTGACAAAATCACGTATCTTGAAAGTGTTATCAACAGTGATTGGGATACACAAAAAAGTGACCTTCATTTACAACTGAAGATGGGTTTAGTATGCTGCTATGTATTCGTAGTTACTCTCTGCCAAGTAGAATCAGAAACATACAGACGTATACTGCACATAAGTTGGATAGATCGCATATGAAATGAAGAAATGTTAGCAAGAATAGAAAGGACAAAGAAATTATACGAACAATTAAATTATAAAATCGTATTTCGAGCACACCAGGAGACAGCCGGACACATACAACATCTTACACCGAATCATGCAAGAAGAGAAGCAGGGACCTGGAAGAAAAAAAACTCATGGTTGAAAAACCTGAGGCAATTGTTTAGACAGACAACAAAGTTTCTTTTCAGACTATTAGTCGACAAAGTGATCATAGCCAACATTCGCTAACGTACCTATTTGGCATCTTAAGGAGAAGGTTACATATAGGGCTGTCAAGAGGGAGGTTATAGGGAGTGGAATTCTCCGGTCCCTTGGTTTCTGGAAATCTAGAAAGCATTCAATTTATTATTTTTAAGAAAAATTTTTTTACTTTCTTTTAAAAAATGCCCCACGAGCCCACAAATCAATTTTTGCAAATTCAAAGGGTTGGTCGATACTGACACAAAGTTGCATTACTCTTTGTTGTATTTACACAGAAGTAAGTACTGCCTCCTAAAATGAATAAAATATTGAAGCATATAATACAAGCGAAAATTTGCTTTAGAGGTAAACCAGAGAGGATCCTAAACTATAGGGTTTTAACGAATAGTCGAGTCAAATTAGTAAGAAAAACGCTAAACACTCGAATTTTTAGCTAGTGCACGTATCGAGACGTTCCAAGGTGCATTCCATTCGTAAGAGCATCAGAAAAAAATTGTTACCACACATTTTTTTGTTATAATGCGAAAGTGCATTTGAGCACGCAAAAAATGCATTTCATTGATGAGCTTTTTGCATATTGTATTTTTCCCTTAATGACCAGAATGAGCATTTGCATGCAGGATTTTTTAAGGCAATAACAATTTAAATTGATTTATTATGTAAGTTGTAAAAGTAACCTTGTCTTATAGTACAATATTATTTTTTATTTATTGTTTTAATATCTACTAGACATTTGGATAGAAGGTAAACAAAGACAGCTGATATGAAATGTGGCGTGGCTGAACTCTGAGCGTACATTTGGTTGTCTATCTTTAGGATTGTTTTGTATAGCTTACAATTGTAAGGTCACCTTATCCCGCTATTATCATTTGTAAATAAATTGTTCCACGTTCTTATCTTGCAAAATTTTGGGGAAAGGCGGGTGAAAAATTGTCAGCTCAGGACGCCAAAAATATCTTTTGGCGGGAAACTCCTCTTTAGTAACACGTTAAGATATCCCTGGGCTCGGCGTTAGCTCTTTGACACCCCTGGTTGCAGATTCACAATATTAAAGAGCTTTAAATATTTACAATCAGCTTTGCAACAAAATTAAACAAAAAATATTTTTTGATTACACTAATTTACCGAAATATTTTATCCATCTGTATATTATAGATTAATATTTATTATTATTCTTTTCATATTAGTTACAGTACGAAGTATGCACGCAATTTTGTATAGATGAGATTTATCATTCACACCTAATCGAAATATTTATGGTAAATACTACATTGCCCGAGTTTTTAATTACACCCTAATCAAGCACACTATTTAACTTATCTGGCACTCATCTTTACAAACGTACCAAGCGCATATTTCAATCTGCAATACAACCGAGATTTTTGAGAAACACTGCCAATTATTTTTGAACTCCCAAGTACCAAGATAAGCTTAGTGTAAAATAATTAGTACGCTTGGGGTCTTTCTCGGCGTAGCCCAAATTTTTGACAAAAGTTTGCACTGAACCTTGATCTATAACTTGATTCTTGCAGAACAGTGTATTATAATGTTAACATCTTTTATTTCTAATAGTTGATTTTGTGTTAAACAAGATACTGGATTTAAACTTTAAAATAATTCAAGCTAATATTTTTTAGAGCAATATACTAGCACCCGTCCTATGCATGCTTTTCAGAAATACAGGAAATTGAAACAGCTAGCTTCGTAAATAACACAGTCTGGCTTGTAGTAAGATAAAATACATAAATTCACAGGAAAATTATAAAGAGCTTGCGATAGAGTTATTGATTGAGCTAATAAATTGAACCATGTTAATTTTACCAAAAAAGGTACCCGATTTATTTTCTCTCAGTACCATTCTCAATATTGATCACTTTATAAACTCGGGTGAATACTTGGGTATAACCTTGCATGCGAAGTGAAACAAAAGAAAGACCAACACCTAACATATCTGTTTGTACGGTATAAAACTCTAGTGCTGTATCATGAAGTCTAATATTAACACCATAAGTTCCAGCACAAAGTACTATGTAACATGGTAAATGCTCCGTGGTTGCCGTACCTCTTGTCAAATATGAAATCAGAAGACTTGGATAACCAACATTTTGTTTGCAGGTTGAAGAACAGCAAATAGTAATTATGTGATTTAAAAGCAGAACACCAAACGTATACAAGGACGATTTACGTGTACCACTTAACTTTAAAATTGGGACGTCATTGGGCGTCCTTACTTATATTAGGCTTAGTTCTAAAATTTATCGCGGAAACAGTCTTAAACAGTTTTAACGCATTAAACAGTGTACGAGTGTTATTAAAAAAACATTGTTTTTGTTATCTGGTAATAGAACTTAAAAGTCGTAAAATTCAAAAATCACCAGAAACCGTACATAGTTATCTGTGAACTAAATGAATATTAAGGCGGCAACAATAATATTCTACAATTATGTCCTACTTACTTCCCATCCTTACATTTATTTGCTTCTAGAGCAACAAAATTGGAACAGCGGTTTACTCCTTTAAATGGTTTGAAGTTCGACCTTCGGTGCGGAAGGATTTGCAGCTCATAATGGCAAGATCTCAACGCCCACTCACCCTAACAGCTTTCAACTTGGGAGTAGTGTCATACGACATGTTACTGAAAGTAAAGCTGAGACTGATTTTAATTTCATATTATATCTTTAATAATTACAATCTGCATTTCAGATAATCAAAACCTCCTACTCTTATTTTACGCTGTTTATAAATTTGAAGTCTTAGAAGACTCTATTTTCCGACGACAAGCATGATACTGACATTGAGAACACCTTTTTTGCTTAGTATTAGAAAAATATGTATTTATATTCAATATAGAGCACAATACCTTAAACCTACACTACACTAAACTATACACAGAATTCTTGGTATTTTAATCGCAAATAAAATTTTGAGCAGCGCTGTAGATCTGCATCCTTTTGTTTTTTCTGTGTGGCTTTGGAGGTCTAAATAGATTAAAATTTGCCAAGATCAGTATCCTTTCAGGGTTCAAGGATTTAATGGAGCTATAGAGATTCAAAATAAGTTTACTCTAGAGTACTACACTCACAATTGTTACCTATATGACAGAATAAACTTCAACAAAAAAGTCTAAGTGTGACACGCAAAGCAAATCCTCTTAAAGTGCTATAATATTTTTTAAACAGCTTTTTCCTTAAGGGTGTGTAATAAACTTGGAAATATCTCAAAAGTGCGTAAGACACGGAGAATACTTGTATACATTTGTAAATACCAAATTGTAGGCACAAGACTAGTAAGACGGTTAATGAAACATTTGAGCGACAGACGTACATGAAAGGTAAATTAACTTTATTTGCTGATTCACAAATTACATCGTAAGCTGAAGTCCAATGAATAGTTTTCAAAGTTCTTATATAAAAATGTAACGCAATAGTTAATGTATAAAGTAATAAACAAAATATTTTCTTATCCAAATGTCCGACTTTAAGAATTACAGAGAAATACATGGATCAATGATGGACAAACTTATCAACTTTGTAAACCTAACCAAGAAAACATGTATCTCGTGGGCATGACCATTGACGATCAATCTGCGCTTAAAAAAGAGATTATGTTGCACAAAAACCTGTTTTTCTGTTAAAGTTAACTTTACTTACGGAGAAGTTCTTCGGGTGCTTATGACGGACGTCCCTATCAACTTCATAGCTCTGTAGGCTACAAACAGTAGAGTTGCGTAGGCCTAAAAGCATGTGGGAGGTAAACTCTTAGATTATTTATATTTTTGCATCTTTATAGAGATAGCGATTTTTGACAAACGAAGGGCCGTAAATATTGGTTCTTTATGACCTAGAGTTTGTTGATATCGTCTTTGCGGCCCAACCCTAGATTGGAGCCGCGTACATTATGATAGGCAGATCATTTTGTACAAGATGTGCTTGTTTATGGTAGATAGTTGGCTCCTTGAGTGAGCCTTCGTCTTGTATAGCGCCCTATCGATGTTAGTTGTCTAGGTCAACTTCCGGTTCAGAGTCAATCCGAGGTAAGCAATTTTCTGCTTTCGGGATCCAAAATCCCAAAGTTGCTCAGATCGTCTAGTCAATCAAATGGTCTCAATTAAAGAACAAGACAACTGAGCTCTCCCTTAAGTTGATTTCCATTCTTCATCTTCCTCTAGTCTTGTAAAAGGTCCAACTACTCTTGTAACTGCTTCGTATCAAAAAAAGCTGGTCTATATGTATACCAAATTTATTGCCTATTGAGTTGAAGAATCACAGTAATAGATGAACTTTGACAACGAGTAGAAGCCGCGTTGATTAAATGGCTCACCTTCTCCTCTGTGTAAGATGGACAGCAAAGCAACCGGGTAGAACAAAATGAGTAGTTTAAATGATTAGCAAAAATATCATGATAAATTAAGTACTCTTTCCGATGTAGAGACGCCCAAATTACATTTTACCAAAAACGTGTTTGCTGTAATTCTATAATCTTAGATTGAGATAAATTCATTTATAACCTACCATATATAAGATGGGACTGCTTCGCGGATTATAATTAGAACAAGAATGGTCGTCATCATAGAAAGTGAAATTTAGATAGTAAATAACTTGGAACGTTTGTATAATTGTTTATTGATTTTAGGTCAGTGCTGCATATTCTTTTAAGAAAAAATAAATCAAAGATATATAATATATGGATCTGAGCTCGGACGCGAACGTGACTCGTATGATAGTAAGCTCCGGTTATAAAATCGAAAACGATGAGTGGCCAGTGTACCAGCTATTGCTTATAAAGTTAAACCTTAAAACAAAATTTACCGAAAAGCTGGAACAATTTCGTGGTTGTAAAGTTTAGCGCAAGTAAGCAAATAAATGTACGCGCTTATCAACGATGCGACGGTCAGGATGTCAACAAAAGTTATCGGATACCGCACTTCTATATTTGTCAACATGAGTAAATTATTGAAAACGCACGAATACACCTTTGCTAGCGATAGCTCAACAAACGAGATAATTAAAAGAAGAAGGGGGTTGGAAGAAGAAACTGAAGGTATAATAGGAGTAAGAAAACAGCAAAATCTCCAATTAAAGGTAAAAGCGGAAGCGGTGCTGATATGGTGGGAATTAAAAGCATAATGGAGTTTATGTGCACAGTGAATGAAATACATAAAGACCAGCCAAAGTACAAAGCCAAATACTTTGAAAGGAAATTGAAAGTACCAGAGAGACGAGACAAAGACAACCATACGAGGTGCATTCAAGTTACATCACCTCCAATTATTTTCTCAGAAACTAATCACAAAAAAACTGTAAAACTTGTGTCACTTCTCAACGTAATCTCCTTGCAGCCGTACACATTTTTCACAACGTTGACGCCATGATTCCATGACCGCTACTAATGCTTCTTTAGGAGTCTTCTTTGGGCACTGGAAAATCGCTGATGCAATAGCGGCGCGACTAGTGAATTTTCGACCACGGACAGTGTCTTTCATCGTTGGAAACAGCCAAAAGCTGCTAGGAGCTAGGTCAGGTGAGTAGAGAACATGAAAAATCACTTCAAAATTGTCAGCATTTGTGGCTCTCATCTGGAAGACACTTTTCGCATTTTCATTGTGTGCACAGATCCCACGGAAATGCCAACTTAGAGGCAATGTGTTCCACATTCATTCGACGATCCTTTAAAGCAAGTTTCTCTACTCGTTTGATCATGTTGTCAGACCAGCTGGTGCGAGGCCGAGATTGTCTTGGTTTGTGGTCACGAACGACGTTTCTGCCGTCTTCAAACTGTTGCACCCACAAACACACATTAGACACATCCATAACACCATCACCACATGTCTCACTCAACGGGCGATGAATTACAATCGGTATACCACCACGCAAATGGAGAAAACGAATGATTGCACGCTGTTTTTGCAATGAAAACATCGCCATTTTAAGTATCAATAACAGTCCTCATTCTCGCCGCTGCCGCTAGAGTCCTGTGTGCCGTCCAGTGCTGTCATCTCTGACACACATTCACAAAAAGTGCGCGCGTATTTTGAAAAAAAAACGCATGTTTCTATTTGCTCCCAGTCTTAAGAAAAAAAATTCAGATGTGTTATAACTTGAATGCACCTCGTAAAATGAAGAAACTGAAAAATTTAACTTAAATGTAAAAATAATTAAAGTGCACGAGATAAAAACCAAGAACGATAAACTTTTGGTTAATAGCAAAATTAACGAAATACAAATACAAGAAAGAGACTATGAAGAGCAAGTATAAGTTAAAAGGGTTAAACATTTTATAGATAATAATCTAACATTCGAAGAGCTTCACATACAGGCATATCGCTATGCAAGAGAAACAAAAGGGTTTATGGTAAAAGTAAGGTATCGAAAAATGATCAAAAAAGAGAAAGTACGAACTTGGCAAAAGGATGCGGGAAAGCCTGTAAAAGAACAAACAGGTAAAAATAATCCAATAAACTGTTAGTTGAGAAAGGAGAAGGTCAAAAAAGACAAACAGGTAAAAAAATGGTTATGAGATAAAAAATAAGACAAATAATTATTTAATTATAAAACAATAGTGCAATAATTCTGAATATTTGAATGTTAGCGCACGGTATCAAACAGATAAATTAGAATAACTCTCACGAGTATCAAAATTAGGCTTAGTTAAGCATTGATTGTAGTGCAATACTATACTCAAGTAGCAACAATGGAAAGAAAGTAGTACTTTTCAGCGTATTAATAATCAAAATTATGATAGCGTCACGAACGGCTGAGCTCAAGATTCTTATGAGAGATACAAACACAAATGTAAGAATAAAAAATCAAGGCTTTTAAAGTGGCGTGAGAAAAATGGTATCGGAGCGACAAATTAAAATCGGCAAACTGTTAATAGAATTTTGTGGCATGCACAATTTTAAAATAAACGATACACTATTTACGTACAGAGATGATCAAAAGGTTACATGGATTTTACCCAATCAAGAAGTACAGAAGCAGATTAAATACGAGATGCGTTAAAGTTCTAAGGTCTCCAAAATTTTTCTGAATAAGCACTTTCTCAAGAAAGTTAAAACTTCTGTTACTTTACAACGTAATCTCCTTTTAGGCGTACACATTTTTTACAATGTCGTCACCATGATTCCATGGCTGTTGAGAAAAATTTTTTATTAGTGTGTTTTGCCCAGCGGAAAATTTCTGATGCAAAGGTCTTTTGTTTCGGAATTTAAAAATGGCATCCACGTCTCATCCATTATCACAACCGACGAAAAGAAAGCACCATTCACAGCATATCCTGAGACATTGCCATTCGCGTAGCATTGTGTTGATCAGCATTCGTGGTAACCATTTTAAGTATACAAAACAATACTCACTGCAATGGCGGTAATTCGACATGTGTAAATTGTATGGTGCTGCCATCTATTTTACAAAATCAGAAACATTTTCCACGTTTTTTAAAATTAATCGTGTCTTCCTTCTTACTCTCACTGCTAAGAAAAAAATTAAAGACTAGAACTTGAACGCACCTCGTACGTACAAACATAAAACTAGACAATAGAAGCAACAGGAGAAGTACGGATAGGAACACGAAAATTATTAATTTCTATTTACTAATTACTGAGAATAAAAGATATAGTTTAAATAGACATAGTATGCAATGTAACATTGAAATGAGTCAAGACTATGATATAAAGGAAAAATTTATCTAAAAACTCAACAAAAATGCAAATTATATTAATTATAATCGAAGAAAATAAAACGTATAAAAGGATTGCGCATGTAATTTTATTAACATATGTCAAGAAGTATTAAAGCACAAAACAAAATTTTAAAAAATGAAAGTACTTGGAAATAAATAGAAAGCGAAATTACATCTTAAAATGAAGAATAGGGAAAAAGTTTAGAAGACGAAAATAGAATAAAAAGTAAAAAAGTTTAGGAAATACAAGCAAAAATATGTGGATAAGATTACAAAATACAGCCAATAATAGCAGTTTGAAAAAATTATATGCAAGTGTAAGAAAGTTAACTGATAAAAAGGATGTAAATATGGTAATATAGGATAAGGATGGACAAATATTATGCGCAACATAACAACAGACTACCATAAAAAATAATAAGTAAAAATGACGAAAAAGGAAACAAAAATGAGCAAGTGATGAATTAATAGGAGGGCTCGTAATCCAAGTAAATATTGAACCTCCGGTAAAGAAGGAATAATACAAGCCATTAAACATACAAAGAAAGAAAAAGCACATTGGTTTGATCAGATTACAAGTAACATTGGAACGGGATAAATTTACATAATGCTACAAACAAAATATTCTGTAAGGTTATCTTAAACAGACTGCCCATAAAAATAGACAAGAGAATACGTAAACATCAATATGGTTTTAAAGCGGGAAAATCGTTCATGACCAAATAAACACTTGAGAATTGTTACACAGCAACCTATAGAATTTCAGACGCCGTTGTATCTGTTAGAAATATGGACGCTCTTGTCCTTTATGTATGTACATGTATAGGTCTCTCTCCGTTGCTTAGGTGTAGCGCGGATAGAGGGTAATTAGCTCCCGAGCTGTAAAGACGTGTGTAGGTGCGACGGTGAGGTATCAGAATAAAGTTTCTTTTACATTGAAGAGTGTTGTTTTTTGTCCCCTCCCAAATATCCTGCCGCCTACATTATTAGAACAGGTTATGGGCCCAGCACGCTTCCACAGCGCAGTTGCTTGCGAGGAGAGCATTTTCTCTTTCTTTTTGAGCCTGTTGAAGTCCACGTGAGCAATGAAAGACAAGGTAGGACCGTTCTGGAAGTCCATGGAGCAGGCTGGCTCTGGAGACGAGGACGAGCAGCAAAGGGCGACCTTGGCGAAAAAAGGTAGTAGAGTTAGTCGTAGTGTCGCGTTGCCATTAAAATTTGATGTGGCATTTGATGAGAAAATATGACGCGAAAGAAAAATGGTGTGTTTGCCAGTTATTGTTGATGAGAAGTTCCTAGAAACCGGCAAAAGAAAATCGCTTCGTGACGATTTTCGGAATCGAACAGAAGGTCTTCAAGAAACTCTGCGACTGTGTGCCAGATGAGATTAAGAACACGTTCAAAGATGAGAACATAAATATTCGAATAGGCGACAATGAAATCATTATTGATGAGATAGTCGCTGCCATAACTATGCCTATACTTGACCTCACTTTTCACCGTGCTTGATCAACACGTGTGATCGGTTCGCATACGTGCATTCTTGCGTTCGGAAGCAGCGATGCGCGCCTATCTATTTTTTTCTCTGTTTCCATCTCGGCAGATGTGCGTTCGATCATGCCGGATGATCATATTGTTGTTTTTCTATTTTTACAGAGAGAGATAGAGTGGAAAATCATAACAGATTTTATTGAGAATAAAGCTAAGGGATGTCTGGTTATTCCAAATTCTATGGTTTCAAAAATGGCAACGGGCGATGCTTCGACTACTCGACAGTTTGCATTTGAAAATTCAGAATTAGATGAGGAAAAACAAAATAAAGATGAGGACGATCTTGAAAAAGTTAATGTTGATTTTAGAAATCTTAAAGGTGGCGTGGACAGGATCGACGAGGACGTTGAAGGTATGAGATGCAAACCTGTCATTTAAAAATTCAGACGCGTTAAACAAAATTGGTGTTGGAGGATAGGTTTGATTAACTCCAATATGATGTCTATGAAGAACTTAGAAACATTAGGACGTGTAACGAGGAGAGAAGTGAGGCGAGAAATCAAAAAAAAATTTCGACACTGGCTCATGATCTTACCAACCGTTCCAACTCTATGAATTTAAAGTTAAAAAGAGTAGAGAAAACCTTTAATCAACGATGTTGAGACGAAAACACAAGAGACGAGGTAAGCACAAATAATGATAATAATTTTCCGTTCTTGGCGAATTCGACTCAGAAAAGGCCACGAATCGATTATTCCTGTTTTGAGTTGAGAAGCTCTTTACAAGATCTGATCAGAGAGCAGTTTTCAAATATTTGTTCCGATTTAAGTGACGCGAGTAAATCTAATAATTCCTTTGAAAATAATATGAGATTGGACAACTATAATCGTTATGATTATAAGCTTACTGAAAATACAAAATTCGAACTCTTTTTATGATTTGTTGACGTCGGAGCTGCGATCGAGAGATTTGCTTCATATATTAGACGCAAAAACTAAACCAACAAATTTCGTAGATGCGGATACAAAAGAAAATCAAAAGTTTGCAACATTTTGATAAATCGCATAGATTCGAAACATCACAATAAAATCACTCATATCAAAGAATTAAAAGATGTGAGATCACTATGACATCAACTATCATTCGTAGGAAATTGTGCATTCTAGTTTACAATTCCCGAAAAGATAGTATATTTAAATTTGTTGGAAATTCGATGGGTTGATAAAATGTTACGATAACTTGAGCGATTTCCAGCCGATGCGAGATGACGAGAGAAAGATGCGTTCTTTAATGCTGTCGTCATTTCGGTCCTCGAAATCCATTCGTTGGACTGCATGTGTGAGGTTGAGACGAGGTAATGCGGCGAGAGGTGAGGCCTAGCCCAGTGCTAACCAAGCACAACGCTTTCGGCAACAAGCCCGGAATAAAAGGAAATTTCCTCGGGTTATTTCGACTGATGCTACGAGTGTTAAGATCGGGGACATCACAGCAAAGATTGTCCGTATAAGGGCACTGGGAGGAAATTATGTTATTGCTACAAGCTCTTCGTGACAGATCATATTTCCGAAATCTGTCCACAGAACAGGGCCAATCAACGCAACAGCGGAAACCAGTCTAGAGGATGCTGAGATTTTAGGAGGTGCAGATAACAATAAATTAGATGCGAATAAACCCAAAGTTGATAAGAACCAAGCTAGAAATAAAAATAAACAGTTTAACAATTCAAGCAAACCCAAAAATCCTAATAGAAATATCAATAATCAAAAAGATAAGAAAAATTATATAGCTAAAATAAACACTGTCGCCACCACTCCCCTCTCAGGTGCATCAAATGTAAATTCATTTAATAGATCTAAAAACTTGATATCTTTTATTGCTGATCCGGGAGCAACGGAACACTTAACGAATTCCAAATTAATTTTTAAAACTTTTGATGAAATTGATGTAGGCATGATTAGATGCGCAAATTATGATGCATCAGCTGATTTGGGAACGGAGGGAGTGAGTACCGTTATTGGCTTTAATAAAATAATTTTTTTTTATGTATTTATTATTTAATTACAATCTGTCAATTACATCTGACAATAAGTAATTATGTTGATCGTATTGAGCAGTGTTGGAGAAGAATTTGATTGTTACACTACATGTAAGTTAATTAAGACACTTAATGTAACTTAAATAGCACTAAAATCTATGCGGTAGATCTAGCGGGTTAAGTCTTTTGAGTCTTTGCGTTTGAGCACTGTTGTCTAGTAGATTAACTACCAAAGGATTAGGATGCACTTCTAACTTATTTAGGTACTTTACACTAAATTTTTTAATTTCTTCCTTGACGGTGGCCACTTCTAAATCGTTTCGGATTTCAATGTTTGGGATGTAGTATGGGGCATTAGTTACTAGACGTAAGACTTTGGATTGGTACCTCTCCAATATGTCAATGTTAGATCTAGAGGCAGTGCCCCATAACTAGATCCCGTAGGTCCAAACTGGTTTCAATGCTACCTTGTATATAAGAAGTTTATTTTTAAGCGATAATTGGGAGTTTCTACCTAACAATCAGTAGTATTTCTTTAGTTTCAGTCCAAACTGCACCTCTTCTTCCATATATGAGTACGCCATGTAAGCCCTTTATCCAAGTGTATCCCTAAATATTTAACGCTATCTGCCTGTGGTAGTGGTTGATCGTTCATATTTACTTCTGGGGAGTGCCCTTTACATTTTGTGAAAGTCACATGGACTGATTTATTCTCGTTCACCTTGATACGCCATTTTTGGAGCCACTGCTGTATTTTATCTAAATGAGTCTGTAGTTGTTGGGCAGCAACTATTGGATTTGGGTGCATTGATAGGATGGTCGTGTCGTCTGCATACGTCGCTGTTATAGCGCTATTATCAGTGGGTAAATCGGCTGTGAAGATGAGGTATAAGACAGGCCCCAATACGCTGCCTTGCGGAACACCGGCTTTTATTTGCATCAATTCTGTTAGTTCATCCTGGTATTTAACCTGGAAGTATCTTTCCTGTAAGTACGATTTCAGGATAGTAAAGATTGGATGGGATAACTTCAACTTATGCTTGAATAGTAGACCTTCGTGCCAGAGCTTGTAGAAGGCCTGGCTTACATCCAAGAAAACCGCAGCACAGTAAGCTTTTTCCTCAAATGTATTATTGATGACTTCAACGATTCTATGGACTTGTTTGATGGTTGCATGGTTTTTCCTAAAGCCGAACTGGTGATCGGGGAAGAGATCTTCTTCGGTGTGTGTCATCAAGATTCTTTTTAGTAGGAGTTTCTCCATTAGCTTAGATAAGACTGGTAATAAACTGATATCCCTATAGGACTCGACGTTGTGCGGGGGTTTGTCGGGTTTTTGAATTACTATTACTTGAGCGATCTTCCATGGGGTGGGAAAGAATTCTGTTCTGAGGATAGCGTTGAAGATGGCGGTTAATATTGTAATCCCTATTTTAGGAAGCTCCTTGAGTACCCTGCCCGTGATCAAATCCCAGCCTGGTGCCTTGTTAGGTTTTAGTAAGTTGATCATTTCTGTGACTTCACCAGCTTTGAACAGCTTTATTGGAGGTGAAAGTTGGTAAGGGGCTTCCAGGTATTCTTTTATGTCGTCATCTTCATCCGGATTTCTAGTTGGTATTTCTACAAGTTGGAAAACGTTTGACAGGTGTTCCGCGAAGATTTGTGCCTTTTCTTTGTTATTGCGCGCCCAGAAGCCATCCGCTTTACGAATAGGAGGTACTTGTTGATTCGGTTGGTTCAGGGCCTTCGTTGTCTTCCATAACGAGTAATCTGTGCTAGCTGTAGCTGATAGCCCTTCTACGTAGGTGGCAAAATTGTCATTTTTGAGGGTCCGTATTAGCTCCTTGAGTTCTCTAGTGGCAACGTTTAATCTTCTTTTGTCGTCAGGATACCTACTACGTTGCCATTTTTTCCTTAGCCGTCGTTTTTGGGCTATTTTTTCTTTTAGGATAGTAGGATACCTATGTTCTACTTTGTTGGGTGGGAAATTTGGTGTTGCTTCCCAGGCAGGGTGAACGTATGTCTAATGACCTTGTTATCAGCTAGAACTTTTTTAATTTTTTTGTAGTTTTCTATGGTACGGATTTGTAGTTTTACCTTGTCGCTACTTATCATTTGATAATAGTATTCCTTCTTATCTATCTTTTGTTCGATAAGTTGAAGTAGTGGTGGAATTGCCTTGACAAATTGTAAGATAAAAGGTGGAGGTAGGTCAGCTTTTTTTGCTTTCACATTACCGTTGTTTGTGGTATTTTGGGTTGCTTCCTCTATTCCCTTGTTTAAAACGTCGAATCTATTGGTTATAGTTGTGCTTTGTGTGTGACTTTGTTTTGACTTCGTTTGGCGAGTGGGTGAGCTGTCTCCGCTTCTTTTCCTTTTCGTTTTTCTTGATTTGACCTCCTGAAATTCATTGGGTTGAAATCCCTTTCCCTCTTCTGTCCTCTGTTGCGGGTTTTCATCAGCTTCTTCATATTCCGAGTATTCTGTGTTAATTCATGGAGGCGGTAGAGGTGTTATTGTCCCATTCGGGTGTCCGTTTGTTGCTTGTGTTGGTGGATTTTTTTGATTGCTGTTCATTATTGGGCATGCCATTTGACTTTGTCCCATTAACGGCGGTTGGTATTGTTGAGGGTGCCACTGCGGGAGCCATTGCGTTTGTGTAGTCTGAGGCCACTGCGGTTGTTGGTTTGAGTGCCATTGGGGTATTGAACTAGGCTGGGTCATAAGAGCATTGTTGTAAGTTATAATATTTGGTATAAAGCTGTCAGTGCTAAAGCTAACTGGCACGTAGTGCTGATTGAAGTTTTGTTGGCCGTAATACAAGCCTCCATCTCTACTTCCTTGCATGGTGCTGTTTTAATTTCTTAAAATTGAATAAAAATATAAATATATTTATTTAAGAGGTTTAGCACACAGCCAAATGTGCTGTTATCTCTTATCAGAGTTCAGCTGGCCTTCCCGCTCTTTGATAACTTGGTGGATCGAGAGGTTATAATTTATAATTAAGTTAAATTTACTCACTGAGAGCCGCGACGCAAAGGCTTCGGTCTGCCAGACTAACGCGCGGCGGGCCCGGGGTTCGACTCCCAGGTCAAAATAACGGCAAACATCGAGTGCTCTCCGGCCATCATACAAACACCTTTGGCGGTCGTAAAGTACATTCTCCTTCTTCTAACGGGTCAGACTAGCCACCTGCCCGGGGTACGCCCAACATTGCTCATAGTACTACACGAAATGTGTAGTTAGAAACAGGCTTATAGCCTATATATAAGAGTAGAAGAAGAAGAAATTTACTCACTGTTATGGTTGTAACTTGAATAAACGTTTTGATTGAGGCACCAAAACACTGCTATTGTGTAGCTTATAATTTCACTTTTGGTGATATTGGAAAATTCACGACTTTAACTACTTTAAGTTTCTATGTTGTGTTGTGTCAGCTGTGTGCCAACACATCCCCAATAAAAATAAATATATTGCATTGCGTGACGTGATTTGCGCTGAATCTCTATCTGACAATCTATTGTGGCTAAGAAAATTTGTTGCTGTGGCTTTACGCATTTATTTATGATCCTGTTTTGAATATGTCATTTGTTACCGGCATTTACAAAAAACCTTATTGGCAAATAGAACTATTCATTGATAAAGGAAATGGCGCGAAAAATACAAAATCTGACAAATTGTTTACGACTTATCTGACGTTTAGATCAAAACAAGAATATAAAAGCATGACGCACAAAGACGAGAAACAATTAAATTTTGATAATGAAGAAGATAAGTTAGTTGCGAACCCAAATATGGATACCGAGATACGATATTACAGGCAGTTTGCATAACATTGACAATTTGAATCTGATATTAAGATTAGAAATGGAAATTCAGAGTTAGATGTCTCAAATTTTAAATCTAACCTTTGCGATAGAAAAATTAGTGATATGGACAAATTAAACGATTCTGATTTAACCCTGGATAAGAAGAGAATTGAGAATCCGGCCACGCTTTGGTACGTTAGGATGAGGCATAGTTCTATTGGCAAGCTTAAAGCACTGCAAAAGAAATTTCCAGATTATAAAAATTTGAGAGATGCGGTATTCGACGATTCTATTTTGATGTATGAGATTTACATGCTGGTTAAATTTAATAAATTGCCATTCCCCTCGATTAGGTCAAGAGCAACTAAACCGTTGCAAATAATTCATGCGGACGTGATGGGTCCGATAAACCCATCCACGTTTCTTCGGGAATATAAATTTATCATTGTATTTATAGCTGACCATTCTAGAATGGCTAGGGCATATGTTATTAGAGCAAAAATCGAGACTGATTATTGCCTGGAAAAATTTGTTAGAAGTGGTAGGTTACTTGGTAGGGATGCTAAAGTCTGTTACCTGCCCTCAGACCAGGATACAGAATTTACAGGCAGCTACGCTATTAATTTTTTAAACAAACTGGTTGTGGAATTACAATTAGCAAGTTCCGATACTTCAGAACACAACGGTACTGCAAAGGGGTTTAATCAAACCATACAAAAGAAGGTGAGGGCCTACATGTTTGATGCGAAATTGCCTGCTAATATGTGGAACGTGGCTTTGAGTGCAGTTGTGTTCGCATATAATCGCACTCCCTATAAATCTAATAACATGGAGATTCCTCTGCAGAGGTTTGCTCTGAATCGATATTTTGACTTGACTCATCTGAAACGATTTGGTCGTTTGGCATATTTTAAAGGTCCAAGAAATACTGGAACGAAATTTTCTCAGATTGGTAGACGTGCTGTGTTGGTTGGGTATATTAACACAGGTTATATTCTGTTTGATCCTCAAGAAGGAAAATTCTACCAAACTAGACATGTCAGATTCAATGAAAGGCTGGTATATGGAGATGTGTATGGACAACAGAAAATTAAAAGCTGGAAAGACGTGGATCAGAAAACAGTTAAAGAAAAGTGGCTGGTTAATTTTGACGAGGATGAGTCTGGAACAGTTTTAGAAACGGAGGGAGAGGAACCCGTGAAAAGAAAGAGAGGGAAACCGAAGAAAATTACTATGGATGTGGTGAAAGAAAAGGATAGTGATAATACCCAAAGGGCTTCGGATACGGAAGTGTGTTTAGCTGACACAAGTTTTGCCGACATGCCTATGGTATCTGAAGATGAGAATTTTAAAGATGAGATGATGCACGCTTTACTGGCTAAAGTGAATTTAGATCCAGTAAATATCAAAGAGGCGTTGCAGTCAATGTAAAAGGAAGAGTGGAAAATTTCTGTGGACGAGGAACTGTCATCTATGTACAAGAATAAGGTGTGAGAATTGGTTGATCGTCCGACTGGACTTAAAAATGGCAAAAAATCTAACATTATTGATTTTATATGGGTACTGAAGAGGAAAATTGATAATGACGGTAACACAAAATTTAAAGCCCGTATGATCATTCGTGATTTTAAACATAAGACCAGTTATTATTTGCAAGAAACCTATGCTTCGGTTTCACTAGTGGTACTGATTAGATGTGTATTGTCAACTGTAAATAAATACGATTTAGATACTTGCCAACTGGACGTTAAACAGCTTTTTTGAATGGCACAATAGATGAGGAAATTTTCATAGAGATACCAGAAGGTGCGATTTACACAGATGAGGAAAGGAAATCTAAGGCTTGCGAAAATTCTTGTATGGATTGAAAATCAGTCCCAAAAAATGAAATCAGCGATTTACTGAAGTGGCTATCAAAATTGGACTCACGGCTCACCCTACTGAGCCTTGTCTTTTTACTTGGAGATGCGGAAACAAAATACTGATTCTATATGTGGACGACATGCTTATCGCTAGTAATGACAAAAGGAAGTTAGATGAGGTATAGAGAAGTCTACAAAAGGAATTTGAAATGACTGATCTTGGCGAAACGAAAAGCTTCATAGGAACCAATATCGGAAGAAATCGTAAGATGCGGGTAATAAAATTGACACAAGAAAATTACATTACAAAATAATAGTTTTGGTTTCGCGGATTCGAAGCCCCAACGCACACTTATGGTGACTACACAGATTTTCAATCGCCAAAGAAAAATGAGAGAAGATGAGGTAGATGAGGAAAAGTTTGCTAAAACTATTAACCCTGTTAATGCTCCTTATAGAGAAGCTGTTGGTAGTGTTCTCTATCTAGCTAATACGATGAGACCCGATATTGCTTACACAGTAAATATGTTAAGCAGACTTCAGATAAGTCTTACGGGGGAGGATTGGCAAATGATGAAGTAATTATTTCGGTATTTAAATGGTACTAGAAAACAAGGTTTGACTTATATTCTAATGCGAGTTTCGCAGATTGCAAAAATTTACGTACTACCTATGGATTTGTAATTAAATTTTCAGCAGACTACGTCTCTAAATAATTCGTTGAAACTGATTTTGAATAACTCCTTTTGCCCCGTGATTCTTTGATGTGATAATTTATCCGCGGAATCATATGCAAAAACTGGAGGGGAAAATAAATTGAGACACATGACTGAGGTGAGAGAACATTATGTGAGAAAATATGTGATTAATAAATTTATTGAAGTACGTTGGATTAGATCTAAAGATCAAATAGCCGACCTTTTAATTAAGTCTTTTTATTTAAACTCCACCAAAAATTAACAAATTTAATTACTAATAATGTGGAATAAAACATATATATTTGAATGATGAGAGTTAGATTCGGACACATTACAGATTGACTAATACTGATGTGTTTTGTGTTTATATTTGTTTCAGGAAAAAAATCCAACTAGACGAGGAGCAACAAGACTGAATAGGCTAAAGTATTATCTATTTTTGTATCTCTATTGTTAGAATTATGATTTAGTTTAAATATTAAATTACTAAGTATTAATAAAGGACTGCGATCGGGGGGGAGTGTTAGAAATATGGACGCTCTTGTCCTTTATGTATGTACATTGTACGTGTATAGGTCTCTCTCCATTGCTGGGGTGCAGCGCAACGCCGCCGCTACCGCGTCGGCGCTGGATAGAAGGTACTTAACTCCTGAACTGTACAGACGTGTGTAGGTGCGACGGTGAGGATTAGAATAAAGTTTCTTTTACATTGAAGTGTGTTGTCCTTTGTCCCCTCGCAAGTATCCTGCCGCCCACATTATTACAACAGTATTTTATAGATTTTGCAACGAATAGTTACATCGATGTGGATTAACGCCGACAAAACAAGCCCACGCAAGTAACTTTCACCACAAAAACCATTTGTCTACCAATCAACATTAATGGTACTCCCATTATTGTGAAGAATGTGGGAAAGTATTTGGGAATTCATCTGGACTAGAAACTAACATGAGAAAATACATGCTAACAAAAAGACAGAAGTTCTATATAAAATTCGAAGGGTGATCATTATCAAAATCATATTAAAGGCACAATATAGGCATATGATCTTTAACTGTGGGGATGTGCCAAGAATCTAATATCAGCATTATCCAGCGGTTTCAGCCTAAGATCCTGCGTTTAATAATTAAAACACCCTGGTATGTTAGGAACTAGACCATCCATAAAGACCTGGGAATACTCTTTGTGCAAGATAAGGTTTACCAATTTGCTATTGTCATATACAAACTTATGGGTACCAGAATGGTGATGGACCAGTTTTTAAATGAAGAGCTTGCAAGAAGACTAAAGAGAATACGACCAACCGATTTATTATTGCAACAAAACAAACAAACTCTCTTTCCAAAGAAAATACATTATTAAGCAATTTATGTAGAAATAACATCAATGGATTATTATCTCCCTCAAAGTCTTATATACAAATAACACATTTACTCGATATTCCTCCAGATTAAATAAATTTTAATTGTTAATAAAGAAAGACGATCACACAGAATGTTATAAATTACTGGACCAGGAATCTTCATTCTTCTAGATAATAATAAATCACATGTCAAACTTGGGTATTTTTCTGACTGCAGCAGTGTTCTTCTCTATAACAGACAAAAATAGGCGTTTTGACATCGGAACACTCAAACTTTTCAAACAACGTTCTCATCTGAAACTTTCAGTACCATCTAAATTTAGTCGTACGGTAAAAGCAATTATTTCCCAACACAAAAAAATGTAATCCAAATTTTGATGAGCACTCAAGCCACGCGCAAAATTCCATTTCTTTTACTGTTACAATTTAGGAGTAATAGACATACCAAGGTGTATATTTATTATAACAATATAATTTAAATGTTACGCTTTCAGGTTTTGGGGTGATACATTTTAAATATAAGTAAAATGGATGTACAAAACGTATATTTTAGTGTAGGCGGTACCGTAGCAGGCAAACCAAAAATAGCAAGTGACAAAATTTCCTTAGGCAGACATGCACCTGGTGACGGCTCGCCGCTTTCTACCCTGGTACAGGCCGATGTGCCTCTTGCAGCAGCTGAATGCTAACTGCCTGCTTTTGTCGTTCGTAAATCGGTCGCAGGTGAGGGTTGAAACTTGTTCATCTTGGGGACCATAAAGGAAAATATTTTCTATAATTTTGGCTAGTGAAGAAAACCAAATGCTTAATTAATTTGGTACGGGCTAATTGCGGTCTGCACCGATCGACACTCATGCCATCCTTGGACAGCACAACGTAAGCCATTTTAGTGCCCATCATGGCGTAGAGTGGCAAACATCGTGTGTTTGTGTTAGTGACTTGTCTTAAATATGGTGATTCTGTAATTGTAATGCAGCGACTATTTCAAAGTTTCAACAAAAAAAATCATAAGCTAATTCAGCATTCCGAATGCAATACCAGACTGATGTTGCATCTCTACAACGTTCCACCACTAAATATGCTCCCGCCTTGGGAATATTTGACCAAAGCGCGCAGTAAATTCTACATTTTGATCAAAAACTGATGTTAATCCAGGAACTTAAATAATGTAACTGGTTCTGCTAATACCCGGCAGGTTGCTTGCGAGGACATGTGGGCAAATGTTCCAGCTGATGCTGTTGTGCTCAGTACTGACAAAGCTCATTTTTATTTGTTGGGCTGCGTCAGTAAGCAGAATCTCTGACAATTTCATGAGCGATCTCTTCACAGTAAGCGTGTAACTGTTTGGTGTGTTGTTACGGATTTTTTTTAGGGGAGACTCATGTCTACTTGCTATGTTACGATGTTACGCAATTTCCCAGACTCAAAAAACAAGTATCACTGTGGTTCCAACAAAGCGATGCCACCGTGCACACGGCGAAAATTTCTCGAGAAATTGTGGAACAAATATTTCCAGTCATTTAATTACTTGATGATATCCCATGGCCGGTAAGATCACCAGACCTGTTCCTTTGTGATTTCTTTCTGCGTTATCGTACCAGTGCCGATAAAAATAACCGGACAAGCAATGTGGAACTTTAAGTTGAGGCTGCAGAACATTTCATTGATATTATCTTCATAACTAGTTGATGATTAAACGTTGTTTTGCGTTATAACACATTCAACAAAATTGTTGTCCTTTTTATTGTTATTTCGAAAAGACGAAATATTTTTGACGCTTCCTTTATTAAACATAGGTTGTGAACGTGTAATACAGGGTGGTATCCAAAAATAGTAGGACTGATTTTAAAAAAAAAATTTTTTTGAACATTTTGATACATCGACTTAATACTCTTCAAAATAGGCCCCTTGGACATCCACACACTTCTGGTAGCGAGCCTTCCAGGTCGCGAAGGCCTTCTGGAAGTCGTCCTCCGGGATGCTGTTCAGTGCCCTCGTCGTTGCCGCTTGGACTGCTTCCACCGAGTCGAAACGATGCCCCTTGAGCTGCCTCTTGATCCGGAGGAACAGGAAGAAGTCCGGCGGTGCCACATCAGGGCTTTAGGGGGGGTGGGGCAACGTGGAAATGCCGAATTTGGACAGGATATCTCTCACAATCCACGCACCGTGGCACTTTTCTCATCGACAAATCCTCTGTGATGATGCGTTGGACTGTCCCGTACGAAAGATTCAGCTCATCACTAATTAATTTAATGCCCAACCATCGTTCAGAGTTCAAAAGTTGCTTAACTTTGAGCACATTGTCGTCCGTTCGCGAGGTTGACGGACGTCCTTCTTGTAGGCCTGCGTAAGCATGTCCTTGGTTTCTGTCGCTGATTTTCCAAGTTTGTAGCAAAACTTGATGGCGTACCGCTGCTCCAAATTTCGCTCCATCGCAACTGACGAAGAGGCGTCACAACAGGAGGTCACTAAAACAGTAGTCCACACTCAACTAACGCACGCAGGCGACTGCCGCAGGTCGAAACCTGTTCCAAAGGCTCCCCTCCATAACATCCGGCCTTGAAGACCCCCCCCTCCATAGCTCCGCGTGCGCGAAAAAAACAATCCTACTACTTCTGGATACAACCCTGTATATATAACTACAAATAATTAAGAAATCATTTTTATTTAGTAATATACAGTTGGTGCATACAAGAAAGACAGGTTAATTAATTAAGCGTGAATTGGAATCCTTTAACTGGAACTCGAAGTGTCTAAAACAAATAGTTTTCAGATTTGATATAAAACATTGCAGCAGCAAATAGGAAATACTAACCGGAAGAATCAGAAGAACCAGAACCGCTGCTCGGTGGAGGACCTGGAGGAACAGAACCTCCTGACGGAGGAGGCCCGTATGGTGGGCCTCCCCCTCCGCGGTTCGGAGGATTACAAGTGCCCTGTCCCTAAACAAAACATTTTGATCAAAACAGTCACTCCTTTTTAGGTCATACTCTCAATTTTTGAATTATTTAACCAAAATTAATAGTTGTAATATAGTACATTACTTTTTGGAAAAACTAATGCTTCAAATTTTAAAATTTAAAAATAATTGTAAATAATCTTACCAGGACGGCAATAAGTAGAATAGCAGTAAATATAAAACCAAACCCTTTCATCTTTCGGTGATGTGAAGACTGCAAGCTCACCAATTTTTGTTATATTTATAGTACTTTACTTTAAATAGATTATAACAAAGTTATATAAGCCTTCTTTTGTGTAGTGTCATGGTGGAAGCGCAAAATTTAGTAATTACCGTCCTCGTGTTTATTTACGACTTACAATTCAATGTTATTATAAGGTGACTTTTCAGGGTTATTTAATGCAATTCTAGCAACACCTGTTGTATTCAAATTATAAAAATGGAAGCAGCATGTTGCTAGTGGAAATAATAATAACATTCATGTAACTAAAAAAAATTATGAATTGCGAAAAATCACTATTAAAATATTAGGTGCGTAACTTAACTGCCGACCTTTTTTGCTAAATGCTTTCCGTATGAATGCTTTTTCAGCTTATGTAGATTTTTAAAAATAAGTTGACTACAGTACCGATCAAAAATATATCAACCTTTAATATTTTTGCCATAACATTGTCGTTTCTTTGTGTTTTTCGTTAAAATATCCAGAGAATATTTTTCGAGATATTTGACATAACTCTTCAACCGATTATTAAAAAAAAACACTAAACACAACTCAACTGAAAAAAATCTTTATAAGCACAGCAAAAAATTATCAAAATACAACAACAAACCCTAAATTACCAAGAATCAACTAAAAATGAACAGTCTAATACTTAGTAGCATAACCCTTGGTATTAATGACGGCGTAGCACTTGCGAAACATGGAGTCTAGAAGAGTATGGATGGAGGAGAGGGAGATGTTCTTCCATTCTTCTTCAAGTTGGACATATTTCTCATCTGCATTCTTGGCATTTCTGCCAATCAGACGACGCACCAGCTCTGCCCAGAGGAGGATTGGATGGACCAGTCGAGGAGGGTCACATGACATCGAGCGAACCAGTCATAGACATGCTTCAATCGATGTTTGGAATCATTGTCCTGTTGGAAAATAAAACCTCTGCCCATGGTCTGCATTGCATATGGACGCATCTTGTTTTCGAGGATGTTCTCATACAGATAGCTATCCATAATTCCATGGGTTCTCCTGAGGAGACCCGTGCCAACCTTTGACCATGTCACTTCCACCTCCGTACTTCACCGTCTTAGGGACGATGAATCTAGTGAATTTCGTCAAATTTAAACATGTATTTGCTTTCGTCACTCCAAAGCATATTTTCCCACTCTTTCCTCGCAGTTCTTTTCCGAAATAATCGTCTTCTTGCACGGGCGATGTCTATTAAGTTCAGCTTGCTATAGACACCATCTGATAGTACTAACAGATGGTTTCGAGTCCAGAAGATCACACAGTTGGCGAGAAATATCGGCTACCGTGAGGCGGGGATTGTCGCGGGACATGACAATGACGTTCCTGTCGAAGAGTCTACAGATAGTCTTGAGGCAAGCGGCCTTGGACGTCTTTATAATACCACCTTCAATCCTGAAGTGCTTCAGGAAATTGGAAATTGTACTCTTGTGGTGGTTAAACTGTGCTTCAAAACCACGGAGATTTCATTGTCAATTACCTTCTGAATATCTGTGGATATGTTGTGGGAGCCATACTGCTTACCCATACCTGATACAACTATTATTATTTAAAAATGCAATAAAAAACATTAAAAACCAAAGTCAATAAAATGGTTAGTTTCATTGATTACAGTGATTTGCACGACATTATCACCACGTCTTAGTTTTCATTTGCATAATTGCGAAACGGGTGTACCAAGAATCATTATCCTAAAGATTTAACAGTAATACTTATCAGCACACCCTTGGTATTAATGAGTTATGGAGTCTAGAAGAGTACGCGCAATTAGCAAGCGAAGAGTTTTAATGCTGATATACAATCTCAAGTTGGACATATTCGGTCCGTCCTGAGGATTGTTGGCAAATTTCACTAAATGTAAAAAGAACCGACACATCAACGCGAACATTTGTACATCAAATGTAATGATTCTGTTGTACAAGCTGTCAAATGAGATTCTGATGGAAGAGTTCAAAATTAAGCTGGGCAAACAAGAAACTGGCAAAACGTGTGTAGAACAGTACGGAACAAAAACCAGAAACCCTAGAGGACAGACACTAGTTCATGAAACAACATTAACTGAAGGCAGTGAATACGTTCTTCAAAAAGGAGGAGCATCGTAAATGGACATTGATTTTATCATCACAAATCGACATGCAACTATAATAGGCGTAACCGTCCAGATTATCAACCATAGAGGCTAGTCAGAGCACGGGTGAGAATAAACGCGAAATTGGAAAGATAGAACTTAGTCCACACTAAGAACAAAAAAGTTGACTATACACAAATAAGCCATGAAGAAACATACGGACAACATCTAAAACAAGAGTTAGAAGATAATCTAATCGGAATCAAAGTGAGTGTAGATAAACTCAACAATTATATCATTGATAACATGAAGCAAACGGCAGATAAAGCGGCCAAAAACAAAATTATAATTAAGGACGCTAGTGAAATATTAGCAGAAACAAAAGAACTAATAATAAAAAGGAACAAAGATAAACCAGGAATGACATCAAGTACGTTAAAGCAAACGAACAAAGAGATCAGAAAAAGTACGAAAAGATATAGCAGCGTTTAATGAAGAAGTAATAAAAGAAACTATAGAGGAAAACAGAGGCCCAAAAGTGTTAAAAAGAAACTTAAAATAGGCAATTTTCAAATGATACCCTTACAGACTGATACAGGAGATCAAAAAAGATGTTAAAGCACATAGAATTATTCTATAAAGACCTTTATAAATCAAAAGTCCAACAACCGGCCATCAATTCCCGAGACACAAGATCAGCTCTTACCAAATACTACACAGAAGACATTCCACTCATATGTAAATTTGAAATAAAAGCCGCACTGAAGCAGACAAAATACAACACACCTAGCAAAGCTATTCAACCATTGCCTAGATGTAGGAGAAGTGCCTCATAACTGGAAAAATGTAAATGTGGTGAATTACAAAAAACTATCGCCCTATTTCACTACTGACCCATTTATACAAATTATCTTGGACAATAACTATGATAAAAAAAAACTCCAAAAAGAAGAAATAGGCAGGAGGATAAGATTGGCGTGGGTCGCATACGGAAAACTGATAGACACATTCAAGTTAAAAATCCTGCAACACTTAAAAACAAGAGTATACAATCCGTGTATCTTTTCCATTCTCACCTGTGCAGTAGAGACATGGTCATTCACAGAAACGGATCTGGAAAAGCTGAGGGTGACGCAACGACGATGGAAAGATCTATGCTCGGAATAAAATTACAAGATAGAATAACTAATGTGTGGATTAGAAACAAAACAAAAATTGAAGATGTGGTATCTCGTAACGCCAAACTGAAGCGGGCTGGACATCTAATAAGGAGACAGGACGACAAATGGAGCAGAGGGTGGCAAGTGGACGCCGAGAACTGGAAAAAGATCACGGGAAATTGGTACAATTGGAAAAACGACATCGACAAAATCGCAGGAACACAATAGATCATGAAAAATAAAAGCAGTTAGGGAAAGCGTTTGTCCAACGATGGAACATTAAACACTGATGATGATGATGATGATGACCAAAAGTTGATATATTTTTGACCGGTACTGTATCTGCGACAACAGCCTTCTTTCAAATATTGTCATGGTTCTACATCTGTGACTTCCTTTGGCTGCCAAGATCGTTCTATATTATACAAGTCAAAATCTTCATTCCAATCATTAGAAATATTATTTAAGGTATTGTAAGAGTAAATATGAATCCTCATGGCACAATTGTTACTTATCGTAAGACATGCGTTCATCTCGGGTTCTTAGGTTATATTGGTAAAACAAGCACCTCTTGCAGTAAGTTATAAAACTAACAGATGGCGCTTTACTACGACTATACGAAGGATACAAATAATTTTAAATAAGTACTGTTGCCTACTAAACTTAGAAACCGAGAATTAAGTTGTGTACCTTATATAATAATAATGGTAAGGCTCTAACGCCTGGTGTGAAAGCACGGCTTGCAAACTGAAAGATTAAGGCTCCCATATATTCGACTTTACTGTCCGGTCGAGGCCCACCATCCCCAATGCGGGGCGTTGTGGCAAGCACCGCACCTTAGACAACTGCCGTTATTACCCCTTGTTCAAAGTGAACGCAGGTCCTCAATTATTAACTGAGTAGGCTACCCGCCAGACATCAGAGAGCTCCAGGAATGAACCCAGGTCTGTCCGCATCGCAACCCGCCCCTCAACCGCGGGACAACGCTGACGTACCTGATATCTTCTTCTTCTTGTTCCACTTTTAGCAGAGATTGGCAATCATTATGGTTATTTTGGCTTTGTCTACTGTTCACTTGAGCTGCAATTATACCACTCACATAGGTTCCGCAACTAAAATATTTTTCTTCTACCCACATTACGTTTCCCTCTAATCTTGCCTTGCATTATATTTTTCAGCAATGAGTATTTGTCCCCTCTCATAATGTGACCCAAATGTCCCAGTTTTCGTTTTTTGATTGTATTTAAAATCTATTCATTTCTTTACCTGATTTAACACTCCAGTATTCGTTTTAAGTTCTGTCCATGATATTTTCATTAATCGTCAATGACACCACATTTCAAACGCTCCTATATTTCTTATGTTGTTTTGTTTTAACATCCAGGCTTCAACGCCGTAAAGTAATGTGAGAAGACATAACAGCGGAGCATTCCGGTCATGTCACGGTTTCAGAGAATTTTTTTCATCTTGTTAAAAATTGTTCTTGCTATTTCAATCACTTTATCTCTTTTGTTTGGTTGCTATCGTCTTTTAACCATGTTTCTAAATATTTCTATTTTGACAATCTTTCTATTTGTACATTGTCAAGAATTAGATTGCCTGTAATATTTTTATTTTTGTTATTACCAAAGTTTTGTTTTCTTTAGATTTATTTTTAGAAACAACTGGCAGTGTTTGAGACGCCCAACCCGTAAAAATTGAGTTTGGAGATCTTTTCGAAGCTCAGCCATGTTTAATTGATTCGGGAAGCAGCTGAACAAGCGAGGATCAGCTATGGGAACGTCCAAACTGTCAAAACATTTAAAAATGTTCCAATACAAGATTCAAGTCCATTAGCCGCTGAAGCAGCACGATATCGAGAAAGAATTAGAGTTTGGCCAATTGATGATTGAAAAAGTGGAAGACGGTTTGATTGATGTTTCGAATATTTAGTTTAGTGGTGAAGCTAACTTTTATTTGCAAGGTTTTGTTAACAGGCATTATATGCGCCACTGGGGTAGCAAAAGATCCTCACCTTGTAATTGTAAAGCCTCCTCGTTCAGCGAAAGTGACAGTGTGGTGTGCAATTTCAGGGAAAAATATTCTCGAGGCATATTTCTTTGGCGGCAATGTAAACTCAAAATTACTCTCAGGCGATCTAAGAGGAGTTTCTATGGGGAGCAAAAAATCAAAATGCTCAACGGTTACTGGTTTATGCAAGACGGTGAGGCCTTATCGCACTCGGGATGTTGGTGGTGGAATTAATTGGTCACTATATTTCTGATATGAATCTATGCGAATTTTTCTATGGAAATACCTGAAGGGTGGGCTCTACAAGAGGTCTCCGAAGACACTTAAAGATTTCAAAACAGCTATAAAAAATAAACTTTCCGCCATTGGAAGATACACCCTTCGAGTAGTAAATGGGGCTTTTGAAAGTGCACTGCACTATCTTGTTAGCAGTTTACATTTTAAAAACTTGTTAAACTAAATTCAGATTATGCTAACTAAAACATTTTTTGGCTTTTGAAAATCGATGAACTACGTGAGAAGATATAAACAAATACTTTTCGGCGCATGTTATTGATCATCCTGTTGCTCAAAGCAAGTTTTGCTCAAAAACGATGATGAAGTCCAACGATTAAAATATCTCAAATTCAATGAATTAATAGGCTGGCTTATTCAGTTATGTGTAACTATTTGTTGTCCAAATAAAAAGAGAATGATAAAACAAAATCTAAATCTCATTGAAATATAGTTGCATAAGTAATATAAAAGTTTCTTAAACACAAGTAAGAAGATGCAAGGTGTCCCATAAGTCTATGTAATCACTTTTCGTGGTCCCATCTGTAGACAGCTCGATTAAACTCTTCTATATTCACCTTCTATTGACATAAATTTGACGAATACAATACTACAGGTTCCAGGTTTTAAATTTTATTTTAATAAATTAATATAAAATGTTATAATTTGACTAAAAGATGGTTAAGTACATGAAATGTCCAGAATGATAATCAAAGCATAACTGGTGAACTATGCATAGTGACAACTGAAGAGAATATGGAAAGAGTTTTAAAACATCGCCAAGAAACTTTAACATCAGTGAAATATGCTTCAGACTAACTCTAAATTAAGAAAACATTTCTTTGGCGGATCGGCAGTTCTTCGACCATGCAAGTCAAAATTTGATAAAGCATATATTCTGGTTTATGCAAGATGGCGGCAGAGTCCATCACTCTTAAGAAAATATTGATGCTATCTCAAGAGTCTTTGGGCCAAATATTATAGCTTTGAACTCAATAGCAGAGACAGAAATAGGCATTCATTGGCCGGGTTATTTATCCGATTTTAATCCCTATGATTATTTATTATGAGGTCTAACCAAAGATATTGTGGGAATAGAACGTTCCTACGTCGCCAGTTCTTCGCCGCTCGTTCATCGCCGCCGTTTCTACGCCAGGACAGTTCTACACTGGCCGTTTCGACGCCGGCCGTTTCTATGCCGGCCGTGTCTACGCCATAAATTTCCGAAAAGAAATGGGTAATCTGAAACAATCCGGGATACAAAGCAGGTGATTAGAAATTTTAATCTGCTCATAGAAAGTTTACAATTTCCGGGATTATCTTAAAAACGTTATGGTTATTCGCATAGACCCATTAGCAGACATTAAAATTCTAAGTACTATTTAACAGTATTTTGTATAAATATGGGGTAGAACCCGTTAACACATCACTTTAAGTGTATTGGCCAGAAAGTAATTATTAAGTGAATTAGTTAATCAGTGATCTTAATAATGGAACCAGCAGTTCTCAGCAAGAGAGGAAAGGAGAAGTATTCCTATAACGAATATTTATACGTTTTCGACAAAGTTAGTAAAAGGGACGCTAATTTACAATTTTGGCGGTGCGAGGAAGTGGGTCACTGTAAAGGAAGAATTCACACGAGGGCTGGAGAAGTGGTCAACAAAATCAACCATCATTCTCACCCTTCCTCGGCAGCAGCCATAGAAGTAGCAACTGTTGTCACCCAAATCAAACGTCGTGCTGAAGAAACTGGAGGGCACAAATGTAGTTATAAATCAGTGTGTAATCGACGTGTCTCAAGCTGTTTTAGCGGCGATTCCAAATAATACAGCCCTAAGAAAAGTAATCGGGCGAAAACGGAATGAAATTAATGCTGCACTCGCTGATCACGCAGATCTAAACGATTTGGTGTTGCCAAAAACATATAAGGTATATGTGCCTCAACCAGGAACAGAAGAAAATTTTTTGCTAAGCGACGATGGAGAGAGAGCAAATAAAATTTTAATTTTTGATAGATTTGTATTTCGTAGAGTAAAGACGCTGTGAACGGTCTGCGAGATAACAAGTGCTGTGCGATAGTGTGACCTTTAGTCAACTTATGATATCAACTTTGAATAGTTAACAAACCGTAAGTGAACATTTTTATTTAAATTTACTTTAAAACGATTTATTAATAATAACAAAAAATCTAATAAGTACCTACCAACAAAATGCTACCGGTCGGAAACGGCTTTAACGCCGCATATAACATTAATAACCAACAACATATGAATGGAAATCCTCTACAAATTCCTCAATCACCGTTTTTACCCAACATACAACTCAACTGCTCTTATCAACAAACTCAATATTCATACTTATCACCCCCTAACCCATCCTATTATTTACCACAGTATCAATCAACGTTAAACCAGCCACAAATTTATTCTAGTGAGCATCACGATACAACAATCAATCAATCACATCAAGATAAAAGTAACATAAGCGGAATTTCCGAAGACGACGAAGAAATGGAAATTAATCCCGCTAATAATTGGAAACGCATTTCGAATAATAAACGAAAACGGTTAACAAAGATTCACACACAAACTACTAATACTGTAAAGGAGTCAGTAACCACAAATAAAAATAGATACTCAATATTAATTGAGGAAGATGAATCAAACAAACAAAAAAACGAAGAACATCAAAACGTAACTGTACATAAACCACCACCAATTTTTGTACACGGTGTTTTAGATTATGGTAAGATGATCACAAACTTACAAACAATAGTGGAAGAAGAACAATACACCTCAAAAAGCTTACACAATAATGTAGTTAAAATAAATTCAAATGCCCCTGATACGTGCCGTAAACTTATTAAGCACATGCAAGATAGTAAGATTATACATCACACGTATTAAAAGAAAGAAAATCGTCCCTACAGAGTTGTATTAAAACATCTACACCACACTACCCCGATCGATGATATCAAAAATGCCCTTAAAAAATTAGGACACACAGTGCGTAACATTATGAACGTAAAAAACAGACAAAACAAAAATCCTTTGCCAATATTCTTTATAGACCTTGAACCAGCTAAAAACAACAAAGATATATACAACATACATTCACTGAAAAATAAACGTATTATAATTGAACCACCAAGGACAAACAGAGATATTGTACAATGTATTCGCTGCCAGAACTATGGACATACAAAAAGTTATTGAAGTAGACCTTTTGCTTGCGTGAAATGCGCGGGTCCTCATGATACAAAAAGTTGTAAAAAAAACCCGAGCAACTTCAGCTGTACGCATTTATGCGAAGGGCTCCACCCAGCTAACTATAATGGGTGCTTCATATATCAAGAGCTTCAACGAAAATACCAACCTAACAAGCAACAAATAACCCTTAAGACCTCCAAACCTAACAAGAGAAAATTTTCCATTCTTAAAAAGCCAAAAAACCTTACACTAACCCTAGCCAGCCAACACATACACATTTAAATTATGCGGAAGCAGCCCGAAATCAACCCTCATCCTCAGAAGATGTTAGTCTTAAACAGTTTCTTGATGAATTCAAAAATATGTTCAACCAATTACTACAGCAAAATAGTATGATACTAAATATGTTAACTACAGTCATCAACAAACTCATCCAATAATGGCCAAGTTCTTAAAAATAGCACTGTGGAACGGTAACGGACTACAACACAGAAAGCTAGAAATTGAAACCTTCATACGTGTTAATAACATTGATGTGTTACTAATTTCAGAAACACACTTCACCTCAAGATCTTATCTAACAATACCTCAATACTCTGTATATCACACAACGCATCCAGAAAACACTGCGCATGGTGGCTCAGCTATAATAGTACGTAGCTCCATTAAACATTATCAGTTACCTTCATACAAAACAGACTACCTACAAGCCACTATGATAGAAGTTGAGAGGTTGCCAGCACCTCTAGTCATAGCAAGTGTTTACTGTCCACCACGTCATAACTTAACTAAACAAATGTTACAACCCTTCTTTGAACTACTAGTACCGAGATTTCTAACGGGAGGAGACTTCAATGCAAAGCATACACACTGGGGCTCACAACTAATAACATCAAAAGGCAGAGAACTACTTAAACTAATAATAGATAACAAATACGGTTTTCTATTAACGGGAAGTCCAACATATTGGCCCTCAATTTCCAATAAAATTCCTGATTTACTCGATTTTTTTATTACCCATGGTATTTCAGCAAACTACATGGATATTATTCCCAACTATGATATTTCATCTGATTATACGCCTGTACTAGCTGCAGTGAGTGCAACTATACTGTACTAAGAACCAAAACCTACTCTTAGCAATGACAAATCTAACTGGAAAGTGTTCGAAGACTATATTACTGAAAATCTAGATACAAATATAAGGAAGGAATACAGGAAGCAGGATGGAGAGCAACACCACAAACAAACAACTTAAAATGTAATACTCCTAACATCCCCACCAAAATAATGGAGCTAGTAAAAGAAAAAAGAAGAGCAATAGCAGTTTGGCAGCGTAGTCGGAATATTCAAGACAAAAATAGATTAAATCAACTAAACAACAAACTGAGTCGTCGGCTGCAACAAATACGGTTCGAGACTTTTAAATACTATACAAGTTCACTTTCTGTAAATGACCAAACAATTTGGAGAGGAACCAAATGATTTAAGCGACCTAAAGAGCATGTTCTTACAAGATGAAACGAGAACATGGGCAAAGTCGAATAAACAGAAACCTGAAGCATTCGCCGAACATTTACAAAACACCTTTCAACCAAATTCTAACGAACCTGATCAAGAAATTGAAAACTACCTAACTCCTACACTACAGCTATCGTTTCCAATACGTAGATTTACACAACAAGAAATCCAAACTCAGATAAAACGGTTAAATAGTAAAAAATCACCAGGTTATGACCTCATAACGGGAACTGTTCTAAAACGTCTTCCCAAGAAAGAAATTCGAATTTTACAAATATTGTTTAACGGAGTTCTGCGACTTGTATATTGGCCTTTACGTTGAAGTTTGCCCAAATTATTTTACTAGTCAAACCGGATAAACCTCCTAACCAAATCAAATCATACCGTCCCATCAGCCTCCTCCCGATAGTATCAAAGTTGTTGGAAAAATTAATATTAAAACGCATAAATGAAAGTGAACTCCAAGAAGAATGGCTACCAAACCACCAGTTCGGCTTTCGAACTAGTCACTCAACAACACAACAATGTCATAAACTGGTAAACACAATCCGTACAGCATTCGAAGACAAAGTGTATTGTAGTGCAGTGTTCTTGGACGTGAGTAATGCATAAGGTATGGCATAGAGGCCTGCTTTTCAAAATTAAAAGTTTATTGCCGCAAAATTACTATCTACTTTTACAATCCTACCTAGCAGATCGATATTTTCAAACAAAAGTAGGCAGCGAAACATCTCAAATAAGAAAAATAAATGCAGGCGTCCCCCAAGGCAGCGTCTTAGGGCCAGTAATGTACTTACTATACACGTTCGACCTTCCAACCACACTATATACAAGCCTAAGCACCTTCGCTGACGATACTGCCATACTATTATGTAACGAGAACCCAGTGGTAGCATCAGAGTTGCTACAAGAACACATAAGCTTACTAGAAACATGGATGGGAAAGTGAAAGCAAATGAAAGCAAATCAGCACATATCACTTTTACAACCAAGCACTCAACATGCCCCCCGGTTACACTCAACAACATGCGCATACCCCAAATAGATGAGGTCAGGTACTTGGGTCTACACCTAGATCGACGACTAACATGGAGGACACACGTTAATAAAAAACGCAAAGAATTGGACCTACGTTGTAAAAAACTATATTGGCTCATTGGCAAAAACTCAGCCCTTACGCTAGATAACAAGTTAATAATTTACAAGTGCACAATCCGTCCTATATGGACCTATGGATGTGAACTTTGGGGATGTGCCAGTTCATCAACTCTAAATATTACTCAACGTTTCCAATCCAAAACACTTAGAATGTTATCTAATGCCCCGTGGTATGTGTCAAACATAACCTTAGATAATGACCTCAACATTCCATATGTAAAGAATGTAATAAAAGCAGGAGCAATAAAACATCACCATACTCTGGAAAACCATCCAAACATAACACTAATCTCATTAGCTGACGACCCCCAAACCAGAAGATTGAAAAAAGGTGGCCAATAGACTTAACGGATTAAAATAGGGGCGACATCACTGGATGTCTTCCCCTCATGACTGTATCAATTTACATAAAATTAGCTCATAGAATATCATGTAAATATTCTGATTGCTAATAAATAAAAAAAAAATTGAGAGAGCTGGTTGCAGCATTTACATAATGCCAATGCATGGTATCCTGATGGTACGTTCGCAATAGCACCGAGGCTATTTTCCCAAATTTATTATTATTGTTATGACAACAAAACATGGAGGAGTTCATCTTGTATTGTATGCTCTGTTACCTAACAAGTAGCGTGTTACATACACACGTACGTTCGAACTAATTAAAACACTAATGCCAAATTTAAGTCCAGCATCTATCATTTGTGATTATGAATATGCAGCTTTTAGTGCCATGAAAGATTGCTTTCCGGAAGTAAATGTAAAAGGTTGCTTCTTTCATTTATCACAAAATATGAGGAAGCATTTAGCTCAAATTGGTGTTGTTCATCAATACGACACTGATGCTGAATTTGCATTACGAGCTAAAATGGTCATTGCATTAGCATTTGTGCCCATAGCTAATTTGGATGAATATATTGATGCTTTAGTAAATGATTTGCCAATAGAACTTCAGCCGCTTCTAAATTGGTTTGAAGACACCTATGTTGGCCGATTAAACCGACGCGGGAATGGTATGCGCTCGCCTATGTTTCATCCAACAATGTGGAATTTATACCAGAGAACAATAGACGAAGAAGATCGCACCAATAATCATGCAGAGGTAGCTAATCGACGATTGTATTTTGAGTTAAGTATGCATCACCCAATTATTTGGAAATTTATAGATGGATTGCGAAAAGAACAAAAAGGGCGAGACTCTTATTTTAAGCAACTTATCGCCGGACATTTACCACCGACGAAGCTGAAAAAATACCGTAACGCTGATGAACGTACTCGAAGAATTGTTTTAGATTATGGAAACAGGGAACCTCCAGATTATTTACGTGGCCTAGCACACAATTATCAAATGGCTCAGTAATCTTATTTTTCCTATTTCCCTTTTGTATGTACATTATGAATCCTTTTAATTTAAAATTGTAATAGTAATACTTAATAAATTTCTTAGTTTTATTTGCACTGCAAGTTTTATTTAGCTCTTATTCTTGTTTTGCAAATTAAGCCATAGTAACATTAATGCGAAAACAAATTAGAATCAGCCGGTGTAGAACCGGCTGGCATAGAAACGGCGGCGATGAACTGGCGGCGAAGAACCGGCGGCGCAGAAACGTCCTAGACCCAGATATTGTGTACTATCTAAGTCAGGGATATCCAAAGTATCTCGAAGTTATGAAGGAAAGAATCACCGAAACAGTGAATTTGACCTCTATAGAAACTCGGCTTAAAATTATTGATAACTTTTTAAAGAGATTGCCTGCGGTCACCAAGATTATAGGCTGATATTTTAAAACTATTTTTATCTTTTGGCAATTAATTGCAATTTTAACGGTTTTAATAGTTCTTTTTAATATTTTCTTCCCAATGACAGACTTCTACTACACGCTGGCTGTAGAGTAGACTGATTTGGAAAGCACATATAAATTAAGAAAGAAAACAGGTACGGACGTGGAACTCCTGTTCCACAGATGCCCGGGGCTTCTATACATAAACAAAAATTTGCGGCCACTTCCGGTCTGAACTTGACTTATGGTCCTTAGTTGAATAAGGAAAACGTTATGTCTCTATCTATCATAGATCAAAAATTGTAAGGCTTGATAGATGTCAAATAGAAGCTTGTCTCCAACTTCAAAGCTGCCTTGATCAAAAGTTGAAAAATAAAAGGACGTACGGACGGACAGGCAGAAGACACTCTCTACATAAGGCTACTTATTTTAATGTATACAGCCAGCGTGGTTCCGTGGTTGAGGGGCGGGCTGCGATGCTGACGGACCCGGGTTCAATTCCCGGTGCTCTCTGATGCCTGGCGGGTGGCCTATTTAGACACTAAAAATAATTGAGTACCTGCGTTCATTCGAACAAGGGGTAATAATGGCGGTCGTCTAAGGTGCGGTGCTTGCCACATCGCCCCGCATCAGAGATGGTGTTAGACGACCGGGCAGAGAGAGCGAACGTTTGAGAGCCTTAACCTTTCAGTTCGCAGGCCGTGCTCCCACGCGGGGCGTAGGGCCTTACTATTATTACCATTATTATTATTATTTTAATGTATAGAAACCTAAAATCAATACAATCACATATTGTTTCCTAAATAAAAATTGTATTATTATTAAGCAAAGGATTTTTTTAGCATTTTGAACCGCATTTTACATGCTGATTTTAATAAATCAGTAATAAAAGAACCAACAATAATTTGGTCATCTGTAAATTTATGCCAATAAGCTGGTTTTAAATCCGCACGACGCACAGTGGTCCCAAATCCCGAAAAGTTGGCCAAAAGTCGAAAACATGTTTCAATTTGTACAAAACTTGGTACCTAGGGGTTTTTGAGGTCGCTGATTACGAATCCGTAGTTAAAATTACAAAAAACGAAATGGCGGATTCAATATGACAGACGTATGTAGAAAAAATATTTGACTTAAGCTAAAACTTATATATTATTTTTAAATAATTGTTAATTACAAACTGGAAATAAAACTAAAGAAAATAAATATTGAAAATGTAATAAAATTATAATATTTAAACAAATTTGTTTAAAAAATTTTAATTTCTAGTTACTCATTGAACATGAAACATTTATTCGAAGAACTAAAATAAAGAATAAAAAGTAAGAAATAAATCTGCATTTAAATAAAATATATTTTAACAAAAACAAAGTAAAAAATACAAATTAAAAATCCAAAATGGTAAGCACAAATTAGACTAATACGATGAGTCTTCTGTGTCGTAATCAGTTGATTCTGCTATAGAAATGTCGGAGTCATCAGTTTTTATTTCAAATAGGTGGCGAAATTAATAACTGAACTGTCTCTGGTGACAATGATTTAAATTTCTTTTGAGATAATTTTCTTAAGCTTGTAATAAACGGATCTGATATCACCAACAGCCGTAAAAAGACATCTTTCATAGTTTTCGTACGAGTACATTTTCGTGAGAAGTCTTCTCGAAATTTTTTAATATATTTATTACAAGACCCTTGGGCATCTTCAGACATTTGTCCTGTCGGCAATAGTGAGGAGGCTATTACTTGTGTGTCATGAATTAAGATCTTGTGTACTTTAGTTGGCATAAAAAACCAGGGATATAGTTCTACGAATTTTCGAGCTGTTCTTGAAATTTAACGAAATTAATTTCATGGCCACTCGAAATTGCTTGCAATATAACATAGAATCGTTTGATTAAATTTTCATCTACTCCTGTTGCAGAGGCGGAAACAGTCGAATTTTTGAAAAATCGCCGAGCTGTGTTTCCATCATTTGTGCTGCCAAATCCAGGCTTTGGTTTATCGACGAAAAGTCCTAATTGTAAACGAAAACCTTTTTGTATATTTTTTTTTCGAGTCGAGAGGTTTTTCCTTTTCTTCAATGCTACGTGCCTGCCACTTTTTTATGTCCAGTTTGTAAGATATATATATGTAAACAACACTCAAAAAATCGTATCCATGCATGTAGCGTAGACAATCCAAACTGTAAATCATCTTCGTTGACTTCTTTTTGTAGGATCGCATCGATATCATTAAATTCTTTTGATGTTGCTTGACATAAACTTTACCATCTATCATTGTTAGAGCCAGTTTGTAAGATATGGTTATTTCTTTTCCGTCTTTAATTGTTTCAAAAGGGACAAGTTTACTCTCTGGTTCTTTAATGTAATCTATTTCATTAACAATTGGTTCTGTATTTTCATCCACAAATTGAATTGTTATTGGTCTGCAAAATCGAGGAGATGAAGGTCTAATAATTTCTGCATTTGTCACTTGATTAATAGATACGAGCTGTAGTGGTACAAGCGAAGTGAAAAATATATTCGAGTCTGATTTACTTCCGTCATCGTCACTAAATTTTTGTTTGTACATACTTTGACCAGAGCTACCGTCACAACCCCATTTGCAAATCAATTTTAAGTTACAAACATTTTCAGAAGCTAAATTCTTGATAACTTCAATTTGAACCAATAAAATTCGTTCAACTGTATGATCTAACAAGAACTGTAGTTTTACTTCAGCACTGCATTCGGTTATAGTAATACTTGATTTAGGTGGATAACATGTACGCTTAGCTTCTAATACTTTTTTATATGGCGGATACAACTTACAATTATTTTATTTGCTTATAGTTCATAGTCCCTGATATTGACTTTTGGACAATTTCTTTCTTTTTTTTTATTAGGAATTTGCCTGTTCAAAAATTTACACTGTTATACAAGACATTGATAACTTAGTATGTAATACATAATATATATTGAATAGCATAAGCGGTGAGTATGACCGCAAGAAAGTTTTATTATTGTTTATTTTCCACTATGAGAGCACTAGGTTTAGAATCGGTAACTTGTGTTAATTATCATCACTATAGTCACTGAGAAATATATCTGGGGGTAGTTTTCGTTTTAGCCTTGCGTGAATGCCGCGTTTTCCCAGTGAGTAGTAAGCTGCACCACTGCAGTTGTTGAGATTGGCATGAAATTTTTTAGTAAGTTTCGCTATATGTTGTTCAATTGTGGGAAAACCCAGTTCGTAGTGTAGCTGTTGGTTTGTGATGAACCAGGAGCGTTGACAGCGATTCTCAGGATTTTGTTTTGAATACTTGGATTCTGCGAAGATTCGTTTTGGATGTGTTGCCCCTATGACACACCCATAGAGGATTAATGGTCGTAACAGTGATTTGTACAGGATAGTGGTACATTGAGTAACAAGGTGGACTTCGGTTTAGCAGTGGGTAGAGTTGGATTAGTCTCGTGTGCCCTTCGTTTAATTTTTTGAGGACATGGTATTTCCAGGTGAGCTTGTGTCAAGATATATACCTAAGTATTTAATGGGTTTGTCGGTGGCGTTCCACTGAATGGAGTGTCCGTTAATAGTGATTTCTGGTGGGTTATTAAATTGTCTTAATGTGAAGATTTTTGTGGTGAATTCGTCATAATTGATGGATAGGTTCCATTTCTTGAGCCACCTACTGAGGATAGTGCTGGCTTTTTGCAGTTTTGAGATAGCCATTTTTAGGATTTCGTCTTTGATTAATATGACTGTGTCATCTGCATATAATGCAGGGTCAGCGTTGATGGTAGGAAGGTCCCGCATGTAGATGTTGAAAAGAATTGGGCCTAAGATACTGCCCTGAGGGACCCTGCTTGTATGTTTTAATGGATAGGATGTGAATTTTGACTGCGTATGCGATTATCAAGAAAGAGAAGTAGGATTTGATGTAATTGGGTAGTTGAGTGAAGATTTTATATTTTAGGCCGTTTATCCATACGCGGTCAAAAGCTTGAGCTATGTCGATAAACAAAGTTAATGTGTATTGTTTGGATTCGTAACCTCTTTCAATTGTTTCCGTAACGCGCTGTAATTGATGGCAGGTGGAATGACCTTCTCTAAAGCCAAATTGATGAACTAGTAGAATGTTCAGTCTAAGAATTTCGTGGTTAAGTCGAGAATGGATGACTTTTTCTAGCAGTTTCGAAATAGCAGATAATAAACTAATGGGTCTATAACTTCTGATATCTTTCTTATCCTTCCCCGGTTTAGGAAACATAAGAATGATTGCATGTTTCCATATGTTTGGGAAGTAACCTATCCGTAGACAAGCGTTGAATGTCGTTGTCAAATACGCTAATGCTTTCTTGGTGAGTTTTTACTTTCCTTATCCTATAATAAGGAAAGTAATGTAATCGTTGGAAATTTGAACTATCCAGTTTTCACATTTCTGGACAATTATAGCCTCAGGACACCAAAAAGTTGGTTTGGGCCATTGGTTCGTTGTGTGTTGTGTGTGTGTGTGTGTGTGTGTGTGTGTGTGTGTGTGTGTGTGTGTGTGTCGGTCTGTCAGTAAACAGGATATCTCGAGAACCTAAGAGCTGAAACTTGAAATTTGGTATGCAAGTTACTTGTAGGTAGGACGTAGTGCAAGCTTTGTAAAATGGCCTAGTCGTTTGGTGCACGGTCCCAAAATCGTTGCAAGCGGTCGCGAATCTAAACGGTTGAAGATACAAAAATTTATGAGAATAAAAATGATTTGTTATCATGAGATAAACATGAATTTAAAATAAAAGTTGGTAAATACTCGAAAAAATTGAAGCTCAGGATTTTAATGTACCGGTGTTCATAAAATGTTTGGAAATTTATATTACCGGGTAGATCAAACTGAGACGAACAAAAATTACAATGAAATTTTTGATCCGAGGTCAAATAAATAAGTTATAGCCGATTAAAAATTAATTAAACGGAGCAAGCAGGCGATAGAAGGCCGTGCGACCGAGCTCGCAGGTTACCTTCAGTGACGTAGCAAAATATTAAGTACGAGTCAATTTGTTCGATACTGTTTATTATATATATATATATATATATATATATATATATATATATATATATATATATATATATATATAATCAGCTAGTGTTGGACTCGTCCCTCCTTTTGGAAATTAACAAGTTCCGGGACGAGAGCAGCAGTGGCCGAGACGATGGACCCGGTATAATATATAATAATAGGATAAGGAAAGTCGTGTGATGTTCACACCAGATTTTTTTAATACGATATTGGGTATTTTGTCATTGCCCGCTGATTTCTTGATTGACAGGGTTTTGATAATTAAAGCAAGTTCCTTGGGTGAGGTTGGTTTAAAGATTAATTCCGGGATAGGTTGGTGTGTTTCAATAAAATTGGTCACTATGTTATTGAAAACCGGGTTCTTATAGGTGTGAGTAGTGAATGTTTTCTCGAGTTGATCTGCAAAGGCTTCGCTTTTTTTGCATCAGAACTGAGTATTTGATTGCCCATGGTGATTGGAGGTATTTCGTGGGGTTGTCGTAGTATCCGTTTAGTTGTTCTCCATAGTCCTGGATCTCGTGGTTCAAGATTGCTGATGTGTTTTTGGTAAGAATAAATTCGATACTCTTCAAGTTGGTTTTTGATACGGTGAGAAAAATTATTTACGATGTTTTTTGTTATGGGACTACGGGTTTTCTGCCATTCTCTTCTCAGTGAATTTTTCGCTTGATTAAGTCAGTTATGTGTTTAGGTGGTAAGTTAACGGTTGTGCGTTTTCTATTTTCCTCACTTCAGTAGCCTTATGGACGCTGTCAGTAATGCTTTTGTTATATGTATAATTGTTTCATCTATATGGGTTGTTGATTGGAGATTGTTAGGTACTTGAGTTGTTTGTCAAGATACTCTTGAAGGATCCCCAGTTGACTATCCCATTAATTAGTCTAGGCTCTGGGGTGAATTTTGCTGGTGTTATAAGAAATGAAATGATAACTGGCAGGTGGTCAGAGTCTAGTTCGGAAGCCTTGTTGTAATGCTTGTTTGTTAAAAGTTTTGCGAGCAAAATGTCTAAGACGTTGGGCAGGTGATCATTTCTGTAGGGGTGGTAAGTGGGTTCGTCAGGGCTTCTATTTGGAAAGCATAGATTGATGACAGATTGAAAAGTTTGGTACCAGCGGGGTTTGCTGTTCTACATCCCCAGGTGGTATTCTTGGAGTTTAGGTCACCAATGAGCAAGGTAGGTTCATTTGTAGTGAAGATTGCTGAAATGTCTTGTTCTAACAGTCTTTTGTTGGGTTGCTTATAGACACATGTGATGTTTACTATTGTGCCGTCTTGCGCTTTAATTTTGATTCCTACTGTTTCGAGATTTACAGTGTTAATTAGATGGGGTCGTGATGTATAATTTTGCGTTTAATAATGATGGCCACCCCTCCTGATGCAATATTGGCATTTCTGTCTGTGCGGTAGATTTGGTATCCAGCTATGTTGAGTTTTTCTGCACGACTTAGGTGCGACAAAAAGGACTTAAATAAATTTAGTTGAGTTTTGATGCCGTTTGCGTTCCAATTTAGGATTTTTATTTGAGAAATTTTGTTGTGTTTAGGGTCCATTAAACAGAGAGGGTAAAAGATTAGATAAAATGAATTGCTTAATTTGTTCGATATGGGGTTGGATTAGATTTAAGAGAGATGATAATAAAGTATTAAGTAAGGATGACGTTTCAGGTATTGAGGTGTTTGTTCTAAATTGCCATGGTGATGAGTTAGTTTGTGGTATATTACGAGGAAGATTGGGAAAATTTTCCATGTTTTGAGTTCCTGTTGTTTTGTGAGGTTCGTTTCGACGACGTTTGTTTTGATAGTTCGTTGTCTCAGTGAAATATTTGCAGCCTCTGAAGTTAGCTGGGTGATTTTCCCCGCAGTTGGTGCATATTGGAGGATCTTGGGGCGGTTTATCGCAATTTATATATGTGATTGCCTTTGCATTTGACACATCGTGGTTCAAGGCGACAGTAATTTTTAGTGTGCCCAATGCGCTGGCATCTATGGCATTGTGGCGTTTTGTTACTGTGCCTTCGAGGTTCTATGGTAATTATTGAATGAAATATTTTGGTGATGTTAAATATTTCATTTGCATTTTCATCTGCGGTGAGAAGGACTGCACAGACTGGTATTGGTGTTTTATCTTTATTGAGTAATCTGGTCCGTATAATCGGTAGTTTATAAGATGTGAGTTCTTCAAGAATGTCTGATTCAGTTAATGAGGGTGTTCTATTTTGTTTTCTATGTAATGTTTGGCTAATGCTCTATAAAGTTCCTTAGAGATGTAGTGAATTCAGCTTTGATGAGGGATTTTATGTCGCTGATTACTGCTTTGTGATTAATTGGACCATGCAGAAAAATAGGTGGGATTTTAATTTTGAGTGGTTCTTTGGTTGAGTTATCCATGTCTTCAGCAGAGGGTTCCAGATGGCTGGGTAAGTAATATTTATTTTTTTTAATTAGAGATTTAGGTTGCCATTGATATTTTTTTTGTTGGTCGGTGATCGTTGGGGATAGGTGATTTGAGTTTCTTTTGGACATGGCGATTGAAGCGATCACCCCCTAAAAAGGGGGTGTGGGATATGCTTGAGGTTATTAAAACTTAATAAATGAAATTAAATTTTGTTGCCAGGAATATAAAATGTAAAAAAATGTTGTTTGTTTGGGTTATCGCTGGGACCGAGTGTTGATTAGCACACTCGCACTTTCGAGTCGCGATGAGAGCGTATATGTCTTAGCTGTTTGAAAGTAATGCGAGAACTAACTCAATTCTATAAGCTTACTTGTTATTTTACAGTTGATGGCAATTTTCAAATAAATTCGGCTTTGCTATCGCTCATGTGGCGTGACATGCCAGCACTTGAACCTTCTTGCTCTCGGGGCGACAACAGTTTGTACGCCTCCTCGCCACGAAAGTCAAATGCGTACTGTAGAGTCCTTTGTTGCACACACTTTCACTGATGAAACGGCCCGTATACGTTTTTACAAGTATTTACACAGTGATAAGATCTTTAAATTACAAAAATGTAATATTTTCTGTGAAACAAAATTTTGTCTTTACAGCTTCTGGCAATTTCTGTTCAATTACAAGCGAAAGAGCAAAGTCACCGGAGAGAATGCTTTCTGGAGTAAACTCCAACGATCTTCTACAATTTTTGGCTTTTGATGGGCTACCCAATGTCACATCTTTAATAACTTTTGCAGCATCCAATTTTCCGGAGACTCGAAGACATTTGAGCAGCAAAACTCTGTTCTTCAACACTTCTCTGTGAACGAATATCTTCGGTCTCCTTCGCCTTGTTCTATCACTGGAACTTGCGAATTCTGAGGAAGGACGACCGAAATCCGTTTTTTTGACATTTCTAAAACTCTCTGAGATTTAATTTTGAAAAAAACAAATATCCTTAGCCATTCATCATGTTTATCAAAAAATCGTTTTCTTTTCTTTGGACATCTTGCCACTTTGTTCTAAAGTTGTACAATAATTTGCGTATGATTGGTTTCACATCTTCTGATAACGTAAACGAACATTGCAATTTACCTCCTCAATTTTTTCAAATACTACGCTTACATAATCATTTAAATATTCTCTGATTAAAAGAAATATTTCTTTTCGTGATAATCCAATTTCATTATCAGCAGATTCTGAAACATTAAAATATAATATATTAAGGATATGAATTACATGTAATTTTACTTATTTATGAGAAAGTGTTTAAAATTTAAGTGTATTGTTAAACTTTAAACGACAAGAAAAAATATGTACATAATAATTTATATTTCAATTGTATAATTATCACTTATAAAAATTAATTTACGTTTACGATTTTATTATTTACAACTTTAATATTAATAAAATGTACAATAATTTTTTATAGAAATTATATTTATGGATTTTACAACAATTTGAATATTTACAAAAATGTTTTGTATTTGACCACAGAACCATTTGTCACGTATAAGTTGAAAATTGTGTATAAGTGGAGACTTATGTACCATAGTCTTCGTATAAAAAACGCTCTATTATTATGCTTTAATATGTGTAAATTTTAATATATATTTACAAAATGTTTCACCAATAATTATTTATAAGACTGGCATTAAAACATTTTTAAGCTTAATTACGACATTTACATATTTCTTATTACAAAACATGCAATAAAACCTTAGGCGCAGCTGTACGCAGGTAGTATTTGTTGATTCTATTAAACTATAGTATAAACTACAATATAATATAAGTTTCGTTGCGAAACACAGTGGAACAAATAACTTTTTCTCTACGTTTTTAAAATTTCTACATGTGATTTTACGTTCAATTTCATTACAGTCATTTATAAATTGTTATTGTCTTTACTGGTAATACAGCTTGTGTAATAAATGTTTAATATTCTACTTACTATCACCAGAAGGCTCCATTTTTCAGAATGAAAATTGGTTCACTGTAGAATGTTTGGCGTGCTTCTGAAACGACCCTTGTTTTTCTTCTTATGAGCGCGGCAGATGCTACACGTGCGAAGGTCGACTTTAGCACTGAATTATAGACTCAGATTGAACGGTCGACTTTTGACAACTTGAACTACCAGTCTAGGTAACTCAACACTTTAAATTCCCCAAATAGAAACTTTATTTTTCGAGTTTTAGTCAGCTTTTCGGGATTTGGGACCACTGTGCGATGGTTACAATCCCAAACGTCTAAATAAGTTATGGCTATATATTTTGCTACACCTACTGAAACTATCATATCTATATTTTCCAGGCCAAACTATTTTTACAGTGTTTCATACATATGTATTACATTTCACCTTATTAAAATTATGAATAAATATACTTACTTAATCCAAAACCTTTCTACCTTTCGGTGTAAGGCTATTGAGCTGAGTTGTGCTTTATGGATTCGGGCTTGTCTTGCACAGTTCTCTCCACTTTTTTCTATCCTTTGCTGTTATGCGAATTTCTTCCCACTTTATGTTTCTTGATTCTGCTGCCTCTTTTAGCTCCTCCTTCTATGTTTTTCTCGGTCTTCCTATCCTATTTTTCCCTGTTGGCCTTGCTTCAAACACTTTTTTCACTGTTTTGTTTTTGTCCATTCTTATTATATGCCCCAACCCTAACTGTCTCTTGCTAATACCGCTACCGCTTTAGTTTTAAATTTTCTCTAAATGTTGTGCTCCTGGTGTGGTCTCTCTTTGTTTTGCCCTCTATTTTACGCAGGAATCTCATCTCCGTACTTTCGACCCTGCTCCTATGTTTATTCACTGTTGTCCATGATTCACTGCCATAGATGAGTATTGGTGTTACAACTTTTTTGAATACTTCTATTTTTGCGTCATTTGGTACTGCCTTTTTTCCTAGAAAAGAGGACTTTATGGAGTTGAATAGTCGTCCTGTAATTGCTACTCTTTCATTTATCTCGTCATCGAGTTTTCCATTTTCCTGTATCCATACACCTAGGTATTTGAACTTCTCTACTTGTTCCGATTTTCTTCCCTCTATATATATACGATGTCTTCTCTTGTCTGGTGCTATTACCATGGTTTTGGTTTTATCTCCGTTTATCTTCATGTTTTCTTTTTTAGTTCTAAGTTGTATACATTGATATTTTCTTGTAGGTAATTCTGATATGTAGATTTTTTCCATATTCCAGCTTCCTACATGGTATCTTATTGTTTTTTTCTTGCATTCTTTTATTGCCTCATCTAATACTAAATTAAATAGCAGCGGGCTGAGTACACATCCCTGTCTTAGGCCTATATTGGCCTTAAATTCCTCCGACTGCTCGTGTCTCGTTCTTATTATGTTTCCGCTATTTTCGTATAGTGCTTTGATGGCTGCTACTTCTCTGTAATTTATGTTTGCTTTTTCTAGACACTGCCATATTGTCTCTCTTTCTATTCTGTCGAAGGCCTTTTCCAGATCTATAAAACAGAGATGTATTTCTTCCCCTTTCTCTATGACCTTTTCACTTAGTTGTCTGATTGTAAATATGTGGTCTTGTACCCCCCCGTCCTTCTCTAAACCCACTCTGGGTGTCTTCTATTGTCTTATCTAGTTTGTCTCTGAGTCTAGTTTCTAGAATCCTTGCGAATACCTTCCCTGGGATGCTTAGTAAGGAAATTCCTCTGTAATTACAGCATTCTCTTCGGTCTCCCTTCTTATATATGGGTATTATGATTCCTATTTTCCATTCCTTCGGTACTTTTCCTGCTAAGATGTCGTTGTATAGTTCTAGTAACCTTTCCTTGCCTGTTTCTTCTATGTATTTTATCATCTCTGGGGTAATTTCATCTATGCCTGGGGCTTTTGCTAGTTTGAGTTTCCTTATTGCTATATCCAATTCTTGTTTTGTTATTTTGCCTTCTGCGCTATCTTCCTCTGTTGAGTTCGTATCTTTTTCAAAGTCGGTATTTTCCTTCCCTCTTCTTTTTTCCAATCCTCTCTGTTCTTCCCCTGCTGCCAACAATTCTTCGAAATATTGTTTCCATCTTTCCATAATATCGTTTTCATTTGTCAGTACATTTCCCTGTTTATCATTGATGTTTTTTGTGAGTGTAATTTTCTTTTTTCTCAGTTGCTTCAAAGTTCCGTAAAATAGTTTCTGGTTGTCGTCGAATTCTTTTTTCATTTTGTTTCCGAATTCTTCCCACGCTTTCTGTTTTGCTTCCTTCACCTTATTTTTTACCTGCGTTCTTTTCTCTTTGTATAGATTGTAGTCCTCTTCCAATTTTGTTTGTAGATATTTGCGCCAGCATTCTTTTTTCTTTTTTACCAGTGATTTTATGTCAGTTGTCCACCATGCCGTTCTTTTAAAGTCCGTGTTAGTTACCTTTGTCACTCCGCAACATTTGCGCGCTGCTTTTATCATTGCATTGTTTTATCGTTTTCCATTTATCTTCTATATTTGGTCTGATATTTTTTGTCTCGTACTCCTTTTTTAGGATGTCTTGGTATTTCTTCCTGATGTGTTCTTCTTGTAACATGTGGCTTTTAATTTTCTCCTTAGTTATTTTTCTATGTTTCTCTGTCGCTTGTTTTTGGTTCACCCTCATCCATTTGGAGTAAGTAGTGGTCGCTGCCTATTTCCGGTCCTCTCTTCACCTTAATATCTTTGATTTTTCGCCAATTCTCCCCGTTCACTAGAAAATAGTCTATAATTGATTTCTCGTTTCTGTTGTGTTGCACCCTTGTGTATTTGTGTATGTCTTTATGAACGAACTGTGTGTTTTCGTTATTACTAAATCATTTGCCACGCAGAACTCTACAATTTTCGTGCCGTTTCTATTTCTTTTGTGCTCTCCTTGTCTTCCTAAAATTCTCTCTATGCCTCTATTATCCTTTCCTACGCTTCCATTTAGGTCCCCCATAATTATAATATTGTTTCCTTTCGTATCTATTACTTTTTGTAGTTCCTCGAAGAACTGTTTTTTTATTTCCACTTTCTCGTCTTCATCAGGTCCGTACGCCACAATCATTTGCCATGTTTCTTCTTTTTCCCTAGTTTGACTTCTACTGCCATTATTCTTTCATTTACATACCTTTCATTTATTATTGTTTCCATTTTGCCAGGTGTACCACTAAACCCACTCCGCTTGTGCCCTTTCAGATTTTTCTATTCCTGACCAAAGCATCCAATATCCTTTGTGTAGTCTCGTATGTCCTTGCCCTTTCTTCTTTGTCTCTGTTATTCCCATAAAATCCAGCTTTTTTTCTCCATTTCTTCTATGAGTTCTCCTCCTTTCCGTTTATACTTCTGATGTTCCATGTTCCTATTTTATATACTCCTGCTTTCCTCTTTTTGTTTCGTTCTCTACTCGTGTCCGTGTCCTTTGCTCTGTTCGTCATCTTTTGTGTCTGTTTTTTATTTTCTGGGTGCTTAGTTTTTGAGGAGGAGTCTCTTCTATGACTCTTTGTTCTCCTTCGCTCCACTTGTAGCAAGTTCCGTCTATTATTATCTTCTGGTATCCAGTTTTTACCTCTTTTCCTTCTGCTCTTTTCGTCTTGCTATTTTCCTGATTTCGCTTGTATTCTTCTCTCGTCCTGTGTTTGATCGTTTTCAATGTATATTCTTGTTCCTTTCAAAGATTTCTTGTTTTGCATTACTTCCTGTTTTTCATTCCAAGAATCCATCTCCACAACTGTTAGTGCTGACTTTATGGTATGTACATTTTTTTTGGCCTCCACTTGTAATTTTTCTTCGAGGAACTCCATCACGACTTGTTTCTTATTCTGTCCTTTGAATTCAACCCTTTTATTACAATATTGCATTTCCTTCTATTCTTTTCTGTTGTCTCTAGTTTTCCTTCCAGCTTTTCTATTCTTTTGATTAGGTAGCCTTTTTCCAGCTCCCACTTCTCTTCCTTCTTCTTGAACTCCTCTATAAGCTCCTTGTTGGCTTTCGTGTTTTCCTTTATTTCCTTCATCATCTCTTCAAACATTAATTTCAGCTCACTTATTTCCGACATTTTGGTATTCGCTGATCCTGTGATTTTTAACAGGGGGGATTTGATAATGTTTTTTCTCTTGCTTTCTCTACAGAGTTCTTGGTCCAATTCTGTGCCGCTATTTAACTCCCGTTCCCTTTTGTTTGTGTTTTCCATCCAGTTAGCTCTTAAATGTGATCCCCTAAAATTTGTTCAAGTTTTATAGCACGCTTATTTGTTTATTTGTTTATCTTTCCTCTGAACTCCGTTGACCGCGACCTTTATCGCTATCCACACTTGCACCGCTCGCTTATCACACTTTCGCCGCCCGTTCGTTGTCGTCCGCTCTAGGTTTATTCACTGCATTGTACACGTAAAATCTTAACTTTTCGCTACTAAATCCGCCTTGTTTTATATGCACGTTTTACGTCGCGTTGAAATTTACGAATTTCATTTGGTGTGGTATAGCCCGTATACGGTGTTTATATATCGCCATCTGCTATAAAATTTGCGTCCGCGCCGTCCGACATCTAAAACTCCACTCCTATAAATATACTTCTTCTAATAAATTTTGTTTTGTTTAACCCTTTACCGTCTATTTAGACAACATTGTTTTGAATGAAAATAGTTAGTCTTGTAGACTTTTTTATAAGTATTTGTTAGGTCAAAAACTATATAAAAAATAATAACTCTTTTACGTTTTTGAAATGTCACACAACACTTTTAATCTTTCTTTTGTCCCTAACCCTTCTTTAAATGTTTGTTTTTATTAAAAAGGTGTGCTCCTTTCAGAGCTCGCCAGTTTATCATCAGACCTTATGCCTCTTTACTTGGATTTTCACATCTCGTTTTGAATTTTGCATTTCCTGTGGTAAGCTTTCCCCATTAAACTCGTTCAGCCATTGTCACTTTACATCAAAAAAGGGTATCAGTGCGTAACGTCGCGAAAAATTAAAGGTTTGTACGTCGACGATGAATTTTACATAACAACGCTACAGAGAAACAAGAAGTCTACCACAAGTAACATCCGTTGCAGAATATCAGCCCATCAGACTGATGAGTAGCCAAAATAAAAGTTAACTACTCGAGATATTACTATAATATATAAAACTATAAATCAATCAACACGTTAAAGCGGCGTCTTTAGAAAGACAATCTTCCTGATCGTATTGAGACTAAAAAACAATTGTGGCGTGGTAATACAGTTAAGCGACTTCAGTGGACGCAAAAGCATCGTTTCTGTACAAAAAAGGTGGCAGAGTCTATGACAAACCAACAAATCAAAATTTACTATTTTTAGTCTAAGACTGAAAAGACAATCCAGGACCGTATTGTTCCAATTATCAAGCACAAAAGTGGGTCTGTTTTAGTGTGTGGCTGGGACTTAATGTCATGAATAAGAACAGTATAAAAAAATCCTAATAGAAAATCCCATACCATCTGAGCTGCGATTAATTAGGAAGGAATCCGTAATGATGCAAGACAACGATTTTAAAAATACTTCAAAGCTTTGTAGGGAATATCTACCAAACCAATAAGAACAAAAATGCTCAAATTGATGATATGACCACCACAAAGTCCAGACCTCAATTCCATAGAGTTGCTATGGGATGATCTACTTAGAACAGTAAAAAAAGAGCGTCCTACGTCTAAAAATCATCTCTGGAGTCTTCTTCAAAATACCTGGACAGATTTTCCAACTCAGAAAATAAATATTATTCAAAAAAATGCTTAGAATTGTAAAAGCAGTATTAACTGTAAAGGGGGTTTTGTAATGAACAAATCATGATGATTTTTGTCTCTTTTTTACGTGTTCTACAGTAACATATTATATAATAAACTGTTTTCTTACATTAAAGTGTATAAATTTATTTTTTATTTAGTTAGTGTCTATACTTCTATAAGCAGAATGTAAATCGTAACTTCCTCTACCTAAAAGGGTAATGAAGTCAAAAAAATCTGGTGTGAATATCCTTTTATTTGGGTAATTCTGGCAAAAATCCTGGGCTTTAATTTTTTTTCGAGTTCCTATTTTACCAACTTTTACTTTAAATTCATGTCTCGCGATAAAAAATCATTTTTATTCTCATGAATTTTTTGTATCTTCAACCGTTTAGATTCGCGACTGCTTTGCGACCGATTTTGCGACCTTGCGACCAAACGCCTCGGCCGATTTTTACCAAAAGTTTCGCACTATTATAGGATAATAATAATAATGGTAAGGCTCTACGCTTGCGAACTGAGAGGTTAAGGCTCTTATACGTTCTCTCTCTCTGCCCGGTCGTCGCGCACCATCTCTAATGCGGGGCGATGTGGCAAGCACCGCGCCTAAGACGACCGCCCTTGTTCGAATGAACGCAGGTACTCAATTATTTTTAGTGACTGAGTAGGCCACCCGCCAGGCATCAGAGAGCACCGGGAATTGAACCCGGGTCCGTCAGCATCGTAGCCCGTCCCTCAACCACGGGACCACGCTGGCACACACTATTATAGGATAAGGAAAGTAAAAATTTGATAATTTGAAAAATACTTATTTAATCGTATCGTATCTACCCTTTCGGATGTAAGGCAGATGGAATTGAGTTACTGCGTTTTTCATCTGCGTATCTCTCTCAATTCCTGTCTGTCTTTTTTTTCGCACGTATCACTTATTCTATCCATGATCTTCTCGGTCTTCCTTTCTTCTTCTTTTTATAAGGTTTTGCTTCGAACTCTTTTCTTACCGTTTTCTCTTCCCCCATCCTTATTACGAACTGTCAATTTTTCTTCTCTGCTGTATCTTGTACTGGTCTTGTTTCTTTAAAAGTATTGTTCTTTATGTTATCCTTTCTAGTTTTTCTATTTTTTGTAGAAATCTTATTTCTAAGTTTTAAATTTTGCTTATCTAGTTCTGTGTCCGTATCTCGGGTCTGTAAGTTAGCATTGGAGTGGTTACGTATTTCTTTTTTATCAGAAGGGTGTTTCTTATTGACTTGAAGAATCTTTTTGCTGCTCTTGTCCTTTATTTTATCTATTTTTCCGTTTTGTGATATTGTTGTCCCTAAAACTTGTTGACTTGTTCCGATATTGTTGTTTTCAATTATATCTGGTGTGTTTTTTCATGCTTAGTTATATTCATCGTTTTTACTTTGAGTTTGTTGATTTTCTTGTTAATTGATTTTGAGCTGACATAAATATTCAAGTTGTCCCTTTATTTTTTGCAGTGATAACCATATCGTTAGCAAATAATAATACTGAAATTTTTATAGCTTTTAATCTCCAATGTCCTACTTTATATTGTTTGACTTGGTCTTTTACCTTTTTAATAGCTTTATCTAAAACTATTGTGAACAGTAAAAAGCTTAGAATGCTCTTTTGTCTCACTCCTTTTGTTGTTGCGAACATTTGTGACTTCTCATGTTTAAATCTAACAAAGTTTTGAAGTCTGTCTATATAATGCTTTTACTCCTTCTGTTATTGTTTTTCTTCTAGTATTCTCCATATATCTGTTTTGTAAAGGCTGTCTCTAATATAAATAAAATAAAGATGAACGTCTTCGTCTTCGGTTACCTTTCAGTTATTTGCTGTACTATTCTTTCTAAATCAATATCGTGAATCCTTTAAAGTAATTTTTTTATTTGGTAATCTCATTTCTATGTTTCTCGCATATATTTTTCTAACTGTGTTCAAAAGGGAAATCTAGAATTATTACAATTCTTTACATCGCCTATTTTGATTTATTACTCCTGTTTGCCAGTGTTCTGGTAGCTCTCCTGTGCTCAATGTCTTATTCGTGTATTTTTTAATGTCTATTATTTGTTATTTATATATTTTTAATGGCCTCTTTCTTTTTTAGTTAGTGCCTTCTTGCAAATAGTTTTCTATATTAATATTAATACTATCCTTTTCTTTTTCTCAGTGTTTTCTTCTTTGTATCCTATATCTAATTTTTCTAAAATTTCTTTGGAGTATTGTTTCCAATTCGCTAATATTTTTTTTCTTCTGTGGGTAACTCTATTTGTTTTTGATATTTAGAGGTATAGCAATTGTTCTTTTTTCGAAATTTAGATGGCCCCAAAAATATATTTTGGTTTCCTTTGTACGCATTCTTCAATTTGTTTCTAATTTTTTATTTATTTTGGTAATTACTTGTTTAACTTTATTTCTTTCGTTTTTATATTTTTTATAATCTGTTTCTTCAAGGCTAGATATGCTTTCAAAATTTATTTTCCCCTTTACAATTCTTGTAGTTTTGCATATTTTTTCTACTGCTGTTATATTTTCTTTGAAATTTTACCACATGCATTCAACTGTTCCTTGCGTATTTCTGTTTTCCACTTTTTGTTTTAAAAACCCTTGGTATTTATTTTTAAATACTATCTTTCTATTTTAAATTTTTGTCTTATTACTTTCTTCTTCTTTTTTGTTTTTGGTTTTCCATTTCATCTCCAATAAGTAGTGACAGCTTCCAATTCCTGTCCCTCTTCTGACTTTTAAGTTTCTGATCTATCTACAGATATCTTTACTAACTAAAAAGTAGTATATTATTAATCTCTTATTTCTGCTCCTTATTTCTCTTGTGATTTCATAAATTTATTTATGTTGGAAATGCATGTTTGCAATTACTAATTCATTATCTATGTAGAAGTTTAATATCTTTTCCCCATTTGTATTTTGTTTTTTCTCCCTGCTTTCCTAAGCACCATTCAATTATTTTCTTATTGTTACCTACGCTATCGTTAAGATCCCCCATTAGTATTACATTGTATTTACTATCGTTTATTTCCTGTTGTAGTGCTTTAAAAAAATAATTTTTTTCGCATTCTCATTTGTCCGTAGGCTACCACAAATATATAAATAAAAGTTTTTTATAAAATCTTTTTCTAAACAACTTTCTATTTTTTGTAACTACATTCTATTTTATTTTGCTATTAAGGCAACACTAGCTCTTTTATGTTTGTCCTTTTCTACCCCCGACCATATTATCTAAAAATTATCAGTTATTTTTTTAAATTCCGTCTTCTTTCATTTTATATTCTATAATTGTCTTCCGAGTTTAACTTATCTTTATGTCAAACTTTTATTAAGTTTATAATTTTGGTCAGGTTTATAATTCTTTTCTTAATTTTATTGTTCTTTTTTGACCTTCTTTTGTTTTTTTTAATTGTATTATTTACCTTTTTTATATTTCTATTTTCTTGTTTCTTGATAATATGTTTTTTGATCTTTTTATATTTTTTTGACCTCCATCAGTTGATTATATCTTTGTTATCATTTTTATCAAAATATCCGTATTGTCACCTTTCTTAGTCGGCGTCCTTGCTGTTTTTTTTTTAGATCTCAGAGAAATAATTTGATTCTCACCAATTATACGTTTACTTTCTTTTTAGTAATCAGACAAATATTCTTAATCCGTCTTATTAGATAGTATTTACCAGTCTATTGTCCCATACGAATAAAATTCTTCTGCTCTGAATGCGGCGCTGTTATCTACTCTACAAAATTTATCAGCTCTTATCTTCCGCACACACTTCACACGCTCTAACGTTATATAATAAATATACATTTATAATATTTACTCCTCTGCTTTTGTGTTACAGAATACATTGACTTTTCATCCTGTTAACTAATAAGTAGCCGGCACTAAATTTCCACAAATTGAAACAACTCAACTCCGCCAAATTTTGCGTTAAATATCGAAGCGATTATTTATGTCCCGCTTACTACGTTGCGGGACAACCCGCACACGGGCAAGACCAAACCTCATAATTTCCATATAATAAACAATAAAACACAAAGAGTGTATTTCAAAATTTACAAATAGTGAGAAGCTTTGTGTTAGTGAGATGTTTTCTTAAGAATTGTTTTAGGCTGTGAAGTTTTTAGCTTTCCGTGAATTATTAGGCTCTCTAAGAAATGGTAACTGTCTTGGCTGTGTAAAACAGATTTCAAAATTAGACCCTTTATGGCAGAATGTGTACCAAAATTTGGAAATAAAGGTAAAGGTGTTTCCGGATATTTATCAAGTACAACAGTAAATAAATTTATTATACCAAGTAATGGTATTATAATGGCAAGTATTATTCCATAATTGTGGACTCAATTCCAGATGTGTCGCAATTGTACTATCTGCGAAAACTCTTATCCACCGTGGATTTTGCAAGTCTTAATCTAAATGACTATCTTAGCAGAGCTACGACACTCCCAGCAACAGGGCTGGCTATAAAGGTCTTCAGGTCAGAATAAAAGCAGTAAATTTTCTGACCACATGCATCTCTTGCGCGAACCTCTCTTCACAGTAGTTGGATCTACAGCAAATTTTTTCTTATAAAAACAAATCTACAAGTTTTTCAACCAACAGATAAGATATCTTGCAGTTTCATCTTAAAAAGAACCCCTTATCTTTGCCAACAAACCAATGCTTACGATCTCACTCAATTTTTCTGGCCTTTTCAAATCTATCCCTATTTCTAATTAAAATATAACCTTTTACCTGCTTACATGTGTAATTATATGCTGCATCTCAATATCAAATGTACGAAAAGGTAGAAGCTGTAGAAGAAAAACTAAATAAATTGCAATTGCAGACTAGTTATTGGACAAGGCCCATTTCATTACCATCAAACGATACGCTACGCACAATGTATCTAATTTTCACAGTAAAATATTGGGTCCCATTTATAAATAAATTTCAATGATGTTTACAACTCGCACTGATAAGTTTATCACAAAATCACTTATCATCTAAGCACGAACTAAACAAATAAAACTTTGCGGTGCAAACATAACATAGTCATTATTACATTAGAATCCCAAACAAGATGGTGCTCTCAATGCAACGCTGGGTAAATAAAGTAGCCGTGGTAACCGGGGCCAGTTCCGGAATAGGAGCTGCAATTGCCGAACGGCTAGTCAAAGAAGGCTTGTTGGTGAATTCGTAGACTTTAAGAGTTTCAGCGCTCAACGTTTAATTTTAATTAGGTCGTAGGTTTGGCTCGCAGGAAGGAGAAACTGGACCTGCTGCGTTCTCAACTGCAGGGACAAAGCGGAGAATTTCACGCCTTCAAGGCCGACATCAGCAAGGAAGATGACGTCCTCGCCGCGTTTGCATGGATCAAGGAAAATTTAGGGCCGGTGCACATCTTAATCAACAACGCAGCTCTTGCGCGGCCGAGGGGTCTAATAGATGGAGAAACCGAATTTTGGCGAGACGTACTAAACACAAATGTTATCGGTTTGTGCGTGGCCACAAGGGAGGCGATTAAAAACATGCGGGCGAATAGCGTAGACGGACACATCGTTCACATAAACAGCATTTCTGGACATAAAGTTCCGAACATTCCAGAAATGAACGTCTATCCAGCCTCCAAGCATGGAGTGACCGCTCTGACGGAGACTTTAAGGCTGGAGCTCATTGCTATTAAGAGCAACATTAAAATTACCGTACAATAAAAATGCCAATGCACAAATAAATTAAAATAAAATGAATGTTTTAGAGCGTCAGCCCTGGGTGCGTTAACACTGAATTTGGCACTGAAGGACATTCAGCACCAGCACTACAAAAAGTGTTGGCATCTTCGCCGCTCCTACAGGTTGAAGATATTGCTGACGCAGTTGTGATTGTTTTATCTACACCGCCACATGTGCAAGTACTAAAATAAATCTAATTTACTTTACAAAAATAAACTTTGTATCTTTTAGGTACACGAACTAACCATAAAACCAGTGGGAGAGGCATATTAAAAGAAGAACCCGTGTTCTTAATTACGTAGAAATATTTTTTTAATATGTAACTAATTCTTTAAAATATCTTTGCACTATAACTACAATTAATTATCATTTGACTTTTGAAGAATAAACACGTTCGCGTGCAGTGCCACTATAATTGAAATTTCGTTAGTGTTATAAATGATAAACGCGCCGAGGGTCAACAGATCAGTGCAGAATTATTTACTGATAGCATATTCAAAACAGCACATACATAGCTACTATTCAAAAGTTTTTATTACTAGAAACGAGTGCTTTATTACCCACTCTCACTTGGCCTGCCGCCAAGCCAGAATTTATCATTCGGAGGCGTTCGGGTCGGCACGGAAAGGCACGAACAATTGTGTGACAGCAATAGTCGAACTTTGACCTGTGTGACAGCAGCACTCATAATTTTTTTTATATATACATAATTTACTGTAAATGTAAATACGAGGAAACATGTTTACAACTGGAAACGGCTTTAATCCCTCCGACCCTAGGCCCCCAACAATATACTCTTAAACCGATCCAGATTATTATGCATTTACATTTTCCCCACCAAATACTCAAAGATATAAATTTATAGAACAAAATCAATTTATCCCGCAACACCCAAATGCATTTCAAAACCAAATCATAATGCATCCCTCCTATTTAACCAATCCTTAGATCTCATATTCGCAGGCAATGTAAAACAATATAAACCAACAAATCTCCTGTAACAAACAATAGCAATTAATACAACTCACATACAGACAACAACTCAAAAGATATTAGTAATACAAATTTAACAGATCGATGAAGATAGTCAAGAAACAAACTCATAACAAACTAAAAATTTTAGGCAAACATATAAAAAATAAAAAAGAAAAAACTGAGTAAGCCTCAATATACCACAAATAATAAATACGCGGTCTTTTCACAAATAAGAAAAGAGAACAATAATACCAATCCAGAAAATAGTTTTACAGAGTAGCCATTTGCAATCCCCAACACTCCATCCCAACCGAAATAATAAGAATTAGCTAAGAAGGAACACAAAGTTCGTAATATCATAAACATACACCACAGGGTTACCAAGCAGCCACTATCTCTATTTCTAATTAACCTAGAAACCAACGAGAACAATAAAAATATATTTGACATAAACATAAAGGTCTCGATAAAACTACCAAAAAAAAGAAGACTACAATGTGTACGGTGCCGGGACTATAGCCACACCAAGACGTATGGCATGAAACTATTTACCTGCATCAAATGCGGTGGAGGTCATAGCACTTCCAAATGTGAGAAACCCCCAAACACCCCAGCTAAGTGTGCTCTAAGCGGAGGTAGTCACCCAGCTAATTACAAGGGTGTATAGTGTACAAAGATTTTCAAAGATACAGGAATTTGTCATTCAAACCAGTACTCAACAAAACGCACATACAACAGTTACCCCCAAAAAAACATGACATTGATATTAATGTCAGAAACTCATGCAACCACAAGAATAACAATTAAAATACCGTATTACACTGCATACTTTGTTAACCACTCAGATTGTACAGCTCACGCTGGATCAGCAGTGATCATTAAAAATACGATTTCTCACTACTAATTAGAACCATACCAAACCAACAAAACCCAAAGTGCTAAAATTTAAGTAGAAATATTGCCATAGTCACTTGTTTTTTTTTAGATGACTAGTTTAATAACAATCAGAATTACAAAATATATGTAAACATATATAATTCTATAAGTTAATGTGTGGACTATGACAAAGTACAACATGCAAAGTATGACACCTAGCGGTGCTGTCTTAAATAAAATATAAATATACATATGACCTAGGTAATGTTTTAATTTTAAGTGTAAATTAAATTACTAAATTTGCTGGCCATTTTCTTTTCAGACGCCTTCGGTGAGTATTATATAGGAGAGGCTAAATATTTGAATTAGGGTGATCTTGTAGCCTCCTAATATGGGTGCTAGCGTATTGAGTTATTGCATCTTTGACATAGAGCATCTGGAGACCTTCATGGGGGGTACGATTAGATAGGTACCACGGAGCATTGGTTATAGAACGTAAAGCTTTGTATTGGAATCGCTGAAGGATGTTAACGTTGAATGAACTAGAACATCCCTACAATTCGATTTCATATGTCTAGACGGGATTGATAATCGTCTTGTAGATTAATATTTTATTTCCAATTGAGAGACTAGATTTTCTGGCAATAAGCCAATAGAGTCTTTTAAGCCGTAGATCCATTTTCGTTCTTTTTGTGATTTGAGTTCTCCAGGTGAGCCTTCTATCCATATGCATACCTAGATATTTAGCTTCATTGGCCTGTGATATAACGATGTTATTTAGTAACACTGGTGGACAGTTATTGTGTTTAGGTGTTCTTGGACATACCGACTTGCGGTTAATAGATTTCCATGGCAGGATAGGATAACTATGTTATTCGCAAAGATGCCTGTTACTATTTTACCTAACGTAGGCAGGTCTGCAGTGTAGACAAAATAAAAAATGGGCCCAAGAACACTATCCTGAGGTACTCCAGCACTAATCTGCTTTATTTCCGTCGCCGAGCCTTACTTGGAAGTAACGATCGGAGAGATAGGACTTGAGGAGAAGGTAGTATTAGTGGCGGAAGGATTCTCTGATTTTGAACAGTAGACCTTGATACCAGACTCTATTTATTACATCTACGACTCTATGACATTGCTAAATGGCCATGTCTGAAATCGAATTGATGATGTGGTATTACATTTTCCAGGGATGCTTCTGCGGTTATTCTTTGAGAATCAATTTTTCAGCAGTTTAGGTATTATTCGACAGTAGGCTAATTGGCCTGTACGACGAAACCTCATTAGGTGCCTTACCTGGTTTAAAATCATTAAAATTTGGGCAAATTTGAATTAAGAAGACCAGTACGTTAAGCAAAGTATTGCGTTGAATAACATAGTTAAAAAAGAGTGATACCTTTTCTGGACAGCACTTTCAGCACCTTGGCGGTTATAAGGTCGTAACCCGGTGCCTTGTTTTTATTTAGGAATTTAATTTTAGTGCGTATTTCAGCATACGAAAAGGCTTGATTCGTTGTAGCGGAACTGTTAGATACTCTTCAACTTCAGGACTAGCGTTATTTGTGTGTTGCGTAAAAATCTTCTATTAGATGGTGAGTAAATGCTTCAGTTTTTTCTTTACCCGATCTGGCCCGTTGTCCTTGCTATTTTTTTATTGGCGGGACAGGTTCCAGCGGTCGTTTGAAACACTTTGCAGCTCTACAGAGGGAATGATCATCTCTTGGAATACCGCTAAAATATGATTAAAATTGTTGATTGCAAACTTCTTTCAGTTCCTTTTGTCCAGGATATTGTATGTACGTTGCCATATGCCCGCGCTTTGGGTTTTTCAGCTATAAGTTTTCTGAGCTCAAGAGCAATATTTACTGAATACGCCCACTTGTAATCGGAGCAGTGTAATAGTCCCTGAGTAATACAAAGACTTATTTTAAACACTAAGTGGAAAATTCGTCGTCGGAAGAGATTAGACACCAAAACGACGTAATCTTCTAAAAGTAATCCAACGGCATAATTATAAATACCTTTCAACAGGGAAACCAACGTAGTGGCCTAGCCAAACAAACTGCCCAATCTACTCGATCACGCAATTGTCAGTGATATAGCAGATCCTACTACTAGGCTAAATCCAATCATAACTTGTTTACTGATCATACACCAGCCTTTATAATAATTAACACTACAATCATAAGGAAAGAACTCACTTTAAAACTATGCACTAATAATACGGATTGGGAATATTTCACAAGACATCTAGATTAAGAGGTTAATCTTAACATTAGATTAAAAGATACCCCGGACCTAGACGAAGCAGTTCAATATTTGACTACAAAAATTCAAGAAGCTGCTTGGCTACTAATTCAACAAATATTCAGTCTACAACAAATAATATCCTTTGATATATGCGAAACCTTATCACCGTAAAATGCAGAGTGAGAAAAAATGGCAGAGAAGCAGACACATACAGGATAAAAACTATTACAACAAACTTACCCATTAATTGCGCAATACACTAACAGAAGCCCGCAACGAAACCTTTAGACAGTACATAACTAAACTTACACCTGACGACAATTTGATTTAAAAAGCAACAAAAAAATTCAAGAAACCAATTGTAATGATTTCTCCTATCAAACGAACAGACGTTACTTGGGCAAGATCAGACATGGAGAAAGCAAACATATTTGCTGATCACCTCACAAACGTTTTCAGTACACCACAACGCCAGGACAACAATAATAATAGAGAAATAGAAGCTTTCCTAGATGTATCATGTCAACTGTTACCAAAAATTAAGCCGTTCTCATCCGTTAGAGTCACACTACAACTTCAATAAACTAACAAATGGAAAGCTCCTGGATAAGATCTCATAGTAGACTAAGTACTAGCAAATCTTCCTAAAAAAGTTATATCTTTGATTACGACAATCTATAATAGCATGCTACAACTCTATTACTTTCCTCCACTTCCCAAAGTTTAAAAAACCTCCTACCGAACCGCAATCATATCGACCAATAAGCCTATTACCCCTACTTTCCAATGTCTCCGAAAGACTGTTAACCAATTAAAACCATTGTAGACCTTCCTTCACATCAGTTTTGAGCCGCAGAATAATCAACCATATAATAAAAAGCCTAGAAACAAAGAACATATGCGTCTTCCTAAACATAAAACAGGCCTTCGATAAAGTCTGGCATACAGAGTTAATATACAAACAAAGTAGTTCAGTTGAACTAGTAGAACAGTAGTTACTTCTCCTCAGTGAATTGTATCTGTTACTAAAGCCATATCTAACAGACAGAACATACCAAGTTAAAGCAAAGAGTTCAATATTCAACCTGCGACAAATTACCGCTGGAGTTCCACAGGGAAGCGTGTTAGGATCACTGCTGTATTCGCTGTACACTGCGGACGCACCAACCATAGACAACACAGATGATATTGCTATTCTGTAAGTAGGTCAATCACCTGAAACGGCTGTAGAACACCTTCAAATTCATCTAACTACATTACAAGACTGGTTCTACAAGTGGAAAATTACAATCAATCCAGACAAATTCACGCAAGTAAACTTTACACAAAACGTACTGGATGCTCGCAAACCAGAATCGGCAGCGACCCATTCCGCTTAAAACAGAGGTAAAGCACCTAGGTATGCATTTAGACCAAAAGCTCACTTGGAGCTCACATATTAAAAACAAAAAGAAGTGTCAGACCTTAAAATCAAACAAATGACCTGGTTACTAGAAAAACATTCGCAACTCTCCTTGACAAACAAAATGTTAATCTACAAAGCTATCCTGAAATCAGTGTGGACCTATGGAGTCCTGCTATGGGGCGAAAGCGTCACACAAAATCCTTCAACGCCAAGTCGAAGACAAAACCCTCCACACTCACTTAGGAGTACCTTACGTAACAAGTGAAACCAAGAGGCTTTCTGCTACTAATCCCCCCGACCCTAGGCCCCCAACAATATACTCTTAAACCGATCCAGAAAATTATGCATTTACATTTTCCCTACCAAATACTCAAAGATATAAATTTATAGAACAAAATCAATTTATCCCGCAACACCCAAATGCAAGCCACAAAGATGCTGTACTTTGATATTTCCATATCATGTTTGGTACTAGTACTGAATGAGAAAAGTTGATTTATTCATATTGGACAGCAAGTCATAAATTTTTATAAAATTACAAAAAATAAACTACGTTGACACTACTGAAGACCACAGCCCGATTTTTAGGACCTGTTGTACGCTGAGATTACATATAAATAAACTGGAAAGAAAAGTTACCTTATTTTGCCTGCTAAACAGCCCTGAAGACTCGATATTTATTTAAGATCGATATAAAAAATACCAAAGTAATGGTAGTAATCAAGGCTGCTCAGAACCATACTCACATTTTGTTGCATGGTAGCAGGCTGGAGCAAATTTAAAGCTAAAACTATCTTAGTTAGCAATTAAGCGGCAAACGTGAGCCTAACAAGTAAATAAAGATAAAAGCAGAGATGAAAAAAATAACTCTATAAAAATAAAACAAATTCTTTTGTAAGTAAACCTTAAATACTCATCTCAGATAGCTCATGGTTAAATGTTACGTGTTGTGTGAAGTGCTGTATGGTATCGAAAATATTCCAGTTCAATTAGTCAGTCCTAATGGTCAACTCCTCCTCAATGTCTTTCTTGAAGAAGAGACACGCTAATGATGATCAAATATGATTTTGTGTCATCGTTTGGAGCCGATGGAGATTACAAAGCATTGTACCTCAACTGGGTGAGAGGAAGATTTGAGCATGACGACACGTCCAAGGTAGTCAATCTCAAGATACGCGGTACTAACGAAAGAAAAAATTAAACTGGTTAATGTGCGAACCAAGCGAAAACTGGATTTTCCGGTACAATCGATGTTATCTTAGAAGCTGCTAAAGAGTTGAAAATATTTAGAAAGTGTGCCTTTTTTTGAAAGGATGCCTTAGAAGCCAGTGATTGTGATAGAAGCTAATCACAATCACCTACTGCTAGGAAAAAATGTTGAAGGTCCTAGAAATGCGCCAATTTCTACGTGGACTTATCTTGGCTAGATGATACATGGAAGAAGCAAAAGCTCTACCACCAACCCACATATCGCCCCGATTGCTGTAGACGGGGGCCCAAATATCACCCTGCATAATCTTGTGAAGAAGCTGTTTAGGATAGAAGCTCTTGGAACTGTTAATAGTAAGAAATTGCCGCAGTCTAAGAATAACGAAAAAGCTGTCATGCTGATGGAGTCGATAACCAGGTACATTGATGGTTGTTGGGAAACAAGCTGTGGAAGAACGGTGGCCTAAAGTTGTCAGCAAGTAAAAGCATTGCTTTTTGAAGACTTCGAAGTTTGAAGAAGCAGACGAATAAGAACCAGTTATTGGCGGAAATGTACGAAAGAAGGATTGAAGAGCACGTGCAAAGAGACTTTGCGACAAGCTGCTATTCCATAAAGTTGGAGAAAAAAGTGAACGTATCTGGTACGTACCACATTTTAGAAGGACTAACCCAAATAAAGCTAGGAAATTGAGACTGTACTGCAAAAATAGACGAAATAAATCTCAAAGATGAGATGCTTTAGAAACTGGATCTGATGTCCTCACTTATCAACGTTTTGTTAAAATTTTGTTAATGGAAATCCACATGGTCCGGATTTGCCAAAAAAAACGTTGTTGCACTACGCTTTCTATATTCTGATGTCTATCCGATAGACGTCATGGTGTTTGGAGCAGTTAATTTGACATGCTAAGCCTAGTGGATCAAAAATAGAAAGGCATAAAAATTTGGAAAGCACTATCTAGAAGCAGTAAATGCCATCATCAACCGTCATTACGTTGATGACTATTATGATAGTTGTGAAAAACAGAATAAGCTATCAAAAATATCATGGAAGTAAGGTAAATCCATAGATAAGGTATATTTAAGATATGGGGATGGCTTTTTTTCTAGATCTGGTTTATCTCTTTTTCATAAATAAAAATAGTTACTGCATTATTACATTCGTAAAAGTTTTACACTCATATAAGCATAGATTAAATAGCCTTTTTGAATTTCCAGTAAGGTGTAGCATCCAGTTTTGTAGCTTCTATCGTAATATTGCCTTTGTCAGAAGCTTTATACTTTTTAAACTTAGTTAATGCGTATTCTATCTCTGTTAATAAATAATGTCTGGTAGTTCTTCAGATCCTTGGTTGATTTTACCCGTCCTTGGTAGTTTTCAACGATTTTCTCTTTGTTCTTTTGCTTGTCTGTTTCTGCATAGTTTTCTATGATACCCTTTAACTTTTTACTTTCCTTATCCTATAATCAGGAAAGTAATGTCATCGGCGGAAATTTGACCTACTCAGTTTTTCACATTTCTGGACGAAATATAGCCCCAGGACACCAAAAAAGTTGGTTAGAGCCATTGGTTCGTGGGTGTGTGTGTCTGTCTGTCTGTCGGTCTGTCAGTAAACATGATATCTCGAGAACCGTAAGAGCTAGAAACTTGAAATTTGGTATGCAAGTTAATTGTAGGTAGGGAGCGCAGTGCGAAGCTTTTGGTAAAAATCGGCCTAGTCGTTTGGTCGCAAGGTCGCAAAATCGGTCGCAAAGCGGTCGCGAATCTAAACGGTTGAAGATACAAAAAATTTATGAGAATAAAAATGATTTCTTATCATGAGATAAACATGAATTTAAAATAAAAGTTGGTAAAATAAGAACTCGAAAAAAAATTGAAGCTCAGGATTTTTAATATACCGGGTGTTCATAAAATGTTTCGGGAAATTTATATTACCGAACAAAAAATTACAATGAAATTTTTTGATCCGAGGTCAAATAAATAAGTTATAGCCGATTAAAAATTAATTAAACGGACCAATCACAGCGCGCTCGGAAAGCTTTCTGGCCGACTGCGGGAACGGAGGGGAGCGCTTGGCCGCTAGGAGGGAGCACGTAGGCGATAATGGGGAAGGCTATGCGGCAGAGCTCGCACGGTTACCTTCAGTGAAGTAGCAAAATTTTAAGTACGAGTCAATTATTGTCTTGTACTGTTTATTTTAATCAGCTTTCGAGTGTTGGACTCGCGGCTCGTCCTTTTTTAAAATAACAAGTTCCGGGACGAGAGCAGCGCAGAGCCGAGAAGATGGACCCGGTATAATACATAATAATAGGATAAGGAAAGTCGTGTGATGTTCACCCCAAATTTTTTTATTATTATTTAGTTTATTAGCAATCAGAAACTATACAACATACATTCTATAAGCTAATTTTATCACTGGGTATATGTCGTGAAGAAGAAGACCCCCATTGAAGTCACCTCTTTATTGCACTAAATCTTTTGGCCATTTCTTATTCAAGCGTCGAGTCATGGGATCTTCTCTTAGTGGAATAATAGTTTCGTTAGGATGAATTGCTAGCGAATCGTGGTGTTTTATAGCTTTTTGCTTGATTGTGTCCTTCACGTATGGTACATTAAGGTCGGTATGAAGGGTTCTATTAGAGACGTACTACGGCGCTCCAGTTATGCTTTGTAATGTCTTTGATTGGAATCGTTGTATGATTTCTATCGTTGAATTGCTTGCACAACCCCATATCTCACAGCCGTAAAGCCATATAGGTCGGATTATGGTCTTGTATATAAGTAATTTGTTATCCAAAGAGAGAATTGATTTTTTGCCAAGGAGCCAATACATGTTTCTAATTTTAATGTCCATCTCCTTTCTTTTCTTGGATACGTGTATTCTCCAGGTTAGACGTTTGTCAAGGTGAAGGCCGAGGTAAGTAGCTTCGTTCGCTTGGGAGATGGGGTGATCGTTGATGTAAACTGGAGCACAGATTGATCGTCTCATAATAACATGGTAACATACTAAATACCTTCTTTGAACTCCCATCAAAAAAACTGTATACCTGAAGATCACCGGTAGACACCTCGGACACGATTCTTAGAAATCAAATAGACTGCATCCTTGTAAATCAAATATATAAAAACAAATTCACGTCAGTAAATACGTATCCTAGAGCAGATATATAATCTGATCATAACCCGTTAGTAGGGAAATAAATGTTGGAACAAAAAAAAAAGTATAAAAGGAGAATATCAACACAAGAATGCGAAAAATAAAAAAGCAAAATGTAAAAACACAAATAGCACACATACATTCTATAAGCTAATTTTATCACTGGGTATATGTCGTGAAGAGGAAGACTCCCATTGAAGTCACCTCTTTATTGCACTAAATCTTTTGGTCATTTCTTATTCAAGCGTCGAGTCATGGGATCTTCTCTTAGTGGAATAATGGTTTCGTTAGGATGAGTGGCTAGCGAGTCGTGGTGTTTTATATCTTTTTGCTTGATTGTGTCCTTCACGTATGGTACATTGAGGTCGATGTGGAGGGTTCTATTAGAGACGTACTACGGCGCTCCAGTTATGCTTTGTAATGTCTTTGATTGGAATCGTTGTATGATTTCTATCGTTGAATTGCTTGCACAACCCCATAGCTCACAGCCGTAGAGCCGTGTAGATCGGATTATGGTCTTGTATATAAGTAATTTGTTATCCAAAGAGAGAATTGGTTTTTTGCCAAGGAGCCAATACATGTTTCTAATTTTAATGTCCATCTCCTTTCTCTTCTTGGATACGTGCATTCTCCAGGTTAGACGTTTGTCAAGGTGAAGGCCGAGGTAAGTAGCTTCGTTCGCTTGGGGGATGGGGTGATCGTTGATGTAAACTGGAGTACAGATTGATCGTCTCATAGTAAACGTGACGTGGGTAGATTTATTTCCATTAATTTTTATCCTCCATTTGTGTGTCCATTCCTCAATTAAGGTTAGATGATCTTGTTAGTTTTGCTATGTCATCAACAAAAGTTCCCATAGCATTATGTTCCAGGGTTGGGATGTCATGCGAATGCAAAATGTATAATACAGGTCCTAACACACTACCTTGAGGTACGTCTGCTTGAATTTGCCTTATTTGTGATATTTCATCACCTAATATGACTTGCAAGTGACGATTTTCAAAGTAAGACCGTAACAATAAATAGTGGTAGTGACGAAATATTTTCTTGATTTTATACAGAAATCCGCTGTGCCAAACACGATCAAATGCCTGTTTAACATCTAAGAATACCGCGGAGCAGTATTCTTTCCTTTCAAGAGTGGTTTGAATTTTATTAACTAGTCGATGAAACTATTAGACAGTCGAGTGTTGAATCCAGAAGCCAAATTAATGATTTGGAGGCCAGTCTTGTAGTATTTCACTTTGATTTATTCTCTTTAGGATTAGTTTTTCAAGCAATTTAGATAGCAACGGAAGAAGGCTGATAGGGCGATAGGAGTTAACATCATTAGGGGGGTTACCGGATTTAAGGATAAGAATGATGTGGGCAAATTTTAACTGGAGTCGCCAGTAAGTAAGACGAAGAATTCCATTAATTATTATTAGATCAAAGCCCGGGGATTTTCTATTACACAGGTAGTTTATTTCCTCCTGGATTTCTTTCTTCGTGAAGTTACGTATTGGTGGTGACATGTGTAATGGCTTTTAAGTAAGTTTCAATGTCCTCATCAATTTCTTTTGAATTAGGAGTAAAAACAGATTGAAGATGTTGAGCGATCTCTTCTGCTTTTTCTTTATCAGTTGTTGTCCAGGTTCCTGTTTGATTTTGTAGGGGTGCTATGTGTGTTTTAGGTTGCTTGATTCCTCTGGTAGCTCTCCAGATTGTGTTATCATGTACTGATAGTGAACTGAAGTAAGCTTGGAAAATGTGATTGCGGTTTTCCTTTAATTTACTTCTCAGCTTATTGTTTAGTCGGTTGAATTTCCTTCTATATACAATGTGGTGGGTTCGCTGCCATTTTGCTCTCCCTTGCGTTTTTCTCTAACTATCTCTATTATTTCATTGGGAATATTAGGAGAGGTGGGTTCTAAATTCTTTGTTTGCTGAGTCGCGTAATTAAGTGATTCGTCGCGCTCTCGATGTCTTCTATCGTTTTTAACCTAACATTAGTGTTTAGATGTTCATTTATGTACCCCTTAAATGTTTCCCAATTGGTTCTACTGTTGCTTAGGACTGGTTTAGGTATTTTATGTATTATTAACTACTAACTTCTTGTTGTCTGTCCGTCCGTCCGTCCGAGCAATAACTCGAGAACGGCTGGGAATTTCCAAATTCTGTTTTCACCAATCGACAGGTGACTAAAAAGGCTTGTTTGCTAGTGACTTTAAAACTGATTGGTCAAAGGTCAGCGTTAGTGCTTCGCCACTTCGCTATGCGTTGCAAGCTTTGCAGGTATATTATTGTTGCACTTACAGTTGCAATCACTTTAGAATGATCAGATATTAATAGGTGTATAAATAAGTTCTCAACTTTTTTCTGCGAAATTAAAGTTTTATTTAAAAACAAACAAAAACATGGGGCCGGCGAAGAGATTGCTCTGTAAGAAATCCCAGAACGAACTTAAAAAGACCTTTCGATTTCGATTTCGAATTTCGGGAAAATTCTAAATCGAATATCTCGAAAATTATTCGACATAGAATTTTTTCGACTTCATTTTCGAAATCAGCGTAAAATTTCCTATAAGAATCTATTTTCAAATTTTAAAAAATCTCAAATTTTGTGACGGACCGACAGACCGACAGACAGACATATAGAATTCAGTAACGAACTTTTTAAGCTTGCCACCACTTCACATACTTATGCAAGGAGAAGCACGGGCAACTCTCTACAGACTCATGCAAGGACAAACTCCAATCATCCCTCATGCATGTACAGTCTTTCAGGCGGAAATCTTAACTGTAGAACACTGTATAACGAAGATTAAAAAACTGTACATTAAGGATGAGAGGATAGCCACCTTTTCGAACAGCCAAGCAGCACTTAAAGCTCCTGTGGTAAAGTCAAATATTATTTGGGACTGCATAGGTGATCAGACAAAGATAGGAAAACACAGTAGTCTGATTCTTTTATGGGTACTGGGCCATAGGGGATGACAAAATGGCAGACTTATTGGCCAAAGAAAGATTAGAAACAATACCCATCGGACCCAAACTCCATTGTGGATTCTCAAATAGTCTCAAAAGAGCATTCATTAAAGAAAAGATACTCAAGAAAAGCCAAGAAAGATAAAATAATGGAAAAAGTTCATACAAGGATCATCACCTAAACAGACCCAAACTTAAAGTCATAGATGGCCTGCTGACAGAACACTGTCGGCTCAGGAAGCATTTCAATCTCCTAAGAGTAACAGATATCAGCCTGTGTAGATTTCGCCAGAAAAAGAAAAAGACTGCAGACTACATTTTGTGCTACTGTGAACGCCTTACGAGGCCAGATTTCTGCAACCAAAAGAAGAAAAGCTAAAGCCAGAGAGCTATAAAAAAGAGCCTCTCTCTAGACTCTGTTAGTTAAAAGTTTAGGCTTAGAAAGCAAACTTTAACAAAATAGAGAGGTGTACAATAGACCCTAAGGGTTGCATAAAGCCGTTTGGAACACCCCATTCTATAGCTATCTATCTATCTAGTCCTGTGATTTTCTTAAAGCAGAGCGTAATGCATGTTTAAGTGTATACGTTGGTGATAGTATACAAAGTTTAATGAATCCGATTTTTAAGGACGCTGATGTGCAAGACCTTAGTTTTGGTTATTTTTAGTTAGAACCAAATTAATCACTGATCTATGTTGATTAGACTATTAAAATAAATGTCTCGTAAGAGGCTGTTTGATAATTAAGCGCAGTTAAGTAACTCGATAAGCAAAACAGGGAATAAAACAAAACGGAGCTGTGTAAACTATATATTGGGCAAAATAAAATTGGCCACAAAGTAATAATTAAGCAAACAAAGAAACTGAGGAAAAAACAATGCAACTATACTTGAATAACTTCTAATATGGTAGGCGGCAGGTCAGTTGTGCACTATCCAGACTGCGGGAAAAAAGTGCTGTTGGGAACAAATGCAAGACGGAACAACTAAAACGAGACTTACCGCAAGTAATGGTCTCTGGTAGCCTGGACGGCGGATTTCGGCGAGCTCTTCGTTGGCGGCTTCAATCCTAGGGTACCACGGACGGGCGGAACGTACAATAGGCAACGACAGCGTGCCAGCACAGCCCAATAGAGCACCTGGGTCGGACGTCCCGCGGCTTTGTCGCTCACGAGGGTTCGGATAGGAATGCCGGGCGGCGGTAAAACCCGTTTAGTTGTGGCTAGGGTGGGCTGCGGACGATCAAGGTTACAGGTAGAGATGGGATTCGGGACAAGGGGGTTTAGAGATGAGCATCAAACAGAGGCAATATAAAAAACCTGCCAGCTTATTTATATTAATTTATTGGTTTGTTGGCGTAAATGCTTGGTGCGCCTTTTTTGGATTTGTTACTAAAATCGGCATTTGTGCAAATTTATGCTAATTTCTTTTGAGTCATCCCGAAAATATAAAAACGCTCTTGCGTCACATTTACATAACTCATCCCGCGCGACATTCGCAAATAATAGAGTAAACATTTCTGCAACTAATAGCATTCCATTTAGACTTTTACAAAAAAACGCGTTATCGCCACAAACTGCGCATAAATAAGCCAGTTCTATTCTCACAGATTACGTATTCTAGATAAGAAACTGCCATGTCAGCATGTATGTAAAATCCAGCAGTGATCCCAACGAACGCAGGGGAAAGTTTTAGCCAAGAAATATACCAATCGGTCTGTATTAAATAGAAAACTGTCATACCAACACCGATAACAGCGCCCTCGGTGACGTCAAAGGAAACTAATTATACATGCTATAATTGTATTCAAATATTTTAATATTTATTACTTTAGGAGAAAGTGTAAATAATTGTTACTATTAAAGCAACAATTATTACACTTTCTCTCAGAGTATAGGAAATGATTACACAATACACAATATGTAAAAAAATATTTTATTATAATTATTAGTAATTATATAAAATGTATACAATCAGTTATGATAAATTAACACATAATACATAAACGATATGGTAATTCACTATTAATAAGAAAAAATTATAATGAATAACCCCTGAACAGCAAATGTGTGAAAATGCTAAAATAGTTATTCTAAGTAGGTTAAATGCATTTTACGAATAAACATACTCATATAAATATAACAAACGTTTGGTACAAATATGGGGGACTTGGGAAAAAACTATAAATACAAAGTTATCTAACCACGGCTCAATTGGTTGTTATTAAATTATTCTCTTTATGTGCATCTCATGTATTGAAGTTTTTCTTAGCATATTCAGAATCACAGATTCAGAAATAACTACGGTTCCAAGATTTAATCTGCCACTCGGATGTTGCTAAGCAGCCGCAATAAAACATATCTGAAGATGTTAGATATAGGGAGTTTATGCTATAGGTCTAATCATTCAACCCAACATTCATAGAAGCACATTATCCAAATGAGTTGTTACAATAATGAAAGGTGCATTTCTGTAACATGTCCATAAATGCATTGTTCAAATACATAAAAAATGCACTTATGAATAAGAATCACATTATAAGTATTTGTCCTTTATAGTGTGCTAGTAGTAAACTTGTATCACAGAGAGATATTAAAATTCTGTATGCACCGATGGCATATGTTATGCAGAAAAATTTTCAACTCTTAAAAACATCACAGATGGTCCGGTGCTCTTGCCTCTAGAACAGAAATGGCTACAACCACTTACTAACACCCCTCTGTTATATATTAGTATTAGGTTTGAAACTATTACAAAAACCCAAATGTGGCAAGGTAAAAGTACCATAAAACTTTGTGGTGCATTGTACAAGACGTTTTGATGATCAGTTGTCTACAAATGTAAGAAGTTCCTCAAACATTCACTGCAAGTAATATTTATACATATCTTTTAGTTGTAGTACAAATGAACATGGGTCAATCCTGGGCTCAGATATTGGAGGGCAAACACCTCAGTCACTACAAATAATTAATAATAGTTCTCCGTATTTATTCTAGTTTGCAAGCCATGCTCCTACAAAGAGCATTAGAATCTCACCCTTACTGTATGTGCCAGGTTACGGAATTTTCATATAAATAGTTTTTATACCAAGTACTCTTATATGGTTTTACAAAGTTCTTACAAAAGTATTGCTTAAAAATGCACTACAGAAATGATATGCTATTTGTAACTTGACTAAATAAATATAACACAACAATACACTAATCTAACACACAATATTATAACAACATCGTCATTGTACATCAATGGTTTAAGTAATTATGTATTAATAATGCCAAATAATTTTGCGTCACGTATATGTAAATGGCACGAAGGTTAGCAATGGTCACACAATTACTCTATAGTGTTACATAAACAGTCTATAAAGCCAAATGAAAAATCCAGAAAAGCTTACAATGTGCAAAGTACGTTAGTAACCCATGGACTCTGTCAATATAACCACAATCCATTGTATTGAAGAAAAAAATGAACAAAACAAAAGATCAGTGCCACACTATCAGGTGTAATTAGTTGTCAAGAGTGTATTTGTAATATAAATGTGTTGTTTTGTAGGAAAAAGAAAAAACCTGGTATTTTAGAACAAGTGAGAATCCACTATCAACGTAACCTTACGCCAAGGTATAAAAAATTTTACAAGATTGTTGGTAAGTGGAGCCGACGGGCGGCTAATTTACAACATTCCATCAAAAATTTCCGAGATCGATTGAGAAAAACAGAAATGGTAACAATGCACAAGGAATTTAATGAACTTATGGACTCTGTCAATGAAACCACGTATGAGTTTATTCTGCAACAAGTAGGAACACAAAAACAGAACCCACATGCTCGCCGTTTTACTTTAAATGAAAAGTTATTATCGTTATCGTTATATAAAGCAAGTCCTAAACGGTACAAACTGTCTTCCTTCATACCGGGCTCTAACATTAATGTTAAACAAAATTCCATATGGTCCTGGACTTAATAAGCAAGTATTTAATAGTTTAGAAGATAGCGTCAGTAAATTAAAAGGTCCGAATGATCGTCTTTGTGTGGTTGTGTTTGATGAAGTAACAATAAAACCATTGCTTTCGTATAATAAGAAAAATCAGTGTTTAGAAGGTATAGAAGATTATGGCAACAATGATAGAAATTCAAAAATTGCTGTTTATGTTGAAGGGGATAGATACATCGACAGTGGAAACAAGCAATAAGTTTTACGTTTACTCATGGTTCTATAAAAAGTCAAAAATTGAAAACACTGCTTAAAATGGTTGTAGAGAAAACCGAAAGAATTGGTTTAGAAGTGGTAGCAACAGTCTGTGACCAAGGAACAGCTAATCAGGCAGCCGTAAATGCATTACTGAAAGAGACAGACGAAAAATGTGAAAGAAAACACCTATTGCGGTTTTGAAATTAATGGTCACGATATTATTCCTTTATATGATGTACCGCATCTCTTTAAGGGTATTCGTAATAATTTACTTACAAAAATCTTCATTTACGCGAAAATGAAAAAGGAAAAGTAGCTAAGTGGGGTCATATTGAACAATTATATCTTATAGATTCAATGGAAGACATGAGATTAAGCCCTAAATTAACGAACAGTCATATATATCCAAGTAAAATGAATAAAATGAAAGTTAAAATTATGATACAGGTGTTTGGTCTCACTGTAGGAACCTTAATGAAACGGCTGGTTAAATGGGGTAAGTACTGTATTTGTCCCTTGTTTAGTAATTCTATTACATTATTTGTTGCAGATACAAAAACTGAATATAATCTGCCAATAGACGCTGAAGACACTGCAGATTTTATGTTATTTATGGATGAACTATTTGACAGCCTTAATGGTAACAGAAAAAAGCTTCTACAAGCAAACACCTGAAAGGCGGAGTTTCTGAGTCGTCTGATAATGAGAGGTATTGGCAATGTGCAATAAACATTTTGGAAACAGTATTTTATTATAATTCAACTAAACACAAATTAGTGAAAATTCCGTCTGTGGTAAATTTAACAAAGACCCTAAAAGGTTTTATTAATTTGAAACACAAATAAGTAGTGTCTTATATTTTACCACGTGCATTAAATCAAGACTGTCTAGAGAATTTTTTCTCTGCCGTTCCTGGTCATGAACGTCATAATAACTGTCCAGATGCAGCAACCTTTGCAATTTCTTTCAAGACTTTGCTGGCAAATAATTTTTTACACGTCATTCACCGGGTGCCAACTGTGAAAATGATAATTCTGTAGGAGCATTAGACAATTTAAGAAGCTTTGTAACAGGAGAAACAAGTGAAGGAATAGCCCCTTTAGACGCCATCCCCATAATACAATTTCCACCTTCGAAATTACACCATAACAAATCACGTGTGGCAAAAGCGACGTTGGCATATATTGCAGGCTATGTTGCAAGTTGCCTTTTAAAAACATTTGGTAATTGTAATACCTGCAAAGCATTGCTACTTCAATATAATAACAATGTGCCCTCAGAAGTCATAGAAGCTATGGAGAGGCAGGCGTGTAAATAGCCGCCCTCGTGGTGTGGCGTGGGAAACGAAGTACGGCCCGTTTTGAAACGTAAACCGATAAGGCCCAAATCGTCCCTTAAAAAGTAAAAGCCAAATCGCTCACCTGAATCGGCTTCGGCTTCGTCAGCGATGGCTCCACGGTGGCCACCTTGCTGCGCTGTCTTTGTGTATGTTGCGGGATGTTAAATGCGGCCGTACTGGACGCGATGCGGTGTGAGTATAAGCGGGTTGTCAAAACACGACCGAACTGGCCGCGCTGCGGTATGCGTATTGCGGGGTGCTAAATGCGGCCGTACTGGGCGCGATGCGGTGTGCGTATGTCACCGGGCTTCGCGCCTGGCTTGGCGGTAGGTCTTTTGCGGGAAATTTTCATTCGACAGCACCTTTCATATCAAAGGGTGCCGCCGACGGCGTATGCAGACTTGTCGGCTGAGCAAAAGCCCATATGCCGTTTTGTGTGCGACGGCAAAACGTAGCGGCAGATGTCAAAGCCGCCCAGCATACCGCCGCGATATAAAAGCGGTTCAAGGACGAAAAGGCCGCCACACCATACTCCCCGCCTTGAAAGGTCCTGAGCTTTCAAAAAAATTAATACCTTATCAAGGAGCTGTTAACAGCGGTTTGAAACAATATTGTCATTAAATTCCTGAAATTAACTATTATATTTCAGGTGAGTTAAATTGCGGTTAGATTTATATCGTAACAAACTATATAAAAGCCCTATTAATACACTATCTATATATACATGAGTCAGCTAAAATATTGTTTATTGGGTTGGCAAAGGATATAGCTTGGTGACAGGACGTTTGTATGTGCCTGACCCGGTTTTTACTGAATTTAATTCGTTAGAAAAGTGAATACTTTGAACTATTCGAATAACCAAATTTTCAGCGATTTGAATATCTTTAACAGATTGATCACCATCACGTTTTTTGCTCGCAAATTTGAGAATGTACATGAATATGCGCAACAGTTTATTCCACGAACAAACACGGGTGACTATAGAGTCAAAAACACGTGGTTCGAAATTCGCGGCTTTAACAACAAACGCCTTCGATTTGAACTCCGGTAGAGTTTCACACTCAGTTGGAATGAATTTTAAAGGCCATTCGCTATTAGACTGATGAAGCCAAGCAGGGCCATTCCACCACAGCGAGTGTTTAATTAAATCAGAAGGCAGCATGCCGCGTGAAAGGCAATCGCTAGGATTCTCTTTCCCGGACATATGATTAAAGCAAGCGGCAGGTAAATTATCGTGTATTTTAACAATACGATTGCTGACAAAAATAGACCAACCTATGTGGCTATGAGTGGATCAACGAAAGCGCTATTGTAGAATCCGAGAAGGCGTAAACACCTGTAATAGGTAAACGAGCGGAAAGTTTGTCGCGGACCACGCGAACAAGCTTAGACAACAGCAAAGCGGCGACAAGTTCTAATCGAGCTAGCGTTGTTATTTTAACTGGAGAAACCTTTCACTTTGCACATAAAAGCCGGACGGTGATATTACCTTCAGGATCAGTGATGTGTAAATAAACACAACAACCGTAACCACTGAAGCTCGCGTCACAAAAGGCTACGATGTTCACTACTGCTTTTCCCACAATGCCAATATGGCGCGGAATTTTTAGAAAAGAGAGGAAAAATCGCTTGCAAAAGCTGAAAAGCGACTGATGATGGATTCCCGAGGAACCTCATCCCAGTCTATTTTAGCTAGCCATAGTTCCTTAATAAGAATTTTGGCGTACAGCACAACTGGAACTACAACGCCAAGTACGTCGAATAAGCGGGCAACTAGCGATAGAATCGTGCGCTTTGTGCATTTATCTTCTACAGCGATTGTTGTTAAAGAAAAGTAATCGTCAGCAGGATCCCAGGTTAAACCAAGGATTTTAAAATTGTAAATATCGTTACCCATGCCAGAAAAATTTACTGGGAGCGGTGAGACTCGGGAAGAACCTCCAATAAAGCGGGTGAATTAGTGGCCCATTTGACAAGGTCGAAAGAGCCTAATTTAAATAAATCGATTAATTCGCGAGACAATCGCATAGCAGTCTGTTCATCGGGAACCGAATGGACATAATCATCCATATAAAACTGAGTTTCTATCAGTTTAGAAGCCTCAGGGAAGCGGTCACTATGCTCGCACGCTAAGTTGCGTAACGTACGCATAGCTAGGTAAGGGCTAGGCTTTAGCCCGAAGGGTACGCGGTCAAAGTTGTAAGTGCGAATAGGTTCGTTCCTACTGAAACGAAATAAAATTCGTAAGTATTTACGATGGCGCTCGTTTACTTCGATGCGCAAAAACATTTGTTTTATTTCAGCGGTCATTGCTATTGGGAATGTACGAAAGTCGAGTAACAACGAGAACAAGTCGGCCTGCAAATTAGGTCCGACATGCAAAATGTCATGAAGTGACAGCCCTGAGTGCGTTTTAGCACTAGCGTCTAAAACGATACGGATGCTGTCCTTATCTGGTCTGACAACGGCGTGCTGCGGTATGTAGTAACCCTCCTCTGTCAATTCAGAGTCAGGCACCTGGGACAAATACCCCTGCGTTATATAATCGGCGATAGTTTTATTATAATTTTCGCGTAGGGTTGGCACGCAATCTAATTTACGCTGGAGCGCAAGTAGACGACGGTGAGCCAGACCGCGTGAATTACCCAACTCCTAGCGGTTTCGAGAAAAGGGTAAATCAACAAAATATCTGCCGTCTTTAAATAAAGTCGAAGAGTTAAAGTTATTTTCGCAATCTAATTCATCTAGACTAATAAAACGTTGAGATGGAATTTCCTGTAACTCGAAGAACTTCCGTAAACTTGACTCAATGTCAACGTTAGCAAGCGTGGTAAACGAAGATGTAGTACTATGTAGGCAGGTTGCATCATAATGACATGCAATATCTCGCATAAGTACGTAACCAAAGCTGGTTAATATAGCGGGTGGTGCGCGATTACCAGAATCGACCCTATCTCCCAAATAAATATAAGGAAACAATTGAGCACCAAGAACAACGTCAATTTCTCCCGGTACATTCCAGGATACATCGGCAAGCGGTAAATTATTTAAATATGACATATCTTCATTTAATCTAATGAAATTTGCGGGAAGTTTGTCTGTAATACAGTCAACTACTAAAGCACGAATGTAATATTTGTTGTTAGGATTAATTCGCGATTCTATTGCGAAATTAATAAAACCGTGTACAGGTCGCAAGGTCATACCAACACCTTGTAAAGATGAATTGCGTAATTTAATTATGGGAATGTTCAAGCGTTTACAACAATCCATAGCAATTAAATTATTTTGCGACCCGTTGTCTATTAAACACCTGACGACCAGCGTATGTCCGTTTTTACCATGTGCATAGATCTGTGCGGTCGATAACAATATAGCCGAACTAGAAGCCGCCGTACTAAGCGATACGGAAGACGTGTTGTGAGGTTGCGTTAATTCGGAGATCATCCTTTAAGTTGGAAAAATGCAGTAAAGAATGATGAGGTTTTTTACAAGTTTTACAAACGTTCCGTGATTTATATTTAGTTAACGAGTGAGATAGACTTAAACAGTTTATACAGCCGCGTTTCGCTTTAATTAACTCTAAACGCGCTTGCGGTGATTTCATATTTTTAAATTCAAGGCAGCGAAACAGCTGGTGTTCTCTGTCGCATAGCGGGCAACGCGTATTAAAAATCTGTTCACTCGACACAAACGACTTGCAGGCACCTTGTGCGCCACGGCCAAGGCTGTGATAAGGTAAACTGGAATTTGCGCGCGGCTTGGTCTGCGAATTATTAACATGCGAGCGCTCGAGTGCTTTGACATAATCTTGCGTAAATGAAATAAATTGTTTACAGGAGGGTAATTCTATTCCGCTCACACTATTTTCGAATTGTTGAAGCGTTTGGGGATCAAGTTTTCTTAAACCACAATGTAACAAGACAAAATCTAATAGGTCGGGAATGTTTAACTGTTAATTAATATGTATTCAAACTAACAGCATTACCGACGCATCCTTTGATGTCTAGAATGTTATTTAGATAATGACTGCCTAAACTACGTTTATCTTGATACTTTTTAACAAGACTATCCCATATAATATTATAAGTATCCCCTGTAGGAATAATACCTGCGGTTAATTTTAAAGCGTCATGAGTTAATTTACTAATCAAATACTGCACACGCTGCGCGTCAGTCAAATTGGTATTTAAATGCACATTGGTACGAAATATTTCGTAAAATATTGGCCAGGTCTCAGTCTTGCCATCGAAAGAAGGTAGTTCAATTAGCGGTAATTTTACGATACCTCTTTTTTGATCTAATGTAAATGTTTTGCTGTTTGACAATATAAGGTTGCGTTTATATTTAATACTCGAATATAAATCTTCAATAGAATTTAAACATGAGTAGTCTGGAGGAGTCTGATTAATTTCAAACTGCAAATTGTTAATTTCTTCAATTATTGTTTCAAACCTGCTGTATAATTCACTAATAGCTTCAGTTTGAGATAAAAATAATTCGTTTGAGCGTAACTCATAATTTGAAATATTTGTTGACGTATTGTATAAACGATTAAATCGTTCGAAAATCGCCTCTTTTTTGGCAGTTAACTGAACTAATTTTAATTCCAGCTTATCCATTATAAGGGAACTTTACTTGAATAAAGCGTAATAAATATGTATGTAATTTATGGCGGTCACCTTACCAAAAACCTACGTAAGTCTGTGACAACGCCAAGTTATCAAGCGGTTTCTACAAGTATTGTAGCTGATACCGATCCGGCTCGTAAGGACCAAAAAAATGGAGAGGCAGGCGTGTAAATAGCCGCCCTCGTGGTGCGGTATGGGAAACGAAGTACGCCCCGTTTTGAAACGTAAACCGATAAGGCCCAAATCGTCCCTTAAACGGCCGTCGCGAAAACGGATGGGGGCGGCTACTGATATCAACCGAAAGTAAAGCCAAATCGCTTACCTGAATCGGCTTCGGCTTCGTCGGCGATGGTTCCACGGTGGCCACCTAGCTGCGCTGTCTTCGTGTATATTGCGGGATGTTAAATGCGGCCGTACTGGACGCGATGCGGTGTGCGTATGTCATCGGGCTTCGCGCCTGGCTTGGCGGTAGGTCTTTTGCGGGAAATTTTCATTCGACAACACCTTTCATATCAAAGGGTGCCGCCGAAGGCGTATGCAGACTTGTCAGCTGAGCAAAAGCCCATATGCCGTTTTGTGTGCGACGGCAAAACGTAGCGGCAGATGTCAAAGCCACCCAGCATACCGCCGCGATATAAAAGCGGTTCAAGGGTGAAAAGGCCGCCACACCAAGCTAGGACATGTAGTAATTCATCAGGCCTTATTAAAGCAGGAATATTTTTGTTCTGGTCTACATCGGAAGTTACTACACGATTAATGCTTGTCATTCCACGTGTCTGCTCAAAAACGAATATATTAGTAATGCTTGAACAGATTGTAAGCAACTATGTAGATTTAACAGCACTGAATTGTCCTCATCATACGGATATATGCACCAAGGTCTAGTCGTTATTAATTAAAGCTATAATATATGCATGGATAAAACAGGTTAATCTGATCTTAAATGGGAAAAACAAGAAATTTCATGATTTTCTGAAAACAAAACCAAATTAATCTGTGGATCCCATGAAAATACAAGCCTATAATATGTATGTTATGATATTGCATAACGACAAACACTTCCACATACTCATCGCGTACCTTCGTGACATTTAATGAACCATAAAATGACATAAAGCATGCCATATTACGGTTATTGACACTGACATGTACAATAATATATATATAATTTATGACTAGAATGTCCCTAACTCGTAAAGGCCCTGCAGTCGGAGCTAATTGGCGCAACCATGAACTTATTTGCAACAAGCAGTATCGTAACGTGTAAACCAGTGACGTTGACTCTCCAAGTAGTTTCACATTGTTTTTGTAGTATGTTATTTGTTAGCAATTTGCAGTTTACGTTACCAGCGGAGCCTGTTTAGCTAAATACAAACATCTGATTTTGAAGTAAGAAATTAACTTTGATAAAATTGCACTTTATCTTACCAAAACAAAACAAAGTATACAACATTGTCTTTAAAAAGGCAGATTTTGACACGGTGATTTCTATTAATCCCTTGCAAACTAAAAAAAAAATGTTTTTCTGCATAAAATATGCCATCGGTGCATACAGAATTTTGACATCCCTCTGTAATACAAGTTTACTACTAGCACACTGTAAAGGACAAATACTTATAATGTGATTCTTGTTCTGGAGTGCATCTTTTATGTATTTGAACAATGCATTTATGGACATGCTACAGAAGTGCATCTTTCATTATTCGGATAACATGTTTCTATGAATGTTGGGTCGAATGATTAGACTTATAGCATAAACTTCCTATATCTGACATCTTTAGATTTGTTTTGTTGCGGCTGCTTAGCAATATTCCAGTGGCAGATTACGATAATTTACATCTTGGAACCGTAGTTACTTCTGAATCTGTGATTGTGAATATGCTAAGAAAAACTTCAATACATGAGATGCACATAAAGAGAATAATTTATATAACAACCAATTGAGCCGTGGTTAGATAACTTTACATTTATAGTTTTTTCCCAAGTACCCCATATTTGAACCAATCGTTTGTTATATTTATACGAGTATGTTTATTCGTAAAATGCATTTAACCAAGTTAACTAAGTCCTACTTAGAATAACTATTTTAGCGTTTTCACACATTTGCTAAGCAGGGGTTATTCATTAAAATTTTTACGTATTAATAGTGAATTACCATATCGTTTATGTATTATGTGTTAATTTATCATAACTGATTTATTGTAAATAATTACTAATAATTATAATAAAATATTTTTACATATCGTGTAATCATTCTCTATACTTTGAGAGAAAGTGTAATAATTGTTGCTTTAATAGTAACAATTATTTACACTTTCTCTTAAAGTAATAAATATTAAAATATTTGAAAATAATTATAGGGCATGTAATTAGTTTCCCGTGACGTCACTGAGAACGCTACCGATATACCGATTGGTATATTTCTTGGCTAAAACTTTCCCCTGCGTTCGTTAGAAGCGCTGCTGGATTCTCCATAGATCCTAAAATAGCAATTTCTGATCGATCTAGATTACGTAATCTATGCTACTCAAGCCAACATGGTGCTTTCGATGCAACGCTGGGTGAATAAGGTCGCCGTAATAACCGGCGCCAGCTCCGGGATCGGAGTTGCCATCGCCGAACGGCTAGTCAAAGAAGGCTTGGTGGTAAATTTTGGAACGTTAGAAGTTGTAGTGATCTTCAATAATTGGAATTAGGTTGTAGGCTTGGCGCGCAGGAAGGACAAACTGGATCAGTTGCATTCTCGGTTGAGAGGAGAGAGCGGGAAGTTCTATGCTTTCAAAGCTGACGTCAGCAAAGAAGATGACATTCTGGCCGCCTTCGCGTGGATAAAGAAAACCTTAGGGCCTGTGCACATTTTAATTAACAACGCAGGTATCCTTCGGCCGAAGGGTTTGACAAATGGAGAAACTGCACATTGGCAGGATGTACTCAACATAAATGTTCTCGGCTTATGCATCGCCACAAGGGAAGCGATTAAAGACATGAAGGAAAACAACGTGGATGGGCACATCATTCACATAAACAGCGTTGCTGGACATAAAGTTCCGAATCTTCTGGAACTTAACATTTATCCTGCTTCCAAGCATGCAGTGACCGCATTGACGGAATCATTGAGGCAGGAGCTTGTTGCTATCAAAAGCAAGATTAAAGTTACCGTAAAACGTCTATTCTGTAAATGAGATATACTATAATAAACAAATTGTTTTAGAGCGTTAGTCCGGGATATGTTCGAACTGAAATCTTCAATGAGGTAATTAATGCAATACCAGAAACACAGAATGTATTAGAGTCGTCGTCGGTATTGGAAGTTGAAGATATTGTTGACGGAGTTTTATATGTTTTATCTACGTCACCGCATGTGCAAGTATATATTTGATTTAACTTTTTTGGTAGAAATAATCTATTTATATTTTTTAGGTACACGAACTGATGATAAGACCCATAGGAGAATTATTTTAAAGAATTAGATTTGTTAAGGGGGTAAATACAACTACACGGGCAAAAATTGCGCATTAAAAAACATTTTTTTTCACAAAGAAGGTTTAATGCAATCATTATAAAACTTTGTACACTTGTTAAGGTATAAATGAGGAAATAAATAATTTTTTTTTAATTTTTAAAAACAAAATGGCGGCTGTACGCTGGCGTGAAGTTGACCTACAAAAAAAACGGCGACCACTCTGGACGTCGTGTTATTGATCTGTAACAGCCCATAAAAAAAATTTGGCTTAAATGTACATGTAATTTGTCGGTAAACCTCAAAAATTAAAAAGAAATAAATAATTCTGCGTTTGGTAGTTTTTGTAAAAAATCGATAATTTTCACTATTTTTTCAGCCATTTTTGCATTAATAATTCAATTTTGCAACATAAAACTCCAACACAATTAGGTTTACAGACAATCCTAAGGTATAAAGAAGAAACCCTAAAAATTTCAGCTAAATTGGACAAGTAGTTTTCGAGTAATCGTGGTCGACAATTTTAAAAATGTTGTTTTGAGAAAAACGCGTTTTAAGTTTTGAAAACCGAAAAATGGTATTTACAATTCAATCAGCGATTCCAGGGGCATATAATAGGCCTTCAACCTCTTCGTAGATGCTGTTGTTGATATTCTGTAGCTCCCTGTGAGCCTTACGGGCTTCTTTGCTGGTTAGATCGGTCCGAACGTCTTGCCTCTTAATTCTTTCCGAATCCTTTAACTGCGCGTATTCAAGACTGCCGACCAACGATGATTTCCATGGCATTCATTATTTTTAAAACTGTTGTGAGACCTTCATTAAACACTCCAGCAGCAATATGAGCCGAAATCTCAACGATTTTTACGCCGGAATGAGAATTTTTCGGTGGTAGGCGCCATACCGTTCGCATTTTGTGTATGACCGCCTAGGCAACGCTGTAGCAAGTGGTCTCTCGATAAATCCTCGTAAATTGGCAGTAAATGCTTTTGTACATCTGGATGCAAAGGTGGGGGGTGTTTAATTTTACTCGCATCTGCTCCAGTAGCCTCTGCCTTTTCCACTTACACCAGCTATCGCTCCGTCCAGGCAATACGCGTGATTCTGTTGAGCAACAGGGCCACACTGACCGTTACGTTCGAATTCGGCGTCGTAACGCACGCTCCCTCTGTAGGCCAATGATGTCACCATATATATATATATATATATATATATATATATATATATATATATATATATATATATATGTGTGTGTGTGTGTGTGTGTGTGTGTGTGTGTGTGTGCGCGCGCGCGCGCGCGTGTGTGTACATACATCATACATACATATAATACCCTTAGGTATACAAATCCGGCCTGGAGTATTTCAAAGTATCATACAATAGATAAAACTTTCACTAGGGTCGGCTGCTCTCGTATACCTGCTATATATAAGGAGTTCGATTTTCGATCTGAAACTTTTTGGAGCGTGTTCTACGGGAAATTTCCTAACTTTTTAGAGGCACAAAAAAAATCGATTTTTTGACCTTCTAATTGTATTTACCCCCTTAAATCGCCAGCGTGATCGTATAGTCGAGACGCAGGTTGCAGTGCGGATGGACTTGGGTTAGTTCCCATAGCTCTCTGATGCCTGGCGGGTGTCCTACTTTGTCACTGAAATTAATTGAGCACCTGTGTTCACTTGAACAAAGCGTAATAGTAGGTTTAGTGAACCATATTTTTAATCCTTTTAATTTTTTTCTGTATCAAAAATAGACGTATTTAAAGAAAACATCTTTACTATTGGTCCGAGCGGCAGGTAATAAATGAAGGGGTACCTGAGAAGTATCCTGAAGTTAATGATATTTTGGTATGTTGTTTGTGGGTACTCTACAGAGTACAATCGTATTTTTTGACCTCGCGGATCCTGTGCTAACTTGAGGGAGCCAAAAAACTTCGAAATTTTCGAATGAAAACAGGCCAAGTTACCTAACAAGAATCTATATATTTTTGTGTCTAAATCGAGCGAATCTGTAGTTAAAAGCTCACTAGGGAACTATTATAAAGTAGCATTCGCTTCCCAGTGGGTGCAAAAGTTTTCAAAAAGGAGAACATTACTGGCCCCTCTGCAAATCACAAACCTCACAAAACCTCTTTTCTTTCATTCCACACTTGATTCTCCACTCAACTCCAGCCGTCAGTGAGATGCGTAGTGTAATGGTAATGTGCAGAACTGTCAATATTTTGATCCTGGTTTGAGCCCTTTTGGATGCAGAGAGTTTTGCCTCATTTTCGAAAACTGAATTTACATGTTTGAACAGGAAAGGCTTTTCCTGTACGCGCCACATCGGCTGCTACATTCTTCGAAATATCGATTAATTGATTGGTTTTTCATTTTTCTCGCAATTTTTGCTTTGAATGTAATAGATAATGCAGAATTCGGCCGACAATAAAAGTCGTTGCAGCCGCATTGCCGCTGAAGTACAGTTCATCCAACGCCGTTGACAATGAACTGGCCCGTAACGAGAGCAAACTGTGACATCGACTAGTCTATGTTATCGAGTATCACGTCGAAGGTATATATTTTTTCACTTCTATATTTTTAGGTTGAAATCAATCTCTTCAATATTTTAACGCGAACGTGAAGTCGAGATGAAGATGACGGAGATCATGAAAAAGCAGAAGAGTCCGACCTCAAATGAGACCATGAAGAATCCGACGACGACGAAAAAGGGGAGGAGATACCTCATCTATTCATTTTTTATGTTCTATGTTATGCACATTTTCTTTTTATTCTGTTCTGATGATCTTATTTATCAGTGGGCATCTGCCCTCGCTTATTATCGGAGTGGGAATACTGGAGTTCAATCCGACAAGCAAAGGAGGAACACTCAAAGACGAAAAGCAGCTACGATTACTCTGCGAGTTTGAGAAAACAGGTACTCACACAACTGGTTGTATGTATCCCCTCTGATTCAAAAAGCATATGAGCTACGCTACCGACCGAGTTCTTCAAAAACGTGGCCTTTGTTGACTCTCCTCAGAAAACTATGCTTCTTCTCGACAGTTGGGGCTGCTGAAACAATTACAGCTAAATACCCAAATACATATCGAGTTGCCTTGATGTTACCATCGAGCACATTCTAGCAGGTTCAACTGGTAGAATTCAGCCTCTAGACATGTCATTTAACAGGAAATTCAAAGATGTTGGGCGTAAGGTACATGATCATATCGTTATTGCTCACCTCAACACTTTTCCCGTTTACAAGAGAGAGAACATTGTGAAGGTGATGTCCCAGGCCTGATGGGCCTTCTCACACATTTGCTTCATCCCCAATAGACAATACACGTGGTTCTAAGCAGGGTATGTGACTATCTGTCCTCCCCGTTTCCCTTCCTACGCCGATGTCCTCTTTGGAGATAAGACCCTCGGCTTGTGCCCTTGCACCGTGCATCATACTATTCTGTGATGTTCCGTTCTGTGCACTCTGTTTCATCAATAAGTGCCATAGGTGCTACTAAGGTTTTTTCTGCATTTGTTGTTACGTTTGTTGTTATTCGCAGTCTAACTGCTTTTTGCTATCAATAAATAAATAATAATGTTCGATATTAGTGTTAGTAACAATGTAACATTGTCCTAACCAATTTGACAATACAATGGTCTGTGCAGAAAATCGAACCATGGATCAAAAGTTTTCACTCTCTGAAGCTTACCGCGAAACCACACGATCACACATGAAGCAGGAATGAATGGGTACTGATCAAGTGAAGAGAAAAAACGAGAGGTAAAAGTGTACAGAACGGGTACTAGAACACAAGGTCGTAAAAATCGGCATATTTGAAAACTTTTGCAGGAACAGAAAACGGTTATGGTACTGACAAGAAATTCCTGGACACCTTTCTCCATGAATTTACGGAAAAATTGATATTTTTCTTTGTAAAGAAAAGTGCAATCCTGAGGTCAAAGTGACACTCCCAGAGGCAGCAAGCACGAGTTTGTCATATGCAAGACCGTGAGGTCATGAATGGGGACAAAAAATTGAAGACTGTATGAGCATGCCGGATAATATGGACACAGATTTAATTGCGGTTAACACGGAATACCGCCAAAAGTGTATTCAAAATTTTTATAAAATACCTCCACATGTCCACAGAAAGCCAACCTACTCCCAACAAAGATCAAGCCATGAAAATTATATTCACCTTTCTCGAGGAGAACAGTGACGAGTGCCAGTTTTTTGTTGGACAGTTGCTTAATGAGGTACCTGAAAATTCTCGTCCACATGTTAAAACTGTGAAAAAGCGACTGGAGAAAATGTGAAGATGACATAATCATTGCTAGTTCACCCAACTGAGGGACTGTCGTATATTTCAAGAACATTAGCCACAAAATTATGTCTAACAACTTGTACTTGAAAAAAAAAGAGACTCTCAAGAAGAATAAGCTCTAATTGTGAAAACTGCAGGCAAAATTATTTTAGAGGATATCCGTTTCTTCTACTGCTTACCCTCCCATTGATAATTTTTATGGTGGTTCCCACTATGTTGTCTCCGAGACACTGCTTCTCCTCCTGCGTACAATCATTTTGACAAATAAACGGGGTTCACTGAAATTGTGGAAGAAGAAATGTCTTGCTCTAGCACATGCCATCATGTTAGCCGTGCGACCAAAATCATTCGTCTCATTATGATTGGGGGTACAACGTGTGTTTACAAGAAGTTTAAATCCAAACCTCTTCTAAACCTCCTAGCGCCGTTAGGATTTTCAGGTACTAGGCTTGAAGAATTGTATGTGCTGCAGACAAAAAAAGACACAGTTAACGAGTCAACCAATCTATTCAGCCAGTTTATGTTTGACAACGGTGACTTCAATGTGAACACCCTGGATGGAAAAGGCACATTCCACGCCATGGGAGAAATAATGGCCATCACCCCCCGAGATGTGACCAATGAGATAAATGTAGTTCGCAAGAAAGTCACCTCAGCATCCGACCTAATTCGCAAAGCTGGCACCGTAGAAATTAAGCAGTATCACCGACCACCCAATGGAGGATTAGAAACTGTAAGATTGTTGGACATAAATATCAGCCCTGTACAGGACATTGTGCAATTTGCCTCTGATATTACCTAGCTGTATAGGTAGGGCTGAGCTGTAGGCTACTACCAAGTCCATAAGGTGGCGGACCATGGAACGGCTTGAAAATATCCTAGCTAGCTGCGTAAACAATGCCCGACCATTCAGCGGTAAAGTTACCACAGTGTAGTGGTAGTCCCTAGAGAAAGGACTACTTAAAAATGCTACAATACCCAATCACGACTTTATGACATGGCGAGCAGTGCCGCCATTAAATAAGCATCACCTAATAACGGGCAGCTGCGTTGTTAGTGTTTCCAAAAAAGGAGGTCTAGTTGACTAGCACTGTTTTGGATAAAAGAACTATTGGAGGAGATGGCAAACATCAGTATGACAATAGTACAGCGTGTAGAAGGCAATGGAAAACCACGACATTCCCAGGATAATCATTATGGCGGAGAACACACATACTGGGGGCCTCAGTCCCCGGCAGACCTTAAATGATCAAAGGGTGCAAATAATCTCTGGGTCTGCCATGATGATTGCTACTTGGAACGTCAGAAGTATGTATGACACAAGCAGAACGGTAAACGTTGAAAGAAAAATGCTTTGACTTAAAATTTATATCTTAGGAATAAGTGAGTCTAGAGTTAAAAGCATTTGTATCTTGGACCGAGGTGATACTGTAATATACTACAGCGGTAATGACACCAACTCGCATTACCATGGTGTTACAGTTATGATAACTAAGCAGCTTAAGAAAATGTTACCAGCTTTCTTCCTATATCCGACCGAGTGATAGTCTTACAACTTAAGGCTAAACCGAAGAACATACAATTGATACAAGCTTATGCACCCACCACTGATTCAAGTGAAGATGAGATCGAGCAATTTTATAAACAAGTGAATCTGGCCTTAAGTCACTTAAACAGCCGGGATATTGTATTGATCCTAGGAGACTTCAACGCGAAAGAGGGACAAAGGAAAATATCGAATGTAGTTGGGGACTTCGTTATTGGGAGAGAGGAATGAACGTGGTGACCGTTTAATACAGTTTTGCAAAGAGAACAACCTGGTAATTACTAACACCTCTTTCAAATTACCACCTAAAAGACTATATACCTGGCAATCGCCAAAGGATTCGCCTCGAAAAATAATCCGTAATCAGATAGACTTTATACTGATTAATAAAAGATACTGCAACAGCATAAGGCCCGCCAAAACTTATCCTGGTGGCTGACATCAAGTTTGATCACAATCCTGTGGTCGCCTCTTTACATTGCAACATGAAAACCTTAAACTACAGGCACCTACGAAGAAAATAGATGTGAGCCAACTGAAGGATGAACGAGTTCGTGACAAACTTCACACAGAGATTAACGTTAAAATCGTCAACTTGTCCAAAAAGTTACTATGTGGAGATGTAAAAAACTTCTGGAGTCCCATAAAAACACATTATTGAAGATAGGAGAGCGTGTCTTACAGCCCCAGAACCAGATGAAGAAAAACTGTTAGGTCACATCCGAAATACTGGACTTAATAGATCAGCGCAGGCAACACAAAGGTAGAGATGTAACTCAGTATAAAAGAACAGATAGGATTATACATGTTAAAGTGCTAGAGGTTAAAGAAAAATAGTTAAATAACTTATGAGCTGAAGTTGAAGAATATCAAGCTAAATATGACAGGTTCAACGTGCATAGGAAAATAAGAAAAACCACGGGAACTAAGAAATCACAAAACACCCACACCCTGGTGACATCCGATGGTAGATACGCGATGTCTATAAAAAAAAGTTAAATATCTGGGAAGATTACATTGCTGTTTTGTTCAAAGACGACAGACCAGATATAGATATACACTCTAATACAAAACTTATAGGTCCGTACATCACCAGGAGTGAGATAGCGTATGCTATTAAAACAGCAAAAATGGGCAAGTCTGGGTCTTGATGAAATACTCGGCGAATTGTTAAAAGTGTAAGAGTACAGTAACCTTGGACTACTGGAAAAGTTGTTCAATAATATATATATAACACGGGTTGCATTCCAGCAGATTGGTTCAGATCTACTTTCATTACTCTCCCTAAAGTTTCCTCGGCAAAGAGATGCAATGAATACCGCACTATTTCACTAATGAGTCACATTTTGAAGATCTTTTGAAAATAATACATAACAGGATTTAGAATAAATGCGAAAATGCCATTTCAAACTTGCAGTTCGGATTCAGATGTAAATTGGGAACTAAAGATGCACTGTTTGGGTATCAAATCCTTATTCAAAGATGCTGGGACATGAATCAAGATATTTTCATATGTTTCATCAATTATGAAAAAGCGTTTTATAGAGTACAGCACGCAAAATTGGTAAACATTCTAAAAACAACAGGTCTTGACAGTAAGGACATAAGGTCGGACAAAGGGCGAATGTGCGTGTTGAGTCTGAACTGACTGAAGATATGGAAATCTTAAAGGAAGTTTGATAGGGCTACTATCACCCTTACTGTTTAACATTTACTCTGAAAACATATTCCAAGAGGCCCTACATGATCTTGACGTAGATAATACTCATCAATGGCAAAGCCGTTTATAATATACGCTACGCTGACGACACGGTCCTAATTGAAAGACCTTCAGGTACTGTTAAACAAAGTTTAGTCTACGAGCGCTACCTATTACCTCAACGTTAAATAGAGCTAAAAACCCTCCTGCCAATATAAATTTGCTATGTAATGGCCACAGATTAGAGAGAGTGAGTAAATACAAGTATCTCAGTTGCTTTGTTAATGATGACGGTGATTGTAGTCTGGAAATCAGGTGTCGCATTGAACAAGCTCAGAATGCTACAAAATGAAATCAATGCTCTGCAATAGAAACATGAATATCAACCTACGTACCCGATTAGCGCGCTGCTACGTGTTTTCCGTTCTTCTATACGGCGTTGAAGCGTGGACACTCACGGATGCTATGTGTAAATACTTTTCACTAGCTAAATTTAAAGCAACTTTAATGCCCTTTAACTTTGTAAATCAGTATATTCCGCTAAAAACGAATGGTTCAAAAGTTATAAATATACATAAATAAGTCATAAAATTTTAAGGTATTTTGGCTCCCTCGAAGTTAGAAGAGGATCCTTGAGTTTGAAAACTCAGATTCTACTCCACAGATTGCACACAAACGATATGCCGGAATATTATTAACTTTGAAATACTTTCCAGATATAAAGCACCTGCCTCCAGGACTACATTATTATCTTTAATGGTACATGGTAGTCGTTATTTGCTTTCTTGCACGAAGAAAACTTTTTTAATTGTGCACAGCTCCAATTTTTGAAATATTGTTTTCTTTCTGCTTTTCAACTTGAGAGATAAAAGCGAAAATGTACTAATCATGAGAAACTGGAGTTCTAGAATAAGAGACGATATACACAGAAAAATTGCATGCCTAGGGAAATGCGATGAAAAAGAACGGAATAGAAATGGACTTAAAATGAGACATTTGTGCATAAGAAACAATATGTTGATTAAAACTCCTTCATTTAAAACTTCTTCATTTAAGGCGCAGGAAGGAAACGCTAAAAGTATAAAAGACCATGTAGTGTACAACTGCAGTTTAAGAAACGTAATACAAGAAATAAAGGTTAATATAAAAGCAGAAATAAGGTACCACCAGTGCGTGCTACAATGCAACAAAGAGAGATTAGAGAAAATAGACAGAGCGAAAATCAAATATAATATTAACATAAAAAAATAAAAACTGTCGCAACTGAAAAATAAACAGAAGATGTTTAAAATAGCGTTAAACGAAACAATTAGGTAAACGATGCGGAACCAAAAGTTAGCTTGGAAAGAAATACATAGATATAGAGAAGCGACTAATACGAAAAGAAATTAAAAACAATTAAAGAACAAAAACCAGACAACATGGAAAGAATTTGGTAGAGAATTCAATGACGAATACTAAATTAATAACAGAAAATTCTGGAAAAGTAAAAAATAAAGAAAAATAAAATTGAAAATGTTGGAATAAATGATGCACAAAATTGCAAAAAAACACTACGAAAATACTAAATATTAAGAAGGAATATTTTGTCCAAAAGTTTGATCCCGTGGGATAAGATCACGTCATAGAATTGATAGAAGAAAATGAAGATAATGGCATAAAAAAGTGATAGATGCATTATCCAAAATAAAAAATGGAAAAGCATGTAGGGGAAATTGGGATAAACTGGCTATGGGAAATACAGCTCGAAATATGCAATACAAATACAATTCCTTAAGGTTGGAATAATAAATTGGAAAGTTAATATGTGACAACTAACGAGTATGTCTTTTCTAGGTAACATATAAAACATTTACAAGAATCACTATACAGAAACTAATAAGGTACGTGAAAGACCAGTTAGAAAGACGAACAGAAAAAGCACGCAGATAGATAATATTGTCACAATAAAAAATATCGGAGGAAGGAGCACAAAATGATGAGAAAACCGGAAAAGAGAGAGAGAGAGAGAGAGAGCAGACAGGCGGATGAAATAAGGGACGGCATTAGTTTAGAAGAAGTTAAAAAGGCAATAGGAAAGTTGAGGAACGGAAAGCTCCAGAAGTAGATGGACTAAAAGCAGAACTACTGAAGGAAATAGGTGAAGAAGAAATGGTGTTATTACAAATAATTTTAAATGAAACATGGGTAACACAAACAGTACCTAAGGAGTAGAAATTTTTTTTTTTTTTATTTTAATAAATGTACATCAATCAGAATCTGTATTCTATAAGCTATAGTGCTGGCGTAGAGACTGGTAATGAGTCTCAGCGTATCCTGATGAGGCTTCCCCATTGAGAAGGCCTCTTGGTCACCTCACAGAAGGTCAGTCGGCCATTTTCGTTTCAGTCTTCAATGATATGGTACGTTTTGCACGAGCGGCTGTAGAACGATATTGGGGTGTACTTCAAGTTTATGATGATGTTGCTGGCTTCGTTGTTGAATTGTGTCTTGGACTGTTGGTATACGAAGGTCATGATGTAGCATGTGATTTGAGATGTACCAAGGTGCATCGACGATTACTCGAAGGATCTTGGATTGTGCTCTTTGTAGGATAGCAATGCTAGATTTGCTGGCACAGCCCCAGAGCTCGATACCGTATGTCCATATTGGGATAATTACGGCTTTGTATATTAGAATTTTTGACTCTAATGACAATTTTGAATTTCTACCGAGCAGCCAACGCATTTCTCGCATTTTATGATCGATCTGTTTTCGCTTTTTAGAAATGTGGTCTCTCCAGTGAAGTTTTGCATCAAGATGGATACCCAAATACTTGACAGTGGTTGCTGGTGGTATTTCGGTGCTATTTATATACACTGGGGGGGCAGGTGCCCTTTTTTTATATGAAGGTTATGTGTTGTGACTTGCCTTCATTAAGTTTTATTTTTCATCGTTGAAGCCATTCCTCGATTTGAAAGAGATGGTCTTAGAGGTTAGCGGAAGCTATTATCGGGTCTTCATGGACGGCTAAGAGAACAGTATCATCTGCAAACGTACCGATTGTGGTGGAATCAGAGGTAGGGAGGTCTGATGTGTAGATTAGGTACAAGAGAGGTCCAAGGACGCTACCTTGAGGAACTCCAGATTTGATGGGTTGGAACTGGGAAATTTCATCATTAACTTTTGTACGAAAGAATCTATCACTGAGGTAGGAGAAAGGAGCTGGCAATGATTGTCTGATTTTGAATAAGAGGCCTTCATGCCAGACCTTGTCAAAGGCCTGGCTCACGTCTAAAAATGCCGCTGAGCAGTATTTTTTCTCTTCGATGGCTTCGTTGATGACATGAACTATTCTGTGGCATTGTTGAATCGTAGAATGTTCAGGGCGAAACCCAAACTGGTGGTCGGCAAGTATGTTAAAAAGAGGCCGGATGCGTTGCAGAAGAAGTCTCTCAAATAATTTTGATATGGAGGACAACAGACTGATCGGTCTGTAAGAAGAAACATCAGTTAGTGGCTTTCCAGGCTTAGGGATGAGAAGGATTTCAGATGTTTTAAGGCACTTGGGCCAGTAACGGGTTCGTAGAATGGCGTTAAAGAGGTATGTTAACATTACGATCCCTTTCTTTGGTAGTTCCTTCAGCATCTTGGAAGTTATCTGGTCAATTCCGGTGCTTTTCGATTATTTAGTAGAGATTTTGAATTTGAGCTCACGAGGACTAGCCAGGTGTAGATTTGTTATTCTCACCATGTCATCATTATCGTCATCACGTGTAGGTGGCGTTATGAAGTGTGAGGTATCGCCAAAAGGAGTGAATACCTTGGTTAAATGTTGCGCAAAGAGGTCTGCCTTTTCGCGACTGCTTCTAGCCCAGTTTGATGAATGCACGTCTAGACGCAATGGAGTAGATGTCACTACAGGTTTTCGAAGTGATTTGATTGATCTTTGTGTTGAAGAATTCCGTTGGCATTCCAATGTGCTATTCGGAGGAACTTAGCCATTACTTTAATTTAGATATTAGCATGGTTAGTATGTTTAAGACCATGCTATTTTGTTGTCTGATCTGTTGGAACATGCCTTTGAATTCTTCAAGGAATTTATTCAGCGCTGTGCTTATGTGTTCTCCATTTTGTGTGGATTGGTTTCCAGAGTGTTTTAATGCATTTGCATAAATGTATGAAGGAAGCGTAGTTGTTTGATTTGGTTGGCTAAATTGTTGTGTATGTTGTATTAGTTGTGGTTGTCGCAGAGGAGTATTTGTTCTGTTGCTTTTGTAATATTTGTGATAATACTCACAGCCTCTATAATTGGCAGGGTGAGGTCCGCCACATAAAGCACATGTTGCTGGCGTTTCCCTGCTTTTTTTGCAGATTTTAGTGTCATGGGAACCGCCACATTTCACACACAAAAAGGGACGGTTGCAGTATGATTTTGTGTGACCGTACATTTGACAACGCATACACTGCGATATTTTATTGTCTTTTCTGGGTGGTTCGATCACCACTATTCTGTTTTGCAATCCTTTAATTTGATACACTTCTTTGTTGTTCGTTGCTGGCTCAAGATCCGCAAAGAACATGTTTAGTGGTTCTTTGGATTTCCCATGCTTTATGTTGACTACATTTCTGACTTGATGTCCCTTAGATTGTAGTTCATCTTTGATGTCTTGCTTATCAGTACTATGGTGTAAGTTCTTGATGACTATTCTATAGGCCCTTTCCTCTTTGGGCTGGTAGGTGTGGTGGACAATATTCTTCTCTTTCATAAACTTGGCAAGTGTTCTGTACGCCTCGGGAGTAGTGGTGTTTATTCTGGTACTGTTATCTGCTAAAGATTTGGTAGAGTAATGTTCTGCTTGTAGTACTTCACTATACTGGTTGCTTGTCGTTACAGTCTTCTCAAAGGTTGGTTTTTTCCGTTTTACACTTCTTGCTACTACCTGCCAGGGATTTTCGTTATTAGTGTCGTCAGGCTCGTCATCAGTACTAGATAACATCCTTACAATTTTTTGGCGATTCTGGTGTTGTTGGATCTGCTTGTATTGTTCTTGGTTTGGTGGGAATAAGTCTTGTTGGTTGTGAAAGGTAGGCGTCTGCATAATTTGATTGGGTGGGATTTGCGTTTGAAACATTTGCGTATTTAGTGATGGGTAATATTGTTAATAATTCGGTTGCGATTGTGGCATATTCACTTGAGAAAGTTGGCTGTTCATTCTTGGGACACCCCGTATAATATTAGTTTGTTGCTGTATGGGTTGGCCATTATTATCATAACCGATTAGATTCCCCAAAGGGAACATATTTATTTTATTTTCACTATTATCAGTCCGCGCTTAATTTATAGAGTAAGAATAAAACAAAATAAAAGTTATTCAATCAATTGTAGCACTAGATATAAATTTTAATGTTTAAAAATTGTTTGTATCAGTTTGTAAATGTCGACACTTATCACAATAAACTTGGCCTGCTGGCTTTGATTATGCATATCACGTTACACTAGATATCTTATCAGAGCACGAATAGCACATCCTTACTCAATGGGTCAAATGGGTACTAGTGGAAAATTGCAGTAATAATATCTATTTTGAAAAAAGGTAATAAGAAAGACTCCGCAAATTATTGTGGGATATCGCTACTATGCACAACATACAAGGTATATGAAATGATCTTGGAAGAAAGATTAAGGAAGGAGGTGGAAGGAATGTTACATGGAGCACAAAGTGGTTTCAGACCCGGCTATTGCACACGAGATCATGTATTTACACTAAGAAACATAACAGAGAAAATGCTACCTATAACAAAGAATATATATATATATATATATATATATATATATATATATATATATATATATATATATATATATATATATATATTGTTGTGTGGATCTGGAAAAAGCATTCGATAAGGTTGACAGAAGCTATAAAAGCATTGTACAGTAAAACGGAGAATATAGTAAGGAAGGACAATTTGGAGACAAACAAATTCAGAACTACACAAGGAGTCAAGCAGGGCGGAAACTGCTCTTCATCATTTTAATGAAATAATCACAAAAGTAAGCAGCAAAAGCAAGAAGTTGTCGGTAGGATACAATAAAATGAAGTCGGTGCAAGTGAGTGAATGCGTGTTTGCAGATGATATTGCAATATTGGCAGATACGGACACAAGATTACAATTTAATGTGGATTTATGGATGAAAGATAATAAGCAAGACAAAGGTAGTAGTGATAAATAATAATAATGAGCGAGAAATAAGCATAAAAATAAATAATCAGGCAGTGGAACAAGTAAAAAGCCTAAAGTACCTAGGAGTAACCATAGAGGAAGGAGGAAAGAAGAAGAAGAAATAAACAATAGAATAACGACAGCGACAAAGATCTTCCATAGTATGAAAAGGGGGTTCATTAGCAAAGCAGCAATTATTAGTAAAACAAAAATGTCAATTTATAAAACCATATATTTGCCGACGCTACTGTATGGATGTGAAGCATGGGTACTGACAGAGAGACAACTTAAAAAGATTCAGGTGTTAGAAGTGAAGTATCTTAGAAAAGTACCTAAGGTTACGTTAATGGATAAAATAATGAATGAAGAAATAAGGAAAAGATTGGATACCGAAAGTGTCAAGAAGATCATAGAGAGGGCACATCTGAGGTGGTGGGAGCACATGAAAAAACTGAACGAAGAAGGACAAGTTAGAAAAATATGGGAGGCAAAAGTCATTGGAAAGAGAAAGAAAGGCAGACTAAAGATGACGTGGAATGAAGAGGTGGCGAAGATAATGAAGTCAAGAGGAATCTCATGGAAGCAGGCTGAAATCACAGGAAGGGGCAGGGCTAGATGGAGAACAATGAAAAAATAGTAGAATCAGTGTGAAAGTGAGGAAATAAATGTGAGTGAAGGGGAGTTCAGTTGTTCAACATCCCTGGTAGGCTTGGGGTTAGAAGGAGGAGACATGTGGAGTGATAAATGACAGAGGCATCACAAATAGAGTGGAGTTTAGTTATAGGGACAGAGCAAGATAGGATTTTATGCAAATGTAGAATTACTAATAATTTTGATTTCGCATGGAAAGATGAAATTATTTTAAGTTATTGTAAATGAGGTATTTAGATTAATTTTTAAAAGAAAGGTGTATTTTATCCTCTACACCTAATGGTAGAAGAGGTACAGATTATAATAATAATAATAATAATAATAAGAAATACCATTAAAAAAAGTTACAAGCCGGCGCATAACTTATTCTTACCTTTATAAACCTGAAAAACGTTTTTGATACGAAACGCAGAAAAGCCTAGAGCAACCAAATATACCAAAGAAATTAATACAAATCATTAATGTATTCTACACAAACATTACGGCAAAAATACAATTGAACAACGCTCGAAAAGTTGGTGGCATCGTAAACCAACTTCAACAAGTACAAATAATAAAGAAATGTGGAAATAAAAATAATAAAATTATATGGACTTGTACCAAGAATGCAAGAAATTAGAATACCGAAAAAGATAATAGAAACCAAGGTAACAAGAAAAAGAAAGAGGGAAAGACCCAAGAAAAACATAAATGGACGAAAAATAAGAGAAAAGGCGAGAGAGAAGAATCGATTTAAGGAATAGATTTGGAAAAGTTAAAAAACACCCAAAGGGTGTAAAAATTTCGAGAAAAAGAAAAAGTTTTCTTTCTCCTTCTTCTTCTTGAGAATCACTTGTAGTTTCACTTTCGTTACTTAAAAAATAACTAAATTTATTATTCAATATTTATTTTCAATAGTCTTTTGTAGCACCACATTTCTAGTGGTTCTAGTCTTCACATTTCCTTTTTCCCAGCGGTCCGTGTTTTGCACCCATACAAAGCTGTGCTCCACACATATGTTTTCATTGGTTAAATTCTTCTTGCTAGTTTCGTGCTATTTGACGTCAGCAAATGCTTCACTTTATTGAAGACTATTTTTGCTTGTATTATTCTGCTATTTATATCTCGTTTACATCTTCTGTTCGTCTTTATAATGCTCCCCAAATAACAGAATTCGTTAACTTCTTCTATCCTTTGACCCTCTATTCGTATTTTAGTCAGTCCATGTCCACGTTTCTTACATGCCATTATTTTTGTCTCCTTGTTCCTCTTCCTCAAGATCTTCTATTGTTTCAATTGCGGAATCTTCTTCATATAATCTTTCGATACATCTTTTCAACCTGTTAGTTATAACTTTGTGTTGCCATTAGTATGTTTCCTTTTTTATCTTTTTTCGTGTGATTCCTTGTCTTATTTTCCTTGAACAGTTTTTTTTTATTCTTGTATGATCTTCATCCGTCTGCCTTCAAGATCCCTATTAATTTCATCGTATTTTCCTGATATAAAGTGATCTTTAGCCTTTCTAGCCTCTGTATTTATTTTATTCCTTAACGTTCGATACTTCTCTCTTTTTTACGTGAGTTTTTATTTTTAGATTTCTACTATTTCTTTCGTAACCCAGGATTTTCTATTCTAGCAGCTAGCAGCTTGGACTATATTTTCCCTCATCTTGGTCTTCTCTTATTATTCTCTACGTCCATATACTTTTCATTTTTTATTGTTTTTATCCACTTTATTTTCGAAACTTTTCTTACATTTCGTCTTTTAATTTATCTGTATTTCAATCAGCTACTTTCGTGTTTATAATTTTTTAATTTTAATTTTATCTTCAACACAACCATGGTTATGGTCGCTGTCCACGTCCGCACCTGGGTAGTCAAGCTATAGTCAATTTGATATATTTTTCCATCCGCTAGCATAGTCCAAGTATATCTCTTTCGTTTATAATGTTGGAACAACGTGTTAGTTATGACTAGCTTGTGGAAAATTCCACCAGTCTCTCTCCTCTTTCGTTCCTTCGTCCTAGTCCGTATTTCCCTGTAATCTTGTTCTCACTTGTTTCTCCAACCACTGTATTCCAGTCGCCCAATATGATCAAGTTTTCCTCACCCCCCACTTGTTCTATCATTTTATTTAGCATTTCGTATACTTTTTCTATTCATCATCTTCATGTTGGGAGGTAGGCATGTACGCCTATATAATTACTGTGTCTGTTGGTTTGGTTTCTAGCTTAACCATAATGATTCTTTCATTTTAGATAAGACAACTCGTAACTCTTCCCTCCAAATGTCTTATTTAGAATTTATTGCTATACTTGCATTTCCACGAACCGCGGCTGTGTTTATGATTCTGTGCTTTTCACTCCGAAAGTCTCCCTACTGTGGCCAGCGGTGTTCACTTATGCCTAAAATATCTCTCTTTAGTTTCTTTATTTCTAATTTTACGTTTTTTGTTTTTCCGCTTTTAAGAAGCTCCGATATTTATGGTATTCTTGCTTCCTATTTTACCATTCATATCTGCTCTAGTTATCCCCGCCCGGAGATCAGATTGGGGAACTGTTTTGACTCCGGAATATTTAAGTCGGGAAGATTCTATCATTATAATATTATTGTTGCTGCTTTATCTTGGGATGTGCTACCAATGCGGTGGTTTCCCTTTGCCTTTTGCGTGATGTCCAGTTATATTGTGTAAACTAACTGCCTATGACAGCATTTCTTCTATCATCATCACTTGCATTGTGGTTATACCACCATTACTCGGTGGTCAGAGCCTTGTTCGTGTGAAATAGGGTACACCGGCGCAAATGTGAGGTTAACATTTGGATGGGAGAGGCTCAACGACTGTGATGCTTGCGACATATACAGAGAAATACTTTTAAATACTTTCCTTTTATAATTCCTGATCTGACCATTCCATACACTTAGTTTTCTTTTCGTTAATGTACAATCCCATCTTCTTGCTTCCTCTTCTAGTCTCGTCACTATTTCCTTTAGTTCTTGTTTGCTTTTTGTTAAGATGGCAAGATTCTCTGCAAATCCTAAACAGTGATGATTTCTCTGATAAATGAGCTCTGTTCTGTTGATGTTTGCATCTCGCACAATTTTTTCTAGCGTAAGACTGAACAACATCGATAATAGTTACTTCCTCTTTAACTTCTAATTTCTCGGATGTATTGTCAATGATTACCACCTTATTTCTTGTCCTCTACAACATTTTTTCTTTTTAACTCTGTCATATGGTACATTAACTAGAGCAATGCTCCTATAATGTGACCCTCCTTTTTTATATATGTGGCAGATCAGTGCTTGTGTCCATTTTTTGGGTAGCTCTCCTTTTACCATATTTTGCTTTATAGTTTTTCATTTACCTAATTATATGTTGACCTGAATATTGAAAAAATTCAGCTGTCATTCTGCCATTTTCTGGGCTCATTGTTCTTTAATTTTTCGATTATTTGCTTAATTTGTTTTTTGTTTGGAGGTGCTGCTTCCCTTTGCTGCTTATCTATACCAATTCTGTCTTCTTCTTTTTCTCTAATTATTCTTTTTCATCTTCCCCATTTAGTAATTCATCAAAATATTCTTTCCGTCTAATCAGAATTTCTTCTTTTCCCGCAATAATCCTCCCATTTCGTCTTTATAAAAAAAAGTTTAGATTGGTATTCTTTTCTTTCGTTCCTTACCTCCTTTGTGCACATTTTTATATATTTTTTTATAAAATTTCATTCTATTTCTTGCAAAACTTTTTCATTAAATTTTCTAGTACTCGATTGAATTTCGAAGCGTAAATATCGCAGATACACGCGCTAAGAGTTCAAGTTCAAGTGCATTGTTCGATAAAGCGGCTGCGGTTGCCTTATCTCGTATCAAGAACCCGAGTTTGCTTAAGTTATTTTAATCAAGAAACAAACATAGTTAACAACAGGTAATTTTTATTTAACAAATACGACAATCTTATCATCAGGACACGAAACTGGCTTTAATTACAATTTAAGCCAGCCCCTACCTCATAATATACAGGGCCATCCTTCGCCAAACGTACACTGCACACAATTTCCAAATACCTACCAAAATCAACCAATGATAAACAATCAACTATCATTACCCTACATTGCACCAACTAGTCAACCTTCACAAGGACCAAATAATCCCTTTCCCCCTAACCAGGAACAATACTTAGCAATGCAATCTTCAGGACTCTATCAGCTTCGAAATTCCCGGCAACTATACAGGTTAACCTCAACGTCTGCCGACGAAATGGACATCGCATCTAAAGAAAACCCCTGACAAGTATTTAAGACTACTAAACGAAAGAAAAATCACGTGACACGGTATCCTCAAACACTGTACCCCTTTCCAACAGTTTTTCTGCACTAGCTAATTCCCAAAATCCAACCCCCATCGACAATTCAACAAATAAAAACAATACTCCCAAAGATAAAACAATAGAATCTGATAAAATCTCAAAACCCCCGCCTATATCTGTTTATGGAGTCCTAGATCTAACAAATATGAAAGCTACACTAGCAGATGTAGCAGAAGAAGAGCAATATGTCACTAAAAGCCTTGCAAATAACACAATTAAAATCTCACCAAATACTCCTGATATATTCCGTAAACTAATTAAGTACATGCGCGAAAATAAAATTATACATCACACCTACCAACTAAAAGACGAACGAGCGTTAGAGTAGTCATCAAAATCTTCATCACTCGATTCCACTCGAAGACATAAAACAGAAATCACTAGACAAGGACACCAAATTAGAAACATCATGAATGCTAAACATAGAACCACAAAGGAGCCAATGAATCTATTTTTCATGGACTTAGAACCATCTAACAATAATAAAGAGATATATTCCATTCAATCTTTACTACACAATCGCATAACAATTGATCTGCCAAGAACAAACAGAAATGCTGTCCAATGCATGCGATGCCAAATGTATGGTCATACAAAAGCATATTGCTCCCGTCCCTTTGTGTGCGTCAAATGCAGCGGTAATCACAGCACAGCCAGCTGCAAGAAGAGCAAGGACTGCACTGTGCGGAGGAAATTACCCGGCTAACTACCGAGGATGTATTCATTATCACAACTTCTACAAAAGTAGAAATACCAATTCCAAACCGCCAACAACCCAATCCCCAATCATAAATAGACAAAGTTATAATATCCAACCACCCGCATTCACCTACATACGCTAATATTACCAGTCACCAAGAACCCCAACAACAAATCCCTTCTGACCAGTCTCTTAACCTTACCTTAAACAAATTCCTAGAAGAATTCAAATCCATGTTCTCCCAACTCATTCAGCAGAACAGCATGGTCCTTAACATGCTGACAATGTTAATAAGCAAAATAAATAATGGATAAATTCCTCCGCATTGCACAATGGAACGCCAACGGCCTCTTAAATCACAGAGACGAAGTAATACTATTCCTAACTGTTCGGGCTCTTTACTACCGGGCGCTCGTGCGCCTTCACAAAAAACGTAACTTAGCACCACCGCTAATTAGAGGCGCTGTCCCCCTCTCTCTGATGCGCCGCCGCGGGGCCTTAGCGACAATTTTGGAGCGCGCGCTCGTGTGAGGTGTCGCGCGACAGGTCAGCGCTAGATCACCTGACTTGAGTCCGTCGAGCCTTCAAGACGTTTTGCAAGTACGCTGCTTTCAAGTAAAGGAAAAAAGGACTGCGTGATAAGAAACAGTTCTTTGCGGATTCGAGACTATTGTTGAGTGTGCGTCCTCTTGCGTTGTAAGTGCGACAGTGTGTGTGTGTGTGTCTTGGGGAAGGTGTCCACGGAGCCTTCGTGAGCTCCCGAGCCCTCAGCGGCATTGACCTTCTTCATTTATTATTGTTCTTTTATTATAAGTTTGTATCTAGTTTAAGTTTTACAACTACGAATAAATACTCCTCTTTCCCCAGCTTTCCTCTTAATTCGCGAGAGGTTTTATGCCTAGGCAATTAGTAATTTTTGCGTATGCCTTTGTGTTTTTATTGACTGGACCTGCTTTCACTCAATCCTTAACTAAATCTCTCCCTTACAGTATCTTTTAATTAACAATTTTTAACTTTAGCAGTATCTAGTTCTGGGTTGTGTGGTTATTGTACAATAACTACATCGACATAATGCTAATTAGTGAAACGCATTTCACGGAAAAATCGTACATCAAAATTCCTAACTACCATTTATATTACACTAACCATCCAGACAAAACAGGACACGCTGGAACCGCTATATTAATCAAACAAAGTCTAAAACATTACGCTCTCCCGAACTACGAGACGGAATCTATCCAGGCTACTTCCATCAAGATGCTCACCTTCCCTTATGAAATAACCATTGCGGCTGTCTACTGCCCCCCAAAACACAATATCAAAAAATGTGACTTCGACCAGTTCTTTCATACCCTGGGTCCCAAATTCGTATCAGGCGGCGACTACAACAGTAAACATACTGCGTGGGGTTCCCGCCTAGTTACTACAAAAGGCAGAGAGCTATATAAAACTATACAAGACAATAAATACGACTACCTTTCAACAGGGACCCCGACATACTGGCCATCCGATCAGAACAAAATCCCCGATCTCCTCGATTTCTTCGTCATTAATGGAATATCACCAAACTACATGGGCATCTCCCGAAGCTACGACCTTTCCTCGGACCACTCCCGATCATAGGAACTATAAGCGCAAGTGTCTTAATCAAAATCCCCGCACGGATCCATAACGCTTCAACTGACTGGGATTTATATCGCCAAATTCTTCATGAAGGCATTGACTTGAAAGTCAGTTTAAAACTCTCGAAATCGATACAGCAGTTACCAAATTCAATTCTCTGCTAACAACTACAGCACTGCAAGCTACCCCGCCTAAGGTGCAGAAAAGTCAACTCATACACATGTTCCTCTAGAAGTTAAACTTCTAGTTGTCCAAAAGAGAAAGCCAGAGCCAAATGGCAAAAGAGCCATCATCCAGCAGACAAAACAACCCTCAATAACCTTAGAAATCAGCTTAAGGCGAACTCAAATCCTTGAGGGAAGACTCGTTGAATACCTACCTCTCAACGATAAACCTATATGACAATTCAATATAGAGACCACTCAAATCATCTTTAAAGCCCCAAACCACATTCCCACCAATACGAAAACTACCTCCAGCTCTAGGATGGGCCAAGAGTGACAAAGAAAAGGCGGATTTGTTCGCTATTCACCTATCTGGAGTATTTCAACCACATGATGAACCACCCAACGTTAACCTCCCAGACCAACCAGCACCTGAACCGAATATAGCTCCCACACCACTAATAACACCGAATATTGTAAAATCTGAAATTCAGAGATTAAATCTCAAGAAAGCACTGGGACCCGACAAAATTACACCGAAAATGCTCCGTGAGCTTCCACGAAAAGGAATAGTTCTGCTGACGTACATATTTAATGCTATACTCCGACTTCAATATTTTCCGAAAGAATTTAAGATCGCAGAGATAATGCTCATCCCTAAACCAGGTAAAGATCCTAGCTATGCGTCATCAAAGCGCCCCATAAGCCTGCTACCAATTTGCTCCAAACTCCTTGAAAAGTATGTCTTACAAACCTTAGCCCCAGAATTCACGGTAACTAACTGGATCCCTGATTATCAATTTGGCTTTCGCCGACACAATTCTACCATACAACAGTGCCATCGCATCACGCAAAAAATTAACACAGCATTCGAACAGTCAGCCTACTGTATAGCTGTTCTTTTGGACATTCACCAGGCGTTTGATAAAGTCTGGCACAAAGGACTCAAATTCAAAATACATCAAATCTTACCTCCTCATTTTCATAAACTTTTGGACTCCTATCTAACAGACAGAAAATTTTGAACACGCGTTAACGACGAAGTCTCTCCAGTGTACCCAATCCAATCTGGGGTCCCACAGGATAGCGTTCTGGGTCCCTTTCTTTATACGTTATATACCTCAGACCTTCCAACCTCCCCAACCACTACTATAGGAGCATATGCCGATGACACAATTATACTTGCGAGACACACGGACATAAACCTCGCTGTAGAATATGTCGAAACTCACCTCAGCTTACTTGAAGACTGGCTCCAGCGCTGGAACATTAAGGTAAATGAGTCCAAATCTACTCATGTGACCTTCACTCTTCGCAAAAAAATTCCTCCACTACATCTTAATCACATCGAGATACCACAATCCCCATCAATGAAATACTTGGGTCTACACCTGGACAGCAAGTTCACCTGGAAGGAGCACATTACTAAGAAAAAAAAAACATATAGAGCTCAGATTTAAAACCCTTTACTGGCTACTAGGCCGACACTCCCATTATCCCTCTCTAACAAAATCCTTATCTACAAAACCATCATTATACCAATCTGATCCTATGGAATAGAACTTTGGGGCTGTGTTAGCAAGACTAACCTCGCAATCATGCAACGAAGTCAATCTAAAATCTTAAGATCTCTCGTTGATGCTCCCTGGTACATCACCAATCAGATGATACACGACGACCTCGGCATCCCGATGCTCAATACGGTAATACAGGTCAGAACCAGGAAACATCTTACCACCCATGACAACCTTCTTCTCCAAGAACTTCCACACCATCAAATCATCAGACGCCTCAAGCACCGCTGGCCTACAGACCTCCACTGAAGAGGACCCACATGGGCCCAACACCTTAGCACTATTTTCTAGGACGAGGACCAGTCACTGGACGGGCCCTCATCAGGTCAATTTATAAACCAAAATATTAGCTTATAGAAATACAATGTATTCTGATTGCTAATGTAAATTTTAAAAAAATTAAATTTTCTGTTTTTTCCTCTTAACAATTTATCTGTTTTGTACACTTTTTGTTTCTTTTTGTAACATTATTAGTCTCAACTTTCTTCAACTTTGTTGAAGTGGAATATTCGTCATGTTCCTTAACAATACAAATTTCATCCTTATTTGATTTTATATATAACGTTCTTCTAAAGTGTCGAATTGTTTACTTTCTGAATTAACATAAATAACAAGTTTTTCTTTAAACGATTGCTTTATTTATTTTATTATTATATTATGTACCTAATAGAAGATCTTGATATTTAGATAAGGTACACATAAATACTAAGGCATTTTGCTAACTGTAGCAAAATTTTATATATAGGTAGAAATTTTAGTAATTGAAATTTTATACCCTCACATTTACACAGATATGGCTTGGATTTTATTAGAACATCTAATTAATTTACAAATATACCCACTTTGTAAACAAATTTTATACCACACATTTAGATACATAAAATGTTTTCTCATGTTACCAATTTCACTGACTTTTGCCTTCAAATCTAAGCCAATGAGATCTTAAGATTTTAGATTGACTTCGTTGCATGATTGCGAGGTTAGTCTTGCTAGCACAGCCCCAAAGTTCTATTCCATAGGACCAGATTGGTATAAGGATGGTTTTGTTAGAGAGGGATAATGGGGAATGTCGGCCTAGTAGCCAGTAAAGGGTTTTAAATCTGATCTCTATATGTTTTTTTTCTTAGTAATGTGCTCCTTCCTGAAATTGCTGTCCAGGTGTAGACCCAAGTATTTCATTGATGGGGATTGTGGTATCTCGATGTTATTAAGATGTAGTGGTGGACATATCCCTTTGCGAAGAGTGAAGGTCACATGAGTAGATTTGGACTCATTTACCTTAATGTTCCAGCGCTGGAGCCAGTCTTCAAGTAAGCTGAAGTGAGTTTGGACATATTCCACAGCGAGGTTTATGTCCGTGTGTCTCGCAAGTATAATTATGTCATCGGCATACTCAAGCGCCCCCATAACGCAATTGTAGTTGTACACGTATTATTGTAAATAAAGCGTTAAACATAGGAAATCTCGTCTTCGCGGCACGCAGGACCGAGCCCCCACAATTCTAAGGGCAGAAACACTGAGTAAACTTAACAGAAAAATAAAAATATAAAATAAAGAGAAAAAAGAGCGGTATGAGGGTGAATCTTGAGAAAACGAAAATCTTCGTCATCAATAAGAAAGAAAGGGAAAGGCGAGAGAAATATGATTGTATGTAAAGAAACACTGGAATAGGTAACTATTTTTTACTATCTGGGAACTAGAATTACAAATGATGGAAAGTTAGAAGAGAAAATTGTCAATAGAACAAAAAAAAAGTAAATAAGATATACTATGCGCTGATGAAAACAATATTAGGAAAGAAATGAATCAGTAGGAAAACAAAAATACACGTCTATAAAGCAATTGTAGTTTCGACCTTAACTTGTTCTAGCGAAGCCTGGAAGAGAATCAAAAAGTATATCAGTACAATCGCAGCAATGGAAATGAAGATGCTTAGGAAAATAGCGAGAGTAACAAAATTAGATAAGGAAAACTTAATAGACAAGAAACAATTGAATTGGTTTGGCCATGTCTGAAGAATGAAAGAAGAGAGACTCCCCAGGTGAGTAATGGAAACAGGAAATAAAGTCAAAAAGAAAAAGAAAACAGGAGACCAAGGAAAGCATGGATCCAGCAGATGGTGGAAATCGGAAAAAACAAGGGGAAAACTTTGGCAGAAATGAAGCAAATGACCCAAAACCGTAAAGCATGGAAGAAGTAAATGAGTAGTTAGCAACCGCTCTTTCCGACGCTCTCTAAAGGGCGTAAGGATCATAAAGAAAAAGAAGGAGAAATAAAATCCATTATTAAAGCTGTTGAATAATGTTCTATACACCGTTTTCATATTTTCTTCTGATAGCCATAAGTGGTGAATGGTGGTTACAGAAGTTAAATGTATCAAGGTCTTGAAAATTTAAAAAGTAATAAATAATAACTTAGGAATAACCCGAGAATAACTTGATGAATAAAACAAAAATTGTTTTAATTATTTTTCCCAAAAAATGTCTTGAATCAGACGAAAAGTTAACGAGAAAAAATGTTCAACACGATAATTTTACCCCATGTGGTAAATAGTAAAGTTTGCAATGTTATGTCTTTTTGTATTTTATCCAAAACGTGTCGTTTATGTGAAACTAAACTGTAATACATAATTCAAAAATAATTTCAAAAAAAACAGTTTGTTTTTTGAATCGTTTTCTCCATGCACTGCACATTTCCTATAAATTAAATATTATATTGTAGAGGAGTTAGAGAAGAAAACAAGGCTAAAGTTGATCAGATTGCTAACACAAAGATATTTCTATTGAAGTTACTTAAGTCAGCATAAAGTTGATATAGCACTTTCATGTTAGATTACCAAAATTGCCTAAAAAATAGTGATATATTTGATGAAAAACCAAATAGATATTAGAACTGTAAATTACTTTGTCCATAATACTCCATGTAAGCATATACAAAGTGCTTTTCAGTGAAAAACCTATTGCAGTCTAAAATATTTTGCTAATTGGCCAATTTTCAGAAAAAGCACAAGTAGTTAAAAATAAGAATTGACAATATCAAAAACCACTTGCTAATAAAATGTAAAGCATTTACTTTATCACTCCATCACTTGCAACTTTTATATTTGGAAAGGCTAAACAAGGAGTAATTATGGTGGATGTTTTTAATAGATTACAAAGTTACTTTCCTTATCCTATTATTTGGGTAATTCTGACAAAAATCCTGGGCTTCAATTTTTTTTATATTTGAGTTCCTATTGTACCAACTGCGTCTGCATATCTTTGTCTATAGTTATTCTTTGTCTACGTTCTTGATGTTGTCTCTTAGATTTATTTTTGCTTTTTGCTGATTTTTAAATATTTGCATAACTTTTGTTTTTTGCATATTAATTATTAATCCGATCTCTTCCGATCGTTCCTGTAGTTCCTTCAGCATTTCTTGTAGATCTGTTTCGTTATCGGATACTAGAACAACGTCATCTGCGAATCTTAGGTTGTTCATTCTCCGATCACCTATCATTAGACCTCGCTTCTCCCAAAGGAGTTTTTAAAAATGTCCTCTAATGCCAGTGTGAACAGCTTCGGTGCATCCTCACCCTGCTGGTTGCTCCTCTGTAGATGTTTTCCAAAAGTTTTATATATCTTGAGTTTATGCGACAGTTTTGTTATGATTTGAGGATGGTCCACATTTCTATTGTGTCAAATGCTTTGTTATAACCAACAAGAGCAAGGTACATGGTACTCGTGGGTTTTTTCAATTATGTTTCGGAGTGGTCTAGCGTTCTGTATTTTTTTCTAAATCCCGCTTGCTCCGGCGGTTGGTACGAGTCAAGTTTCTGTGTCTGTTATTATTTTGGTTAGGGCTCAGGATGACGCTATCATAAGCTGAACCCAGGGGCTGCAGATGCGCAATCTTATTAAGCCACAAGCCGCTTTGCAGCCCAAGACTGCTGTGCGTGGTGAAGAACCATATCCTCCTCGAGGTGAGTAACACTAAACACGACAGATCTAGAGGAGTAAACCTCGAAAATAAATCCAGCTTCCGAGATCGTGTAACCAATCCCGATGGAGGAAGTAGCACCACTCGCCAAACCGCAGTAGGATAGCGTGACTTTTTGAATCCTAAACCCCCCCCCCCCAAAAAAAAAATGAAAATGATGAATTTTAAAAATCCAGGAAGGGGACCCCAGGTGGGTGAATCACTTAATGACCACAAACCCACACCTCCAAAAAGGAGGTCTGCCTCATAAAATCTGGGGGAGGCAAAAATTCACCAGATAAATTACATCATCGAAACCAAAAACCTACGACCTTAATTATAGCAACATGCAACACACGAACACTCCGAACCGCAAAAAATTAATAGAACTAAAGGAAGAAGTGACAAATAAAAATAGGACATTTTAGGATTGGAAGAACTTAGAAGAACCAAGGAAAATGCAACAGATTAGAAACAGGCAATGTATTATACCACTCCTACAGTATAACAGAAAACAATAATAACATTGCTGGAGTTGACTTCCTCATACATAAACGAATAGTAAGGAAAGTAATTGAAATGCAAACAATCAGCAAGAGTACATCACTACATCACACTACAACTACAAGATACAAAATGAAAATTATATAGGCATATGCTCCGACATCGAACTACGATAACAAAGAAGTGGAAAGCTTCTATGAAGATGTAGCAAGGGCAACACAAAGTAACAAAACAAACCATTACTTAATTATTGAAGACTCCAACGCCAAAGTAGGAAACGGGAAGACAAGGATCAATGGGCAACTTTGGAATAAAGAACAGAAAGAACAGAGGTCAGTTATTGGTAAATTATAAAGAGAGTCAAAACCTATTTATAATAAACACTTTCTTTAAAAAGAAAGAGGAAAGAAAATGGTTATGGGCCAGTCCAAATGGCATGACCAAGAACGAAATAAATTTCATCATATCATCCCATCAACATATAATTACAGATGTCACAGTTATAAACAAATTCTTAAGGAGAAGTGACCATAAATTGGTGAGAGCACAGTTCAAGATAAACACGCATAAAGAACGACAAGAGCTCATAAGACCAAAAACACATAGACTAGACATAGACGCTATAATAGAACATAAAAACGAATACCAACAAGAACTAAGACGGAAACTATGGTATATTCAAGTAGAGAAAGAAGACAATAGATAATCTAAACAAGAAAATTACAAGTGCTATTCACCAAGCTGGAACATATGTAACAAATATAAAAAATAGAAACAGGAACATGGAAAACAAAAAGATAAGCCAAGAAACAAAAAAAATTAATAGATGTTAGAAACCAACTGGCCAGGAATACGTTGAAGTAAATCAAGTTAAAAAGAACATCAAACAACACATCGCCAAATATAATGAGAAGTTAATAGAAACAACAAATAGAAACAATAAATGAAAACAAAGTCTTAAAGTTCTGAAAAAGAAGGTAAATGGCAATACCAACATAATTAACAAATTACGAAAAGAAGATGGTCAAGTGACTCTAAATATGAAAGAAATCATAGACAAAACAGGAATTTTCTACGAAAATTTATATAAATCAAAAAATAAAAACCACAAACAGTAAATTATAAAACAATAATGAATGCCGGCTCAGAGAAAATACCGAAAATAAACATAACAGAATTAGAGAAAACAATAAGACCTCAAGAATAATCGAGTACCAGGAGAAGACCAAATACTACCAGAACTTATCAAATATGGGGATAGAACACTACTACAGAGCCTAAAAACTTTATTAAATAAATGCCTAGAAGAAGGGAAAATACCTGCAGGATGGAATAACGCTATCGAGGTCTTAATATATAAAAAAAGGCGGTAATACACTTAAAAAACTATAGGCAGATTAGTCTGTTGTGTCAAAGATAAAAAAAGTAACATTCCAAAACCCTCAAATTCTTTCAAATAAGTGGTATAGTCTAATAAGAAATAAACTAAAAAATTGAAAAAGTATCATTCTGTTCAATCAAGAATTCTTAAAAGAACTGAATTATTATATTATCCCATTTGGTGACTTCTTAATCGTCTTCTACATGGAATGCTTCTGAGATGACTTGAAACCCCCATTATCACCGTCATGAGATTGTGTTCATCCAAGCAACATACTATTGTTTATTATTTGACCATCTCAAAACGGATTGAAATTTTCCACCAAAACTATTGGAATATTCCCCCCAAAGATGCGTACAAATTTTTGGGAAGAAAAGCTCATCAGTTTGCAAAAAATTGTAAACAAAATTTAATAACTCATTCCTCTCATATTTAGGACCAGACTGTGATAACCTTAATCTACTTAACACCAGATGTGATCTTTCTCTCTAGCTAACTATAAAATATTCTGTTTCCTATATTTAAGAAGTTTTTCCAACTCGGTCAGATATCTGCTATCCAGTTATCTGTTTAACCCTGCATTTTTTTGTCTAATTAACTTCCACATCCTTACATATTTAGACTAACGATTTATTTTTACACGCCCACCCTAAGCAAACTGCACTACTATTTATATACCATTTAATTCCATTTTATAATGCAGTTTTATCTCTTCAATGCTTTAGTCTTAACTAATAAATTAAACACCTCGCTCCAATTAAACCATTTATTTACACCTAAAACAATTAAATGCAAGAAACGTACATCTTAAAGAAATTGCGCGCCTTACTCGACTTAAGAATAAAATTACAAATCTCCATTGTACAAACAGTAATTTAAATTTACACCAAATCTGCAACAAAAAAATTAATTCTTCTTATATTCGATCCTCTCAACTTTTACATCGTCGCCGACAAGCTGATAGACATATGTCACCACAGTAGCGTTTTGAATATCCATCAACACAAATGATGGTGTAATAAAGCTACAAAAGTAACTTCAACAGTTTAGTAATCAGTGTAACATTGTTTATTAGAATACTTACGTGTCTAACGCATTATATGCTCCCGTAGCCGAGCCAGGATTAATATAAAACTTGTTCTCGTGCTCGTATGCCTCAAACTTGTGCGTATGCCCCGATATTAATATATCCACATCGAGCTGGCGTTGGATCAGCGCCAGGGACTCAGGATCGCCCCATGGCACAACCTGGTGGCCGTGCGACAGGCCAATACGAAACTGACCAACCGTCACTACTTTCTGCTCGGGATAATTGAGATTCTAAAACAGAATTTCTGTGTAACATAAGGGCAAATCGGTGTACTCTCAGGCTCACATCATCAAAGTCTCCACGCACCACATGCACATCGCTGGCTAAAGTCTTCAGGTAATCATACGACTCCTTCGTGCACAAATTGCCTGTACACAAGATATGCTGTATCCTCCCCGGCACTAAGAGTTTCTTAAACTTGGCAGGCAAACTGCTGCATCTGTGCGGAATGTGCAGATCTCCGAGAACCAGGACCAACTAAGGGCAAAATTAGGTTATGAAGCAAATTCGCCTAATTGAAGCGTAATAAGTTAATGTTTTGCTCACCATATTTTTTATGTTAAGAGGTTCTTATCCTTCGTTTGATTTATTGCACTTAAATAACTATATGTAGGAATATTAAATTAAAGAATATCAACACCTAAAAAGGGGGAGTTTGACACGCAGCGTTGCCATGTTTAGCAATATTAGGGCAGGTTTACATGGCTCGATTAAGCATTATGTATATGTCTTTTTATTTTAGTGTAGTTAAGAATTCTTTTAATTTTATTAATTACTTTGGAAATCAATATCCATTGTCTATATATTGAAGTTTAAATAGTTTATTTTTACCATTACAACTAAGACAAACATATAAGAGTAAAGAACCCCACCCCCTTCTTAAATATCTATGTGCCCCTCTCCCACCACATCAGATTATGTTACAGGTTACAGTCGAGCGAGAAACATAATACTTTCCAAAAATGCAACCGTGCACGTGCAAAGACTCGAACAATGGGAAACTGCCAGATGTTTACTAAAAGATAAATATAGGATTGGGTGGGCCCAACGACCTTCTGCGCTGCGACCTTTAGGGTCTATTGTGCACCCCTCCAATTTTTTAAAGCTTCTTCTCTAGGCTTAGACCTTTGGCTGACCCCCAGAGTTTAGAAAGAGGCTTTGTACAGCTCTCTGGCTTTGACTTTTCTTCGCCTAGTTGTAAAAATCTGAGCCTCATAAGACCCTCACAGTAGCACAAAATGTGGTCTGCATTTTCCTCCTCTTTCTGGAAAAATCTGCACAGGCTGCTATCAGTGTCCTGTTACCAGGCCAACTATGACTCTAAGTTTGGGCCTGTTTAGTCGTAGGAAGCCTGCTGTAAATTTTTGTGACGATCCCTATATGAACTTCCCTGATTATCTCAAGTGGCTGGTATTGTTCTATTTTTTTTTGGGTTTTATTGAGTATCAATTTATTAATGGATGCTCTTTGAGGGTCTTTGAAATGCCACATTAGGGTTCGGGTCCAATAGGTCTTATTTCTGATTCTTCCTTGACTAATGAGTCTACGATCTTATTAGCCCTGAAGGCCCTATGACCCGATACCTAAAAAGGGATTAGACAGTTGTCTTTTCCTATCTCTGTCAAAGCACCTACGCAGTCTCAAACAACCTTTAATTTCACCACAGATGCGGCTAGAGCTTTAAGTGCTGTTTGGCTGTCTGAAAATATGGCTATCCTTTTATCCCTAATGTTAACCCTCTTTTACATGTGCTTTCCGCTTGAACGATTGTAGAAAATTTTTCAAACGTTATTGAAATCTTAATGTTCTTTTTGGACCATAGATTTCTGCTCCTGTGCATAATGCAGTCTTGGGACGATCAGTAAGTCAGGTAAAGTCTGCAGAGACCAAAAGTCCTTTGTTTTAGTTTTCTTATCTGGTATTATAATTCTGAAGGTTTTTTTCTTCAAATTTAACGTAACTGGAAATTAGGTTGTTGGTGGACATTTCCTATGTACTCTTCACCTCCAACTCCCCCCTTATTTTTTTATGCTCTCCTACATGCATGCGAATATACACTGTGGGCAGTTGCCAATTTTTCTCCTTAAATAAATATGTGAAGTGATAGCAAGTTTAGTAACACTTTTCATAGCTTCTCTAATGCTAAAGCAAGCATGTCTTTGAACGCCACAAAGGAGCTCTGTAATGTTTTCGTCCACCATGCCATATACCCATAGGTTGTCATAGGTCTTACGACTCTTGTTTATAACCATAGAGTTATCCTGAGGCTTAATTCCCAGCTCTTACCACATAGTTTTTACACCTCCCCGTGCTACTTTGGCTCGTTGTGTGATCATATCTAAATGTCGATTCCTTGTGCGCTTTTGATGTTTACTAGAAACTTTGCGTAGGCCTGAGAACCGGTCCCGAGTTGCTTAAATATCACACAGTGAGGAAGTCAAGGAAAAGTCAGGTGCCGGAAGCGAAAACGTTACAATACACTTGACTTTGACTTAATTGGCGTGATTGGAGATTTCGGGATTTAGCCTCCAAAGTCTACGATGGCCTTACACGGTGGTTAGCTTATAGTACATCATCCCCAAACCGTCTTATGGGGAAATCAGAATTTTGAGGCGTTTTTGACGAGCGCCTCTGTCAACTTTATAAATATACAAGCCACAGAAAAATGTATTTATGTGGTCTTGAACGCTGTGATAAAGTAAAAGTTATATAAAAGGTATATCTGCATTTCGATGCAAAGCGGTGTTACGTACGTGCCATGGATTATCGAAGATGGTCCTAAGTAATCGGTTCTGGATAACCTTGAACTTATGCACGTGGGATTTAGTGGCGTATTCTCACACCAACGCCGGATACATTATGTAAATGCTCTTATAAATTGTTTTGGAAAAATAACCAACTCCACGGGTGGAACATAGATCTCATGGTTTATCGGGTTATCTTGGCTTTGCTTGCGGTCCTCTCCACGTAATCTCTCTAGGTGAGTTTCTTGTCTAAGGTAACTCCGAGATGCCTTTCCTCCGCTCTTCAAGGTATCTCCCAGTTAAAGATCCCGAGGGGTGTCAGATCGTCATGCTAATGAAGTTTTATCCTTGTGCTGTGCTATTTTTAGTGTTGATTCCTACCCTCAACCGCTGGCGTTATTCTTCTCTAGCTGCTCCTGGAGTCATCGTGCTATTACATAGGGACAAATTGGGCGGGTCAGCACCGCCGTGTCGTTTGTGTAATGGGCGATCATCGTAGAGGGACATTGGCAAGTCCTGGGCGTAGATGTTCAATATCGTCGGGGACAGACCTAAGATAACACGCACAAACTCAATTTAAATAATAATATTTACTCCCATGTATATTAATCAGAGCTCAGAGCTCAGAGCCCAATGGAGAATACAAAAGTAATAATGATCCAATTATTAAAAGCTTAATAGAGAATAAACGTTTTGGTACCAACTTTAAACTAACCCCATTAATTCCTAAAAGACAATAAAGGTTGCGACAGATACTTATATCTAGAAGAATAGACCAGCACCAGAAACAATAGGCCTCCCCACTTCTATTCTTCTTTGGTTTTGTAAATCCGGTATTGGGCATAATTAAATGTTTCTATTTTTTATGTTCTGTACAACCTTTATCCAATAGAATCCTATTTGTTTCTTTTTCTTGACCTTGGTCTCCATTTTACTATATATTTTGCATAACTACATTTTAATTGCCTTACTCTCTTCTTATAGTGACATTCAACATTGATCTTTCCATTGTTCGTTGGGTAACTTGTAACTTTGTTTTTATTTGTTTTATGGTGATCCATGTTTGTGCTCCAAATGTCAAGACAGAGGAAATATTTCTATATCTTAGCCTGTTTGACCTTGATTGGTCGAAAACCATAACTCGTAGGTGGAAAATTATTCACTTATAATTTTCTGAACGCTGGACATGCCTCTCATTCCTTTGTTTTATTTACTCATTTGTTATTTTTCCTCGATAAGTGTACATATTAACGTTCCCTATTGGTACTTCTCTTACTATTTGTATTTCGTCAAGACACATTGTCTCTGTCTTTAATTTTCTTTTCATTTTGTGTCCAACTCTATATAGATCGCTTTTAAGTCTTGACCAGTCTCACTTTTATATACTTGCGCCAGAGATAGTACAAATAATTTTAACGATATCGTATCTGCCTTTTTTATATCTTTGTTAATAGAGAACTTTTCCGCATTTTCGTGCACCTTCATATGTGATGTCGCCTGTTCCTATGTATTTTTTACTTTCGTTATCCTATAATATGGAAAGTAATGTAATCGGCGGAAATTTTACCTACCCAGTTTTTCACATTTCTGGACGAATATAGCCTCAGGACACCAAAAAAGTTGATTTGAGCCATTGGTTCGTGTGTGTGTGTGTGTGTGTGTGTGTCGATCTGTCAGTAAACTGGATATCTCGAGAACCATAAGAGCTAGAGACTTGAAATTTGGTATGCAAGTTACTTGTAGGTAGGGAACGCAGTGCGAAGCTTTTGGTAAAAATCGGCAGAGGCGTTTGGTCGCAAAGTCGCAAAATCGGTCGCAAAGCAGTCGCGAATCTAAACGGTTGAAGATACAAAAAATTTATGAGAATAAAAATGATTTATTATCACGCGATAAACATGAATTTAAAATACAAGTTGGTAAAATAGGAACTCGAAAAAAAATTGAAGCTCAGGATTTTTAATATACTGGGTGTTCATAAAATGTTTTGGGAAATTTATATTACCGGATAGATCAGACCGAGACGAACAAAAAATTACCATGAAATTTTTTGATCCGAGTTCAAATAAATAAGTTATATCCGATTAAAAATTAATTAAACGGACCAATCACAGAGCGCTCGGAGAGCTTCCTGGCCGACTGCGGGAAGACAGGGAGAGCGCTTGGCCGCTAGGAGGGAGCACGCAGGCGATAATGGGAAAGACCGTGCAGCCGAGCTCGCACGGTTACCTTCAGTGACGTAGCAAAATTTTAAATACGAGTCAATTATGGTCTTGTACTGGTTATTTTAATCAGCTTTCGAGTGTTGGACTTTTTTAAATAACAAGTTCCGAGTCGAGAGCAGCGCAGGGACGAGACGATGGACCCGGTATAATATACATATAATAATAGAATAAGGAAAGTTGTGTGATGTTTATACCAGATTTTTTATTAAGCAGTTGTGGCAGGCTCAAATTGATTGGGACGATCCCCCTCCTCGCCAAATTGCCGATCGTTGGTAGACCTTTGTCGCCAATCGAGTACCCGACATTCAGGAGAACTCTTTAGTTGACTCTTGTTTCACGTTGACGGCGGGGAGAATCAGGCGGACTGTCTATCAAGGGGATTGTCACCCCAAGAATTATTTGAACATCACTTGTGGTGGAAAGGCCCACCTCGGCTGAGCGCTCCTGAAGAAATATGGCTGATAAATCGAGTGATGACCAATCATGCTAAAACCGAGCTTCCAGAAACTCGAAAGTTGGCGTTATTTGTCTCCCATAGTAGCGTTAATTGGTCATTCTTCCTCTTATATGCGTTTGTTACGGGTGGTGGGTATTGATCCTGAGGTTTGGAAAAAAGCTACCCTCGAGGCAGGATATTTCTGGTGAGAAATTAAATATAGCGAAGTGATCTTTATGTCTTCTCGTACAACGCTGTCATTTTGGCAAAGAGTTTCAGGCGTTGGAAACTGGAAAACTTTGTTCCAATCAATTACAACGACGTAATCCGTGTCGGAGGGCGGTGGAAAAATTCGGGGCTGCCCTTTGATCACCGTTACCCCATCATTTTGCCAAAAAAGAACTCTTTTGTAAAACTATTAATTAAACACTTCCACATAGTTCATTGCCATGCAGGGCCCGACCTGTTACTCTCATTGTTGAGAGAAAAATTTTGGATTCTTTCGGCGCGACAAACGGTACGTGCGTGTGTCCGTGTTTGTAATAGGTGTTTTAGAGTTCGTCCAAAGAATTGGTCACCTATGATGGGAGATTTACCACATAGTCGAGTTTCAGAGACAAAGGCGTTTCTTGAGACAGGTGTCGATTACGCAGGACCGTTAAAAATTTCTTTGGAAAATGGTCGAAAGCATACATTTGTTTATTTATTTGGTTAGCTACCAAAGCGGTCCACATTGAATTGGTTACAGAATTGTCAACTCCTATGTTTTTAGCAGCATTCAAACGATTTTTGGCCAGACGCGGACGTTGTCGCACGATTTTGTAGGTGCAAAGGCTGAGTTGGAAGAAATACCACAGTTATTAGAGTCGATCCCTACGTGACGGTTTAGCCAATCATCGAATAGAGTGGAAATTTTCACCTCCCAGTGCTCCTCGCTTTGGCGGTTTATGGGAATCTAATATTAAATCTGTCAAGGCTCATTTGTCCCGAGTAATTGATGATCAGATTTTGACATATGAAAAACTTACTACGGTTCTAACTCAATTCGAGTCTTTGTTGAATTTCCGACCCCTTTGCCCACTGAGTTCTGATCCGTCGGATCTTCAGGTCTTGACTCCGGCTCACTTCCTGCACCTGAAACTGGCAGAAAATTTACCGGCGGAGCTCGTCTCCCATATCCCCCTGAATCGATTAAGCCGATTCCAGTTGTTGGATCGAGTTGTACAAGATTTTTGGAAGCGTTGGAGGCGAGAATATTTACTTGAGTTGCAGGTCCGACGGAAGTGGAAAAAACCAACTGAACCTTTGAAACCGGGTACCGTAGTTTTAATTGACCAAAACAACTGTTCCCCTTTAAAATGGCCCTTGGGGATAGTTGACGAGGTGTTTCCTGGGAAAGATGGGGTGGTTCGAGTAGCTCGAGTTCGAACTTTGGGGAAAATTTATACTCGACCCACGGTGAAGCTATTCCCCCTTCCTTCCCAATAATGCAGTTGTTTGTGGTTTATCACCATTTGCATATAATTTGTATATAGTTATTCAGATTTGTTTGTTTGTTTCATTTTGGAGAAGCGGTTGGTGCGTATTGCTCAATTGCCTTGGTTGTATTCCAAAATTTTGTTGGGTTTTGATCCGTCCTCGCAATAGTTGTAGGTACTGAAGGCGGTGACTTCAGGGGCGGGGGGATGTTCGCGCTAATCTCCTAATTATATTTATTTTTTGAAATTTCAAATTAGGGCCGGTTGTAATTTTATTCCCTCTCATATATGCAGATCGCGAGCCGCGCTCGTGCAATTCGCTTTTAGAATTGGCTTTTAACACTTGCTTTGGCACGTTGATTTCGTTTAGTTCACACGACTTATAGTTTTGCTTTATTAAAATCTGCATTTCGCATTTTTGTTCGCGGCATTACGCATTTGCCTTTGTTCGCGCTTTTGCATTTGGCATTTTTTCTCTGTGCTGTCGCCGACAAATTATCAGCTCGACGAGGAAACCTTTATATCAGGAGGACGCCCCGTTTCGTCTGCTGTGAAGATTGGGGTAACTTGTCCTAATTTTTTCCATATCCTTCTCCTTTTCTTCTGGAAGTCCCAGGACCAACAGCAGGGAACCGATATCTGCGGGAAGCGCCGTTTCCTCAGGTTAGTGGGATTTTTTTAATTTTAGAGTTGTTTGAAGTTCTCTATTCAAAATTCAAAATTACCTATACAGTCCACTTATTCCGGCCGCACCAGCAAACTGTAGACTGTTTTATCAAACTTTTCGATGGTTAGAACTATTTCATTTCTATTTCTAATTTTCCTGTCATCTTAATAGATAGATTTTGCTCCTATCGAAATGTTTTTACATATATTTTAGCTTCTTGTTGTTTTTAATAATTTTTCTTATAAATCTATCAAGATCTCTTCATATCATCCTGTATTCTTCCATGGCGTATTTATCTTTTTGTGTGGTGTTCTTCTTTCTTTTATTTTCTGTTTGGTGTCTGTTGTCGCCTATTCCACCCTTTATTATGTTTTGCCAGCGACTTTAAATGGCGTTTCTGTTATTGAAGTTGTCAAAAGTTGGGATAGCTTATTTATAACTTTTTTAATATTTTCTATATTGTTAATCTGTATTCAGTTCTTCTTGCATACGCTTTTCTTTGTTTTTTAAGTATCAATCTCTGTTCTTACCAGATAATGGTCACTTACTATGTTAAATTAATTTAGAGCTGTTATATTTTTATTATTGATTTTGTGGACTGTATAGTCGGGTTCACTTTTAATATTCATATATTAGAATCGGGGTTTATCTAAGTCAATTGTCGTTGATTTATTTTACTAAAGAGAACTATCACATTCCACTAGCTCCATTAGCTCTCAGTATCACAGCCTTTGTATAGTAGTGTATTTCTGGACTATAAGCCAATGAAGTCTTTTTTATCTTTTGATACACTAATTACTTCCTACTTGAGATTTAGTTAGTTTCATTTTCTAAAATTGAGTTGCGAGTGTCCTTTAAGTCCTTGTCAGTGTCTTGCCTCTTCCAAAATTATTAAACCAAATATTAGTTGTTTTGAAAGCTGAAAGAGTATACTGTCATTAAAACGCCACGTTTATCAGGCGGATTGGAAAATACTTTGTAGCATAGAAAGGATTTAATGTAATAAATTTCTGAACACTCCCCGTAGGAGCATCGTCATCGCGGCCGCAGTTCTTTTTAACCCAACCGTAATGATCGGCGGCGTATATAATGCGTTTCAGGAATCTAGTCGCGCTGTTTGCCCGTGCGGGACTCGAACAATAGGAAATTGCCAGATGTTTACGAAAATCTTCGTGTGATTTTGGGACTGGTTTTGAGGTGCAAGTGAATTCAAGTGGACGAAAGCTAAATGAGGTCAAGCACCAGTACAACAGATAAATAAGTGCAACTTTACGTTATTAACAATATGTGTTGTGTACATAAAGAGTGTTAAGTAATTTTGATTGACTGTAGGTAAAAGAAATACGTAGTTTAAGCATATTTACACTTTGTGGAGAGCAAAAACAATATAATAATGAATGGTGAGAACATGATTTTCTTAGCACTAATTTTTTGAGCAATTAAAACATAATTAGTTTTCTAAAGACCTTTGCTTTTAAAACCTAATATATTTAAAAATATATGTAGATTTACAGTTAGTCCCACATGTGCCATAAACAAATAAATTCCTTGAAATATACTTTAATACGCTTTGCAAGTTGCAACTTAATCGAGTTGTTGCAAGCAAAGCAAGTGCAAAGAGATTTAAAGTGGTGTTTCTGTATCACCACCCTCAAAGATCCATCAGTAAGTATTGCAGCGTCTGCAAAAATCAACTTTATCGCGAATCTCACATAAACACATACGTATTAAATTTCTTCGCAAGCAGTAATGCAATATACAAACTTAAAAGGTTCCATCTTCTTAATTTGCCCAGTACATCGTAAATCGTGTAATAAGGACCCTTCACTAAGAAGATATCCTTATATGTAATGTAATTAAGATCACCTAATTTAGAAACATTTGGAAAAATGATTTCGTAAATATCATGTTCTTCTTTAGCCTTTATACCATTGAATTTTAGACATAAACTTCTCTTACACTTTCATTGTGTCTGTGTTCTATTCCTGTATTTTTCAGTCATGGATTCGTCTTATCTGTGGTCGGCCTCTTGACCTTTTTCTAAACTTGTCCTCAATTTGTTGTATTTCTGTGTTCCATTATTTGATCTGGTTGCCTGGAATTAAGTCTTGCGAAATCCAACTTCAGTCTCGCTAGTCCTTTTCTTGTATATTTTACTTTTGTTATTCTTCTGGTCCAAATCTGTTTTCTTTTTTGATAGTTTTAAAACTACCATTGTTCTTCCCGTAGATCTTTATGCGAAAATAGAATTGTGGATTAATTTTTTTTATTTATATATTCATTTATATATTCACACGTCTCAAAACAGCCGGCTATATGATGTACAAAATCCGTTCACGCAACCTCCAGGCGGTGTACATTGGGTAATGCTAATGCTGACGGTCCTACAAATATTATACAGGGTTATACAGAGTTCAACACCTTGGGAATTATGAGGATATTCTGTTTTAATTTTCTGTAATCTACGCCACGAATAGTTTCGCGGTGAAATATTGAGCGATACTGTTTCACTATTTTGATTACGGGGTTATAGGGTGGGTCATAAGGTTATAGGGTTATGGGGTTATGAATTTAGTTGAAGAGGCGATGGATACCGGGTTTTTTAAAATCGTTTGGGATTATCGGGTTTAACGGTTTTAGTGGATTTTGAAGTGTTTTTTGAGGTTATGGCCAAACCCTGACATGCTGGGGTTAAACTGGCCTGGAATTCAGATTCAGCGGTCGCAAAACACTTAGTATACATAGTCAGACCCTCGGGTTAAATTTTTGTGTCGTTGTGTAATTATTTCTAGAATTCTAAGAAAAGTCTAATTCCAGATCGCAGAAAACCATAATAATCCATTTCAAATCGAAGTCATGAAATAGTTGCAACAGTTTTGCAATTTATGAAAGAAGAAGCCGACGCTGGAACTCAACTGATTCCTTTTGCTAAAGTAAGTTTACTTATTTTGCGTAATATTCTAAGTAAAGTACTTATGACTTTGAAAGACACGTGACCGAGTGATGGCGGCCACTGGGGTTAGTCGTAGAACACTTAACCGAATTGCTAAGGAAAAGCAAACAGTTGATTGTGATGAAAGTTCAAATTTTCTACTCCAAATAAAAAAGAAAAATTCTAAGGTTAAATCAGACAATTGTAGTCAGGGAGTTCGTAAGATAATTATTAATTTTTATGTTTCATAAGAATCAGTACCAACTCAAGGGTATTTACCAACAATTTCGTGATGATGTGAACAATCAGAGAAGTCGAGAAACGTTGCTCAAGGAAATCCATTAATTAGGATTTCGGTGACGAAAATTCAAAAATAACCGAAAGATTTTAATGGGACGTCACTCTATCACCCACCTACGGTATGAGTTTTTGAAAAAAATGCGGCTGTTTCGACAGGAACAACGACCCATTATATATATGGAAACGTATATACACTCATCGCACTGTCAAGTGAAGGAGTGGAACGATGCAAGTAATGAGGGCGTAAGGGCGCCGATTAGAAAAGGAGGTCGATCAATAATTGTGCATGCAGAGGGTGATATAGGATTTGTGTCTAATGCCTACACGAGATGGAAGTCGACGTGCAACGCTGGTGACTACCACAATGCGCTAAACTATGAAAATTATGAAAAGTGGGCGAAGGAAAAACTGGTACCGAACCTACCAGCACACAGTGTCGTCGTAATAGATGACGCAGCACATCACAACAAGCAGTTAGAAAAAACGCCAACTTCTCTTTACGAAAAGAGGAAATGAAAACATGGTTGCGTAAAAAAATAGCTTTTGGGCCGAATATGCTAAGATGCGAATTGTACGCACTTATTAAAAATTCCAAACCACGATACAAACGGTATAAGATTGACCAATTACACAGCCCCACAAATAAAAAAAGTTTCTGACCTGGGGTCTCACTAAGCTTACTATATGTTTTTGGGGTCGCTGAATCCGAACCCGAGGTCCATGTAGCTTCATCAGGTTTAGGTTTAGTCATAACCTCAAAAAATCTAATGTAAAAAAAATGTCTTTGGTTTGGGGATCAAAATATGTTGACCATATGTTTTTGGGGTCGCTGAATCTAAATCTAAAGTCTATTCAACTCAGTAACGTCAGGGTTCAACCATAACCTTAAAAAACCTAATGATGTAGGCCATTTAGCACTAAAACATTTTTTTCTTGTCTGAGACAGACTACGCTTACTGTATGTTTTTGGGGTTGCTGACATTGAAATCAACGTATATTTAACCCCATCACTCTAGAATTATGACATAACCTCAAAAAAACTACAATCCAAGCCCAAAAACAATTTTTAATTCAAATGAACCCATAAGATTGTAAGCACATAATCCAGACGATTTAGAAACCCTTGAACTTGATATTTCTTCAATCCCATAACCCCGTAACACGAATCCCGAATATTCTAATGTCCTAATTTCATTAAAGTCTTCCGTACGCCAATTTTGGCTTATGAAGAGTACCCTAAAACTGTTGTACCCTAATACGTTTATTTATCTCGTGCTTGTTCTTAATATAAAACTGCCTTACCCTCGCCATTAGTGTTACCCGATATACACCACGAGGAGGTTGCACGATCGGATTTTGTCTATCATGTAGCCCTTAAAAGGGCCGTTTGATATGATTCGAGCTACTATAACATAAGTGGTACTGTTTTAACTATTTTCTTTTTTCGAGCTGTAACGCGTACTCTTTTCTTCAAATGAGCAGTGCAAGGGATTTCTTTTACGTTTTTTATTGACCTGCGTTTCCCTTTTGAGCATCCAACAGAAATCTGCCATCATGTTTACGTCCATCGACTCTGATAACGAGTTTTTATTACTTTAAGGTTCTGATGGAAACGTTCCCCCTGCTCTTTGCTGAAATGACCAAGGTTGTCGGGAAATTCATCCATATGGGAGTCGAGAAAATGGAGTTTCAAGTTCATTAAACAGCCCAGTTTTTCGTAGTCCTTTATCAAACCAGCAACGATATCTCTGTATTCTGGATTTTCTCGATTTCATAGAAAATTTTGTACAATTGATCGAAAACTCAGCCTTGCTGCTTTCTCAAGTTTATTCATGTGATTGGTAAAGTCACTATCCTTAAACAATTTCCCAATTTAAGGTCCATTAAACACTCCTTCTTTTATTTTAGCCCCAGAAAGTATAGTGAATTTTGTTTACAAATATTGGAAACATTTGGCGTTTTTTAAGGTTATGGTTGAACCCTGACGTTACTGGGTTGAATAGATTTTGGATTTGGATTCAGCGACCCCAAAAACATATAGTCAACATATTTTGATGCCCAGACCAAAAAAAATTTTTTTAACGCTGTTATTAGCTTACATTAGAAGATTTTTTGAGGTTATGGCTAAACCCAGACACGATGGAGCCACATGGACCTCGGATTTGGATTTAGCGACCCCAAAAACATATAGTAAGCATAGTGAGACCCCCAGGTCAGAAACTTTTTTTTTATTTGTGGGGCTGTGTTATTTATCGTAGTAAGGTTACCCTCTTATCACCCAGATTTAAACGCGATAGAGTTGGTATGGGCTACGCAAAATGTGGATTTTAATTTTACAAAAGGCACAGAGTATTGCGACAACTTTTTTAGAGAATTTAGTCGTGAACAATGGCGAGCTTGGTGCAACCGGGCCAAAAAGTTTGAAGAGGAATACTGGCGAAAGGCGGCACTGGTAGACAACGTCATTAATGAAATAATTATTAATGCAAGCGATGACAGTGGTGAGGATACTGATATGAGTATGGACACTGACAGTGGAGAAGACGTGTCTGATCGCGAATTGTCAGGTGTTGAAGAACTTCCGGACGGCTTCTCCTTCTACTATCGTAGACTTATAAAATTTTATGAGAATATTAGCCATCCGACTAACACCCAAAATTGATACTTACCAAGTCATGGAACATGCTATATTATTTATATTTGCTTTCGTCTATTATAAAAAGTTTTTGATGAAACTGTGAGCTATGGAAAGAGCAATAAACAATTGTCGAATCAATTCTTGCCGCAGAACACCTATACACAATATATGTCTTAATTTTATACTTCTTCTTCTTCTTCTTCTTTATCTTCTCCCATTTTACCTTACGGTGTTGGGGTTTTGAGCCATCGGTTGTAAGCGTTTCTATCCCTTGTCAGGATCTTTATTTGTTCTATGGTCTTGCCTCTTTTCCTTGCCACTTCTCTGATGTTGTCTTCCTATACTTTTCTAGGCCTTCCTCTGGGACGCTTTCCTTCATCTTTCATTGCAAACACTTTCTTGGAGTACCTTGTCTCACTCATTCGTACCATATGTCCAAACCATTGAAGTTGTTTTAATTCTATGTTTTCTACTAAGGGTTCCTGATCTAGTTCGTCTCGTACACTGCGATTCCTTACACGGTCTCTTCTTGTTTTTCCAATTACCCGTTTTAGGTACTTCATTTCTGTTGCTGTTATTTTTGATCTGTGTTTATCTTGCATTACCCATGATTCGGCTCCATATGTTACGGTAGGCACGTAGATTGTTTTATATAAGTGCATTTTGCTTTTCTACTTAATTCCTTTTTCCTATTAAGGTATTGTTTATTTGATAGTAGACTTTGTTAGCTTTATTTACTCTGCTTCTTATTTCTTTGTCAATTTTCCCATTTGCACTTATTCTTACTCCTAAGTATTCAAGTTCCTCTACTTCCTGCAATTGTCTTCCTTCTATCTGTATTTGCATTTGCCTTGCTCTTTCGTTTTCTTCTCGCGATATTTTCATAATCTTACTCTTGTCCGTATTTATCTGCATCCCCTTCTCTTCCAATCTGTTCTTCCATGTTGTTACTTTCCTTTGCAGTTGTCCTTCACTTGTTGCGATCAGAATTATATCGTCGGCATATAGTAAGTCTTGTGTCAGTACTGGGTATAGATTCAGGTATCCCAGGCTAGTATTTCTGATGTCCTTTTTACATTGTTCGTTTATGTAATCCATATATATCACGAAAAGTAGGGGGCTGAGACTATCCCCCTGTTTTATGCCCTTTTCCATATTGAATTCCGTAGATGTTTGCCCGTTTAGTCTTACTGGGTCGGTACTATTGGTATTTACACTTTTTATTATTCGTTTTAATTTTGGGCTTACCTCCAGATGGTCTAGTGCTTCCCATATATATTGGCGTGGTACTTTGTCGAAGGCAGATTTTAAATCTAAGCATGCCAAATATAGTGTTTTGTTTTTATCTATTCTTTTCTCTGATAGTGTTCGAAGGGTAAATATGTGATCGTGGGTTTATCTCCCCGGTGTGTATGCTGCTTGTTCATCTTGTATCTATTTCCTATTTCTACTCTTAGTCTACTTTCTAAAATTCTTGAGTATACTTTGAACGCTACTCTGATAGACATATAGCTCTGTAGTTGTCACTATTTGTGGAATCTCCTTTTTGTGTAGAGGTACAATGATATTTCTTCTCCATTCATCTGGTATATTCTCTGTGTTCCAGGCTTTCTGAAAGATTTGTTTCAGCCATTGTACTAGTATGGGCCCTCCTTTTTAGCATTTCTGCGGTTATTCCGTCTTCTCCGCGCTTTTCCATTTTTGCTTTCATTAGGGCCGTTCTTATTTCTTCTTCAGTTATTATATCCACTTCTTTCTGTTCGTTATTGTCTTCTGCCACTATTTGTGCATTTCTATCTCCCTTGAATTTGGACGTGTAATGTTCCGCCCATACTTGTAGTATGTCTTTTGTTTCCGTTTGCAATTCACCACCAGCATTTCTTATACTTCTAATCTTTTGGGTTCTATTTCCTTTTAGTCTTTTAATTATATTCCAAAATTGTTTCTGGTTGCTTATATAGTTGTCTTCAATTTTCCTTCCGAAACTTTCCCAGCTCTCTCGTTTGGCTTGTTTCACTGCTTCCTTCGCCTCATTTCTTTTTTTGCATATATTACTCTATCTCCATTTGTTTTTGTTCTTGTATATTTTTCCACGCCTCCTTTTCTCCTTAATTTTCTTTTCACTTCCTCATTCCACCATTTAGTTCGTTTTGGTCATTGTTTTGTCTGACTATTTTTGTTCCGCATATTTCTTTTGCTGTTGTTTGGAGTGCCGCTTTGAGTTTTCCCATACTTCATTAAGGGTTTGTTGCTGGTTGCTATTTTCATATTCTTTCAACTTCTCTTGAAGTCTTTCCTCGTATTCTCTTCTTATAATTGGTTCATCCAAAAGTTCTAGCTTAATTCTTTCATATTTTCTACCTCTTTCCTTTTTTGGTTTCTCTATGTTGGTATCTGCGATTACTAGTCGATGTGCTGTGCTCAACTCCGCCCCTCTGATTGCTTTCACGTCGTTTACGGCGTATCTCATATTTTGGTGTATGTTATACAGTCTATCATGCTTCGATGTTCTAGCCCTTGCACTTCATATGTGATTTTATGAATATTTTTGTGATTGAACCAGGTATTTCCTATGAGTATTTGATTTATGATACAGAAATCGAGCATCCTTTGTCCATTATCATTAATTTCACATTCCAGCCCATGCTTTCCCATTGTACCATGCCCTCTTCTGTCTTGGTTTCCTATATGGGCATTCCAATCTCCCATTACTATAACGTGTTGGTTTTTATTCTGTAGTTTCTGTTTCTCTCTGTAGTTCTTCATAGAACGCGTCTTTTTCGTCTATGGTAGCGTTTTCCGTTGGTGCGTATATTTGTATAATCCCACTTTTCTTGTAGGTTTAGGTTCATGGTCAATATTCTTGGATTTATAGCTTCCCAGCTGGTTATTTTCCTATTTAGTTCGTTACTTACTATGATTCCTACACCTTCCGTTGTTCTGTTACCTCTAGGTGTACCTGAATATCTTAGTGTATACCCCTTGTCCATATGAGTTTCTCCACTTCCTTTCTTTTTTATTTCTGATACTCCTAGTAATTGGATTTTATACTTTTCTATTTCTTCGATTATTTCAGGTTCCTTTCCAGTTAAAGATGTTGCGTTCCATATCCCTAATCTTATCCTTTGTCCTGCTTTTAGTCGTCTTCGGGTTGACCGTCCATTTCCGAGGCTCGTTAAATTACTCTGAATCATGATACCTTGTGTGGGTGATTAGCCCAACGACAAGGTTCCCGTTACCTCGGGACAACTGGTATCAGGTTAGACCCCCCGAGGCTGGGTCGCCAGAGCCCCGTTTGTTTTCTAGCAGGGTGTACCGGGCATTTTATTGTGCCTCTCTTGCAGGTGGGGTTGACATTTGAGCCCTTGGATGTTAGTGGGCCCCTTACACCCCTTAATTTTATACACAAGTGAATAAAGCAATATCAGAAAAGAAAAGCTGTGCATAAAATGTCCAATCGAGGACAAAGACAAGAAATTTGCGTAAAGAAGGATCAATCGATAGTAAGATTATTTGAAAAATCCAACCAACACTTTCTTAAGTTTGTCAAAAGTGGTGTTAAAATAAAGCTCATGAGAATCAGATAATATTTAGAAACAAAATATGACCATGGAACAGTTATTTAGCATTGCTTCTTTGTCTGCGAGTCTAGCGCGAGTGAGATCGAGTCTCGTTAGAACCCATAGGTGTGTGTGAGGTTGTTTATCGAATACCACGTGGAAAATGTTAGTAAGTAGAAAAAATGTAGTTATTTTTATTCACAAGACCTTTAAAGCTCTATACTTAGAAGAAAAATACTCCACTGTCCTATTAAACACCCCTTTAGACTGCAGGTTTAGGGTTGTTTTACTATAGGACAATTTAAAATGTCACGGCTATTTATAGAGACGAATGTTTACTAGGATTTAATATAAAATGAAATCGATTTTCAAACGTGGCTATCACAAAAGGTAACGACCTCAAACATTGCGACGGATATGAAAATAAGAAAGTTGAATCAATGGAATAAATTGGTCTTTCCACGCAATGTTTGGTCATACATCAAGCACATATTAAGGATTAAAAGCATATTATCTATCAGAAAATAAACTATTCTACAAAAATAAAAAAATCTGAAAATAACAGCTTTTAGAAAGTCGGTGGCGTAATAGGATAAAAGCGTTCGTTATTGGTTGCAGCTGTTTGCCTATCTTTTTATTAGCATTGCTTTCCTTTTGTCTCTTATAGGGTGTATAGCTCTTAATTCTATCACGTCACTTTTGGGGTAAAACCACTCTTTGGTTGTTTTTTTATTGATAATTCTTCCAGATAAACGCAAAATGCCTTCCTTATTTTTTAAAAGCCTGTACGTGGGCTGCTGGATATCTATTGCGAATTGGCAACCCTGCGTGTACTAGGTGCGATCTGACATTTACATTGTACAGTTTGACATTCTTGACAGCATAGTGCTCAGAACGTTTTGTCATACGGACGCTATTTGCTATGTTGTTATTAAGTTGAAAATTTCCTTTCGACCAAAAAACAGAATTAACTCGTGAACATTTTTGCGCGATGATTTTTTACGACTTTCAGCGAAGATTGTCTCAATAACAGTGCGTCGATTAACTAACTCACTTCAACTTTTGGCGATGAAGCCCCACACGGAGCTATTGTAAATCGTTGGTTCAGTGAATTTAATCGTGGTCATAGCTGGCTGGAGGATGAATTTAAAGAAAGCCGTTCAAAATCGACTGTGGTGTCAGCAAAAATCGATGGTGACTTATCGTGAAATTTAGGCATCCTTAGGAATTAGTGTGTCTAGCATACATATATTCGATATTGCATAAACATTTAAACGTGAAACAATTGTGTGCATGTCGGATTCTCAAGAAATATGATTGCGGTGCTTCAAAAATCATCTACAATATCGTCATAAGTGACAAATTTTGCATTTATGCGTAGGAAACCTAAAGTAAATAGTAATCGACTCTATGGGTCTTCTAAGATAAGCCAAACGCAACAAAAATCGTTTGCACTAGAAGCACTTTGAAACAAATGCTCGGCTGTTTTTTTTAAATTTTTTTTCTAAATTGTACACAACTATTTGATTGTCGGAAGTCTTCAGAGAAATAAGAACAATCAAGCACGACGCTGGATCGTTCTCCACCACGGCAATGCGAGCTCACACACGTCGACGCAAACAACTGGCTTTTTGAGCACCCAAAACGTCGAATCGATTAGTCATCCGCCGTACAGTCCTGATTTGTCTCCTAACGATTTCTTTTTATTCGCACACGTGAAGAATGATTTTCCATGCTGGAAGGGCAGTTGATGCGTTCAAAACCCATGTTTCGAAGATACCTGATTCGCTATGGAAAAAACGCTATGAAAATTAGTTTCAGCGTATACAACAATGTATTGGCCGTTAGAAAGAATATTTTGAAAATCAATAAAAAACAATCCCAATAAGCAATCCCAGATTTTAGTTTCGATTTGAAAATTATTGAAATAGAATTTTTCTTCATTTTCGAATTACTAAAATTTCCTATAAGAATCACATTTAAAATCGTAATGTCTATTCCAAATTGAGTCGAATATCTCGAAAACTTTTATTAAGTTTTCGATTTCATATTGAAATCAGCATAAAATTTTCTTTAAGAATTACTCATAAAATCGCAATGTCGAAATTTTTCCGAAATTCAAAGTCGAATATCTCGAAAACTATTTGAAATGGAAACTTTTTGATTTCGATTTTGAAATCAGCGTAAAATTTCCTGTAAGAATCCATTTTAAAATTTTAAATAATCCATAATTTTGTGACAGCAACAGACATATAGAAGTCAGTAACGAACTTTTTAAGTTCGTTGAATATTTCAACAGTTGCTTTCGTTAGTTTTTTTGCAATAGATATCGAGCAGCCTACGTAGAAAATCAATTTCGGTGGGAAGAGTTCATTATCGCAATATTTTCTGCATCTTACCATAGTTGGCAATATTCTAACGTTTCTACATTTTATAGTGGCGTGTAAATTTCTTTAAACTATTATTTATTTTACTTAGAGATTATGCAGACTATTCAACACTACTTAAGTATACAACACACAATAAGTGACGTAAATCTACATAGTATTTATCTACGGTAATTTTTATTTTAGGCACGCAGCTTCCGCACTTAAATTCGCCTCGCTGACATCGCCTCGAATTCGAATGTCCTTGCCGCCCTGCTGCCCAGTATTTATGCCTATTTGGCGCCAGTTCAGAAAAAACTCGAAAATGTCGAAAACTACGACTGCAGATACCTAGCGGCACGTCTACGGGTGCATATAAATTTGTTACAATATGTAAAATGCTACTATGCAATACTACGAGGGCAGTTTAATAAGTCAGTAACTTTTTGAATAAAATTTTTTTTCGACAAAAAGGCGTTTTATTTCTCAACACAGTCTTCTTTTAGCTTGATACATTCAGTCCAGCGCTTTTCAATTTTTTATTTCTTCTAAATAATAGGTTTTCTCAAGGTCCTCAAAACAGACGTTTGTTTCAGTGATGACCTCTTCATTCGACCCAAATCTCTTACCTCCAGCTATTTCTTTACGTTTGGAAACAGGAAATAGTCGCAAGGGCTAAATCTGGAAAATATGCTGGATGGGGTAGCAGTTCATAGCCCAATTTATAGATTTTTGCCATGGCGACTACACACGTATGCACCGTGCATTGTCTTGGTGGAAGAGCACTTTTCTTCGCCAAATGTCCTCATTTTTGCTTCAAGTGAATGTCGAATCTGTCCAACAGCTCTGAATAATATTCGCCGTTGATCGTTTTGCCCTTTTTAAGGTAATCAAATGTGAATTACACCCGTGCATCCCAAAAAACTGTCGCCATGACCTTGTTGGCTGACAGACCCACCTTGGCCTTCTTTGGTGCACGTTCACTCAAGAAGTCCACTGTTTTGACTGTTCCTTGGGCTCTGGTGTGTTATGATGGATCCATATTTCATCCACGGTTACGAAACGGCGCAAAAACTCCTTCCGATTGCAGTTGAACGTCGCCAAACACTCCTTTGAAGTGGTCACGCGGATGCGCTTATGATGGAGTATCAGCAATCGCGGCACCTATGGCGCGGATAGCTTTTTCATGTGCAAATATTCATGTAAAATGTGATGTACCCGCTCAATTGAGATGGCTACAGCCTCAGCCACCTCACGCACTGTCAGTCTCCGATCGTCCAATATCATTGCATGGATTTTATCTACGATTTCTGGCGTGAAGACGTCTTTTGGGCGACCTGAACGTCCGGCGTTCAGTAAACCACTTCTTAACCATTGAAACTGATGGTGCAGAGACTTCATTAGTATTTATCAATTCTTTCTTGGTTTCGGTGATGGTTTTTGTACGCAAAAAATAATTCTGGATGAGCTCGCAAAATTCACTTTTTTTCATTTCCGTCTAAATTCACGAGGCTGCCTGCTTTCAATGGCTGTCAAACACAAACTAAATGACGCACTTTCCTCAAAATTTGACAGTAGTCTATTAACAGATAACTACCATCTGTTAATAGACTACTGCATAGACAAAAGCAGTGTTGCATTTAAAGTTGCTACGCGGGAGATTCAAAAAGCCACTGACTATTAAACTGCCCTTGTAAGTAATAATGTTGTTTGGGACATCTTCTCAAGTTTAGATGGAATAATATTCTGCAAGAACTTTATAAATTGGATGTCGTTTTATTACTCACAATCATTTTCCTTAAAATCGATTAGGCATTGTTGTAAGGCTAATTACACTTTTAAAAATCAAATGTTTCTAATTTCACATTTAATATAAAATGTAAACTGAACCAAATAGAAAAAATATAGTGCTAGTAAGCATTAAAGGAAGGTTAGAAGTAATAATGATGGTGTGTCCATATCTATGTTTACTCTGCATTTGTTTATTTACTAACACAACAATTAAATAAGAAAAGTATGCTAAAAATAAATATAAAACCATACACATCCATCCAGCCATATACAGCGGTTTAGAAGATTAAGATAAAATATACAAATAAGCTTTCCTTACAAGTACTATGACTACTTTAATACCACATTTACTATTCAATTATTAATATATCAGAAAAATATAAAGAATTACTGGAAGAAACATTGAAACCACAGCATAGCAAAAATATAGATAGTAGTAATGTCGAACAGATATGGAATTATTTTAACAATACCCTAATTTAAACCGCTGAAAATGAGTATAAAGTAGTCAAAACAAGCAATAAATAAAACAAACAGCTTGGTGGACACACAAAATTAAAAAACAAGTAAAAAAAAAAAAAGAAATAGGAAAGTGAACGAGTTGTTTATACCAACAAAGAAAGATACATGAAAAGAAAGTAAAAATAATAAAAAAACAAATCAGAAGCGTACTACAAGGTATTAAAATAATCAAGAAAAGAATAAACTCTAATCACATTTAAAATTAAAACGGTAAAACACTAACAGACGGAAAAGGGATAATGGATATGTAGAAAGAATATTTTGAATAGCTGCTGGGTAGTTATGGCAAAAGAAGAAAACCAGATCAGACAACAGAAGATAATAAATAATTAATAAAAATAAGATTTAATGAAAAATGGAAAATTTTCAGGAAAACAGAAGAACGACAGAAATGATAAAAAAATATGGGTAATGAAGGCATAGAAATATTACTAGAGATATATAATAAAGTATGGAAGGAAAAGCAGATATCAAAGTTTGTCAGACAATGTTAATAGTCTCTATACAAAATTTGCAATAACTACAGCAAAATAACGTTATTGAGTACGCCCATGAAGATATTTGCAAACATCATAGATAGAAGCGTTAGACTAACAGTCGAGAATACTCTAGAAGAATTACAATGTGGTTTCAGAAAATAAAAAGCACAATACCATATAGGGGGCAAAACGCGTCAACTGCCCCAGCGCTGCCGCAGGCGACCGCGCGAGCGCCAAACACGACGTTTTCATCTCGTCGTTTCGACCTCATAACATTAATTAAAAATGATTTGAGAACACAATCTTATGTATTTTTTTCTCAGCTTTCCAATGGTTCCATTATTTTAAAGAATTTTTACTCTATAACCTCAAAAAATGTAAAAGTTTGAAAAACATTATATCTTCTCATCTTCAATTTTTGGAGTTTTTTAGACCATCTAGATCGAAAGATCAGACATTTTTACATAAATATAGATAATAAAAAAATAGGGGTTTTTGGTTTTTTGAGTATTTAAACGACAAACACAAAGACACGAGTCCAGACAAAATTGAAACAAGACGATGAAAAGAATACTGAAGAAGGAGCGACATGAACGGAAGCAAGGACACTGGAAAGCGACAAGAAGCAGTGGAAGAGTTTTGTATATAGTTAATATATAATTCATAATTTGAATTATATTTTCTCTCTACACTACTTTATTGAAACTTGGAATTAATTTTAAGAAATTTAGCAACGGATCATGTTACTAGTATTTTTTGGCGTCAGTATATACCGCAATTAGCTTCACTGCAAAGCACCGTCATTAGGCTTGAATTTTGTCAACTGTAAACCACATAATTTTTTTGAACTTTGAATATGTTGGGTTTCATGCCTTTGAACCAGCTGTTCGTAGGTGGCAAAGCGTCATTCGATGTATCTCAGCTTCAATTCGTGTGCCATCGAATTTCCTTGCTTTTGAATCACTTCCACTGCCTTTCAACATTTTTCGACACTTGATAAACCGACATTCAAGAAATCTGCCAATTCTTCAAGCGTTTGACATGGATCTTCATCGAGTAATGCATCTAATTCTGCATCTTCAAACTTTTTTGACCGGCCCGGGCGCTTCTAATCTTCCGTGTCAAAATCACCACTTTTGATTCGTCGAAGCCAATACTCACAAGTTGAAATCGATGGAGCATGTTCACCATAAGCTTCGGACAGCAAACGAAGACTTTCAGCTGCCGATTTCTTCAATTGGAAACAAAAAAGTAACGCTTCCCGCAAATTGCGTTTTGGCACAAAGGAAGGGGTTTTTGCAAAGTCTGGTGACTGGTAATGAAAAATAGATTTATTGCAAGAATCTTACGTACAGAAAAGTCAGATGTATTCCAGGCCAAGCATTACCATCGACGCCAAAGCGAAATATCCATAGTTCGAAGGTAATGCTCTGTATTTGGTTAAATTAGAAAAGCATAGTATATTATTAGTTCCTGAAACAAGACAAAACTGTCACTGGAGATCGCTATCACCTATAACAGATCAAAGTGAACTGTGATTGTGCCGGAAGATGATAAAATAATTTTCCATCACAACGACGCTTGGCCATATCATGCAAAACAAGTCAAAAATTATTTGGAAACATTCCGATGGGATGCCCTACCTCACCCGCCGTATTCACAAGATTATCTCCTAATTACCATTTGTTTCGATGGACGACGCGTGGCCTGTGCGAGCAGCGCTTCAGCGTTTTTGAAGATGTCAAAAAATTGGTTGATTCATCGATTGATTCACAGAACGACAAATTCTTCCGCCCGACAAAACTGTAACTAATGATGGACAATACTTTTAATAATTTGTCCTTTATAATATTTTTAAATAAACATTTAATTTTTCAAAAAAATTCAATTATAACTATGTATCGAGGGTGTTTCTTTTCATTAACACTTCATCTTCTTTAGTGCACGAATAACACTATCTTTGTTCAAATTAACAAAAGGTAAAGCCCATATAAAACAGATGAAAAATGGCAAATGATAAACAAATTCCCAATTCTGCAGTGTTACTATGCCAAAAACAAATACTACACAACTACTACACTAGTAGTATCAAAAACAACATTAATAGGAAAATAAAAGAAATGGCAATACAAAAACAGACAAATGTCAATAACCAATAACAACTACTGTTATGTTATTACGTCACAACAACATCTAAATTGTAAAGATTTATTAAGTGGCGAAGCGAAGCGGAGTCAGTTATTACTAACTTCATGTTGTCCGTCTGTCCGTACGTCCGTCCGAGCAATAACTCGAGAACGGCTGGGAATTTCCAAATTCTGTTTTCACTAATCGACAGGTGACCAAAAAGGCTTGTTTGCTAGTAACTTTGAAACTGATTGGTCAAAGGTCAACTAGAGGGTTCTCAAATTTGGGAGACTGCTTCACCACTTCGCTATGCGTTGCAAGCTTTGCAGGTTTATTATTAGAATAAATAGCGCAAGCTCACCTAAAATTATTCCTATGAAATAATTACTTCATAGGATTGTAACAAAGGGTACGGAATTTGTAGCCGAACTTTTGGGGGTTGGAATATTTTTCCGAGTAATATCAAACCGATTAAAGTGTGATAAGGTACTAAGTAATTAATTACAAGATTTTTTAGTAGTCTATTAATGATGCGGGGGTAGTATGGTTCCCACATATTTATTTTCTGAAAGTACCTCGTATCCCATAGAATGTTATCAGACTCGTAATGAAGAGTCATTCTAATGGCATACCACTCCTCATTATTATCATTGCTAACCTTCCAATGCGGCTTAATTCTCTAAAAATATAACATGTGTTGGTATTAATCGGCGCTTCAAGGATGCTGCGGGCCCAAATGTAACTGTCTACTGGGAAAGATTGCGGCGTTATCGGCGGCAGGCGCAATGCGAATTGGAGTTTAAGGTTAGAGCAGATACCGATAACCACAATTTATCATTTAAGTGTTAATCAGTTCATTTGAGGCTGGCACGATGAGCTCTGTGCACATTCTTTTGGACAATCGTCGGAAAAACGTGTACAACCCGGGGCAGACCATTTCCGGGAAAGTGGAGTGCAACTTCGACAAGGTGAAGCGCCTGAGAGGTAAATTTGGGGTTTGTGCGCTAGACCAACATGCTAATGGTCGGTTTTGTAATGCAGCTGTTCGCATCAAGTTCAAGGGAGAGCAAAGACTCAATGGACCGAATCGGAGAGGTACTATGACTACACCAGTAAACAGTATAAAACGAGGTTCATTAGATATCATGCTGAAGAGGAGTACTTCAATTCTGAATACGTCTTAATTCAAGGTAAGGTGTAGTGTAGAGTTTGTGTGTATCAATAAGAACTGCTGTCAATGTCAAGTATTATGGTTTGCATAAATAATTTCTCCATACGATGTAAATTTCATGTATGAATAATTTCAGGGTTTCAAGAAAATATTTCGTTGTGAAATAAGTTCAGCAATTTTTTTAATAGATGGCTTTTGTTTGTTTTAAAAGTTACAGGTATTGGACAAAATAATGAAACACTTGGGGAAATTAGAACATCTTGTATTAACTATCTTTAGCATGAATTCTGGGTAGAATAGACTTATACAAGTCCTGAATAGTGATGGGCAGAATTTGAAGCCATTTTTTATGGAGCACAGCCTCCAGTGCAGGTAGAAATAAAGAAGGTGGAAATCAGTACCAATCCCTGTTTTCCAAAACAGCCCACAGAGCCACAATATTCCGGTTTGGAAACTGGTTAGGCCAGAGAAGATGTTGAACCTCATCAGTATGCTCTTGAAACAGTTTTTGAACAGTGCTAGCGGTGTGTGAATGGGACTGGAATATGGCATTCCTGTTTGGAAATAAAGTTTGCACCATTGGCTGGACCTGGTTACTTAAGAGTTCTTTATACATTATTGTTGTGATCCAACTGTGTCATATGACAGGGGGGGCTGCTGAATACCATGATATAGCGCACTAGACCATAATACAATCATCACCATTTTTGACAGTTCCTATTGTATGATTCAGAGGATGTTTGTCAGACAAACACGTCCAGTGGGGGGAAGAGGTAAAGGGTGACTTGACCGACCAACTGACACGTTGCCAGTCCTCCAACATTTAGTTTTTGTAAACATTACACCATGCACGTCGCCTTTAAGCATTTGTATCTGTTATTGAGAGCTTGGCAATAGCAATATGCCCATGGATATCCATTTTATGTAGTTCCCACTTCACTGTTTTGGATGACACTGGGGTGTTTAGGTAGTGATTAAGTTCTGTAATCGTTTTTTCAGCCTTTATTTTCTCTGCAGTTTAGTCTTTCGACCATTATTATGTTGTGCCGATTTTGTTTTACCGTGCACTGTGTATGTTTTGCTCACAGATGTTTTAGCTAGACGGGTACCAAACAATTAGACCTCTTGGAAGCCCCGTTAAGTCAGACATACTGGTCAGTTGACACACCACACAACATCATACTACCTCACTCTATTATTAATGTACAGTCTATACTACTTGCAACAAATGAGAGACGGTTGATTTATGCGGTGCCCAGGATTGCCAGGCACAGTGAAAATATGTTTCACTTTTGACAAGTGTTTTCATTATTTTGTCCAATACCTGTACAAGCTGGTTGTGGTATAATGTTTAACTTGATGTTAAACAAAAAGTTTATTTTGCTGTACTCTTTTCCATGCACAAAGCGATAGAGGCTCAATTTAAAATATGTTTGGTGTATAGTGCTTCAGCCATAAGTACAAGCATGTGCCAACAATGTATTACATTTTTCAAAGACCTAAATCTTAATAATGTTGCTTGCACTGGCAACTCTTAGCTACAGTTAAGGGTGTTTATTATTTCATAACATGAGAAATTACCGGACGTTTTAAAATGCAACTATTTAAGGGTTTGGTGCATTCGAAAAGGTTGAAGTTTGAGTCCTGCACAAATTGTCTGGAAGAAACTACTTAGTTTGGATGTGAATCTGCTCAGTTGGGACTAGCTATCCATTTTACAATGGGTAATTACCAGAAACCAAAACTGGCTATTTTACAATGGTTTTTACAATTATCACAATCACTTGTTAGGGCAGACTTTCTCCCTGAGAAAGTGACGTTAAGTTATGGTTGTTTATTTTTTATGTGCGAATTTCAAATGAATAGAAATCATATTTTTATGAAGTGGGACTAACTCTTCATTGTATTTGAAAATTTGGTTTATGAAAATTACACGTGAAACAGGATGTCTGGCATATGACCACCACAAGTGTAATTACAATTAGCAATTCTTTTAGTAAAATTTTGCACCATATTTTGACACATTTCTGGCGTAATCTGAGCAATTGCAGCTCGAATATTATCTTGTAATGCTTCAGTATTTTGTGGGTTATTGCTACAGGCACAGCCTTTCAGGTAACCCTACAGAAAATAGTCCAACAGTGTCAAATTGGAACTTTGTGGAGGCCAATTAGCCAGTCCGTTGCGCGAAATCGCATTATCTCCAAATTTTAATTTCAATAATTCAATTATTTTCAAGGCTGTATGTGATATAGCACCGTCTTGTTGAAACCAAGCAATTAGGGCCACAAAAAGGCGTCAATCATGCTGTGATAACGAATTCTGGTTGTTGTGAATTTCCTTGGCCGTCTTCAAAAAAATACTGCAATTAAATCGCCCGACCAAAAACCACACCAAACGTTACTTTTTTCAGATGTTCTGCATGCTGAATGATTTGAGGATTCCAAATTCAACAATTTTGCTTGTTGATGTGACTGTTGAGTTGAAAAGGTGCTTCATTACTGGAGATAATCTGCATGTAAAGATCAGCACTTTCATTCAACAAGCATCAAGAAACGAATTGACCACAGGAAGCATGACCATTTGACTTCAGATGATATGTTAACATAACTTTTGTAAGCTTGTAAATGAAGATTTTTCGTCAGAATGTTGTAAAGTGTGCTGTGAGGTAAATTCATTTATTGAATGCGACGATGAATATATGGTTGGATTTTGTTCAATATTTTTTCGAACAGCTGAGATTGTAGACCCGGTATGCACAGTATGAACATGTGAATGTTTTGTTAAAGGCAATAGAGTATAATTTTTCTCGAAATTAATCACAACACGACGAATTGTACTTTCTTAGGACGACTATGAATACCAAAATGATCATTTAATTTACGGAATGTTTCTGTCACTGATTATTTTTGTAATAAGTTTTAACAATGAATAAACGTTCTGCTGACGTGTATTGTTACAAAATTAAAATTATCACAGGCCAAACTAAATAATTGTAAAAGAAATCATCCTGACATATGTCAAATATGAGAGTTATGGTTTGTCAACATTTGCACATAAAAATAAACACCTGTTATTTGATCAGGCTGGAAGAGAACATTGTATTATGAATTGCCTCTATTGGGTCAAATTAATTACTTGAAGAAATACTGAATTTGACTAGACAGGCTAACGATAATTTGATAGAAACGGTTGGAATTGGTGAACAGGAAAAGGATAGTCATACACCATAATTATGCTAACATAATTGTGTCATTGCTGTAAGTGTTGCTGACAACCCTACAGGAACTTTGTCTCTTAGTAATCATGCTGCCATGATATTTTTTGAGGTACCAACCGCCTAAGTGACTGAAGAAGAGCTACTGTACAAATAGTACCATCAAAGTGTTGTTTAAAATAGTGCCCACCTCCAGCAGATTCTTGTGAAATGTGGGTGTGAGTTGCTACCAATGACAAAATCTAATAATTTCAACTACCTGACTCTAAGAGGTTTTTAAACATAAGGAAGTTATACTGTGTGTCAGTGCTGTGTATAAACAAATCTAAAGGAATTGGGGTCTTAGGTATCACTTGAAAGTCAACTAGATAAACTAAGAAAAGTACATTTTCACAACACGAAGATAAACACATTTCAAAACAAATTAAATATACACGCAAATCAGCAGGCAACCAATAAGTATAAATGAGTTAATAAAAGCAAATCACCATGTCATAAAATATTTACAAATCTCATTTAAAATTCAAATAATAAGTATAATAATGAGTTTGATAAATATAAGGCTCAAATAGTTAATTTTTGGAAAAATTACTATAACAGTCTAAACTATTGATAGATGATTATTCAAAAATTCCGGGAAAGGAAGAGTACGATCCTGTTGATGTTTTACTTAAAAAAAAAGAAAACACGCTGTAATGAAATATAATGCTCATTATGATTGGGGGAAAAGTGGAGGGAAAAGAGTTTTTTAGAAGAGTGATCCCTTTACAAATCACTTTCTATTTATGGTATGACCAGTCTCTTGAAGCTTAATTGATTTTTGAATACTTTGGATTATATAACCATTAATTTCACCTCTATTATGAGGACTCACTGTTCATGCCAGTCTAAGGTGTAAATAGATTAATGTGCAGAACTTTTAGGTTTGTTTTTTGATATGGAATACGTTATTTTTTAAAATCCTATCGCTTGGCTTTTTCATCAGTCTAAGTTTCCTGATTTGAGCCTCCCAAGCATAACTGAAGTTTATCTGCTGATCTCACCAATGGCAGATTGATAAGCCATCAAGAATATGTAAATGTTATTTGTCCCAATCTCTTTAATCTTTGGATATAACTATGTCGTCCAATGGATATGCAAATAATTGTTCTGGTCTTGTCAGTTCCCACTAATTGGCATGTACAGAAAAGCCAAGATTTAAAATCATGTCCATGATTATAGTAATACTTCTGAATTAACGCTTCAGCGATTGTAGACGACACCTCTTGGTTCAGTAGCGCTTTATCAATTTTTGAAAACTCCAAGCAGTGTTAATTGTTATTCTTTTTTTTAAGGTGCCTATATTGTGTTGCTTTATTGGTGCTTTTTTCCCAAGAGGACCATATTCCAATGCACATAACTTTCATATGACATCATTCACCCAACAGATCTATACTTGAACCTTTTTTGTGTGTAAACCCTGTATACCTTTCGGTGTAGGGTGAGAACCTCTTGTAACGATTTAATTTTAAAGTTTACACCTGATATTCTTCAGTATGAACAATCGTTTCAATGTCACCAAAGTTTTCCAAGTTTCTTTTTTAGAAGAACATCCTTCAGAACCTTATTGTGCCACCATGCACTTCTCGTGATGGTTTCTCCTCTCAACTCATCCAATTCAACACTATCCCTAATTTTTGGATCAAATTCCTGCTTTTATCATAACTCCCGCAGCAGCTATTAGTTATCAACCATTGCAGTTCTAGTCAGAACATCAATAATTAATCTTTAATTTTCTTGTTAAGCCTTTCAAGAATTTTTCTGTATTTACTTATAATTCTTATAATTCCTTTTTTAGTTATTTCTTCAAACTTATGAAGTATTCTTTTATATTAAAGCTCTATTTCTTCTAGGTCAAAACATCTAGGTTCATGGGTTGACAAGAGGCGTGCCGAAAACCTTCGGTGCAAAGCCATTGCTCTCAGCAATCCAGATTCATTGATGCTTCCTTAGAACACTTTTGAGAAGCTTAAGTTTCTGGAGCTGGCCATTATATTTGAAACTGAAATTTATGGAGCTCAGAAACAACTCAATCTCCTCCAAGATCGTCGGTCTAACGACTGTCGCAGCTTTCCATAGTTATCGTTCTAAAGCCTTGTTTTTCATTTCTACGTAATTGCCACTGCTTGAGTCTGTTATTAATTGCTTAATGTATTGTAGGCGTGATTTTCTTTATTATAATTTTTAGCAATCCTCTTCTCATTTTGTGACCTATCGTTTGCATTCGTCGTTTATTTACGCGACTTCAAATTTTCATTTTTCTTGAATTGTTCTTAGTACCTCTTCGTTTATTTTTCTTTGCGTCCATAAGGTCTTTAATATTCTTCTGTACCACCACATCTCAAAGAATTTTAATTTCTTTTGGTCTGCTTTTCCTATAGTCCATAATTCGCAGCCATATAGTGCTAGAGGCTCCATTTGTACGTTTTTGTAAATTGTTTTCTGGTATCTATTGTTAGGCCATTAGATGTAAGTAGTTATTTTTCTCGTAAAAAGCCCTTTTAGCCATGTTTATCCTATTATTTATTTATTTCGTATACTTGCCATTTTGGGTAATTGAGCTCCCTAAGTATTTGAATTCACTCACAGCCTTTACTGTCTCTCCATTAATGTAGATATTATCCATATTTTGGTTTTTTCTTGAGCATTTCATTGCCTTTATTTCAGTTTTGTTTAGCTTAATGTTGTTGCTGTTTTTAAAAACATTGTCCATGTCTTATATTGCTTGTCTTGGCTCTTCTTTTGACTCTGCGAGTAGCGCAATGTCGTCGGCGTATCTTAAGTGTTAAACAACTCAATAAACATGGATTATCAATACAACTCAATTTATTTGAGCTACATATAATTTTATTCAATTATAATAATTAGGCAACGTTAGGTAAATTATCGCCCTAAAACAATGTCTAGTAGATTTTTACTTTTTGTACGCGTGATCTTGCTTGCCAGCAATTGTGGGTGAGCATCATATTAGTTTATGGTGGAAAATAATAACTGAATTAATCACTAATAGTAGTTCTTTCTAGTACAACAGTATAGTAAAATTATCTTCCAGTTTTAAAGAATTGTTTAAAAAGAAAACTTCGTGTCTCTATTATTACATTTGTTAAAAAATTCTACGCAGTAAATAATATTTTACTTAAGAAGCATCAAAATCTCTTATTTGTAATTTATGAACAGATTTTTATTCTAATTGTTTGGCAGACTTTTCCCCATCATCTATCTTCACTTTTATTTAAAAAAATTTTTGGTTTCTTATTTTTCTTGCAATTTTCTTCTGGTGTTATTTTCTCTGCAGTTCTTTTTAGATGTGCATGGTGTAATTCTGCTTTTCTTCTTTTTCCGTTGTTTTTTTGCACTAGTTTTTAATAACATTTTTGAATTCCTGGAGACTTACTAACATCTAAAGTGTAAAGTCTAAGTATAGAAAAATCACAGCTTTATGAAAAGCATTTGTGATACCTTGAGGCGACATTATTTGTGGTAGATGATTACCCTAGATTAACTGATGTCCATATATTTACAGTCGTGCTAGAAAATGTTTGAAAGAATTTCATCAACTCGACATCAAGCATTATGTGTCTCAGTATTGGCGACTTTTTTAGATTGTGCACTCCATTAGTTTTAGTTATATTTATGACCTCAATAGATGAATGACGATTGTTATTGGGTTCTTAAATATTTTATGAAGCGATTAATTTTCTAAACAAATTTAAGCTGGTTATACATTGTAGTAGCAATACTCATGTGGAATGTATTAAAACGATGTCGGTTGATCTGTAGCAACAGTCATAGCCTGTACTCGTCTGGGTAGATTTTCCACCAGCTTTTGTTATATGTCCATAGGAATTGCCTTTTATTCCTACATAAGAGCTGTGTGTAATCTGCGTTCTACTACTCCATCGATGGTGCCTCTTTCAAGGTCCTTGAGACCAAACAGTTCAAGGCCTATTATGAACTGAGAACTATTACTTACAGGACCATCCAAAATTCTCAAGATGCTGAGGGTACTTCAGATAAACCTCCAACACAGTATGTAAGATGATGGAGGGCTGCAATGTTGCCCTCATCCAGGAACCTTGGACCCATCAAGGTAAGGTAAAAGGTCTGGGGGGAATTGGAGGAAAACTAATATACAGCAGATCTTCAAATAAACCCAGAATCTATATTTTAGTTTAGATGCAGAGGGCTCTGAACATGGTAACTGAATGGACTGAACAGGAAGGCCTCAAGGTCGGTCCCGTAAAACCAAAATTATACCCTTCACGCGAAGGAAAAAATTAGAGGGGCTTACACCTCTTTTCATTGGCGAAAAAGAAATCACCATATCGGGAGAAGTAAAGTATCTAGGAGTCGTTTTCGACTCTAAACTTACTTGGAACCGTCATATTGGGAAAGTGGTCGACAAATCGGTGACAACTCTAGCAGTTGACAAACGCATGTACGACAAGTCGTGGGGGTTAAAACCAGGTATGGTGTACTGGTTGTACACCAGAGTGGTTAGACCTCTCTTACATACTCAGCTTTGGTCTGGTGGCCTAAAATCACGCAAGAAATCTCCAAGATAAAACTAGACAAGGTACAAAGACTTGTTTGTTTGAGCATTCAAGGGGCGATGAGAATCACGCCCATTGCAGCAATGGAAACTCTTCTAGACCTCCCACCTCTGCATATGGTAATTCAGGGGAGGCAAGATTTAGGTCACTATAGACTGTATCATTCACTGTACAAGATACATGGGTACAGGTACAGGTCATACAAGAATAATTGATAGTCTGGGGGCCCTCTGCTTGAAATGAGGACGGACCACATGATCTCAAAAATATGTGATGACTCTCTATTCGAGGTGATCATGCAGGATCGAAATAGGAGCAAGACTTTTAGATAGGCAATTGCACCTGGTAGCCTAATCTGTTACACAGATGGTTCTAAAACCGAGCTGAGTACCAGAACTGGAATATATGCTGTCTTTTAGACAGAAATATACGCCATACTACAGTGTGTGTGCGAAACCGTTAAGAAGACTTACAGGAGCAAGCGGATCTATATTATATCAGACAGCCAGACAGCTTTAAAGGCTTTATCAATCACAAAAGTATCATCTAGACTGGTATGGGAATGCACGAACTCAATGCACTGGCAGAACATAACACAGTGAAACTGTTATGGGATCTAGTGAGGAATCTTTAGGAATTTTACGAAGTGCTGCCCGAAGCTTTATTAAGGAGAGGACACGCACTCATCATCGAATGTACTGGAAGAATTGACCAGGACATAATTTCAGCAAAACCTTCAATAAGGGACCTTGTCAAAAGAGAGCTGCAGAATTTCTTAACCTAAGTAGGCCACAGCTAAAGATAACCATAGGACATGCAACTGTAAAAGAACACCTCTGCAAAATTAATAAATTCAATGGTGACTTTGTAAAAAGAAACCAAAAACAGCCTTACACATCATAGGCAAGTGCGATGCGCTGTGCAGGAAAAGGCACATATATTCGGGAGACCAATCCTGGAACTGGAAGATTTTCAGACACACCCTGTAAAGGACCTGTATCTGCTGATTTAGGGGAAATCAATTGCAGATTGGTTTTTTATTTATTTAATTAGGGCAATTACAATAAGCCATAGGCTGCAGTGAACATGGATCCATTAAGGAAGACATACCCTAAACGCAAAAAAATCTGCGTTCTAATTCTTCCCAGAACTTTTCTATGGGATCGAGATAGGGAAACTGTGAGGCCAGTTCTATTTTTTAATGGTCATCTCTTTAAACCAGGACAGAGTAATCTTTGCTATGTGGACAAAACAGATATCCTGTTGGTAGAGGAAAGGTCTTTCCTATTTCTAGGGAGTTGGAAGCACGGAGTTGTCAAGAATGCTTTTGCCACCAAATCTGACTGTTGGCACAATACACTCGAACAAGAAGCGTTCTCCTGGCATCTTTCAAACCCAGACGCGTCCATTGGATTATCACCACAGAGCCTGTATCTATTGTTCCACAATTCAATAGTGGTGAACTTTACACCATTGCAAGCGATGTTTGGCATATTTTTCAGAATATGCCAGAAGCACTTTAAAAGTTTATGGGGCTAATTATTTCTTTTCACATCTCTGACGTTTCCATTTTAGAATAACATCATTTACAGCACATGCAGGAAGAACATCATTTCACGAACTGATTTATTGCAATAGTAGCACTGCATGACCATACCAAGTTTAAAATCACTTAACTATTTTATTGTCTGCCTAACGCACGTGTATGACCTACATATGCTACTATCTTCACTTTTATATTGTTGTACTGTTTCAGTATGCTTATCAGCCAGATCCACTACTCCAAAGGAGTGTCTGGATAATTTTGGCTATACAGTTACATTTTGATAGATTAGCTAAAGTTAAACTACTTGTTAGTGCTACCTGGGTCTTTCAGTTAGATTCTTGAAATAATTCTTAAAATAAGAGACACCAAAACTATTTTGTTACCAAGGTTTTTTTACCCTTGATAGTTATAGCTATTTTATACTTTTTGGGCAATGATATGATCATGTCACTGATTGGGCTTAATCTTCGTGTTATCTAAATTTCATATTCCCATCACATTTCTAAATGCTTAGATAGATAAATTGTGTTATAATTTTCAAAAGACAAATTATTTTATGTTTATTGAACATCGTAGGCCTTGCAAAATGCATCTTTTAGCAGCTCAGGAAGATAATTAATGATGTTGCTTTTCTTGGTCATCAGTAGAAACTATGATTGATGTTCCTTCTAAAATTATTTTAACGTCTTCCTTTAAAGTTCTTCATTTCCCACGCCATCTTGAAAACTGATAGAGAGCCTGCAACAAAGACAAACTTATAAAATAACTTTTATCTAGTTTTTTGGTGTCTCATTCTGTTCCATAAATTTTGGTATCTCTACATGCCTCACTTTGTTTTGTTCCATCAATATCCATATATTGGCTCTGTATAGAAGGCCATTTTATAACCTGGAAGTGCCACCTTCGAGAAATGTGAATTATTTAAGTTGTACATTGATAAACAAGCTCTTAACTAAATGGCAAGTTTGAAAAGAGTGAAAAGAATATCTGAAGGCTAGTGCAACCCATCAAAAACATTAAATTACCCCCAAAACATTTACTGCCTTGAGCCCCATATTTCCATATTCGTTAGAAAATCAAATATATGTTAACACCAAGACGTCAATATAATCTAATCTAAGTAGGGGATAATATGAAAAAATTTAAGAGCGCCTATAAAGTAGTATAGTTGTAACCCGCTTTATATGTTTATGCTTTATTGACGTAAGCTAGTAAAAATTGCATTTATATAATAATTATAATTATACAATTATGTGGTTGTAATATGCGCAAATAATGAAAAGTATAGCCCAAAATACCACGCCTTTAGAACATGAAAATAAAAATTTTAGCTTACCTTATTAAAAATGAACAATAAATGGATGTTGAACATTGAAAACATGGACATTGAAAAAGTGAATATATATAAGTATTTGGGAACATGGATAATATCAAACATAAACCAAACCAAAGAGATAAAAATGCGTATCGAGGTGGCACATGTGTGGTTTATCAGAATTAGAAAATTTCTATGCTGTCATCATATAATCCTGACACTTCGTTTGAGACGCTCCAGAGCTATGTTTTTTCCACTCTTACATATGGCTTAGAGGCTTGGACACTAAAGCAAATACATCTAAATAAATTGTCCGCTTTTGAGCTTTGGTGTTGTTCTACGAATATCGTGAAGAAAGAATCTCAAATAAAATCATGGGAAGGATGGGAAATGAACCAGAAGTCTTGATAACCACCAAAAAGAGAAAACCTGAATATTTGGGACCTGTAGTGGGAAGACAGAAGTACGTATTGTTACAATTAATAATAGATGGTAGAATTCAAGGAAAGCGAAGTATCGGCAAGTCTAAGGCTACCCTGGTTTAGAAATCCAAAAGAGAAAGGGAAGCCTTATGAAATTGGTGCAGACATCTGTCTGTCTGTCGAGGCCTACTGAATCTAAAGACATAAGGAGGTTATTATTTGAAAGGCCATGTCCTACCGGGTTCACATCCGCGACCTGGCGTAGGTGGGATGTCTTACAACAATGCAATAAGGTTTTTTAGTGCACCCAGCTTCCAATGTGTCATTCCTTATAACTTTTGATCAAGGCAGCTTCCAAGCTGGAGATTATTTTTTATTTCTGTCATTTCTGACATCCGTCATGTTTTATAATTTTTTATCTGATAAATAGAGACATAACGTTTTAAGTATTCAACTAAGAACGATAAGTCAAGTCCAGATGCCAAATATCAGCCTGATCAGAAAACCTCGAGACCGGTTTGACCGAAATGGCCGCAAATTTTTGTTTATGTATAGAAGCTCTGGAAATCTGTGGAACCAGAGTTCCACGTCCGTACTTGTTTAAATCATGACCAGGCGCTTTTTTAAAAGACTGTAAGTTCTTTTGGTGTAGGTTTATTAAAATCATTTATTATTGGTATGTTACATTGTAGTTATTTACTGCACGGGAGAAGGTTCTGATGTAGTCTGGGATTGATAGTGTGAAAGTCTTCTGAAGGTGATCTGTGAAAAAAATGCATTTTTTGGTCAGGGTTGTAACTAGGGTTGGTATAATTTTAATTTACTCCACATTATACTTTTTGTGACTTTTCATAGTTCAACAAATGTTGATTTTGTATTTTTGCCGTGTTTTTGGTAGTTGTAAATTCTATACTTATCATTCTTTCTTCTAATTCCATACGTTAAATTGTTTAATTGGTTTTTCAAATGTGGCGATTTTGTTCTTTGTCATTCTTTCCTAGTTTTACTTTTTTGTTTGATCAGCTCTAGGACATAAACTGGGTAAATGTTAGGGTTATATTTCTTTTGAAAAAGGCGAAGTCTGGTTGCTGTGTCAACTGCTTCTGTGCTCATTTTAGTTAAGATTTCTGTTTAAATCGATATGTTGCTGACTTGCTAGTTGATATAGGTGAAATAGTCAAGAATTTAGGTATTTTTGGAAGAAATTCCGGTTGTGTCTTTAATGAGTCTTGGAACGTGTGGTACACTTACATTGGGGTTGCAGTGAATTATTAATGGTGGCATGAATGGATTGCATAATTGTAAGAGGTTGTAATTTGTAAAGGGTTTTTCATTAAGCGCTTCCTATCTTTAAATTTAAATAAAACAAAGTGTGTGTGAGATATCGAAATTTTTTATTCGTTTGAAAGGCCTATCGATGCCATTATGTATGGAATATAACATCGTGCAAATGTTCTGTACAAAATATTACCCCTATGGTCATATTAAGCCCAACTGTAGCAAATGCAACCCATGTGTCCTGGGCTGCTGACTACGGCCGTAGCTACGCTATTCAGTTGCTTTGTGTAATGCTGGTTTAGTGAAGCGAACTCTTTTCTACTGATTCAACGCTTAATTCCAGTATGCCACAACAACAGGGTGTATCTCGTGCTTCAGCTACTGTTCATCCGTATAATGTGGATGCCAAGATGTCTGCCTAATACGTGTTGTGCAGTAGATTGCTCTTGAGGCACGAGCTGCTGTAAAAACCAAGACCCGCAAGTTTTGCATTTGCTCACACTTGATCACTGTACTAACAAGAATGAGCTATTGACTCCAAAATCTTATTTCATTCAAGATCTGCACCATGCCGCCGGGAAGAAGGGGGAGGCCGCTAGGGACTAGCCAGCCAGAGAATCTTGAAACCACTCAGCAAATTACTAGACCTTGGCAAAGTAAAAATCGTTGGATGGTTAACAGTATACCATGCACTACACAACAAGCAGGAACTTTGCTACAGCCTGCAACCAGGCAAGCTACTATATACGGCCAAAATATATATCAACATTGCAATGTACAGATCAATTCCTGAAACTAATTGGCCAGTCAAAAATATTTCGTATACCATCCACTAGTTTTATATTTTCGCTCTGATCTTTGCGTCTTTTCCAGGACATTCTTCATATACAAAAGCAACATAAAAACCGCGTTATTTCAAAGAATAAAGAAAATTTACAAATGAATATGATCTTGCATGTGTTAGGTTAAATATAAAGTATACATAGGTTAAGTTTAATGAAAAAATAATAAATTATTGAATTTAGTACAAAGTTTGTACTAAGGACAAATAAAAAAGTAATTATGATTGATAATAAACTTTTTGATTTGGTCCTTAGTATTAATTTTGTTTTATATGTAATTCTCTTTATTTTAAGCAGTTTGTTTAGATTGTTAGTATTTAGAGTTTTTAAAGACATAATTTTATCACAAATATTTTAATTTAAGGAATTTTTTAATATTTTGCAATTTGTTGGTGCTGCTTGATTTTAATGCAAAATATTGTAAGCCTTTGTTTTAAATTTAAAGTATATGTAACTGAAGTAACTGACGTATAAAATATTGATCTGAAAAAAAACTTCGTTACTGTGAAAAGTTGTGTTGAGCCACTGGAAGAAGATGGAGTATCTGACGAAGAAATTTATGTTAAATTGGCTCTTATTAGAATCCAACTTGGATTTGTGTATCAAAAGCAGGGCAGAGTAAAGAAGCTCAACAACTGTACACTTCTGCATTAAAACTGAAACTGGACGACATTGCACTTACTGCTGTAGCGTCTAACAATGTGGTAGTAATCAACAAAGATCAGTTTTCGACTGCATATGGCTCCTTATGAGATTATGCGCTGTATTTCAAAATAGTTGCCTGATTTGTAGTTGAAGTTCACCGAAGCCCTGCAAACTATGCATTTCAATTTGAAGTTTTCCAAACTTTTCCACTTTGAAATAGCCCTTGAGACATTGCAGCAAGTCGATGAACTTGTTTCCTTTCATTTATTTCAAAGCCGCATCTCCTTTATCGATTGGAATTTTTACATTCCTTGAATTTTTGTGTTATTAGATAATAACATGATGATTCACTGACGATCTAAATTTCTTCGTTGCTGTCTTAGTGCAGTTGAGTGATCAAATAGAAAAAGATTTGGACAATTTCGGATGCATATGAGTTTCTACAGTGCCTCGTACATATGCGGAAGCTCTAATTGAAGAGTTTGTAAATCGGCTGGAAGATTTGCATTAGCTTTGCGACAATCGGATCAGTAGTATCTTAAGAGTTCTCGGAACTTTAGGATCCCCAATTTGGAACTGCTGAGAAGGCTTGAGGACCCTGATATTATAAAGCTGTCCTCGTCTGTGATGGAGACCAGGATTCTATTGGTACGTAACTCGTCCTCGTAGGCCACCATTATATGAAGGCTCGACTTGGAGAACATCGGCCAAGGAATTTTGCTGAAGATAAATGACATTCTAGCAAACTCTAAGCTGCCTTCGATTCTGAAGGCTAGCATCCTTTGTAAGTTGTTTATAGAGGTCTCCTGTGATCGCTGGCATCTGTTGGGGTCCCTTTTTGACGTTATAAATTAAATGCCCACGCTAGATATTGAGCGGCATCAATTGCTTAGACCATGCTCATCAGAATTTGTGTATTTTTCCTTGTATTTTAGACCAGCTGATTTCAGCAGCTCACATTATGTGAATTTCGCAGGAAATTTCCGTTTTAGATTTTAGCTATCCTATGTTTAAGCAGCGATGATCTAACGCAAATTGTGACATTGCAGAATAGATGCCGTCTATTTTGTCGCATCCATGCGTACCTATGCTCTTTCTTTAGCAATACTTGGGATTCCATGGGTGCATCTTTTCTTGGTATTCATATTGCAATTTCCGCTTATTCCTGAGCCTCGTGCCATGTTCCTCTTGATTACTTTCTCTTCTTTCAGAGCCCTATAACAGGTTTGGCCACTCTTTCGACACCTTTCTGTGCCTTCACTTTCGTGCACCCATTGTCTTAGAGATGTCGGGTTCTTGTGCCTTGCCTTTGCTTCTTTATTGTGGCAACAGCCTTCTTTGACCAACTTTCCACTTACAGCAAATAGCTTTTTTTCATCATCCTTGACAGCAGTCGGTTTAGATACTGCACTTTTAACGTCTCTTAGCTGCCGCAAGTTTTGTAGCAGGACATTTAAGAGCAGCTGATTTGCTGCTGCTGGCTTTTCTATATCCGCCTTTGAGGTGCTGGTCGGCTTTTGTTGTTCCTTTATATTGGCTTCGAAGCGTTGCGGTCTAACTTTGACTATTTCCCGTCAGCTTGGAGCTGGCTTCTTTCTTCTTTTTCCAGGTTTATCACCTCATTTTCCCTTCATAGGCGCCATCTGAATCAAACAATGTATAGTGCAAAGATGGTGAATTATGCCTGGTCAGTAAACCCTGATGGAGGTCCATGGATTCTTCCTTTTGGTGCCGGATTAATCCATCTTCTAGTAGCTGGTTCCTTCCATGTTTGTATTAGGTATAGTTAACGCTCGCGAGTGTTTTCTCATCTGGTAAAGCGAATGATTAGGGGCGTTGGGGTCTATCAGTCTCAACCTATTCTCAAACTTTAAATGGGTGAAATCCTCTCCGTTTGACGCGTGCACGCTCGCAAGGGCAGCCCGTGAAGCCACGAGATCGGATCGATGCCAAGTGGGCCACTTTTGGTAAGCAGAACTGGCGCTGTGGAATGTACCAAACGCTATATCTGTCCATAGTGATTTGGCAAAGCAGACTGAATAAATGACCGCCACTTTGACTAATGTAGCTTCGACAATATGGCCGCTATCAACTGTCAAAGTTCAGAAGTTCCTAATGGAAGATCCTTTACGTGGTTGTGGTCAGTAGAGTTGAAAATGGCTCTACCTGTTTTAGAACGTTTGGATAGGCGTGGTAAGTTGGATGATCTATTCTTACCAAATACGTAATATTCATTAAGCTTGAATGTACCTCCTTCTACTAAGTGTGTTTTAGATTGTATTATATCTGACAAGGAATGATATCAATATTGATTTTTGGGACTTAATTGCGTTGTCATTCTAGTTAAGAAAGATTGTGATTGCTGTGGGATGAATTGAATGTACTTGGAAGAATATGTTGCTTTTTTTTCTTCTGAACTAGTGAGTAGTTCTGCAATTTGTCTTAACGAGCAATAAGCATTTGTTATGAGAAGAGGATGGATGGCATGTGCAGTATTACTCTAGTGAATAATCTTCTTTAAAATTCAGTCTAAATCTAAACCTATAATTTATTTGTCTAAATGAGTTTATATACATTGCATAACTTATCTGGGTTCTGCAGTCAAGTTAGATGGCAGCAGACGTTTCCGTCTATGCACTTCATTAATATCATGCACATTTAGCCGATTGGCTAATATGTTAGGGTGCATTGTACTTGACATTGAACAAATGGATGATTTTTTTCTAGTGGGATGTCATGTTGGATGAATTTGTTAGAAATAAAGTACGGCGCATCGACAATGTGCTACTTTGCTTTGGAACATCTGCAGAATGGCAGTATTGAAATTGCTAACAGTTTGCCATAGTTGTATACTATAGGACCATATAGGTCTCAGAATAGCTTTGTTCCCTACGTAGGTTAATACTCTCAGAGATATACGACCACACCCTCGAGACTCGCGAACGAATCTGAGCATATTATCTTTAAACCACATATGGGTGATTTCTTAATCTATAGATACAAGCAAACACACATTTCTGACGCAAACATAACTTGTAATCTTTACACAAATCAGTAACGTAGGACACAATGACATGTGTTAAAAACGTTAGACATTTTGGAAAGTACCTTATATTGTGTGGAATGTTATCAGTAGAGAGCGGATTCTGTGCTAAATGCATATTGCCTGCCTATTGCATTTTTGCGTATTTTACCCAATTTTCGCATTTTTCTAAAAAACTTTCATATTATGTGCTTATTTGAGAGAATTTTTGTCGAAATGACTTAATTTTCCTCGAATTTCTCAATTCGTCTGAAAATGTGGTTGTAGTTACGGGTTTGTTTGGGCTCCTTTCCGGCTTAAGCAGGCAGAATATTCCAGGTAGTGAATTAGCAATCAGGAACTATCCCCAGCTTCTTTACACCAATGGAGACATATGCCGTAAATCTTGTAGTAAAATGGTGAGTTATAAGATTGTTTTCTTCTTTAAGAAATATTTGCTAGGTTTTCGAATATTCAAAGTTCAGGCAGTTTGAAAAAATGCATGTTCTTGCCGTAGATACCATCCCAGCGGAAATTTTCGTTGACACAACTTGTCGAGACAGAACCACACAAGTCAAAATGTAAGAAGATGAATGAATCGAAAGTTGTTCAATTACCCTTAGATGAACAATATGAATTTAATTCTGATTTATGCGAGGCGATGATTTGTCCAAACATACCTTTGAAAAAACTGCAAAGTCCTATTTTTAAAAGCTTTTTGGAACAAATTTACCTAAATTTAGTTCACGTGACTTGTTTAGTTCATGGATGTAATAGAGCCAGCTGAACATATTAGATGTCGATTTCTGATGTAAATGAACCAATTAATAGCGTAAAAAAAGTATTTGTCAAAAATCCTTTACGGGTTCAGTTTTACAGGGAAAAATTGCCGAATGTGTCTTTATCTCCCGAACCAATCCTGACTAGGTGGGGAATTTGGTTGGAAACTGCAATCTTTTACACTGAACATTTCGTAGTAATTAAGGAATTGCTTTTAGAGTTTAATGCCATAGACAGTGCTGCTGTTATAAAGGCACAAAATATTGTTACAAAAACTTCATTGGCAAATTAACTAACCTTCATCAAAACGCGTTACAGTTTAATAGTAAAAACTGTAAACAATTTAGAAAAGCGGAAAACGTCTTTAACAGAATCCGTTAAAGAATTTAAAGATAATATTTCAGAATATTCAGGCAAAATCGGTAATTTAATTAATAAAAAATGTTTGCGTTTTAGAAAAAAAACAGCTTTAAAACCCTTGAGGACATTTACGAAAATTTGAATGGAAACTTTGAAATTGATTTAGGTGTAGAATTTTCAGCTTTAACAAGTTATCTTAAATATGCCCCAATTACCTCGGTAGATGTTATAAAAAATTTTCATGTTATAAAAATATTTTGTCAGATAAAAGACAGCAATTCCTCGTAAATAACTTGGAAAAACACATTGTCGTAAATTGTAATCTAAGATATATTTAGTCTTGTTATATTATACATATTTCCCATTTATATTAGCTTTCGGAAATAAATTATATAAAAAATAGTATGGATTTTATTCGAATGAGAATACCCATAAAAACACACTAGATCAGAATAGCAAAATTATAGTTTTACAAAATGTGCATTATTTGAATTTTTCGCATATCTTGCACATATTTCGTCACTTTTTACTGCATATATATATATGCGCATATCTCATCAAAATTGTTCGCATATAAATCCACTCTGGATATCAGGTTTACGACAGCTATTGCTGTTAACCTTCGAATAAGTAGCCAAGTTCGTTTTCAAAAAATATTGATATCACTTGGTCTCCAGGTTATTACAGAACTAAATTTAATTCTGTTCGCAGAAAGATTATGGCATTATTTAGTGACACCGTGTCAACAGGTGTTACTATCGATATGTAGAATGCTGGTTAGAATTTGAGGTTAGAGTAGGCGATGTTGATAACCGGACTCTGTCATCAGTTAAGCCTCGGTCGACTTATTTAAGACGTCCACTATGAGCTCACTGCACATTTTCTTAGATAATTACGATAGTATCTACTACCCGGGTCAGACCATTTCCGGGAAAGTGGAGTGCAACTTCGACAAGTGAAGCGCCTGAATGATGAAGCTTAGGGTTTACGCGCCAGAGTGCAGTGTCTCCAGGCGTACAGAATTTTATGACCCTGGACGTCCCTTGTGGCATGTTTGCTGCTACGCTCAAATGCTATCAGTACTGTTCCCGATTATTAAAAATTACAAAATTAAAATGCCAATAAGTAAATAAATTCTTACAGCATGTAAATTAGGAAAATATGGGCACGTTGTATCTTGTCCGATTATCTTATACTGAATTATTTGTGAATATTTTTCTTGCTTAAATTACTGTCAATATAAACTGTTTGAATTTGATTTATTCAATATCGTTGTAGCGTAATCCGTTAGAAAAAATATAACAACAACGAATAAATAATATGGTAAATTAATACAAATAATTGTGCCTCATTAGTTTCTCACTATGCTTAATTTATCATGTTTTCCAAATATTAAAATCTAAAATATTAAATGTGTAAATGTTTAACAATTGAAAACGGTACCGTTAGCATTTAGCGAAGGACGTCTAGGGTCATAAAATTCGCTTGGAAACTACGCCAGACCAACATGCTAATAGTGGGTTTTGTAATGCAGCTGCACGCAGTTCAAGGGAAGAGCAGCGACTGAATGAACCGAATCTGAGAGCTATTATGAGTCGGACGACAAAGAGCAGACTATGGATATTTATTATCATGGCGAGAGTATTTTAATGCCGCGTATGTTTTAATTCAAGGTAAAAATAATTTACCGAAATGTCAAATAGTGAACTTCTCTGGACTCTTGTTCTGGTTTGGCTTTGAAATGCAGAGCTGCAAATTATATTGTGTATTTTATAAAAGTCTGATTGAGACTAACGTGTTTTGTGGGATTTTCGGACTTACGGCTCTGAATTTCATGAAGCAGTAGGCTATACACCTTCTGGAGTAATGCTTGAAGAAAGTCTGCCTACAGCGGGACCAACGAGTACGCTAGATGAGATTTTCATTTTAAATCGTTGTCCCTAATCCCTAACGACAAATCCACCGATAAAAACTTTTTCCTCATCTAGCGCGGTACTTTTTTCCCGCTTCGAAGGTCAAAATTGCGAAATTTAAAATTCTGTGATTTTGATCGGCTCAATAGATAACAGTCATAAAAAGTCTTAGTTACTAATCTTCTTGAACTGACTAACTGTTTCAGCCGAGGACTGGTTAACAGATATGCCAGAATAAAGGTTTTGTGTTGTATTGTGTATTTTGGCACTAAATATAAATTCTGGAAAAAGCATAGTTAATTACAAACTTTTTTTGCCTTTGATTTTATAAAACTTTTTATCAATGGACTTAAAATGAGAATACTTATTGGGCTACCCTGTACAATTGATGTTTGATTGCTTTGAGTAACATCTTCTTTTCCTATAACTCCTTGTGGAGCAAAGGACGCTCTAAGGGCGTTTCGAAGGCTGAGTAGATGGCAGAGTTGTTAGTCCTGCGCATTGAGGGTTAAGTGCGTAAATGTAACTGCAGGTGTTTTAAAAATTCTTTTCATGTGTCCCTTGGTCTTCCTATCTTACGCGTTTCTTGTGTATTGAAGTCTAAAGTTTATTTTGTAATTTTGCTGTTTGGTATGGCCTATCCATTCTCATCTTTTTCTAATTGTGATTTCAATCCTTTCCTCGTTTGAGATTTCCCATACTGATGATTTGTTATACTTCTTGGTCAAAATACGCTATGTATATGTCCAAGGCATTTATTTATAAGTATCTGTAATTTATCTATTTATTTATTCTAATTGTATAATAGGAGTTTGATTGTATTTTCGCAAGTAAATGTAAAGCAGAGCACACCATCTATTGTGGCCTGTATGTACCTGCTGATAAGCAGATTCCTGTATATTTTAACTGGTGGTTTGTATTTTTATAACGTAAAGAATAGGCTAATAGGGTGGGGTTTTCGACGACGAGAATCTAGTTAATATAATAACGTTTTGTTTATTGGCAGTCCACGTCTCTGCATTATACAAAAGCACTTTTAACATTTGTGTTGAAAAAACGAAGCTTTGTTGTCATTCTGATGTTTTTTGAATCTTATGTTTTCTTTATCATATTGAAATCTGTTTCTGCTAAAATCTATTCTTCTGGTAATATCTTTCCGTGTGCCCCCACTAGTGTCTACCATGCTGCCTAGGTAGCAGAATTCGTTGACTTTTAATCTTAAATTCGCCGAGTGTGATTACTATTCCTTCTTTGTTCGTTGTTGTGAGGATTTTTGCCTCTTTTCATTTATTTTTAGGGCAACCTTTTCCGTTTCAGAGTTAGTTTCTTAAGTTTTTTTTTTGCATTAATTTTTCATTAAGTGTGAACAGATGTCTGCAAATTCTAGATTTTCTATTTTGTTGAACGTCCTCTCAAATTTATTCCAGATTGCTTGTCTTCTGTATTTCAACGATAATAAAAAAGGGTTGGAAATAAGATGCATCATTTTCAAACTCCTGACTTTATGCTGATTTTCTTCGATAATTTCCCGTAGTGTTCGATTTTTGCGGAGAAGTTAACATGCAGTAGTTTATTTTTATGCATTTATTAGGTAGCCCGTAGTACTTTAGTATCTTCCACAAAATCTCTTCTATATTTTCTAATTATTCCGTTGTACATATCTCATTATTTTTAATAACATATGAATATTGTGCCTTATAACCATTTTCCTGTCCATTCATCTTATGCCATTTTACTATTTTCCTCTCTTCTTGGTCTTGCCTGGGATTGTGTTTATTAATCAAAATTTTGCTAACTCAATTAAAATCGGTGTATTTTTTGATGTGCTTCCTAATCTCCTAACTTCTTGGGTATCTCTTTCCATATTTATATTGACTTCTATATATTGAAGACTTATTCATATTATTTTTTTAGTTCTAAGCCTAATTCATTGGTTTATTTTCAACGCCTTTTTCTTCCATATCTCTCTTTCTACCCTTTAATTTGCGTATTTTGTGCTTTTAGTTGCATCCTGAGTTCTTCATTTTCTTTCTTTAATTTTTTATTTTGTATCCTAACGTTTTTCGAATTATTTATTTATTTTATCTAGTTTGTTGTTGATATCTTCAGTTTTTATATCCAAGTCATATAGCTTTTCTAATTTTGTATTTATTTCCTTTAGGATCTTTTCCTCTCTGATTTTAAAGAAATTTTGCAAGACCTTTATTTTCATTTATACAGTTGTTGCGTAGGAGCTTGTCGAATGTGATTAGCAAAATCGCTTGAATATGTCCGGAAATATCTTGAAAGCGTACCAAATGACGCATTTGTTACCTTTATCGACAAAGCGTATTTCAACTTATCAAAATGCGTTAATAAACAAAACTGTCATTGTTGGAGTGATAACAGTCCACAATATATCGATAAACAGTCTCTCCATAGCGAATTTGTCACTGTTTAGTGTATGTGTTACTATCATTTCTAATCGATATGTAGAAATTATTTGACAATTTTGTCAAGATTGAACCATCGTGTTGCGTGAGATGTTCCCTGGGTGACTATTCTCTCAACCTGGTGATATCGCTTGGATCTGGCCCCGTATATCTTTTTCGTATAGGGGTAGCTCAAAGCCGAAGTTTACAAACATCGTAATGGGTCGCTCCAAACCCTAAGAAATCCAGCAGGTCAAAAAATCAGGCTCATTTCTCAACACATGTTGGAAAGGATAATAAAGAACTTCAGAATACATCTTCAATGATGCATCGAAAGTGGGGGATATCACTTGCCGAATTAAAACACGTTGAAATAAAACTTTCATATATGTAATTTTACCCTATAAAAATATATACCTCACATCGTTTTTTCTTTATTCAACTTGAAAAAGAGGGAGTTTTTATACTGTATAAAATTTTATTAAGGAGGCGCTCTAATATTGCTACCGACATTTGCAAAAATCATTTGAAAATGAAACGAAGTATACATTTGATAAGAAGTACACTATAACCAACAATATGCAGCTTCTTGTTTTATTCTTTGTTTAAAAATGTAAAACTTTTGTTTTTATTCTATTTGAAATAAAACATGGCAGTCTGCTCATATAGAGCACCCAAGGAAATGATATTTCTTTGACTACGGTAATATTCTCACACTGATACTCGCGAGGTCTTACATCCATTACCGATCTAATTTCATAAAATTTTGTAATAAACCTTCAGATAATTGATTCATTTGGCGCACTATTTTGACCAAAACTTCCATAGTTTTCGTACCGCCTTTGCAAAATTTTCACCAAATTTGGACTGCGCTTTAACAATAATAACTCGCTGTTCTTTCATATTTATTAATTAAAAGAATCTTAGATAACATCTGTGAAAGTATCGGAGTTGTCCAATGCAAAAAAACTCGAAATTTTAAATCCGACATTCATTTTGGTTGGTATAGTCCATATATTTTATAGTGTCATTGCAAATCCAAAAATATCGACTTGGCATCGCACATAACAATTATACATTTCGACAAGCTCACTTTGGCGAGTCCACTTTTTTCACCTTTCCTTTTGGTCCAAAATATGAGTTTTTCTAATACAATATTTCTAATACAAAATCATATTTACATTAGGAAAAGGTTTACATTATAAAAGGTAAATGTTTGCCTTTTCTTTTTTAAAAACAATGTAATTCAAAAGATCACCTCTTACTGCTCTATACATAGTTATTGTTTTATTAAAATTTTCAATGACTTTTGCATATAAATTTGGCCGAATCTCAGCAGTGATGGGAATTATTTCCGCTTTCAAAACATCAATTCTTAGTGACTTATTTCTGTAAACATGGCTTTTAACGTAACCAAAAAAAAAGTCTGATTGTGTTACATCATATTATCTAAGAGGCTAAGCAACGGTATTATTTTTTGACATAACACAACTCGGTAAGTTCATTGCTTCTCTGGATGTATGACACGTAGCACCATTCTGTTGGAACCACATATTTTGAATATCAATATTATTCAACTCAGGCCATAAAAATTATTTAGCATGTTTTGATATTGAGATTTATTATCACCTTAAAGAAAGTATAGTCCGATCACTCTACCACTCCAAAAACCACACCAACTATCTTTTTGTGGATGTAAACTTTGCTCAAGGATCATTCCTGTATTTTCCTCTCCTAAAATTCGACAAAAATTGTTTGTTTATGAAGTCACGATAAAAGTGTGCTCGTCACTGAAGAAATTTTTCTTTGCACTATGAAATCATCAAAGTTTCGCCGTTTTAAATGATTGGTCGGCTTTAATTTTTGATTTAATTGAGTTTTGAATGCTTTTAAGGCTATATCCTTTCGTAAAACTTGCCATGTTGTAGTTTGAGAAATGACTAGTTGCTGTGAACGCGTTGGAATCGACAATTATGGATCTTTTTGTACACTGCATAACAATATTTTCTCGTGAACGAGCTAAACACACACGTGTTTGATATATTATGTTGACTACAGCATTAGTTTCTTTAAATTTTTGAACTACACCTCTTATTTCAGATGCAGTGTGATGATTATGACGACCGTAAATATGGCGTAATTTGCAAAAAGCATTGTCCACTGAACGTCCGTCTTCATAATAAAGTTGGACGAATTGTTTTCAAATGATAAACTTTCTTTCTAAATGTCAAAAAATGGCGCTCAATATGGAGTTCAAATGAGCCGTAAAAAATCTATAATAAAAAAAACTATACCTACCTGGTGGTCGAGACATTATAAACGATAAGAACTAGAGATAAAAATAGGGGCTAAAGCAACGTGTTTAACGGAAAAGGCCAAGAGGAATGTAGGAGTTGTTGAGAATGATATGCATCTGCTAAATCTGGAAAAGTGGTTATTAAGACGGCACTGCTGCAATGCATACACTGCATAATTGGCGACAAACGACATTCTTATGAGAATTGCAGTCAGTGCGTTAAAATGTGCGCGCGGTCTAAGCATGATAAACGTGCGGAAGAGCGATATAGGCTGCTTTCTATAATTTTTACTATAGCCCAAAATAGGTGCTATCTTCTGGGTGTGTGGCGAATTTCCACTCGATAAAGAAATGCTAATTTAGAGTCGATAAACTAGTAATGCGTTTTTCTCGTTAAACATTCTAAAGTGGAAAGTGTTGAAAGGATCATAACAGGTACTAAAGAACAATGTTGGGTCTAGTGAATACGTCGGATATGGCAAAATTTCCTAAGATCCAGTATCTTTACTTATGGATTCGCGCTATCGTGCAACACAATAACTAGCCTAAATCTTTTATTTATGAAGGATCTATTGCACTCGATATGTACTAATGTTTTTATTGCCGTAAATATTGGACATTGGGATCCATGTTATAGTTTACCAAGATTAGTTCATGGTTTTCGTTTTTTTTTTAGAATTGACATAACACATCCACTTTTTATTACTGTCCACTATTTTAAGCAATAAGTCTTTTCTCTTGAATGCAACAAAGACAGCTACGTCACAGCGTCTTGCTTTATTGTCACTGGGGACTGCATTCAAATTTTCAGACAACAGCTTCTCCAATTCGTCATTTTACAACTTTTTAGTTGTCCAAAACATTTGTTATCCTCCAGGTTAGATTTTCCAAAACTTATGGAACCACTTTTTGCACGTTGTAGAATACACACACACCTTTCTCTAATGTCTAATCATTTAACCTTTTAATGGAAATGCAAAGAACATATAGTGATTAAAACGTTGCTTGTTAGATATCTCCATTTTTAGCACTCAGTAAAAACTTTTCTCTTAAATATTACAGATAATCGAATATTAGAACCAAGAATTCATTTGTAGATTTAATACAACCCATCTGTCCTATGAGGTGCGTTTAAGTTCGAAGGTCTCCAATTTTTTTCTGAAAAAGTACTTGCCCAACAAAGTTGAAACTTCTGTTACTTCTCAACGCAATCTCCTTGCAGCCGTACACATTTTTCACAACTTTGTCACCATGATTTTGTCCACTGGAAAATCGCTGATCTAACAGCATTGGAAAATGCATTAAAAACTTTTATATTATATTAATGAGAAACTTTAGAAATATTAGGCATTAAGGAGCCAAACGGCAGCATTGAGTGCCAAACGTTGTAATAGGCCTAAAAACGATTTTGTTCTGTCTCCTAAATAAATAAAGAGACAATGTATTATAGGAGTTCAACAACCAACTTCATTTGGCTGTGCACAAATTGCGTCGTATTATATCCAAAAACATCAACTAGAACGTTGACAAAGTAGATAGATATTGAAGGGAAATAGCACTAGTGATGTATTTACTCACTTCTTCCCAATAAAAAATGAGTGAGGATAAAACAATTATGGCGCCAATCCTTTTTAAACGCCTCAAGTAATAAGATTTATATTTACTTTATGGATACTATTGATTCTTAAATTCTATGAGAACAAGAATCTTTCAACATTAGTTTAAAATTAAATAACTTTTTTTCAGGTGGGGAAGACTTCACTCTTCCTGCAGGCCGACACACTTATCCTTTCTCCTACATTTTACCAGCACGCTTACCATCCTCTTTTGAAGCGCATTATGGAAACATACGTTACACCATCAAAGCCACAGTTGACCGTCCATGGAAGTTTGATTATGAACAGACCGTTGCCTTTAATGTAGTTTCTCCGCTTGATCTGAACTACATTCCTGATGTGCGGGTAAGTAGCCAATAGTAATATTTTGAAATAATCCAGGAACTGTTGAAAACTAAAATCAAAATCGTTGTAGTGTAGCTATCTGTTTATGATCAAATGAAAATTGCCGTCGACCAATACACTTTCAGTTTTAGGAACAGGTAGAAGTTTGAAGAGAGTAAGTCTAGGTAATGCGCAGGATAAGGATATTGATATATTAGAAATGCAGCTTCTATCTGGTTTCCATTTTCGTGTTTATTTCTCTGATTAGAATTTATATTTTTTGGTATTTTATTACAGAGAGCGGATTTTATGCAAAATGCATAATTTTGCATATTTAGCCAGAGTGCATATTTTATGCTAAAGGGAATATTTTTTATTTCTTGCATATTTTAACATATTTTGTTTTTAACAATCTTATTTCCGAATTTCCTAAACTAAATAGTTTTCTTGCGTTTTTCTAAGAAGGCGGACAAAAAAATTAAAACCCCTAATAATAATTATCTAGGACTGTGATTATATACATTACTTTTAGTAAGAATATTCGTGAGAGGTATTATAATATACCTGTAAATTTATAAACTAAATAGTTTCATTATGGTTTCTCAAGAATTTGAGCACATTAAATAGAAGTATTTAGAACCCGCCCCCCCCTGATTATTTTAGGTGCATTTTCTTTAGCAAGTGTATTTATGACGGCATTGTCAAACAGATAAATAGTTCGTTACGATACATTTGCTTGTAAAGAGACTGTGAATATATCAAATTTTGAAGATGCCAAAAGTGAAAATAGCTTAACGTCCACTTGGATAAAAAATTTGCTCGAATTTCGTATGGATGACGATGAAGGTGATTTTTGCGAAGTCTGCGGAAAAGTGGTAAGTCGAATTTTTGATTATTTAGTTTTGTCAAAAAAAATAAACGTGTAAAATTGTTTTTTTGTACTCGTCCTAATTGATAAATTCGGCAAGCCTTGTTAAACAAATTTAAGACTTGTTAAAAAACACGCACCTTTGTACAACTTGTGTAAATAATCATTATAGTTTGTATTTCGAATTATAGAGTACATACGAAAGAAAGTCTCAGATAAGGAAACGTGGATAGAATAAAAAAAACTAACCAATCTCGAATGCTTTTGCTAGAATCTCTAGCTGCTGAAACATCCAAATGGTACGAACGAGAAAATTTTAATTTAGAATTGTGTGGTGCTCTAATTAAGTCCAACATCCCCCTTAAAAAACTTCAAGTCATTTCTAGAAAAACTTGGTAACAAAAAAATGCCGGACGAAAGTACACTGAGGAAAAGATACGTTAACGAACTGCATCTTAAAACCATTAAAAATATAAAAGAAACTGTAAAAAACTAGTATATTTATTTTATAGTAAACGGAACCACATATACTCGCGGAAAATATGTTGCTAACCTTCTAGTCGGTTGTTTGAAAGAAGATGTATCTAGTGGGTCTTTTTTAATTGCTTGTAAGGTTCTTGATAAAACAATCATTTGACGATAGTTAGATTTATTAATGAATCTTTAATGCAATTCTTCGTTCCTTATGTCGTACCACAGAAAAAATTATTTTGATGCTGTCCGACGGAGCACTATACATGACAAAAGCTGGCCAACAACTAAAGGTTTTATACAAAAATTTAACTCATGTTAGTTGCCTGGCTCATGGTTTAAAAAGAGTAGCTGAAGCAATTTGAAATAAATTTTCTTTAGTAAATTCATTAATAAGTAGAATAAAAAGAGTGTTTATAGAGGCCCCATTGAGGGTGCAGTTCCGTTGCCTCCTGAGCCTGTAATCACGCGATTAGGTACTTGGCTTAACGCAGCTCTTTTTATGCCGAGCATTTTGAGAAGATAGACTCTAATTTTCGAATTTTAAATACTTCTAGTTCCTTTATTAAAAAATCTCAGTCTATTTTAAGAAAACTGGAACTACCCGATCAGTTAGCATTTTTTAGGACTCATTACTCATCTGTAAGTAAATCAATTACAGCACTGGAACAAGAAGAAATTCCATTAAATGAATTTATGCATTTGATAAATAATTTCCAAAAATTAATAACTGTCGTTCCAGGAAATATCGACAAAAACTTTTTTTCTGAAATTTAACGATATTTTAGGAAAAAACGTAGGTTATCAATTGCTAGCAAAAGTAAATGAAATTCTCAATTTTGACAACACTGTAGATGTTGATATTGATATGGAAATATCTATTATGTGTTTTAAAAAAAGTCCCTATAACATCTGTAGACGTAGAAAGAAGTTTTTCTGCGTACAAACATTATATTGTCCGACAAGCATCAACATTTGTTACCAGAAAATATTGAGAAACACCTCATTATATATTGTTTTGCTCGTAGATGTAAATAATTATAATGATATATATTTAAGTTTTGATTTTATTGTTTTGTAAAATTTATTTTATATTTTCTTTAATAAATTTATGCTTACACTTTATACAATTCTATTTTTGAAACGAAAATTACCTGGTTATAATCAACCTTTTTTTAATTTAAATAAAATAATAATAACCATAAACATTTTTTTAATAATGCATATTTTGATTACATGTCAATGCATATTTGTGCACTTATTTTGTCATTTTTTAGTGCATAAAATCCGCTCTATATATTAAATATCTGTGGTTAGCCATATTGTTCTAGTGAATTTTAAAATGCCGACTGTATTTAGAGTCCTGTGGCCAATTCTGTAGACAAAACAATGTGTTCCTGTTGGTGCAACGAATCTGGCCCAATGATCTTTAAAATGTCTTTGCCAGCAAGTGGCTTCGTCCCCGGCCAAGATGTCAACGTTGGCGCCCGAATAGAAAACATGACCAATGTTAACGCCCAAAGCGTGACATTTAAAATGATCGCGGTTAGTATAACGCGTTTAGTAAACGACTGGCAAAAATTGATAAAAACTTACCATAGGTTGCTCAGTTTATTGCCCAATCTCCCAAGCTCAGAACTCGGCTTGCAGAGAAGGTTATTAGTGAGCGCTTAGAGGGAGGAGTGGGTGCACATGGGGCGAAGTCTTGGACATCAACGCTCACGATTCCGGCAAATGATCATTACCCAAATTTAATTCCGTGCCGCATAATCAATGTGAACTATCTCCTGAAGGTGTGAGGTAGAAAATTTGAAATCAACTATGATTGGAGTGGATTTGTTGCAGGGAAAGGTTGTACTGCCATGTCCTCACAGAAATTTGAAGAATGAGGTACCATTTATGATCGGGTCTGTGCCATTATCTGAAACGATTTCCACATTTTCTGCCGCTCCTCCACCACAAATGCCATTTCCAACACCATCTGCCGCTCCAACTTCCGAAGTGGTTCCTTTGTTAGAACGCCCTGGGCATGATGGGATTACCGATGACTGCACTGATATTCAGGCACCATCTCAGCCAGTTGCACAACCATATCCACAAAAAGATGGTGTACCACAACCGTTTGTAGCAGGAGCTGTTCCTTATCCACCTCCAGGTAACTCCCCATACCCTCCTGCAGCAGCTCCATATCCGCCTGCAGGGGGAGCTACGAATCCTCCCGCGGAAGGATTGCCTTATCCTCCTGCAGGACCTTTGTATCCTCCGGCAGGACCTTCATATTCTCCAGCAGGCGGATCTCCCTATCCTCCCGCAGGAGGTTCTCCATATCTGCCGTCTAGTGGCGGTGATATTGTAAAGAGTCCATCTGCGCCTCCTGATGGCACTTCATATGGTGGGTCTGCGAGTCCGTCAGCTCCATTAGCTCCTGGAACTGCCCCTTACCCTCCTGGTGCAGCTGGAGCAATACCGTACCCTTCTGCAGGCGCACCATATTCAACGTCTAATTCAGAAATGGGTATGTACACAGTTTACTTTTTTAGTTGCATTAATTAGAAGAGAAAGTTTGTCTATAAATTATCTGAACTTATTATTTTTGCACATTTATGTCCATATAGATTATGAATTGTCATGACATTAACGTCATGCAAATGCAACTTTTAATTATTTGAAAAGTTAGAATTTGACATTGCCTCTCTGCTTTCTTGCTCTCTGATGATAAAAACCCACCAATTCTTTTCTATAGAGAGCAGCATAATATAAATTAAATGCAGTAGATTAATTTTCAAAATTACTGCTGCACCTCTTTTATAATTTAGTTTAACTAACTTTCTCTTTGTTTTACTATTCAATGAAAATTCGTTTATAAATCTGTCTTTTAAAAATCCATTTGGTCTTTAACGTTTTCCTATTTTATATTTTTAATTTAATGAGTTACTTATTATAATTATAACATACTATGCAATGACATTATAATACAGGGTGGGGCAGTCAAGCTACACTATTTGTAGGTATTAAAAACGATTTTTTTTCTTTTTTATTTATTGCAACAAATGTTAAGAACACAAATGGAAATTGAGATAAAAGCAAAAACAGCTTTACTTTTTGAATATCAATTCAGGAAGGGCGACCATCATTTTGTACACATTATCTGAATCTCATACAGAAATTCTCACTAATACGTTGTAGTACTACCAGTGTTATTGCACGAACTTTTTCAATCCGCTCTTTTAAGTCCAGTGTAGTTGCTGGGCATGCCTCACAAACTTTTGACTTGAGAATATCCCCATAAAAAATAATTACAGGAACTCAGGTCTGGTGATCTTGGAGGCCACTGAATCACTGAACTTTCCCAGAAGAAGGTCTTTCAGAAAGTTGTGTAACTAGCTCCATCTTCTTAGAAATGAGTGTTTTCATTCACAGGAAATCGTTGAAGTTCTGGAATAAGAAAGTTTTTCAGCATTTGAACATAACGCGCTGATGTTACTGTAACTGCATGGCTATTATCAGTCTCAAAAAAATACGTGCCAATTATTTTATTCAAAGAGATTGCACACCAGATGGTAACTGTGGCCAAATGGAGAGGCCGTACCTAAAGTTGTTGATCAATGATCTGTGGGTCGTCTTCAAGCAGCTGTAACATGTGCTCACATAAAACCAAACGGGTAAGATAAGCTCTAGGGTTCAAAGCATGGATTATTTGCATTGTATATGGGTGCAGGTGTAACTCTTTTTGCAAAATTGAGTGTGTGATAGATGTGATGCTTTATCTCCTTTAATTATTTTTATAACATCTTTTACTTCATCATTTGTTGTAGGTGGCCCAGTATTCTATTGCAAATGATGCTGCATTTCTATCGTCTTTAAATATTTTTCTATGTATACCATCCAAGCATCTTGTATTGTTTTCTATTTCTAGACATTGCTCTTTAAACCATAGTTTTTTTGCTTCCCTAAAAGCTTTCTTTATTTCTCTCTTATACACCACTTTTTTTCTTTTCTTCTCCTTTTAATAATTTCCAGTATTTCATCGGTCATCCACATTTTCCTTTTCACCCTTCCTACCCGCAAATATTTATGTAGAATTTCTTGATTGATTTCTTCAAGTTTTGTAATATCTTCTTTGGGATCAGTCTCTGTTTTGTTATGGGTTATTTGATTTATTTGTACTTTGATGCGTTACTTCTTGTCGTATTTGTTCGTTTTTTATTTGTCTTATGTCGTATTTGTTGATTTTTGTTGGTTTAACCTTTTTTTGATCTGTTTTACTGTACCAATAACAGGATTGTAGTCCAATTTAATAATGTCAGTTCGAGGATATGTCTTCGTTGATAGTACTACATTTCTAAATCGTCTGTTTATCATAATATAGTCTTTGGTTTTTGATATTATGTCCTAGTGCGTCTTGTGGCGACTTCCATGTATGTAATGGTCTCCCAGGTAGCTTGAAGTATGTTTCAGTAATTACTAGTTGTCCGTCTACTGCAAATATCATCGCATTTATTGCGTTCGCCCAGACTGAATGGACCTTACTATTCTTGGTTAGTGTTAGCTAATGTGGATATTTCTGAATTAATTGAACTGTCTTTCACAAATATTGCAACTCCCGTAATGCATAAAGTTTTTTCCTGATACCAAATATGTTTCTGTGGTACAGGCTATATTAGTATTATATCTTGTCAAAAAACTGTAAAAAGATTCATTGCCATTCAAGTATAAAAATTTGATGTTGCTAAGTGAAGTGTATCTATCGTTTATTTACAAATTGTGATTTTTTGTAAGGAGATTTTTAATTTATTTAAAGTAAGGTTTTGAAGCATTTATAACCAGATTCAGGATTCGGTTAATGATGGAAGACGGGTCAGTATTGGAAATAATATTAACATTGGTTGATAACAAGTGTTGGATATTTGCAGGAATGTTTTTAAGGATGCTTTGCATATCACTGGTTTGTACTTGTATTTTTTTTAATTGTAGAATTGCTTGTATTTGATATATTAATGTTATCTTTAATTGACTGGTGATTGAATTATGCCTCCAAAATATATTTTCAAGACCCATGTTAACCAGCTGTTGTCCCCCACAGCTGTCACAGTCTGGTAGAGTGAAAATTTTCAGAGAAGAATCCACCACGTGATACAAAGTTACGTGCACTTGCACTTGCCCATAACTGGATTGCGGGCAAAAGTCTTAATACAAATTTAGGAAGCAATTATCTCAATAATAAAAGATATAAATAATTCTATTCTGGAAAAAATTGAGTACATTTTTATGTGACGATTAATATTTCCCAATCCAAAGAAAGGGTCCATTCCAAAATTTCAGATGTGCCACAAAGAAAAGATAAGTACGCCCATGTACTCAAACCACCCCTTTTAATAGAAATTAGAGTAGTTCGACTGGATATTTGTTCTCAGCGCTGATGACGTCAGTATGACGTATGTATTCTTCTTAAAAATTTTTTGCTCTAGATCATTGTATCAGAGATGGTACGCGATGACTGGGCACAGTGGCGAACATATGACAGCCTTAACCTTCTTAGTTTGCACGCCTTGCTCCCACACTTGCTGTTATTAATAGTTCATTTATAAAGATAAGTGGAATTTTCTGAACTATGATCTTGTCGGTGTAGCTTTCTACAGATTTTGACATGTTTCTTCTACCTCGCTTAATGTATAGCATCAATTTATTTCAAGTGAGATTTCTGATTTCCATTGATAACGTTTTTGGTTTTTTTTCGATGGTGATAAGTGATTAACAGATTAACAGTTTATTCATTAGTATTTTAATACGTATGGTTGCTTCTATTCAAAGGTTTCCTTGTTTGTTAGAAATGATTGATTTTACATATAATTTTTTTAAAATAAACTCAGAAGTGATAAATAACAGATAGATCAGACCTTACACAACAAACCACGAATATAGTCACAAATGATCCAACACACACATTCATTCAGGTTAAATGCACGAGCCGATCTCAAACCATTGTATTTACTATGAAATCACAAATCCTTTCTTGAAACAAGTTACCGACAAGAATACAAATCATTTTATTTTTTATCATTATTACTTACAAAATAACAATTTAGTGTTCGATCAGATCTACATCACTAATTATAGCAGCCGAAAGATAATAGCACAGAATATTTCCTACATTAATACTGAAAACGGTGTTTCAATGAATTTTTTGAAAACAACAATTGCTGTAAATACGAGAAAGCATTTGCACTTGACCAGACGATATAAATTAATAATTTGTGTTGTATTCTTGCATTATTTGTAAAAATAGGAATATTTCCGTTTGTTGTTTTATGTAAAAAAAAAAAATCAAAAGCATTTAAACATTAGTATATAATTTGGAGTAAATAATTATTTGTGAAATTTACTTTTTTTAAAAGAATAGGGAAAACAACAGATACTTTTTGTAGGAAACCAGTAACATTCTGGTTATCATTGAAATATTTACAGTGGCCCTATGAGCGCAAATGGGAAGAAGTTACTAATGAATTTTATATTTGGCATAAAACGCAATTTGCGCCGATTCAATACAGGCAAATAGGAAAGAATTGTCAGGTGGAGGAGAAAGTTCTGTCACACTGGCGACAAATTTCGACTCGCGTATTGGCCTGTATTTCGGCCAGTCGAATGTATTTTGTCAGGGCTGCTGAAAATGACGCCATACTGTCTTCTGGTCAACTCCAAGCTTTCCAGCCCAGTCCCGAGTGCTCAAGCATCCAAAGCGGCATGCAAGGCTCTGTAATCTAGAACAGATGATCGACCAGAACGTGGCTGACCTTCAAGATTGAAATTGCCAGAATAAAACTTCTTGTACCATCTTGCTACAATTCTATAACTCACCGTTCATTCGCCTTCAATATCACAAATCTCTTTTACAGCCTCTTAATGAAAATTCCCGTAATAATGTATCAGGATTCTAAGTTCAGCTTTGTCCATCTAGAATTAAAGAAGAAGTTAAGCGGGATAAGCATAAAAAATAAAAATTGCAAATAAATTAAATTTTTCACAAGCGTGACAGAACATTGTTCTCAACGTAATATATAAGGCATCTTAAATTAAGAAATAAATTATAATTAATAGTAAAGTAGCAATGAATAAGAATTCATTTAAAAGTGACATGATTGTCTGAAAGAGTTTCTTGTAAAGGATTGGCTCTCCTGCGAAGGTGGATCCACCAAAACAAGAAAATAAAATAATTCTTACCTCTTAAATAAAATAATAGATGTTATCAGTAATCTTGTGTGCAAAAGATAATGTAAAATGTTCGCACAAATGAGCTATAAATACGTGCAGACTATTCAATCTTTAGAGGCAGAAAGCTAAATGGAAAACTCAATGAATACAGCCAAACGTAATAAAAAGTATATAGAGATGAGCCAAACTATTTTCCTAATTTCAAATGAAGGTTGTGAAGCGAAAAGTGGTTGCAAGGTGGAGCAAGTGATTTGATTTAGACGCAGGTAGTTGGGACTCCCTAGAAGAGTCCTTAGGTGCTAACATGTTATAGATAAACTAACAGAGACTGTTGTGAGTGTACAACGTTCTTTTCGAATGCTCATTCAATTTTTAATTGCGTCTCAAACTTCAGTTTTAGATCGAAAATTGATCTTTTTGTGGATAATGAATTTCTTCTGTTCAAGGGAAGAAAGAAGACTTCTAAGTGGGCAGTAAGACGTTCCATACTGCAGTTTCTGTGGCGATCTGCACGCAAACATTCCGTTGCTCTCACTCATTTAATCGTAGCGTACAGCAAATTTTGGACAAGGACCTTTTTCATTTATTCAAGATGATTGTGATGGAAAAACTTTCCAAACCTAATTGGTAAAATCGCCTGGAAATGTGTGGAAACCGTGTCACGTGACAATTCGCTTTCTTTACTGATGAAGCGCTTTTCCACTTGTCAGAATGAACAAAACTTTCTTTATTGGAGTGAGAACCTATGAGATATCCATGAAAGGCTTGTTCGCAGCGAATGGGTCACTGTTTGATGCGTGGTGAGTAAAGTTGGGGTCATTAGCTCTTACTTTTTTGAGAAGGAAGACCAATTTGTTACTGTCAATTCTAATCAATATGTGGAAATGTTTTGCACCAAACCTCATTACATTCCAACTGGAAAACAGGATGAAGTCTCAACGCGGTGGTGTTATTTGGCTTCCCATGTGATTTCTTCCTATGGTATTATCATTAATCTGAGTTTTTTAAACATCGCGCTAGGATCATCCTACAACTCTTATGAAATGCGTTATGTTAACAAATCAGGCGCATTCCTGCAAACATGTTCAGAACACACTTCAACAGCGCATCAATGACATCGCTCGATGTTCTTAAAATGACTGTAATAAAACTTCCAAAATAATAATAAATTTTATATACCTTCTGTTGTTTTTGCTTTATTCAATTTGAAAAATAGCTAGGTAGTTTGAAGCCAAAACGAAGATAGAAATCAAAGACAATAAGAATGCAGCAAAGACATGAAATGCACATTGCAGATCCAAAATCACTACCTTGTCTTTTAGCTGCCTTAACAAACATTTTAAAGAATTCTCATAACAGAAACAAAAAATGCCATATACAATGTTAGAGTATTTGAAAATAAATTGACTTACTGTGTATATATTTGTCTTTAATACTTTACACGTTTATAATCTAGTTTTGCAACATCCAATACTTATGAAATTTTGATTTCAGCGCCCCCTACCTATGAAGAAGCCCAGAAGATGAAGGAAAAGAGCGAGAAGTACTAGTGCATTGGAAAGCAATGAAGAGGTTAATATAAGTACAAATTTAATCCATTAGCGTTAAATGGTGTTGGACAGACAAATGATTTTGTTTTTTACTTACTCTAAAGTTATGTTTTTTAATTCAAAACGCTCTGTAAGATTAATATTTTTGCTACATTTTGCTCGACCAAATATTTTCTAAGGCAAACAATAGTTAAGACTAAAGCGTTATCTTAGGAATGTTTTGTTTGCGTCTACTTTAGGGCATTATTTTTATGTTTTGGTTACGTAATTGTTTTAATTTACTGAAACTAATATAAATGTTGCCTAACTTTGACTATTAACTTTTGAAATATTGAGTTCTTTTCAATTTTAATGTGTTAATGAGAATAAACTTAAAAACATTTTTGCGAAGGCTATTGGAAATTTTTAGATCCTAACTTACCACACTTTGGTGCCTTATTTTACCTCAATAACACTATAATAATAAATATAAAAGCTGTCATTTTATCTGTCAATCACATGACGACTAAAGTAGTACAATAATTCAGGGATTACTTATGAACATTGCAAGCTATTACAAATAAAACCGACAAGTGGATAGTACTTGCAGTGGTGCAACACATAGTCATAATAATTAACAATTTTTATTGTAACTAGTCTGAAATATTAAATTTGTGGACATTTTTACTAATTTTAGTATGATCATATCCAAGCAGCTTCTGACTGGATTAACACAAACCCATGATTGGTTAGTGAAAAATGTAAGTTAAGCTTGAATCAACTTCTGACTTTCAAATAATCTGTTTCTTCTTTTCAAAAACGTTACTCTTTCTTAACCCAATCAGTTATATGAAAATAAAAATAGTCATCTTGAATATACATGTTCTGATGGAACAAAGTAGCATAAAGGAAAAATTAATTAATTATGAAACGTGACAACATAATTATGGATGACTGTTGTACTTCAGCAATATAATGTAAAGACTTGTATTTCTTAAGGTCTAGCTGTAAAATTTCTTTTTTCAAAAGTATTCATCAATGATGAATTTAAGCAATTTAATGAACATGTCTCACAACCCTTTCATGAGGATTTTTCTTCTTCTTTCTCTGGTATCCTATATACCCTTACAGGTGTTGGATGCGAGGATTTTTTTTACTTTAAATATTATGGTTTCTCCGCCCACTTCACCTTACATATAAAAATGTGGTCCACCACTACATTGTAATATCTTTTAAATAATCTTTTAATTTTCAATACTTAATCAAAGAAAATTCAGATAATTTCTTGATATAAATAATTACCATACTTTAGGCCCTATGAAAACATGTTCAAATATTTTATCACTCTGTTTTTAAAATTTTTATAACAGGTTTACGATAGCGAAATGTAGATTACTAAATCTAGTCAACGAACTTAAAAAGTTCGTTACTGAATTCTATATGTCTGTCGGTCTGTCTGTCTGTCGCTGTCACAAAATTATGGATTTTTTAAAATTTTAAAATGGATTCTTATAGGAAATTTTACGCTGATTTCAAAATCGAAATTAAAAAGTTTCTATCTCGAATAGTTTTCGAGATATTCGACTTCGAGTTTCGGGAAAATTTCGACATTGCGATTTTATGAGTAATTCTTAAAGAAAATTTTACGCTGATTTCAATAATGAAATTGAAAAAATTCTATGTCGAATAGTTTTCGAGATATTCGACTTCGAATTTCGGGAAATTTTTCGACATTACGATTTTAAATGTGATTCTTATAGGAAATTTTACGCTGAATTCGAAAATGAAGTCGAAAAAATTCTATGTCGAATAATTTTCCAGATATTCGATTTCGAATTTTCTCGAAATTCGAAATTGAAATCGAAAGGTTTTTTTAAGTTCGTTCTGGGATTGCTTACAGAGCAATCTCTTCGCCGGTCCCATGTTTTTTTCTTGTGATTGTGGTGAACCTAAACCTACTTCACTCTAGCTCAGTAATATGTGTAAGGCCTGCTCAAATCTTTTATCTGACAAAAAAACATCAAATTGTAATTTTTACAATATAAAAAAATATTAGCTCAACTTACCCCCCTCCCCTCCTCCAATAGAAGAATTAAATTCTCTGGTGAGGTGGAAGAAGTTTAGCTTTTCAGCTTCTCCTAAACATAAAAAGTTGCCAGTTTATTCTGAATTGAAATACCACAAAATGATTAAGGCTTAACTCACATGTATCACTGACCAATAACGTGGTGACTACTTTACAGTAGGGTGTAAATGATATGGCATAGTGATGCAACCAGCCAATTCATGGACAAAAAATATTTACACTTTTAGTTTTCTTCCCAATCCATATTTTTACTAACATGTAGCATTAAAGAGGTGTGGTCCATAGAATCGTATCAGTTTTTTATATTTATTAGCTAATAGCATGATTAGTAGATTGCGAAAATTTGATGTGCATCTACGAGCTATTTTCAAGATATGGATCATTGAATTTTTAATTTTTACTTTCAATTTGGGGGTGTCAATTCACCAGGTTCGTTTATAGCAGACGTGGCAAATGTAAATGATTTTATATGAAAATCTTATCTTATGTAAAATATAGCACTAATCACGAATATGCAAGATAAAAAATTATATATCAAACCATTTTCAAAATATTCAATTTTGAATTCGAATAGAAAAGAGGGTTTGAACCCCTCAGATGTTCATAATTTTTTTTTTTAAATTCATTTATAATCAGCAATCAGAATCTATGTACTTCCTATGAGCTAATAGTATGTGTTTACGAGACTTGATGGGTAGACTTCCATTGGAGTCATCCTTTCTTTAGACGGTTAAGTCTTTTGGCCATTTCTTCTGAAGACGTTGATTTTGCGGATTTACTTTCAATGGTGCCAAGGATCTGTTGGGATGATGTTCTAGTCTGGTTTGATGTTTGATGGCATATTCCTTGATTAGGTCTTTCACATAGGGGATGTCAAGGTCTGCGTGGAGTGTCTGGTTTCTCACATACCAGGGTGCGGCTACCAATGCTGCGGAAGGTTTTAACCTGGAAACTTTGAATAATTTCGATGTTAGATCGATTTGTACAACCCCAGAGCTGATAATAGCCTTGTATAACAGCAGTTTATTTTCTAAGGATAGTATAGATTTTTTCCCAATGAGCCAGTACATCTACTTCATTTTTAAGTCCATTTGTTTCCGCTTTTTATTAATATGTGTTTTCCAGGTTAATCTTTTGTCAAGATGGAGCCCCAGATATTTAACTTCAGTGGACTGTGGGAGAATAATACCATTAAGGGTTACTGGTGGACATTCTTAGTGTTTTGTTGTAAATGTGAGATGTACTGACTTAGTCTCATTTAATTTGATTCTCCACTTAAGTAACCATTCTTCAATTTGATTTAAATGGATTTGCAGTGCAGCTGATGCTGCTATCGGGTCTTCGTTACACCCGAGCACCGCCGTGTCGTCTGCAAATGTGCCTATTTCAGTGGATTCCGATGTGGGTAGGTCAGATGTAAATAGCAGGTACAACAAAGGTCCCAAGACACTCCCCTGCGGTACACCTGTCTTTACTTCTTTAATTTGAGAGACATCTTGACTAATCCTTGTTTGAAAGGTTGTGTGTAAGATATGAGCGTAATAGTAGATAATAGTCAGAAGGAAAAGTTTTTTTGATTTTGTGTAATAATCCTCTGTGCCATATTCGATCGAACGCCTGTCTAGCATCTAGGAAAGCATCAGTACAGAATGCTTTATTTTGTATGATGTTGGTAAGTCGGTGGCGTTGAATAGTGGAGTGTTGGTGCCTGAACCCAAATTGGTGGTTAGGCAACCATTCTTCTTGCAATGAGTTTTCATTAATATGCTTCAGAACTACTTTCTCAAGCAACTTGGATAATATAGGAAGCAGACTAATGGGGCGGTAGGAACTGATTTCGTTGGGAGGTTTATGTTCATAAATAAAAAGCAAATTTTTTGGGGTGTCAGGTTGCCTCACCACCCATCTTGGTCACGCCCCCAAAAAATATTTTTACATAAGACTAATATAAAATCATTGATATTTGTCACTTCTGCTATAAATGAACCTGATGAATTGGCACCCCCCAAATTGAAGGTAAAAATTAAAAATTCAATGATCCATATCTTGAAAACGGCTCATAGATGCACGTCAAATTTTCACAATATACTAATCATGCTGGTAGCTAATAAATATAAAAAATTGATGTGATGCTATGGACCACACCTTAATGCTACGTGTGAATTGCACTAATTTGTTAGTAAATTAATGCAAATGTATGATGGTAAACGCTAATGGTATGTGAGCTTCAGATGTCATGTACCAATAAGTGTTTGTTTGAATTGAAACAAACTCTGCATGTTTTAACATACAATTTTTTAATTATATAAATAGTAACTGAAGGTTGATTATTCTTTCATTTTTTCTTTCACTACTACACCCATTTTTATATCATTCGGTTTTTGCTCTCTAATCTTCTAAATGAAAGTTAATTCTGAACATTTTAATTTTTTTTGCAAATGCATTTAGAATATATGTTCAAATATTAAAAAACAAATCTCAAAAATGAATCTATGTTGTTGGTTAGTCTACGGGTATACTTTTGATTAGTAGTTAACATTAAGCTTAGTTACTATATATATATATATACACCCGAAGGTGTAAGGTGTTAGTTATTAATTAATTAATGTTATAATTTTAATTCCTTCTTAGTGTGTATTAGCATTCCAAATATTGCATTCCTCATATAGTTCTTTAAAAGATTCACTTATTTTTCTTAGAAGTCTTACTATTGTGAAGATAAGATACCTCGTTCGCCTGGAAAGTTTGTCTAGTTAAAAATTGCACAAATTTCGTTTAATAACTAACATTAGTTTATTTTGAATGATGGAAAGCAATCATCCCTTTTAATTTCCCAATCTTACGAAATTACTAGCAGCAGCAGGGCAGAGGGGTTCTTAAAATAATAAACACAAATTTTTTTATCTAAACATCTGAAGTTTAATCGCTATTAGTTATCATTTGTTTACTCCCATGTGGGGGGTGGCAGGGAATACAGCACTTACCGATGACCTTTTCTTTTTGTTTGAATCTCCTGTTAAGTCTTTACCAGTAAAACTCATGTGGCAACTTATATTGACTGAACTTTAAATATTTATATGCTAGATGCCAATAATACTGCAATAAACTTTCCAGGCAATGTGATATTTATAAACTAAGTCATACAGTGCCTTAAATTGTCAAACCGATCTACTACTGCCAGAATACTGCCATTATACTTAATATGCACCTGCAAACTTAAGTGCCAATAAACTTATGAATTCATCACACTGGAGCCTTTTTAAGTACAATATACTTAAGCAAATTATTTTTGACGTTATTTCAGAGTTGAATCTTTTGTTTTTGACTTTAAGACAGATATGTATGCGTGTATATTTGCATCATATTAGTGTAGATCAATGTTTGTATTACACATGTTTTTGTTAAAGTGCCGCATATAGCATTCCCTTTTATGTGTTATAGGTAGATATGTGAACAGATTTGTATACAAGCAACTGTACGCTAGTGCTTTATATATTTATACATATATTGTATGTTAGAAATGCTATATATTTACTGCTGTTATGAAGTTTATATGAATATATTAAAATCAGAAAATGGCGACTTATTTGTAACCTTATCCTAGTAACAGCAATAATGTGAAAGAGAATATGAAAATTTAATATTATTTTTTGCCATCAACTGATTATATGCTATATGACAGTGAAGTATAGACAAGACACATAAGCAGTACATGAAATAATATTTATTTTATTAGGAGCTGGGAGATTTCTAAGGTTCAGTTGAATCACCAGCAAATGATTGCGTATTTAATAATAGCAAAATCACATATGTAGTTACAATCATTTGATCATTGAGACAGAAAATGAATTGTGTTGAATGATTAAGGCAGCCTAGCCTAGCAGCTATCAAAGTTGCTCCTGTTTATCTAACATGTTTTATCATAACCGACAACCATATATGAACGATATTGATGAATAAACAGAACAATAGACCATCAGAAATTTTATTCTTTTAGGTACACGTCTGGTCAAAATTAGAAGGGCTAATTTCCTTATATTAAACTGAAAAAATTGTAAACTGTAATAAATGGGTACTTTATTGTTAACATGGGATCATACTATGGTTAAATTAACTAACTGTAATGAAATAGTGTGGAATAAATTTCGAGATTAGTAGCTCACCAGTAATAACAGGATGTTTAAAGAGAAACCGTTCCATTAAAGATCATATACACAAAGGCCAACTAAAATCTCAAACAATATCGACACTAGAGTGGGATCAAATGAAGAGGAGACAGTGAGCTGTTTGCGTAATTACAACTTTTTGATCAGTGCGCAATTGCTGCTGGCACATTTTCAACTTCTTTTGGAAACAATAAAATTTTGAAAGCCAATGATAGAAGAAATGAAATCAAGATGATCCGTCAATGTCGTTAAACGTTGTGCTTATATTCCAGGCATGAACAGTTTAATTTTCTGCTGGTATCACCTGCTACTAAAAAAACAACAAATTTGAAACACAATTAGCTAAAGTTATAAATAATCTGAAGAAGAAATTTCTACCAGCTGACATTAAGGAGAAAATTGATTGTAATTTATAGGTGCACTTTACATTATACAGTTTGGCGTCATTACATTCATCAAAGTGTTATTTATGACCACCCTTCAACAATGAATATAAGTGCACGCTCTACCAGTAGTAGTAAACCGGGAAAATCAGTTGCTATTAAGCATTTTTGGGAACCAAGAAGTGGAAAGGAAATTTGGATTGATCAACCAGTGAAAATTCTACACCAAATAAATTGAAACAAGTGACCTAGACGTTCGACAGTAATGACAAGCTCTCTTTAGGACGTCAAAATTGGGAATTTCTGAAACATGTCCAGAAACAACAGTTTCTGATCAAGCAATGATTCTACTTCTGCCAATGTAAAATTTATCAGGAAAAATAAATGTGATGACAAAATCCTTATGTGGCTTGCTATTTGTTCCAAAATTTGAACATAAAATAGTTTCTTACTTTCAGAGAATTATTCATCAATGAATATGTATTCTGACCAGACCTGTACACATTATGCAGAAGGCGTGGCCCAAACGTTGAAGGCAGAAAATATAGTAATCAAGCAGGATATTTAAAATTTTCTGAAATCCAAGTTGTGAAAGATTTTCAGTTTTATCAAAATACTACTTGAAGAAAATCAATAAGAATGCAACATAGTAAATGTTTTATAACGTAGATTTCTTTGTTTTATTAATTAATGTACAACTTCAGTTCCTTCTTTGTTTAAAAAATAAAGGAATAAGAGCATCAGACCACTTTTTACAAGCACCAATTAAATTCAAATCAATGTTCTGAAGCTTCCTGAATATCACAAGTGACATGGCCACATAATGGCGATTAAAATGTTTTTTGATGGCTGTTGATAATGATTTACCCAAAAATTGGAAATATTAGCACAATGAACACAAATCAACTTGACTTGGAGAGTTTACTTATTTGGACTTTATATAGGCTTAAACTTTAAAATTATTTCTACCAGCTTAAGAGGAGGAGTGTACCAGTGTTGGAATTGAAAACAGTTTTGAATACATGGAAGAAAAATTAAGAAATCCCTCATCCAGTATTAAACCATTGTGGTCTTTCCAACGGAATAAATCTATTGAGAGCTAGAACAAAGCATTGGTCAAGACGACCTCGGTTTATGAAAGAAACTCTAAATAAAAGTTATTAATTGTGCAATTTACACTTAAAGCAGAATTCCAAAAGAAAAATATCTCTATTAAAAATGTGGAATAGGAACAAACTGTTAGTGAAACATTTCCGGTTATTTTAAATTGCTAATAATCGTAATGGTGCTGAAACCAAAGGGATACGAAATCGACATGACATGTGTTGCCGTAAAAGACATACAGATTGTAATTCACTGCTGAGAAAAATAGCAATCAGAAGCAACTACTTGAAGTACACTATATAATTTGTATATTTCCTATATGTAAGTACGTCCAGCTGACCCAAGCAATGTTGCTACGTTCATTTGATACACGTTCTTTCAGTATGTCAAGGTCTGTTTTTGTACATATTAACAATCACATTGAATGGCGACATGGTGTCGCCTTCAATTTCGCCGTGTTGTTTGAGAAAACAGCACCGAGTGAGCAAAGAAGATTTTTGTAACTAGCAATGCTTGTGATACACTGAGAAATGGAAAAAATAAAGTTGACGTTAATTGAAAACTAATAAATTAATAGATACGATGTAGGCACGTATACAGGGTTGTATCCAGAAGTAGTGGGACTGTTTTTTTCCGCGCGCGCGGAGCGATGGAGGGGGGTCTGCAAGGCCGGATGTTATGGAGGGGAGCCTCGGGAACAGGTTTCGAGCTGCGGCAGTCGCCTGCTTGCGTTATTTGAGTGCGGACCGCTGTTTTAGTGAAATTTGGAGCAGCGGTACGCCATCAAGTTTTGCTACAAACTTGGAAAATCAGCGACCGAAACCAAAGACATGCTTACGCAGGCTTACAAGAAGGATACCATGAGCCGTTCCTCGATATTTGAGTGGTACAAGTTGTTTCGGGAGGGGAGGGAGCTCGTCGAGGACGACCAACGCGCCGGGCGTCCGTCAACCTCGCGAACGGACGACAATGTGCTGAAAGTTAAGCAACTTTTGAACAACGGTTGGGCATTAAATTAATTAGTGATGAGCTGAATCTTTCGTACGGGACAGTCCAACGCACCATCACAGAGGATTTGTCGAGGAGAAAAGTGTGCGCAAAAATGGTGCCGAAAGTGAGGGATCTCCTGGCCAAATTCGGCGTTTCCACGTTGACTCCCCCCCCCCCCCCCTACAGCCCTGATGTAGTACCGCCGGACTTCTTTCTGTTCCCCCGGATCAAGAGGCAGCTCAAGGGGCATCGTTTCGACTCGTTGGAAGCAGTCCAAGCGGCAACGACGAGGGCGCTACCAGAAGTGTGTAGATGCCCAAGGGGCCTATTTTGAAGAGTATTAAGTCGATGTACCAAAATGTTCAATACATTTTTTTTTAAATTAGTCCTACGGCTTTTGGATACCACCCTGTATGTTTGTATTTTTAAAAAGAGAAAAGGAAAACTTAGTTTTTTAAGAAATTAAGGTAATGTTATGATTTGGACTCTACAGATGTCTGGTCTTAAATTTTTATTGATTCTGTTAAATTGCTGAATCATACAACTGAATATCTATCCACTTTTTCTTTTTGAAACTGCCAAAGAACTGCTCATTTAAAATAATTGTTTGTTATTGGCCACTTTGAAAAATTGGTGGTATTTCAATAGTCAGGTACACATAGACTCACTTTTGGGCATTTATGTTGTGCTAGTGAATTTGTATTCGACTATTAATGATAATGTATATTGTAAAAGCAAGTTTTTAAATTTTGATTCATCTGCAAATGTTATAAATCCTATTAAAGTTTAAAAGTACATTTTTAGATTATTTTAATGCCACGTGATATAATGTACCCGTTTTGCAGGTGCAGGTGTTAGCGATAAATTGTCTTTAACTTCAACTAGTGCAGTGATAGCACTGACCTTGTTATTCGAGGTTCCTGGTTTTAAGCCGCTAACCTTTTTCTCTAGGAAGATCTGCTTCTTGGGCGCTTCTAGAGTAAAAACATTCCATAGAACAGCTGAGCACCGCAGAAATTACATAAGAAAACGAAGAAGTGAGCAGACTGCGGATGAAAGGGCAGCAATAACTGAAGCTAGGTGACGTAAGAACTCTGAAGGAAGATGAAGTAGAAAATAAAGAAAAACGACAACGACGTTCTCAAAGGAGACCGGAAAAAATAGCTGCAGAATAGTAACGATTGCTACAAAAGTTCGTAACACATGCATTCTCTATAGCAGCCAAGCGTAGCTGGTTGGATTTTCTAGTGATGTTATTAATGGTCTCCAGAAAAGCAGAGAGCTCCCACGTTCTGGAGGAGCCCTGCAACGGTGGTCCAGTCTTGATGTTCTGGCTGTGGCTTGGTTTGTTACGAACGCCGTGGGGCTGGCGTAGCTTCGTTCTTGTACAGCCGTCGTCTGGTGGGGGAAAACGGAACATCCCCGTAAGTTGAGTGGATGTGGACCCTGGCAGTTGGCGCGGGATGCTAATTCACTCCGGAGCTTTTTACACTTCCCGAAGTGGTAGTTCTTGCTGCAGTTACACATTTCAGGATAACCCGACAACAACGCTGCACTTACCAAAACACTAACTTTGGTGACATTGACGATTATCTTCTTATGTGATTATTCCACTAAAACAACCACATCGAAGACGCCGCTTATCGTTCCTTTCAAGTTCAAGGAACATGAGCGGCATTGGGTGGCGGTGAGGGCCTTTCCTCATGCTCCGCACCGTGAAGATGGGGGTGTTGTTTTATTGAGCTCCCTCTTTAGGTTTTTCTTAGTAACGTACTTAGGGACGCCCAGAGAGGCTCGTCTGCTTTGAGCACGTGGAAGTGATGCTCGATTTTCACTTCGTTAAGAAAACGAGTTAAGCACCTGTAGTCTTCGGCCTTTGGTGGTATATTGTATCACTGGATGAAATTAGAATTATTACACCTATTTACAGAAACATTAAATATAGAAAACGATAAATTGTTTATCAGAATTCGATCTAAAATGGATATCCAGACGTGTAACGGCCCCAAACATTGCAACAAACAATGTGCGACAGATATGAAAAGAAGAAAATTGAGTAAATTGTCTGTCCACGCAATGATTGGTCATACATCATACACATATTAAGGAGTAAAAGCATATTAACTATCAAAAAATGGACTATTCTATAAAAAACAAAAAAGATATGAAAATAACAGCTTTTAAAAATATATAGGCAATTCAGTAAATTGGCATAAATCAAATAGAAAAAAGTTAGTGTTATTTATTCAGAATTGTGCTAGTGACGTAATAAGATAAGAGCGTTCATTATTGGTTGCAGTTGTTTGGCTATTTTATTAGCATTTCTTTCCTTTTCCACTTTCAGGGATTATAGCTCTTAATTATATGCAAGAACTTTATGATTTGAATATCATTTTACTTTTCACATGAACATTTTCCTTAAAATCGATTAGGCGCTGTAGCAAGACTAACTACACTTTTAAAAATCAAATGTTTCTAAATACTCAAACTTTTTAATACAAAACGGGAGTCAATATAAAAATTAAAATTATATTGTTGGTAAGCATTAAAGGAAGGTTGGGAGTACTGATGGTAATATGTTCATATCTATGTTTACTCTGTACTTGTTTATTTATTAACACAACAATTAAATAAGGAAAGTAAGCTTAAAATAAATATAAAATCTTCCACATCCAGCCATAAGCAACAGATTAACATCAAATCTACCAATTAATAAGCTTTACTTACAAGTATTATGACGTAAAAATAGACATAAATTATGTAATTTACCGCATTACTTTTGATTACTTAAAAATTACTTGTAATGATTTACTCCTTTATTAAATTAAATTATTAATATATCAGAGAATTACTGAAAGAAGCACTGAAACAGACATGGAATTATGTTAACAATACGATAATTAAAACCGCTAAAAATAGTAGTAGTAGTAGTAACCAAAACAAACAATAAAATAAAAAACAGCTTGATAAACAAGTAAACATTAAGAGAAACGAATAGAAAAATTATTTAGCTAATAGAACACCAAAAAACTGTAAAATTATAAAAAAATGAAAAAAATGAACGAGATGGAAAAGATTGGGAAAAATAATAAAAAAAGGAAGTTCGCGCTGATCTCCAATTACTTTATTTGAATTTTAAATTAGAACCGTCTTTTGACTTCCTCTGTTTTGATTTGAGATAGCGGTGGCCAATTTGCCCGCTTGCGCGGATGTATAAAAGCGGAGAGACTCGGCTCTTTGCTCTTTCGCTCGTTTCGTTTTGAATTTGAGTTGTGATGGTTTAGAAAGAGGGCGACCGGCTTTAAATTTTCCGTGGCCGAGAGCGTTTTGACCGAGAGTTCGTCGGCATATCTGATTGACGGCAGAAGTTTCCATTTCGTTTTGTTGAAGGCTGATTTTGTTGCGGAATTCGATATTTTGCCGACCAGATTATCCTCTTCCCGGAGGTTGTTTTGTTGCCCGATTACATTTCGGGAGTTGAAATTTTGCCGGTGAGAAGACTTTGGCGAGGAACCTAGAAGGAACCTTGTTGCACCAGGAAAGACGCTTTTGGTCGGCTCCGATCCGATTGGGGTAACTTGTCCTACCTTTTCACCCACAACCTTATTTTCTCTTCCTGGATGCCCCAAGATTACAGCCCAGGGAACCGATTTATGCTGGAGAACGCCGCTTTCAAAAAAGGTGAATATTTCAGCTTTGACTTTTTCGAAGTTCCTTTGTTTAAAATTAAAATTACGATACAGTCTACATCTGGGCGTAACAATTAAGAGAAGGGCAAATTCTAATCACATTAAAAATGAAAACAGTAAAATACTAACAGACGGAAAAGGAATCATGGATGTGTAGAAAGAATATTTTAAAGAGCTACTAGGTAGTTATGCAAATAAAGCAGAAAGAAGAAAATAAGACCATAAAATAGAAGAGGACAATGAAGATTTAATAAACCTGCAAAGCTTGCAATGCATGGCGAAATGGCGAAGCACTAACGCTGACCTTTGACCAATCAGTTTCAAAATCACTAGCAAACAAGCCTTTTTGGTCACCTGTCGATTGGTGAAAACAGAATTTGGAAATTCCCAGCCGTTCTCGAGTTTTTGCTCGGACGGACGGACAGACATACAGACGGACAACATGAAGTTAGTAAGTGACTCCGTTTCGCTTCGCTACTTAATAAAAATAAGATTTAATGAAAAATGAAAAAATTCCCAGGGAAAAACAGAAGAACGACAGAAATGATAAAAAATATGGGTAATAAAGGAATAGAAATATTACTAGAGACATATAATAAAGTATGGAAAGAAGAGCAAATATCAAAAGATTGACAGGCAGCGTTAATAATTCCTACACACAAGGCAACAGATAACAAAATTTGCAATAATTACAGAGAAATAACTTTATTGAGTAAGTCCATGAAGATATTTGCAAACATCATAAATAGAAGTGTTAGACTAATAGTGGAGAATACTCTAGAAGAATCACAATATGGTTTCAGAAAAGAAAAAGCACAAGACCATATATTAATGTTAAAGCAAATATCCCAGAAAATGTTATAGCATAGACAGAAAGTACTATTAACCTTCATTGACTTATAAAAGGCATTCAATGAAGTCTCAAGAGTAAAACTAAAATATTTTAAAGAAATGAGGAATTAGTAATAAAATTATTCGTATAATACAACTAATCTACGAAAATAACAATTACAAAATCATCTGCAAGAACATAAAATCAGAAACATTTATCATAGAAAATGGCTTAAAGCAAGGAGGAGAGCTAAGTCCGGTGTTATTTATAATATTTCTAAAGCTGATCTTTAAGGAATGTTCAACACAAATAAAAAAAAATGTGAACAAGATTACAATAGCCTACAAAGAGTAGGCGTTTGAGAAGAGCTTCTGCAGACGGTATAGTAATAATAGCAAGAAGTGAGAAGGAATTGCAAAAGAACTTTTAAAATAAAATGGGCTGAAGCTAAACAAAATAAAAGAATAGTAAAAATAGTGGGAGAAGAGCAAGAAGAGTTGAGGGGGACGTCTGTTTTTTTGCCAAAAAATCGATTTTGAGATTATTTTTTCAGAAAGCTGAAAACCCTAGGATTATAATGCATTTTTTATTTTTTCTATATCTCAATTTACCACAAAGATATACATGTATATATACATTTTTTTTATTATTTGTTGCTTATTTACAAACATTATATTATTTAACAAGCATCAACATTTGTTACCAGAAAATATTGAGAAACACCTCATTATATATTGTTTTGCTCGTAGATGTAAATAATTATAATGATATATATTTAAGTTTTGATTTTATTGTTTTGTAAAATTTATTTTATATTTTCTTTAATAAATTTATGCTTACACTTTATACAATTCTATTTTTGAAACGAAAATTACCTGGTTGTAATCAACCTTTTTTAAATTTAAATAAAATAATAATAACCATAAACATTTTTTTAATAATGCATATTTTGATTACATGTCAATGCATATTTGTGCACATATTTTGTCATTTTTTATTGCATAAAATCCGCTCTGTATTTATTACATATCTGTGTTTAGCCATATTATTCTGGTGAATTTTAAAATGCTGACTGTATTTAGAATCCTGTGGCCAATTCTGTAGACAAAACAATGTGTTCCTGTTGGTGCAACGAATCTGGCGCAATGACTTTTGAAATGTCTTTGCCAACAAGTGGCTTTGTTCCTGGCCAAGATGTCAGCGTTGGCGCCCGCATAGAAAACATGACCAATGTTAGCGCCCAAAGCGTGGCATTTAAAATGATTGGGGTTAGTATAACGCGTATAGTAAATGACTGGCAAATATTGATAAAAACTTACCTTAGGTTGTTGAGTTTATCGCCCATTACCCCAGCTCCAGAACTCGGTATGAAGATAAAATCATTAGTGAGTGCTCGGAGGCAGGAGTGGGTGCGCATGGAGAGAAGTCTTGGACATCAACGCTAACGATTCCGGCAAATGATCATTACCCAAATTTGATTCCGTGCAGCATAATCAATGTGAACTATCACCTGAAGGTGTGAGGTACAAAACTTGAAATCAATTAAGATTGAAGTGGATTTGTTACAGGGAAAGGTTGTACTGCCATGTCCTCACAGTGATTTGAGGAATGAGGTGCCACTTATGATCGGGTCTGTGCCATTATCTGGAATGATTTCCACATTTTCTGCCGGTCCTCCACCACAAATGCCATTTGCCGCTCCAACTTCTGAAGTGGTTCCTTTGTTACAACGCCCTGATCATGATGAGACTACAGATGGCTTTGTTGATATTCAGGCACCATCTCAGCCAGTTGCACAACCGTATCCACAAAAAGATGGTTTACCATATGCGTCTGCAGCAGGAGCTGCTCCTTATCCACCCCCAGGTAACTCTCCATTCCCTCCTGCAGCAACTCCATATCCGCCGGCAGGGGGAGCTCCGTATTCTCCTGCGGGAGGATTGCCTTATTCTCCTGCAGGACCTTCATATCCTCCGGCAGGACCTTCATATCCTCCAGCAGGAGGATCTCCTTATCGCCCCGCAGGAGGTTCATCATATCTTCTGTCTAGTAGCGGTGATATTGTAAAGAGTCCATCTGCACCTCCTGATGGCACTTCATATGGTGGGTCTGCGAGTCCATCAGCTCCATTAGCTCCTGGAACTGCCCTTACCCTCCTGGTGCAGCTGGAGCAACGCCGTACCCTCCCGCAGGCGCGCCATATCCAACGGCTAATTCAGAAATGGGTGTGTATACAGTTTACTTCCAGTTTAGTCTTAAAATATTTTTAGTTGCATTAATTAGAACAAAGTGTGTTTATATATTATCTGAACTTATTATTTTTGTACACTTAGGTTTATATGGATTGTGAATTGTCACAACATACTGACGTCATGCAAATGACAATTTTAAGTACTTGAAAAGTTAGGATTTGACATTGTCTTTCTGCTTTCTTGCTCTCTGATGATAAAAACCCGCCAATTCTTTTCTATAGAGAGCAGCATAAGATAAATTAAATGCAATAGATTAATTTTCAAAATTACTGCTGCACCTCTTTTGTAATTTAGTTTAACTAAATTTCTCTTTATTTCACTATTCAATGAAAATTCGTTTATAATCCATTTGGTCTTTAACGTTTTCCTATATTATATTTTTTATTTAATTACATAGGTTACTTATAATCAGAACATATTATGAATTTACATTATAATACAGGGTGGGGCAGTCAAACTACACTATTTGTAGGTATTAAAAAAGGGGAAAAAAATTCTTTTCTATTTTTTATTGCAACAAATGTTAAGAACACAAATAGAAATTGGTATAAAAGCAAAAAAGTTTTACTTTTTGAATATCATTCCAGAAAGATGGCGACCATCATTTTGTACACATTATCTTAGTCTCATACGGAAATTCTCACTGACACGTCGTAGTACTACCAATATTATTGCACGAACTTCTTGAATCCGCACTTTAAATTCAGTATAGTTGCTGGGCATGCTTCCAAAAACCTTTGACTTGAAATATCCCCATAAAGAAGAATTACAGGAACTCAGGTCTGGTGATCTTGGAGGCCACTGAATCACTGAACTTTCCCAGAAGAAGGTCTTTCAGAAAGTTGTGTAACTAGCTCCATCTTCTTAGAAATGAGTGTTTTCATTCACAGGAAATCGTTGAAGTTCTGGAATAAGAAAGTTTTTCAGCATTTGAACATAACGCGCTGATGTTACTGTAACTGCATGGCTATTATCAGTCTCAAAAAAATACGTGCCAATTATTTTATTCAAAGAGATTGCACACCAGATGGTAACTGTGGCCAAATGGAGAGGCCGTACCTAAAGTTGTTGATCAATGATCTGTGGGTCGTCTTCAAGCAGCTGTAACATGTGCTCACATAAAACCAAACGGGTAAGATAAGCTCTAGGGTTCAAAGCATGGATTATTTGCATTGTATATGGGTGCAGGTGTAACTCTTTTTGCAAAATTGAGTGTGTGATAGATGTGATGCTTTATCTCCTTTAATTATTTTATAACATCTTTTACTTCATCATTTGTTGTAGGTGGCCCAGTATTCTATTGCAAATGATGCTGCATTTCTATCGTCTTTAAATATTTTTCTATGTATACCATCCAAGCATCTTGTATTGTTTTCTATTTCTAGACATTGTTCTTTAAACCATTTTTTTGCTTCCCTAAAAGCTATCTTTATTTCTCTCTTATACACCACTTTTTTTCCTTTCTTCTCCTTTCCATCATTTCCAGTATTTCATCGGTCATCCCCATTTTTCTTTTCACCCTTTCTGCCTGCAAATATTTATCTAGAATTTCTTGATTGATTTCTTCAAGTTTTGTAATATCTTTTTTGGGATCAGTCTCTGTTTTGTTATTGGTTATTTGATTTATTTTTATTTTGATGTCTTGCTTCTTGTCATATTTATTCGTTTTTTATTTGTCTTATGTCATATTTGTTGATTTTTGCTGGTTTAACCTTTTTTAATCTGTTTTATTGTACCAATAACAGGATTGTAGTCTGATTTAATAATGTCAGCTCCAGGATATGTCTTCATTGATAATAGTGCATTTCTAAATCGTCTGTTTATCATAATATAATTTTTGGTTCTCATGATACATCCTGGTGCGTCTTGTAGCGACTTCCATGTATGTAATCGTCTGTCAGGTAGCTTGAAGTATGTTTCAGTAATTACTAGTTGTCCGTCTACTGCAAATATCATCGCATTTATTGCGTTCGCCCAGACTGAATGGACCTTACTATTCTTGGTTAGTGTTAGCTAATGTGGATATTTCTGAATTAATTGAACTGTCTTTCATAAATATTGCAACCCAGTCATGCATAAAGTTTTTTCCTGATACCAAATATGTTTCTGTGGTACAGGTTATTTTAATATTATATCTTGTCAAAAAATCTGTAAAAGATTGTCTTACAGCCATTCAAGTATAAAAATTTGATGTTGCTAAGTGAAGTGTATCTATCGTTTATTTACAAATTGGGGGTTTTTTGAACGAAGATTTTTAATTTATTTAAAGTAGGGTTTTAAAGCGCTTATAACCAAATTTAGGATTCGGTTAATGACGGAAGAGGAGTCAGTGTTGGTAATATATTGATATTGGCTGATAACAAGTGTAGGATATTTGCAGGAATGCTTTGCATATCACCGGTTTCTACTTGTATTATTTATAATTGTTGAATTTCTTGGATTTGATATACTAATATGTTATCTTTAAATTGACTGGTGATTGGATTATGCCTCCAAAATATATTTGCAACCCCCATGTTAACCAGCTGTTGTCCCCCACAGCTGGCACAGTCTGGTAGAGTGAAAATTTTCAGAGAAGAATCCACCACATGATACAAAGTTGCGTGCACTTGCACTTGCCCGTTGCCAGAGACAGCAGTGGCGTAGCAGATTTAGGTTGTTACTGGATTGCGGGCAAAAGTCTTAATACAAATTTAGGAAGGAATTATCTCAATAATAAAAGATATAAATAATTCTATTCTGGAAAAAATTGAGTACATTTTTATGTGACGATTAATATTTCCCAATCCAAAGAAAGGGTCCATTCCAAAATTTCAGATGTGCCACAAAGAAAAGATAAGTACGCCCATGTACTCAAACCACCCCTTTTAATAGAAATTAGAGTAGTTCGACTGGATATTTGTTCTCAGCGCTGATGACGTCAGTATGACGTATGTATTCTTCTTAAAAAATTTTTGCTCTAGATCATTGTATCAGAGATGGTACGCGATGACTGGGCACAGTGGCGAACATATGACAGCCTTGACCTTCTTAGTTTGCAGGCCTTGCTCCCACACTTGGTGTTATTAACAGTCCATTTATAAAGATAAGTGGAATTTTCTGAATTATGATCTTGTCGGTGTAGCTTTCTACAGATTTTGACATGTTTCTTCTACCTCGCTTAATGAATAGCATCAATTTATTTCAAGTGAGATTTCTGGTTTCCATTGATAACGTTTTTGTTTTTTTTCGATGGTGATAAGTGATTAACAGATTGTTTATTCATTAGTATTTTAATACGTATAGTTGCTTCTATGCAAAGGTTTCCTTGTTTGTTAGAAATGATTGATTTTATATATAATTGTTTTAAAATAAACTCAGAAGTGATAAATAACAGATAGATCAGACCTTACACAACAAACCGCGAATATAGTCACAAATGATCCAACACACACATTCGTTCAGCTTAAATGCACGAGCCGATCTCAAACCATTGTATTTACTATGAAATCACAAATCCTTTCTTGAAACAAGTTACCGACAAGAATACAAATCATTTTATTTTTTATCGTTATTACTTACAAAATAACAATTTAGTGTTCCATCAGATCTACATCACTAATTATAGCAGCCGAAAAATAATAGCACAGAATATTTCCTACATTAATACTGAAAACGGTGTTTCAATGAATTTTTTTGAAAACAATAATTGCTGTAAATACATGAAAGCATTTGCACTTGATCAGACGATATAAATTAGTAATTTGTATTGTATTGTTGCATTATTTGTAAAAATAGGAATATTTCCGTTTGTTGTTTTATGTAAAAAAATCAAAAGCATTTAGACATCAGTATTTAATTTTGAGTAAATAATTATTTGTGAAATTTCCTTTTTCTTTAAAGACTGGGGAAACAGAAAAGTTACTTTTAGTAAGGAACTAGTAACATTCTGATTATCATTGAAATATTTAGAGTGGCCCTGCGAGCACAAAGGGGAAGAAGTTACTCATGAATTTTATACTTGTCATAAAACGCAATTAGTGCCGGTTCAATAAAGGCAAAATAGAATGAATTGTCAGATGGAGAAAAAAGTTATGTCACACTGGCGACAAATTTCGAGTATTGGCCTGTATTTCGGCCAGTTCGAATGGATTTTGTCAGGGCTGCTGAAAATGACTCCATACTGTCTTCTGGTCAACTCCAAGCTTTTCAGCCAAGTCCCGAGTGCTCAAAGACGGTTCAGCATCCAAAGCGGCTTGTAAGCCTCTGTCATCTAGAACAGATGGTCGACCAGAACGTGGCTGACCTTCAAGATTGAGATTGCCAGAATAAAACTTTTTGTACCATCTTGCTACAATTCTGTAACTCACCGTTCATTCGCCTTCAATATCACAAATCTCTTTACAGCCTCTTAATGAAAATTCTCGTAATAATGTATCAGGATTCTAAGTTCATCTTTGTCCATCTAGAATTAAAGAAGTTAACTGGGATAAGCACAAAAAATAAAAATTGCACATAAATTAAATTTTTCGCAAGTGTGGCAGAATTTTGTTCTCAATGTAATATATAAAGCATCTTAAATTAAGAAATAAATTATAATTAATAGTAAAGTAGCAATGAATAAGAATTCATTTAAAGGTGACATGATTGTGTGAAAGAATTTCTTGTAAAGGATTGCCTTTCATCCTGCGAAGGTGGATCCATCAAAACAAGAAAAGAAAATAATTCTCACCTCTTAAATAAAATAATCCGTAATCAATAATCTTGTGTGCGAAAGATAATGTAAAATGCTCTCACAAACGAGCTATAAATACGTGCAAACTATTCAATCTTTAGAGGCAGAAAGCTAAATGATAAACCCAATGACTACAGCCAAACGTAATAAAAAGTATATAGAGATGAACCAATATATTTTCCTAATTTCAAAGGAAGGTTGCGAAGCGAAAAGTGGTTGCAAGGTGGAGGAAGTGATTTAATTTAGACGCGGGTAGTTGGGACTACATAGAAGAGTCTTTAGGTGCCAACATGTCACAGATAAACTAACAGAGACTGTTGTGAGTGTACAACGTTCTTTTCGAATGATCATTCAATTTTTAATTGCGTCTCAAACTTCCGTTTTAGATCGAAAATGGATCTTTTTGTGGATATGGAATTTTTAAAGTGCTGCTTCTGTTCAAGGGAAGGAAGAAGACTTCTAAGTGGGCAGTAAGACGTTCCATACTGTAATCTCTGTGGCGATCTTCACCCGAACATTCCGTTGCTCTGACTCATCGAATCGTACTGTACAGCAAATTTTGCACGAGGACCTTTTTCATTTATTCAAAATAGTTGTGATGAAAAAACTTTTCGAACGTAAATGGTAAAATCGCCTGGAAATGTGTGGAAACCGTCTCACGTGACAATTCGCTTTCTTTACTAATGAAGTGCATTTGCACTTGTTAGAATGAATAAAACTTTCCTTGTTGGAATGATAACCAATGAAATATCCATGAAAGGCATATTCACAGCGAATGTGTCACTGTTTGGTGTGTGGTGAGTAAAGTTGAGGTCATTAGCTCTTACTTTTTTGAAAAGGAAGACCAATATGTTACTGTCAGTTCCAAACAATATGTGGAAATGGTTTGCACCAAACCTCATTACATTCCAACTGGAAAACAGGATGAACTCTCAACGCGGTGGTGTTATTTGGCTTCCCGTGTGATTTCTTCCTATGGTATTATCATTAATCTGAGTTTTTTAAACATCGCGCTAGGATCCTACAACTCTTATGAAATGCGTTATGTTAACAAATCAGGTGCATTCCTGCAAACATGTGCAGAACACAACTTCAACAGCGCATCAAAAATAATAATAAATTTTATATACCTTCTGCTGTTTTTGCTTTATTCAATTTGAAAAATAGGAAGGGAGTTTGAAGCCAAAACGAAAATAGAAATCAAAAACAATAAGAATACAGCAAAGACATGAAATGCGCATTGCAGATCCAAAATCACTACCTTGTCTTTTAGCAGCCTTTACCAAACCTTTCAAAGAATTCTCATAATAGAAGCAAAAAATGCCTTATTCACTGTTAGAGTACTTGAAAATAAATTGACTTACTGTGTATATATTTGTCTTTAATACTTCACACGTTTATAATCTAGTTTGCAACATCCAATCAATACTTATGAAATTTTAATTTCAGCGCCCCTTCCTATGAAGAAATCGAGAAGATGAAGGACAAGAGCGAGAAGTACTAGCGCATTGGACAGCAACGGAGAGGTTAACATAAGTACAAACTTAATCCTTTAGCGTTAAATGGTGTTGAACAGACAAATGCTTTTGTTTTTAACTTACTCTAAAGTTATGTTTTTTTTTTAATTCGAAACGCCCTATAAGATTAATATTTTTGCTACATTTTACTCGGCCAAATAAGGCAAATAATAGTTGAGACTAAAGCGTTATTTTAGAAATGTTTCGTTTGGACCTACTTTAGGGCATTATTTTTATGTTTTGGTTACGGAATTGTTTTAATTTACTGAAACTAATATCAACGTTGTCTAACTTTGATTATTAACTTTTTAAATATTGAATTTTTTTCAATTTTAAGGTGTTAATGAGAATCAACATAAAAAACATTTTTGCAAAGGCTATTGGAAATTTTTAAATCCTAACTTTACCACATTTTGGTGTCTTATTTTACCTTAAAAACACAATAATAATAAAAATAAAAGCTGTCATTTTTATCTGTCAATCATGTGACGACTGTAAGGTAATATAACAATTCAGGAACTACTTATGAACATTGCAATCTATTACAAACAAAACCACAAGCAGATAGTACTTGCAACACGGTGGTGCAACATACAGTCATAATAATTAACAATTTTTATTGTAACTAGTCTAGGAAACTGAAATATGATATTTGTGGATATTTGTACCGAGTTCAATATGATCGTGTCCAAGTAGCTTTTCACTAGATTAACACAAACCCACGATTGGTTAGCAGTAAATGTAGATTAAGCTTGAATCGACTTCCAACTTCCAAATAATCTAATTCTTCTTCTCAAAAAACGTTACTCTTTCATAACCCAATCAATTATATGAAAATGAAAACAGTCATCTTGAATATACGCATACTGATGAAACAAAATGACATAAAGAAAAAATTAATTAGGAAACGTGACGACATAACTAGGGATGACTGTCATACTTCAGCAATATAATGTAAAGACTTGTATTTCTTAAGGTCTATCTGTAAAATTTGTTTTCCCAAAAGTATTTATCAATGATGAATTTAAGCAATTTAATGAAAATGTTTTACAACCGCCTTATGATAATTTTTGTTACTTTAAATATTATGGTTGCTCACCCACTTCACCTTACAAATAAAAATGTGGTCCACTGCTACTTTGTAATATCATTTAAATAATCTTTTAATTTTCTATACTTAATCAATGAAAATTCAGATAATTTCTTGATGTAAATGACTTCAGACCCTATGAAATATATTCAAATATTTTATTAATCCGTTTTTAAAATTATAGTAACAGGTTCACAATAACGAAATGTAAATGAATAAGATCTAGTTTCTTCTTGCCAAAAATAATTTTTGTATTTGTGTTGAACCTAAACTTTATCTCAATAATATATGTGTAAGGCCTACTAAAATCTTTTTATCTGACAGAAATCTTCAAATTGTAATTTTTATAATATAAAAAATAGTTTAACCCCCTGCCATTATACCCCCATCTCTCCAATAGAAGAATTAAATTATCTGGTGAGGTGGACAAAGTTTGGTTTTTAAGCTTCTCTTAAACAGAGAAAGTTGCCAGTTTATTCTGAATTGAAATACAACAAAATGATTTAGACTTAACTCACATGTATCACTGACCAATAACGTGGCAACTACTTTGCGGTAGGATACAAATGATATGGTACAGTGTTTTTTCCAATCTATATTTTGCTAAGTTGCACTAATTTCTTAGTAAATTAATGCAAATGCATGATGGTAAACGCTAGTGAGCAACACGTGTCATGTAACAATACGTGTTTTGTTTGGTTTGAAACAAAGTCTGCATGTTTTAACATGCAATTTTTTAATTATATAAATTATAACTGAAGATTGATTATTCTTCATTTTTTCTTTCACTACTACACCCATTTTAACATCATTCGTTTTTTTGCTCTCTAATCTTTCTAAATGAAAGTTAATTCTCAACATTTTAATTTTTTGTGTAGATACATTTAGAATCTATGTTCGTATATTAAAAAACAAATCTCAAATAAAAATAAATCTATGATGTCGGATAGTCTACTGGTGTACTTTTGATTACTAGTTAACATTAAGCTTGGTTACTAATGAATAATTGTCATTATCTTAAGTTCTTCTTAGTGTGTCTTAACATTCTAACACCTAATATAGTTCTTTAAAAGATTTAAGTTGTCATGACATGATTTGATTATAAGGCGATAATTGTACGCCATCTATCTTTCTTAGAAGTTTTACTATTTTGAAGATAAGGTACCTCATTTGCCTGGAAAGTTTATGCCTAGTTAAAAATTGCACACATCTCTTTTAATAACTAACAATAATTTATTTTGAATGATGGAAAGCAATCACCCCTTTCAAATTTTCAGCTTTCTAAAAGATTACTAGCAGTGCAACGTGGGTGGAGGGGTTCTTAAAATAATAAATACAGATTTTCCTAACTAAACATCTATAGTTTAATCGTCATTAGTTATCATTTGTTTACTCCCGGGGGGGGATACAGTATTAGTTTACCGATGACTTTATTTGAATCTCCTCTAAAGCTTTTACTCAGTAAAACTTAAGTGGCAACTTATATTGACTGAACTTTAAATATTTATATACTATATGTGAATAATACTGCAACAAACTTTCCAGGCAATACGATATTTATAAACTAAGTCATATAGTGCCTTAAATAATCAAACCGACCTACTACTGCCAGGAACCGTATACTTAATATGCACCTGCAAACTTAAGTGCCAATAAATTTGTGAATCATCACAGTGGAGCCTTTTTAAGCACAATATACTTAAGCAAATTATTTTTAACGTCATTTCAGAGTTAAATCGTTTGTTTTTGACTTTAAGACAGATATGTATGCGTGTGTATTTGCATTATAGTAGTGTAGATCAATGTTTGTATTACACATATTTTTGTTAAAGTGCTGCATACAGCTTTTCCTTTTATGTGTTATAGGTAGATATTTGAACAGATTTATATACAAGCAACTGTACGCAAGTGCTTTTTACATTTATACATATATTGTATGTTAGAAATGTTATATATTTACTGCTATAATGAAGTTTATATGAATATATTAAAATCGGAAAGTGGCGACTTATTTGTAACCTTATCCTTGTAACAGCAATAGTGTGAAAACGAAACCATTACTGGGGCTCTCTACCAAACGCAAGTGATGAGATTGAGCCGAGCACTCAAGGAAAAACGCGTCCACTACTACTCCAGACACGACAAAATTATTCTCCTGCATGATAATGCGCGTCCACATGTTGCCGAGCCGGTCAAAACCTACTTGGAAACACTCAATTGGGAAGTTCTACCCCACCCGCCGTATTCACCAGACATTGCCCCTTCCGATTATTACTTGTTCCGATCGATAGCACATGGCCTGTCTGAGCAGCACTTTACATCATATGAAGATACCAAAAATTGGGTCGATTCGTGGATAGCCTCAAAAGATGAAGCATTCTTTCAATGCGGTATCTGTATGCTGCCAGAAAGATGGGAAAAAGTAGTGGCTAGCGATGGGCAATACTTTGAATAAAACATAAGGTTCTGTTCTTTCATAATAAATGCCCAATTTTTGATAAAAAACGGCGGAGGCTTATTTGTACTCCCTTTAATAATTTGCACTAAGTAAAAACAAATATACATTCTAATAAAGCTTATAATCACAACTCGCATTGTAGCGTGATTTAATTATGGATCTATCGCCATTCAAAAAACAGATTAAAACACTTCACTATTACCGATAAGGAATGGATATTCAATATTTTTAAATCTTACAAAGAAAATAATCCAAAAAGCGAAATTGTGTGATTTACTTCAAAAGCAGCCGGTTTGTTTTCTTTTAAATAAGACGAGGGGAATCCCCTTTAGATATCTCTACCTACAATGCTTAGAAGCCGCAATCTTCTCGGTTTACCACGTGGTGCATAATCAACAAATTTCGGATTATATATGATGTGTCTTTATAGGCAGAATAATTTTTTTTAGTACGAGGTCTGGCAGCGACAGAGCTTGTCCAACTCCGACATGCTTGAGCCCTTCATAGTAGTTTTTAAAATAAATAAAAACACGACTAAAAAGCTCTGTTTGACATAATTGACGTACGCCGTTGCCATGACAACGCATTTACGTAAACCCAGTTAGAGTTGAACTTTGACCTTTGACCTGTGTGACAGCACTCATAATTTTTTTTATATATAATTAACAAACATCAATATTAAGGAATTTGCAATTGTTATAATTATTCATACACAATGTGTATTACAACCATCAAAACAAATATTTTGGATGTTATATAAAGAAGTAAAAAGTGATATTAGGCTGATTGTACGTTCATTTTTTACGAAATGAACCACCAATGTTAAATAAGATACTTATTATTAATTGTTGTATTTAGTTAGTAAGAAAAAGGACTCACATTTTTAGATAAATTGTAAATGTTTAAGAATGACTATATTTCTACATTTACTTTTTCATCATTAAGACTTAGTTAAGAGTCCAAACAATTAAAGTTAATCCCCAGAAGGGGTGTGTCATGATTTATTACTATATGTGTTTGGCAAACAGATATTAGGAATTATATTTTAGGATTTCATCAAAGGGTTTGTTAGTTATGTAGTAAATGATTAATCTAAAAACGCGCTTAATGCGAAAAGTTTGCTTTGGAAAGTTGATTAATATGAACATAACTTATTGGCATGTTTAGATATGAAGAGACTATGAAAAAATACATACAGATGTTTTAACTTAAATTTTTTGTAATAAGATTGTATGGACTTTGTGTGTCCTCTGTCACTTGAGATATGAATAGTGACATCAGCGATGGTTTAAAAAATATGGTAGCTGAAGACAAGTATGAACAATCATAGTCAAGAAGGTAGATGCGAGAAAGATCAAGACTAGAGTCAAGTATCGTTATTCATTATCACCACTGCGAAGAGTGTGTTTAAGTACTCAAGGTCTTCAAATTTTTTCCTGAAAAGTACATACTCAAGAAAATTGAAGCTTCTGTTACTTTTCAACTTAGTCTTTGTCTAGACGTACACATTTTTTACAACGTCATCATTATGATTCAATGGCTACTGAGAATACTTCTTTAGGGGTGTGATTATGCTCAATGGAAAATTGCTGATGCAACAGCGGCTTAATTAGAAAATGAGTAGCTACAAAAAGTGTCGAAATTCAATATGTCTCGAGATATTGCCACCTCCGCAGCCGTATGTTCGTCGGTCAACATTCATGGAACCCACCTTGATGAAACTTTCAGTATTTATCATGCAAAATGGACCCCACAGATTCTACGAAAATGCCAAGTTTAGTGCGATATCACACACACCTAATTGACGGTTTTTTATAACAACTTGCTCCACTCGCTCAATCGTAGTTTCGGTCCGGCTGGTTTGTGGCCGAGGCTACTTGTCATACAACTCTCGACCTTTAAACTTTCGCACGTTTTTAACATCCATAACGCCTTCCCCGCATCTCTCACTTAATTGGCGATGAATTTCGATGGGAGTTTCACCACGCCGGGGGAGAAAACGGATGATTACACGTTGTTTTTGAACACTAAACGTCACCATTTTAAGTATGTAAATCAACACTCACTGCAATGGCGGTAATTTGACCTGTGTACATTGTATGGTACTGCCTTTTAGAACCAAATTCAAACATATTTTTCGCTTAACCGTATTTTTCTTCTTACTCTCACTGCTGAGACCTTAGAACGTGAACGCACCTCGTATATAGAAACAATTTTGCCTGCATAATGCTCACTGTATAGACGAACCAACGCTGGGCAGCTTGCGTTGCACAAAAGGATGGAATCTCACCCTATTAACAAAAAGTAGGAATTTGTTGATTTGACGCCGTCAATCTTTTATAAATGCCTATTCAAACTAAAAAGAAGTTTCAATGAAACAATCCCTACTATTAAACGCGATTGATCTGTCGGAACTTCATATAAAAAAAGAAGACTGCGAAAACATTTGCACCAATTCTCATATATGATTTAATGCTTGGGATAACATGATCTGGTATCAGTATGAGGATAGGTTGATTGAAACACACATGCATTTGAAATATAATTTTTTTTAATTAATTAGCTATTTGCTCATAAACTTATTCTTTTTGTATTTACTTCTATGTAAACAATTGGATAGAACCAATATTTTGTAAGTGAATTGTAATCGATAGTTCGGTTCCTGTATCTAAATGGAACGGTTGTTGTGCTTATACCTCTCTTTCAAGAAATACCAAGAGTATTTAGATTTTATAGGTCAGGAGCTCGCAGAGCACAAAACCGAGGCTGTGCTGATAAGCAGAAAGAAACTAGAAACGATCTCGCTGCAAGTCGGGCAGCACAGAATTACATCTCAGCCGTCCATACGATACTTGGTTGTGATGATTGATGCCAGCCTCAATTACAAGCAGCAGGCGGAGCACGCTGCAACCAAGGCGTCAGCAGTCCGAACGGCTTTATCGAGGCTCCAAATCGAGACCCCAAAAAAACAACAAAAGAGCGCTCCTGACATCAGTAGTCATCTCGGTTATTACATATGGCATTGCCATTTGAGCAGATGCACTGATAACTCAGAAAATTCCCAAAAGTTAACATCAGTCTACCGACTGAGTGCACTTCGAGTGTCAAGCGCGTTCCGAACGGTCTCAAAAGAGGCCGCCGAAAGAGCGGAAACGCATCTTCCGCCGAGGAAAGCGCACGCATAGTCGCAGATCAGGTAAATGTTGAGGAGAGACAAACAAGCCTGCTTCACTGGCCGGTGGCATGGATAAATCGGATAAGGGAAGGTGGACTCACCGCCTGATTCTCCAATTGGACAAGTGGTTATACCGCAAACACTATTTGATACAGATGCTGTCGGGTTACGGATGCTTCTTGGCATACCTCTACAAACAAGTACTAAGATTCTCCGGAGTGTCCAGCTTGCAACGGATTAGAGGAAAACGGAACATATATTTTTTGCCTGCTCTAGGTACGAAGTATACCGTCGCGATCTGAAGATACACTGGAACAAAGCATCACTCCCAAGACGTTGGTTGGGGCGATGCTATCCTCTGAAGAGTATGGGAAGCAACGACAACTTTTGCAACTAAAGTGCTCAAGGACTACGTCGCGAAGAGCGTAAGAGGACCGAGCTGAAGAAGACGCAATAGGAAATTAACGAGGGAGGGCTCTGACACTTCTGATTTTCTCCCATTTCAAGAGGATATAGCAAGAAGAACAAAAAGAAGGAAGGTAGCTCACCGAACTCTGAAAATAACAACATTGTGTTATGAGTAGGGACGTAGGAAGACTCAACATAGAAGGAAGAAGCTTAACAGCTAACGCCTCCCCCATGAGATAATATCTGACAGGTGTTGCTCTTGGCATTTTACATGCCAAGATATGATCTTTTCATCTAACCAGTCTGGTTGCGTTAACACTCGGCAACTTGGCAATCCCGACACAACATGCGTAAATGCATTTTTTCCTCTCAATAAAAAAAATAAAATGAAATAAAATAAAACACACACACACGCACGCATCTCCCCCCTCCCCATACACACGCGCACACACAGGTCGAATGATCGCCATTGCAGTGAGTGTTGTTTTGTATACTTCAAATGGCGGCATGTAGTGTTTAAGAATAACGTGTAATTATCCGTAAAATGCTCATCGAAATGCATCGCCAATTGAGTAAAACATGCGCTGAAGACGTTACAGATGTTAAAAAGGTGCGTTCGTGCAAAAGTTTAATGAAAGTTGAGAGTTGTGCGACAATGAACCGAAGTAGTCTCGGACCGAAATCATAACTGTGCAAGTGGAGCAAGTCGTTATAGAAGACCGTCGATTAGGTGTGTATGATATTGCCTATAAACTTAGCATTTCTGTAGGATATGTGGAATCCATTTTGCAAGATGACCTGAAAATTCGGAAAGTTTCTTCAACATGTTTCAATGCCGACCGACGAAATAAAAAGACTGCGCGGGTCGCACTGTATCAGAATATTGATGCTGCCATGAATTTCCGACCATGAAAGACACTCTTCGTGGCCGCTCACTTTCCAATCGAACCGCTGTGGCATCGGCTGTTTTCTAGTGGGCAAAACACACCCCCAAACAAGTGTTCTCAGAAGTCATAGAATCATGGCGACGACGTCGTGAAAAATGTGTACGTCTAAACGGAGATTACTTTGAAATTTTAACTTTCTTGGGTAAGTACTTTTTCAGAAAAAAATCTGGAGATCTTAGAACTTGAACGCACTTTCTATATTTTTTTATTTTCTACGGGACTTTCTTTAACAGTGATGTGTTCTGTTAGGAGACCAATGAGAGCTCCCTACAAAAGGATAGTAGTTTTACTGCTCCCTTCTTGCCGAGTCCATTTAAAAGTGCCTTACTATGATTGTGTGTTGGCCTACTGATCCAATAAACTTTATGCTGAGTACAAACTTACTACCTCAATGTGTTAACGAATTATGCTTCTTGGCACACCCAGAAATGATGAGGTGATCACTGCCTTGTCATTCTATTAATTTTTTGTTGCTTTTGACTTAACGATGACCTAGAACCTAAAGCACCCTCAACTTTTTCTGCTGTGGCAAATGTTGGACTTTCTTGTAACATTTCCAAACTAGTCTAAATATAGCTTTTGAGCTCAAATTTAGTACTCTGACTGTGATGTATATTATATATATATATATATATATATATATATATATATATATATATATATATAGTTTTACCTCGATACGGCATTTTATTATTTTCTTGTGCACACTATAGTATAATATATATTTCTCTTTCAAAATACGGAAAGATAAAACTTTCTTTTAGTCTTTCGTCATAAGCTCTCACATTTTGAGTCGTCCGTTAGCAAATCAGACTGCTAGTAGTTAACTCCGGTTTGGGTTTTCCCACGCTTTTCGATTTGTTATTATTGCCTTGAACAAATACAACTCTATATTATCCATCAATTTTGTATAGAGAATTTTGTAGTCTATGTAGTCCCAAGTCTGATTTTGTAATCACAATACGAGAAGGAAAAAGATTCGGAAGAGTCTACTGCAACTGTGAACGTTTGCTTCATTCCTCTCGTTATGCCAAGATAGTCAAATTTTTGGATCTTGTTTAGTTACATTCTCCATGCTTAACCTTGGGTTACCACAGCAAGGCTGCATATGCTAGGGACGCTCTGTTTGTCCTAGTGTTCGTTTAATTATTGCTGGAATACTTGCCGATTTTCTTAGTATTTTTTTCTATATGTTGGTTTTAGGTAAGTTTGGAGTCTTCTTAACACTTTATCTCTCCTGACAATTGCATTTTTCTATTTCACTTAAGGTAGAAATGTCCCAAATTCCTTGTATACTTTCTTCACGTAAATGATATTATAGGTGATATTTTGAAGGCTTACCATAAGATCCTGTTCCAGTTCACCGCATTTATGACCTACAGAATAAGTATAAGAACTGCTTCCTACTTCTTAGCATGCAGACAATCCATTTGCAGCAAGTGTCTTCCACTCCCAACCTTCTAAGAGTTGAGGATTTGAGGGATATGTTAAAGGTTCATTATATGTCTAAAAAGGTACCAAAAAGAATCCCTTTATTATCTAATTATTTATTCTTATTTTAAGATCGTGTTCCCCGTACAGTTGATAACTTTGCTTGATAGGCGTACTGGTTCTAGTTACAGAGAATTGTTTACCAATGTTTTGTTCCTGATGAGCCTGTCAAGCAAATATCAATCGTTTTAAATATAAATAACATAATGGATGAGCAGCTTTATGTTTGAGACTAGTTTGACTTACCAGTCTTTGGTATAAATTTCACCTTTGTTAGCCTACATATTCTCAATAAACAGTTAAGGGTCATGTTTGCTCTTAACACTTCTTTTAAGCAGAAGGTTTGATTACTTATATATCTATGATTCGAAGGATCTCATCTGTTTTTGATGATTTAGATGACTCAAGTTCACTACCCATTTGATCTTAAATAGACTTAGCATTTTCCTAGCGGTTTGAGCTTACCCTTGTTTTATATCCATATGCATCAGGATCTACCTACAGGTTTTGCCAGGCAAAAAGCGAGTTTTTCATGTTTGGTCCAGGAAATACTTTGATCATTGTGTGTATTCCAGTTTTGGTGTGCTTTTTGGTGCTAGTTATTGAATACTTATTGAACACCTTGCATTTTTGGAGAGTAGATTTTGCAGTTGAAGATCTTATTATATCTTTACAACGTCTCCTTAATGATGCTTTTCCAGTTCTACTCGATACGTTGTGATATTTAGTTAAGGATCTTTTGTATTCCTTTTAGTTTTCTGAAGATTTTTTTCAGACCAGTTGGTGAACACTCACATCGCAGTTGTTGATTAATTTTGAATCATTGTTTCTACCACTTTGCACCAGTTGTTCCATAGTCTTTCTTGGTGGTGGTTTAAGGTCATTATATGAGAGGTAGCTCTATCCAAGTATATTCCTTAGCTATCCTCTATTTGAAGTGAAAGTTTTATTGCCACCGAATCCTACAAAATGAAGTCTGTTAGTGGTAGTATTTTAACAGTCTTTTTGACTACACAAGCCCTGGATCTGCTAGTAAATTTACTGTAACTCAGTTTTTTATCCACCGCCCCAAGATCCTGTATTGTTTCTCAACTTATCTCGGTTTCTTGGATAAGGACAATTTCACAGTCCTCCATCAATTTACACACGGAATTCAAGACTGCTCTACTACGGTAGAGGTACACTTATATAACTCTTATTCTTTGTGTCATAATCACTCTGAAGTGGTTTGAAAGTCAACGAACAAAATCGGTAATAAATCTAAAACGTGGCTTATTTAAGAAATATTTAGAAAGCTCAGAGTAAGCCAAAATTTGTTCCTTTTTCTCAAACTTGTGACTTAATATTTTCCAGTCTTGTTTTTAATCTCGGATTTTGAAATCTGAGCCGGTTTGTAATTTCCCCCCAAATGTTCTTGATAGCTATATGAAAACTTTTGGTCTCTTAAAAAGATCCATTCATTCAACGATAGTTAAATTTGTTTCTTTCCGGGGATCTTTTAGGCTATTCATCGTTTAACTGGTGTATTAATTTAGAACTGCAGAGATGGAGTTTTGCCCAACGCTTTTATTAACTTATTTTGAATCAAGTTCGCTTTTTCCTGATATAAGACAATGTCTTGGTGGTGTCTGTCTGTTATAAGATCTTTTACAGCTTTATTATAAGACCCAATCTGTCTTTGAAGCTTGGGGTTTTTAAATTGTTTCATTGAGAAGAATAGTTTGAACGATTTTTTGTACCTCTATTCTTTTTTCTGTTTCTCTTCTACCTCCCTTTTTTTCTTCGATAATCTGTTTCACTTAGCTGCCTTTATTCTTTTCGGTCTAGGACAACTGGGCACTGCCAACTGGGCGCCGCCAGGTGGGTGCCAAGCCTCGTTGTTATATCTGCTGATAAGATGCATTTCACCAATTTTACGTTTTAAATTTTTGCGTAGATGGAAAAAACAGTCATGTAGTTGGACATTTGGAAATGAAGCTTTCATTGCTGTGAAGCTGCATTTTCAAAGTCGCACGAGATGCTTCAAGGTTTAGAGCTGGCTTCTTTTCTTTAAGCATTTCCAAGAGTCTGGTGTATGTGTTGGGCGATTTGTTTGAGAGGAGAGCATAAATTAAAGGATGAACGCTAGCATGTCTTTCTTCTAAAACAATATAAACTTGAGCAAAAAGGCCAGGCGCAATACGAAACATGGCATCAGCAAACCAAATCAAAATGCGCTCGCTTCCAGGTCCAATATCGCCAAGGAAAAAATTTTCCTCTGTTCCATCAGACATAGTGTACTGCAATTTCTCTTTCCTTCGGATTACTTTACGAAGAGCATCGGTGTTCGGAAGCTGTACAGATGCGGCTTGAGAAAGGTTTTGGCTGCACTCCACGATTATTTGCGCTGTGGCTTCCATTGTTAATTGTGCGCGATGTTTGATGCTAGTAACAGTTTTGTTTGCTTTGATTTTTGCTGCGTTACTGTCGTAATTGTGAGTATCCTTGCTTTACATTATCGTTTTCGTTCGCACCACCAAAATTGCTTTCGCATGTCCTTGCTGTATTTATCATATATATATATATATATATATATATATATATATATATATATATATATATATATATATAATAGACCAAGAAATAAATATTAGAATACAAAAGCAAATAAGATATATTACAATATAGAAAATACACTAACAGAAAATATGAATTAAGTAGAAAGAGCAAATTCACCTATGCAAAATCTATATACAACTGAATTGTGAAGAATGTTGGACAAACAGAGCCAAAATAACAGCACCAGAAACAATATACCTGAGAAGAACCGTGGGTAAAGTGAGAAAGAAGGATCCGAAATAGAAGTATTAGAAAGAGCTACAATAGACGCCTTAGTTTTGAGCAAGACAAACAACTTAGGCATGACTGGCCCAACAGTGGAACAACACAAAGATCCCCAGATATTATGAATCTGTAATAACAGAATTACCAGATTATGTGAAGGCGTTAAATTATGGTAGAAATGAAAAACAGTTGAGTTGGAAAATGCAGAGATATAGAACAATTCATTAGAAGTGGACAAGAATCTAGCATGTAGAGCGACCAACACCAAAAGGTATAACTGGTCAGAGAGTAGAAGGTGAGACATGAACGAAAGACCAATAAACTCAAAGCTTGCAACGCATAGCGAATTTGTTTGAGAGCAGTCTCTCAAATTTGAGAACCCTCTAGTTGACCTTTGACCAATTAGTTTCAAAATCACTAGCAAAAAGCCTTTTGGTCATCTGTCGATTGGTGGAAACAGAATTTGGGAATTCCACGTTCTCGAGTTACTGCTCGGACGGACTGATCGGACGGACGGACGGACAGTACGGACGGACAACATGAGTTTACGTTACTCAGCTTCGCTTCGTCACTTAATAATAAAATGAAAAGATCTGTAGGCATCTGAAGGAATTATGCATATTGTTTTATATATATATATAGATGCCCTTCGTGAACAAACTTCTTTCGGCCTCTTTGTGAGTGAATTTCGCTTTCCATAATCTAGAAAAAATAGAATTAGAATGTGAATGGTAACAACTAATAACTTACAGATTATTAAACCAATTACCAATATGGTACTGTTCCTTGCGAGTTGAAACGGAAATGGCGTTTAGGATCTTAATTACGTTTTGTACCTGGTAGCTTGTTTAAACCTGGCGCCCAGTTGGCTGGGCGCCAACCTAGCGGCGCCCAGTTGGCAGCGGCCAATTGGCGGTGCCCAGTTGTCCCATTCCCTATTCTTTTAGCCTTTCAGTTTTTTTCCTCTAAACCTCATGTAGTGTTTTAGGCTGTATCTCTAGTTATTCAGTTCCTGCGTCCGGTTTTATAATTTTAAATGTGGAAGGTAAACTCGCTTCCCGACATTTCTTGTATCCGAGTCCTTCTTGGAAATTACACTCAGTTGTACATTTTTATCGTCTTTCATCTGGATTCCACGAGTGTGAGGAAGGAAACAAGGTAGCCAAGGTAAGAAGCTATGCTGACTTGAAAGACGATTATATAATAAGCGCGTCCAGGTCTCTGAGGTTAGCCACTAATCTCAAAGAAGCGTGCAGTATCTTGAGAAATGGAAGGTTTTTACAATGATCTTATCTACACGGTCCAGGTCCAGATCCCCATGCTAGCTCCCACGTACAGCAATTTAACGTGGTGAGTAAATAATTGTTGCACTACTTATAATGGTTTAGGTTGTGAATCGTGAACTGGTCCGCGACTGACTTGGTCACCGTTTAGGGTTTTACCCCGAAAGGTTTACTTATTGCAGTTAACTGGTATTTTCTTGCTTTTTTAGATTTGCCCGATTAGTTTGCTATTTGGCACGTTGGGGGCGTGCCATATCACAAAGCTTTTCTGGTATAATATATAAGCGTACCTATTGTCATTATAAAATAATTTGACATAGTTTTGAATTTCAGAATGTGTTAAAATACAGCAAATCACAGTATAAGCAAAAGTGGAACTTGCATATAATTGGAACATCTTGTAAAAATTACTAATGATAATATTGAACATAGTTTTGAAATTTAACACTATTAAACTTTGTTATATAAATATTTCTTAAATGCTACGACATCGATTAAATATACAGCGTACATATCAATGTAACGTTTCTGAGAGGAAGGAGGAAAGTGGCACATGCAAATGTATATTTGCATGGTAATATAATAAATACCCCTTCGTTCTGGCACTTCCATAGTAGTTCAAGGTCAAATATAAATTCATTCGAATTCTCATTTGCACTATCTTCACTCAGTTAGGATTATTTTCAGCAAAATAATGCTGAGACCAAACCACATCCTAAATAACAGTTTTGTGCAAACATTTCAAGTGAATTACATTTATGTCATATTAGTCATCGATTAATTTTATCTCTGTATATAAAACGCGATAACATTGTTTTCTGCTGGTAGTCGTCTTATCGGTGCATTACCTAAAGTTACGCTCCCGCTTACACTTTCACTGCAATCAATTCTGTGGCAATGTCCTCGGTGAAGGTGGTTTTGGATGGCCAACTTAATCGAACGTTTCGCTCTGGCGAAACGGTTACGGGCACGGTGGAGTGCTTTATCAGCAAAACCAAAGTTATCAACGGTACGTATTTGATAATATATTTGTTTTTGTTTTGTTAGAATAAATCCCCTGCTGAAGTATTAGAAAATTCAGATGTTTTTTTGGAACATAATTGTAAGTGTAGGTGACCAATACAGCTTTTATAAAAATGTCGAGACCCTACCTGAATGAAACATAACCTAAACATTATATTGCGCTATAACAAAGGAAAAAGGACACTTCAGAGGCTTCCTTTTCAGGAGTCAGGATCCGGTTCGAAGGCAGAGCTGAGACAGAGTGGTACAAAACTGTTACGTATTACGACAACATGAGCAACCGGACACGAACGCGCAACGTTAAGCATTCTGGCGAAGAAAAGTATTTTAATGAAGTAACCACATTAGTACACGGTAAGTTTCTTATTTCTAATATTGAAGTATCTCACTTCGATATTATGTCTTTCAGTTCCGCGTAGTACTTTTCGTTCTAAAAATAACGTTTTTTTGATTTAATTTTGGTACTTGTTTCGAGTGCATTATTGTTACAATTATGAGAATTTCCCGATAAGTGTGACAAAAATAGTCAATAAGTATTACATGCCTTAATCACCAGATCTTTAAATTACCATATTATCTCGAATACATTTGTGTTCAGGCATGAAAATGGTTCCTTCTTGCGTAGAAGGTAAATATGGTCGTAATTTGTAAAGGACCTGTGGGCGGAGCTACGGCTAAGCTAATCTGCGCGACCATGAATTTAGTTACAACGAGCAGTGTCGTAACGTGTAAACCAGTGGCGTACCATTTGGGTTCGAAATTATGAATAAAACTGGGCAAATATGAAAATTTGTTGATTCTGTAAGTAATTTGATGATGTTTTTTATGTTCTTTGTTGGCAATTTGCAGTTAACATCGCCAGCCAAACCTGTTTAGCTAAATATGCACAATAACATTATCTGATTTTGAGGTTACAAATTAACTTTAGCAAAATGCACATTACTAACTTACCAAAACAATACAAGAAAAAATATACGATGTTGTTTAAAAAAATAACAGATTTTTGCGCCGGTTGATTTCTTTTGAGCCCTTCAAAACTAAAATAAACAATCCGCAAACCTTGAGACGCAACTTTCTTCTTTTAGGCGAATAAACTCGTCCAAAATAATTTCGGACACCGCGCATTGCTGCGTATTTCAAGCAGCGCTTACGTAACAGGTCCTTTACAAATTACCACCACTCTAGAAAATCTTATCTGGTGTTATTTAGCCATCTTTACGAGCAGCAATGGCGCTGGTTAGAGTATCAAAACTACCCTGATTTATACTCAGTCTCTCCCCTCCCTCTCCCCAATTATTTAAATCCTCAAAATTCAGTTGATTGTGTCATAAGATTCCGCAACGGATTATAAAGCCGCTTATTGCTTATCGAGGGCTGATTTTATTTTTTGTGTAGGATTGTTAACCAGCTGCGTTAAGGCAATGTTGTCACATGCACATCATATGCATTTAAATCTCTGCACTGATCTTAAGAGACCAATTATGAAAAATTGTTTCTTTGTAATATATAAAAGCATGTTCACTATTGCCTTCGGTACAAAACTACCTACTACTTGTCTCCAATGGAAGTTACAGAAAACACCCCTGAAGGGCGACAAAAAGATTAAAGCAACCACAGAAACATGAAACACTATTGCGGCTTCCAAATAATACTTGGGTGAAAAGTAACGAAGAAAATGCTCTTACATTTGCCAGCCATTTTGAAGCAGTTTTCACACCATATAAGTCTAAAATCACACTCGAAGAATAACAATTTCAAAGTTCAAACATATGCAAGTCCAGACCATGCTTATGAATTAAAATCAAGAAAATCACCTTGTTACAACTTAATTACAGCAACAGTGTTAAGAAAATTACCGGGAAAAGGGTTTGTGTTCATCACCCACCTCTTCAACGTAGTATTGCGATTGAGGCATTTTTCAGAATAACGGAAAGTTGCTGAAATTATCCTAATACCTAAACCTGGGAAGCCACCTAGTGCTCTGCCTTCGTACAAACCAATTGGTCTGCTCTCTGTTTTGTCCAAGGTTTTTGAGAAATTACTGTTAAAGAAATTATTATATATCATCTTGAATAATAACCTCATTCCTGATCATTAGTTCGGTTTTCGGTAAAATCATGCCACCATTGAACGACATTTAACGACAAACGTTACTGTTCGGCCATCTTCATACATGTCGCACGAGCCTTTGATAAAGCGTGGCATCAGGAGCTTTTATTCAAAATCAATAGAATTTTACGCTCGGACTATTATGAAATCCTCAACATACAGGCATTTTCTCATCAAATATGGAAATAGTCGCACACCCCTATTCTCAATACACGCAGGTGTACCTCAAGGCAGTGTGCCGGGTCCATTATTATACCTGCTTTTTACGGCTGATCTTCCCATAACTTCTTACACTATGGTATCTTCTCATATTGAACCTCACATGGCGAGTCAACATCTACAGGAACATTTGCAACAATTAAAACTTTAGTTCAATAAACAATGGATAAAAGTGAATGAAGGAAAATTGGTGCAAGTGACTTTTGCCTTAAGAAGAGGTATCTGCCCTCCTGCACTGCTAACGGCACACGTGAAATACTTAGGACTTCATATAGACAAACGCCTGACTTGAAAAAGGCATATTTTTATGAAAAGGAAAAAGCTGGGTTTTAAGATTCCAAAGATGTATTGGCTTTTAGGCAGAAAGTCTCAACTGTCCATTAATAACAAAATTTTACTTTATAAAGCCACCAAAAAGTCAATATGGAGTTACGAAATTCAACTCTGGGTAACAAAAAGCAACTCTAATATTAACATTTTAAAGTGCTTTTGATTCAAAGTTCTACGATCTATGGTAAACGCTCCCTGGTTTGTCCCAAATGATATTATTCAACGTACTTGAATATCCTCTAAGTCACAGATAAAATACAAAATATAACGTCTGTTATGCTACTCTACTTATGGGAACTCCCATTGGTTTATTTCCCACATGTTTCTATTATTTTTGTATGTATATATTATTGTCTAATCGTCTACTGCATGTCTCTGAAAAACAGACTGTACATAAATGAATTTAAAAAACTATAGCTTCATTTACACTTGCATAAACCCCCTCCCCATTAGGTCCCATTCAAGGAAATTGCTGAAATATTTCCTTATTATAGGATAAGGAAAGTAATGTAATCGGCGGAAATTTGGCCTACCCAGTTTTTCACATTTCTAGGCGAATTACAGCCTCAGGACACCAAAAAAGTTGGTTTGAGCCATTGGTTCGTGTATGTGTGTGTGTCTGTCTGTCAGTAAACAGGATATCTCGAGAACCGTCAGAGCTAGAGACTTGAAATTTGGTATGCAAGTTACTTGTAGGTAGGGGACTCACTTTTGGTAATCGGCCGAGCCGTTTGGTCGCAAGGTCGCAAAATCGGTCGCAAAGCGGTCGCGAATCTAAACGGTTGAAGATACAAAAAATTCATGGTAAATAACTATTTTTAAATAAAAAACTCATTGGTAACCATTATTTTCGCATGCCTGCAGGCAAATCAAATTTCCCATTTGATTAACATGGGAAAATCGTCTTTAAACGCTCAAATTTTTTTTACAAATTGTAGGTCTTCACATATGTCAACATACCATGGCACAACTTCAAAAACCGTGTATTGAATACAGAGAAATTTTTTTGCAACAAGAAATCCATTTCTGGTCACTAAAAAAAATGTAAAACCAAAAAAACAGATCAATGAAATTGGCACGCACCTTTATCCATTTTTCGATGCGAAAGTCATGAAATAACGTCAAAATAGTACGAAATTCGTGTTATATGGAAAATTTACAATCGATTGACTTTTTTCTCTGACATTTTTCTACGTCAAAATGACGATTTTTGAGAGAAAATACGGTTTTTCCAATTTTTTGTCAAAAAAAACATCAAAATTTAAAAAAATCCACAAAAATTTTTTGGACGATCTGTTCATTTACAAATACCGTAGGAGAACTGCAAAAGTGATGTGGAAATTTAAAAAAATTGCTAGAGCATCAGATACCTAAGCTCAGTCGACCGATGTAAGTTTTCGACTAATTCTCGCAAATTCGTTAAAACCAATATCAAAAGTTAAAAAAATTTAAATGTATTTCTAAATTTCCATAAAACTTTAACTTTAAGCCAATTCTTACAATAAATATTTCAAGTTTATGTTTCTGAATAAGATTTCAAAAATGGTTGAAGCTTGAATTATTCTTCAAATTTTCTCGCGGTCTGTTGACCGTCTCCATTCTTTTGATCAAAAAAAGGATACGTTTCAAAATAGGTTCCAACAGTAAATAATTTCAAGTAAATGACGAAGAATATCACGGGGTTAGTACAATACTTATACTTTTTATTCAAATTTTTCATTACACATATCGAATTAAAATTACATCCATATTTGCTATCAATAATCATCATTTTGACGTAGAAAAATGTCAGAGAAAAATGTCAATCGATAGTAAATTTTTTTCCAAGATTCTTAAATCTTCTGTTATACCCTCGTACCATCTGTTTCGTAGCTTTCCTCTTGGTTTGTTTATATCAGGTCTCCACATGGTAATTTTTATATCATTTATTTATTTCCTGATATTATATGTCCAAACCATCTTACTCTCTGTGTTTTCGTTGTTCTTACAGTGTCTTCTCCTTCCATTATTTCTACTATCTTGTGGTTCATATACTGTCTAATTTGATCATTCTCAAAATTTTTTGCTCCAAATATTGTTCTCAGTACCCTTCTTTCAAATACTCTTAGCTGTTGATGCATATACTACCACATGTCGGATTAAGCTTTTATATATTCTTAATTTGGTTTTTAAGTTTATATTTCTGTTTTTAATTCAAGTAGATTCCTATTTGCATAGAATGCTCCTTATATTCTGACTGGATTCTTTCTTTTATCTCTTCGTTTCTATCGCTGTTGTAATTTAGTTGCGTTTCTAGATAGTTAGTACTTCTTATCTTTTCAAATGTGTATTTGTCTATCTGTATTTCTGTTATTCTCTCTATTTCTCCCCTTTGGCATTTCATATACTTAGTTTTATCTTCATTTATTATCCTATCTTACCTGCTTGTTTTTATAGCTTTCTAAATGTCTCTTTTAGCTTCTTCCATAATCTTGCGTAATTGTGTTTCTTTGTTTGTTATTGTTTCTTTTATCTGTATTTGTCTTACTGTATTCTCTAACGCTATATTAAATAGTGTCCTTGTCGAACACCTACGTTTATGTTAAGTGTATCTGTCTGTCCTTCATTTAATCTTACTCTTGTTTTTGTGTTCTTTATTGTCATTTGTATACACTTTCTCATTTTTTTTGGTACTCAGATTTTTTCAAATTCTTGTGATAGTTTTCATCTTTTAATTCCATATCATATTCATAGAACTTTTCCATTATTTGGTGCATCACGTGTAGTGCGTCTGTTGTTGATCTTGCAGGTCTAAATCCAATTTGGTAATCTTCAATCTCCTTTTCTATATATGTACCTAGGCGCTTCTGTAGTAGTGTTGTAAATATATTGTATGTCACTGGTGCGGCCGGAATAAGTGGATTGAATAGGTAATTTTGAATTTTAAATAGAGAACTTGAAACAAATCTAAAGTTAAAACACTAACCTGAGGAAACGGCGCTTTCCCGCAGATATCCGTTCCCTGCTGTTGGTCCTGGGGCTTCCAGAAGAATAGAATATAAGGATGTGGATAAAAAATAGGACAAGGTACCCAAAGCTTCACAGTAGAAGCCGAAACGGTAGCGTCTTCCTGGTGTAAAAGGTTCCTTCGTCGAGCCAGATGAAACGAAATGGACCGAGTAAAGCTGCCGGCGAACTCTCGGTTAAAAGAAAAATGTTCCCGTCTTACGGAAAATTTGCTTGCGAGAACACACCAGAAAAGGCCAAATGCAAAACGCGAACAAAGACATAAGCGTGATGCCGCGAACGAAATGCGAAATGCAAGTTTAAATGAATAAAAGCAAAAGCATAAAGTCGTACGAACTAAACGAAGTCGAAAAGCCAAGTGCCAAGTGCCAATTGCGCGGCTCGCGGCCCAGACCGCCGGCCATATCGCAACGCGTGCTCGGACAAAAATTGGGCCGATATCACAAATATATATAAGAGGGAATCAAAAATTATAGCCGACCCTAATCTAAAACTTCAAAAATAAATATAATTTTGAGATTGGCGCGAACAGTCGCATTTAATAGTGTGATTCCGCTGTAATTTTACATTGTTCTAAATCGCCTTTTTGGTATTGGTATAATTATTCCTAGTTCCCATTCTGTTGGCATTATTTCTTTTCTCCATATATGTTTTTATCAGTTCGTAAATTCTTTTGTATAATTATTCTCTCCGCGTATTTGGTGTCACTTCCAGGTGTTGCTAACTCAGCCAAAGAAATCCATCAGCCCATGGTAAACACTACATCCCTTCGAAAGAAGAACTTTGTGGCCTACTTTACGGTTAGTCTGACAAGTAAAACTATTAGTTTTTATTTGTTTTATTTTATTATTTTGATATATGATAACTGTTCTCTTTTTTTAATTTTAGAGAAAAACATCGATAACTTTGTTTCAGTCAAAAGCATACTTGTTCAATCGACTCAAAATTGATGACAGTTTTCTCAACGAGTGTCCTACTTTATGGTCAAACAATGCAAATTTAATAAATGCCCTTTTAATGATAAATACTTAATAAATATAAGATACAGGTAAAACACTGTTTTATTTGCTGAATTCTAAAATCTCTCTATGACTTCCACACTAACAAAGTTTGGCGTCAAGTCGGCACGAGTTATCGTTATCCAATCGCAATAATATTTATTATTTCAGTTATTAGGGTCAAATAGAAAAAATTAGAGGGTATGCGTATCTCGATTCGAAAAAAAAATTTTGGCCTTATAGACTGGGACACCCTATATATATATATATGCGTGTGTGTGTGTGTGTGTGTGTGTGTGTGTGTGTGCGCGCGCGCATGTATCTGTATATTAAGGTGTCCGTTATTTCCCAAATCGCGAATTGTTTTTAGACCTTCTTTTCATGGTAAATAACTCTTGTTAAATAAAAAACTCATTGGTAACCATTATTTTCGCGTGCTTGCAGGCAAATGAAATTTCCCATTTGATTAACATGGGAAAATCGTCTTTAAACGTTCAAATTTTTTTTACAAATTCTAGGTCTTCACATATGTCAACATACCATGGCAAAACTTCAAAAACCGTGTATTGAATACAGAGAATTTTTTTGCAACAAGAAAATCATTTCTGGTCACTAAAAAAAAATGTAAAACCAAAAAATAGATCAATGAAATTGTCATGCACCTTTATCCATTTTTCGATGCGAAAGTCATGAAATAACGTCAAAATAGTACGAAATTCTTGTTATATGGAAAATTTACGATCGATTGACTTTTTTTCTCTGACATTTTTCTACGTCAAAATGACGATTTTTAAGAGCAAATATGGTTTCTCCAATTTTTTGTCAAAAAAACTCAGCAAAATTTAAAAAATTCACCAAAAATTTTTTGGGCGCTCTTTTCATTTACAAATACCGTAGAAGAACTGCAAAAGTGATGTGGAAAATGGAAATAAATTGCTAGATCATCTGATACCTAAGCTCAGTCGACCGATGTAAGATTTCGACTAATTGTGAGCTCCCGCAAATTCGTTAAAACCAATATCAAAACTTAAAAAAATTTCAATGTATTTCTAAATTTCCATAAAACTTTAACTTTAAGCCAATTCTTACAAAAAATATTTCAAGTTTATGTTTCTGAATAAGATTTCAAAAATGGTTCCAGCAGTAAATAATTTCAAAGTAAATAACGAAGAATTCACAGGGTTAGTACAATACTTATACTTTTTATTCAAATTTTTCATTACATATCGAATTAAAATTACATCCTCCGAAATTCTTTTCTACCTGCGCATTTGATCAAGCTCTTGTAAATTGCTGTAGTTGGCGTTTTTTCGATACATAAAATATTTAAATAATTGTTTCCCTTAATTTTTAAATTTTTTAACGAGTGTTTGTTTGTTTACGTTTGTATATATCTTATTATATTCTTCTACAAGTTGAATCAGGTATTGTCTTTGATTTTCTTTTTTTGCCAATGCATTTATATAATCGTGGCTAAGTTTTACGCCTCTTTCTGCGACATCATTGACAACATGTAGTTCTTTTATTTTTTGTCTACCGTTTTTGTAATGATCATTATTCTCTCATTCGTCAATATCAAGGGCAAGAAAATCTTTATTAATCTTAAATCTATCAAATAGCTTGATGGACGAAGGTAGTATGAAATGATCGATATCGACATCTTTTAAATTATCCATTTCTTCTACAGATTTTACATAAAATTGTTTGCTTGCATCGTTTGTAAAATCATCTTCGCCAATCTCATCATTCAGGCTCAATTTCTCAACAATTTTAGATTTTGTGTTTTTTGAAACTCTTATCAAACAGCCCAAAAACGCTGACCTCTGGGCTTAAATACCACAGGTGATTTTTAAATTTGCGAAGAGATTCACTTGCGACTTCCGGATCAATTTTTCTGTATTCAAATAAATCTTTTATAAATTCCAGGTCATTTTTCGGTGCATTCAGCGCCAAAGGAACGGTGAACCAATGTTTTAAATAAACGAATATTACAAATAAACAAATGTCAAACAACTTATCTTTTTCGTCATCTGATAAAGGATAAGAATCCCTGAAAAAGTACATCAAAATGCTATATATATATGTCTTCGACATCCACCGTGCATGAGAGCACCCAACGGGTTTTTTAAAGGTAACTTCATGTCTTGGGACTAAACCTAAAAAATCTCGAGCAAGATTGAGAAGCTTCTTGTAATCATCTCGAGTAAGTTTGCTATTTTCAGTTTCTACATCACTTTTGCAGTTCTTCTACGGTATTTGTAAATGAAAAGACCGTCCAAAAAAATTTTGGTGAATATTTTTAAATTTTGATGTTTTTTTTTTGACTAAAAATTGGAAAACCATATTTGCTATCAATAATCATCATTTTGACGTAGAAAAATGTCAATCGATAGTAAATTTTTTTCCAAGATTCTTAAATCTTCTGTTATACCCTCGTACCATCTGTTTCGTAGCTTTCCTCTTGGTTTGTTTATATCAGGTCTCCACATGGTAATTTTTATATCATTTATTTATTTCCTGATATTATATGTCCAAACCATCTTACTCTCTGTGTTTTCGTTGTTCTTACAATGTCTTCTACTTCCATTATTTCTACTATCTCCTGGTTCTTATACTGTCTAATTTAATCATTATCAACCTTTTTTGCTCCAAGTATTGTTCTCAGTACTCTTCTTTCAAATACTTTTAGCTGTTCTTGTTCTCTTTTTGTTGGGCACATAGTTTCCGATGCATATAATACCACAGGTCGGATTAAGCCTTTATATATTCTTAATTTGGTTTTTTAAGTTTATATTTTTGTTTTTAATTAAATTCCTATTTGTATAGAATGCTTTGTATCCTAACTGAATTCTTTCTTTTATCTCTTCGTTTCTATCGTTGTTGTAATTTAGTTGCGTTTCTAGATAGTTAGTACTTCTTACTTTTTCAAATGGGTATTTATCTATCTGTACTTCTGTTATTCTATCTATCCCTTTGGCATTCCATATACTTGGTTTTATCTTCATTTATTATCCTATCTTACCTGCTTGTTTTTATAGCTTTCTAAATGTCTCTTTTAGCTTCTTCCATAATCTTGCGTAATTGTGTTTCTTTGTTTGTTATTGTTTCTTTTATCTGTATTTGTCTTACTGTGTTCTCTAACGTTATATTAAAAAGTGTTGCCGATAGCGCGTCTCCTTGTCGAACACCTACGTTTATGTTATTAAATGTATCTGTATGTCCTTCATTTAATCTTACTTTTGTTTTTGTGTTCTTTATTGTCATTTGTATACACTTTCTCAGTTTTTTTGGTACTCAGATTTTTGCTAATGCTTGTGATAGTTTTCCTCTTTTAATTCCATATCATATTCATAGAACTTTTCCATTATTTGGTGCATCACGTGTAGTACGTCTGTTGTTGATCTTGCAGGTCTAAATCCAATTTGGTAATCTTCAATCTCCTTTTCTATATATGTACCTAGGCGCTTCTGTAGTAGTGTTGTAAATATCTTGTATGTCACTGGTGCGGCCGGAATAAGTGGACTGTATAGGTAATTTTGAATTTTGAATAGAGAACTTGAAACAAATCTAAAGTTAAAACACTAACCTTTGGAAACGGCGCTTTCCCGCACATATCGGTTCCGTGCTATTGGTCCTGGGGCTTCCAGAAGAATAGGATATAAGGATGTGGATAAAAAATAGGACAAGTTACCCCAATATTCACAGTAGAAGCCGAAACGGTAGCGTCTTTCCTGGTGTAAAAAAGTTTCTTCGTCCAGCCAGATGAAAGAAAATGGACCGAGTAAAGCTGCCGGCGAACTCTCGGTTAAAAAGAAAAATGTTCCCGTCTTACGGAAAATTTGCTTGCGAGAACACACCCAGAAAAGGCCAAATGCAAAACGCGAACAAAGACATAAGCGTGATGCCGCGAACGAAATGCGAAATGCAAGTTTAAATGAATAAAAGCAAAAGCGTAAAGTCGTACGAACTAAACGAAGTCGAAAAGCCAAGTGCCAAGTGCCAATTGCGCGGCTCGCGGCCCAGACCGCCGGCCATATCGCAACGCGTGCTCGGACAAAAATTGGGCCGATATCACAAATATATATAAGAGGGAATCAAAAATTATAGCCGACCCTAATTTAAAACTTCAAAAATAAATATAATTTTGAGATTGGCGCGAACAGTCGCATTTAATAGTGTGATTCCGCTGTAATTTTTACATTGTTCTAAATCGCCTTTTTTGGTATTGGTATAATTATTCCTAGTTCCCATTCTGTTGGCATTATTTCTTTTCTCCATATATGTTTTTTATCAGTTCGTAAATTCTTTTGTATAATTATTCTCTCCGCGTATTTGGTGTCACTTCCAGGTGTTTTTCTATTTTTTATTTTTATTATAATATATTTGATTTCTTCATATGTTGGTTCTGGTACTGTTTCCCCGTCTCTTCTTCACCTTCATCTACTTTCTGCTATTCATATTTTGTTTCATCTTCTGTTTGGTACATTAATTTAGAATAATATTCTTTCAATATATATTTTTTCTTTCTTCGTCATATATTATATTTCCGTGTATGTTTTGAATTCCCTTCACTTTCACTCGGTTCTTTCTCTTTTGGTTTTTAATTTGTTGGTAGATTTTTTTTGTATTATTGCTTTTGCTATTTTGTTCTAATTCATTCATCATCTCATCCATCCAACTCTTCTTTTTTTGTTTGAATATTTCCTGTGCTTCTCCTTTTTTCTCTGTATTTTTCCAAGTCTTCTTGTTTGTTTGTTCTTAACCATGTTTCTTGCTTTATTCTTCCTTTTAGTTATTTCTTGGCATTCTTCATTATACCACTCTTTTTCTTTCTATCTCTCCTCATATCCAATCTTTCTTTCTCCACTAGTTGTTATTATTTGTTTAATTGATTGCCGTTCCTCTTCTATATTCGTTTTCCTTTCTTCTCTTTCTGTTTCTTTGTTAATTTCTTTAATGTAATTTTTTCTTCCTGATTTTGTATATACTTTTTTGATGTTCCCCCTCTTGTTTTCTTTTTGGTTTTTGTGTGTGTTTCTAAATTCTTGTTTTATTTTTGCAGTTACCATATAATGCCCAGTGTCTGCATTTGCTCCTCTGAGTGATTTTACATCTTCAGTTGCCTTGTTATATATTCTATTAACCAGTGCATGTTCTATTTGGTTTCCTCAATTTGTTCTTGGTATCACTCAAGTTTCTTTTGTGTATGAACTTAGTACTACTGATTATCATATTTGTTGCTATCGCAAAGTTGCATATTCTATTTCCGTGTATATTTTCCTACTACTTCCTTTATATACCGGCAGAGTGGTCCAGTGGTTGAAGCGCGGGCTGCGATGCGGACGGACCCGATGCCTGGCTGGTGGCCTACTCAGTCACTAAAAATAATTGAGTACCTGCGTTCATTCGAACAAGGGGTAATAATGGCGGTCGTCTTAGGCGCGGTGCTTGCCACATCGCTCCGCATCAGAGATGGTGCGCGACGACCGGGCAGAGAGAGCGAACGTATGAGAGCCTTAACCTCTCAGTTCGCAGACTGTGCTCCCACACGGGTCGTAGAGCCTTACCATTACCATTACTTCCTTTATATAATTTTCCTTTCCAATTTGTGTGTTTAGATCTTCTTCTTCTTCTTCTTCTTCTTTTTCATCATCCCTTGTACCATTAAGGTGTCTGGTAGTGTTCTAGGACCCACTTTTTCCATTGAGTTCGATTTCTTGCAATTTTTTGTAGTTCCTCAAGTGTAGTGTCATGTTTTTTTGCTATATCTACCATAAATATTGTTCCGTTTTTACTTTGTTTTGTTTCCCCTGAGTAAAATATTGTGAATTCTTTTTGTTAATTTATCCCTGCCTTTTCCAGCTTAGTTCCTGTAGAACTGCAGCTGCAATGTTTATTTTATAACTTCTTAACTAACCAGCTATTTCCATGTATGTATGTATGTATGTATGTATGTATGTATGTATGTATGTATGTATGTATGTATGTATGTATGTATGTATGTATGTATGTATGTATGTATGTATGTATGTATGTATGTATGTATGTATGTATATTATATTTCCATAAAACGGGTAAACGTTGCCTGTCATCTCTTATGTTGAGGCACTGTGGGCGTTTTTCTATTTCAATTGCCTCACGTATTATTCTGCTGGTGAAATGGGAAATGGGGACAATGGTTTTAGCCCCAGAGAAATTAATGTTGTGACCTGTTTCTTTGTTGTGTTTGGCAAGTGCCGAACAATTATCGCCTTTCCGTACGGCCAGAGAATGCTCATATATTCGGATAGATATTTGCCGATTTGTTTGACCTATGTAGGTCCTTTGGCAGTCTCCACAAGGTATTTCATACACTCCTTGGGATTCATTGGGGCAGTGATCCTTTGCTGAGCGAATAAGCCTAGATATTTGGTTATTGGTCGTAAAGATCGTGCGTATATTTTGCCGCATTAGTATGCGGTTTATTCTATCGGTGATGCTTCTGATGTAAGGTAAGAATGTTTTTTGTTGGTCAGGAGGGTTTTGGGATTGAGAGTTTGTGTTTTTATTTATATTTTTGATTATATTAGTTAAGGATTTGTTGGAATATCCATTTTGTAGTAGGGTGGTGGTAATGGATTTAATTTCTGTTTATTTATTTTTATTTTTTCCTTAAATTTTAGGTTTTCCTGTTTCATTTCAGTTGGTATTTTGTCTATTTTTTCTTCTATACGCTTTTCAGTTATTTCTACTCTTTCTAGTCCTTATAGTTTCTGATTTATTTCTTTTAATATTTCTTCCATTTTGGTTCTCTTTTGTAGTTTTTCTTTTTTATATGTTTGTTTTACACTTTAACTATAATACCGCCATTTTTATTTTTCGCGTTGGGGTAAATAGTCTCTTTTGTAACCCTGTTCGTATCGTTTATAACAACGCCCCGAAATTGTTTCTTTTGTAACACGTCCCGTATTTTCACTTTGCCCGCACCGAATAATGTGTCGACTATGCGCCGATTATCGTACTTTTGTAGACGTTGCTTTGCTATTTTCGCCTTTATAAACGGATTGTTTACTTTACTTTTATTGATTGTTTTATGTTGTCTTTCACACTTTGATTTTTTCCTACATTTTTTTTTGTACTTTGGATTTGGTTCTACACAGTTTTTTTCACTTTATTTACACTTTTGCTTAATTTTCACTTTACAATCACAATCACAGTACATACTTCTCACACCACCAAATATATATATATATATATATATATATATATATATATATATATATATATATATATATATATATATATATATATATATATAATATATATTCCTGTGGGCACTATTCAGTCCAAGTACAGCAAAAATAGCTTGGCACATGACGGGTGGATGCGCAGTAGACGACCATCCCTCCTACTGTCGGAAATAACTTGCTGTCTATTTCTCGTTGTGTTCAGATCGTGTACAGTCCGGTAAAAATCATTGCATTATTAAACACAGTTAAAATCAGATCTTATCAGAGCTGCAAGCTCGGTTTAGTTTATATCCATGAATCAAATAAATATATTAAATATACCAAGTGTGACGTTTCATATCAATTTTTCCATTTTTGCTTTAAAAATATTACTTATTTGGGGAAGAAGTTGCCTAGTGAAGCTTAAAAGTAAAAGAAATTGATTATAACATTTATGTCACAGAGTATATCTAGCCCTTTCCTAACTGAACCCGTAGCGATGTCCTTGTCGAACAGAGACTCTCTCACTTCTTCATCTGCGACGATTCACATGCCAAGCTACGCTTGCTAAGTTGTATATGTAGGTTATTTTCTGTCACTTTGCATTTTAGTTTTCTAATTTACCGCATTTCAACCGGGTTCTTATATCCCCACTCTTCTTACCTTCAGTGGTGTTCTAGGTCTTGGTTGTCCCCACCGAGAGATTCGATTTTTATTTTAATTTTGAAATATTCTAATTTAGTGTTTTACATCAGTGTATTAACCTCTTGGGAAAAGTGCAACGACGCAATGGTTTCTCGTTACTTTTTGCGTGATGATCAGAATTGTCTTATGCATAGGCTAAAGTCACTATTTGCTCTTGGACACATTTTCTTTTTCTGATGATTGACGTAAATGTTATACCGTCAGTATTCAGGCGTCATAGCCTCGTTTTGTGAAAATGGGGTGTATTACAGAAAGGTGAGGTTGACAATTGAGTAACGTAAGCTTTGCAATGCACTTATCTATCCCTCATACTTCTGACTTTATTTGTTGAAAAATAGAATACTATACTAGTTTATCTGAAATTCCTAATAATTTTAAATGACGGTCCCGTAACACTTTTTTTATAATAAAATAATTATTTTGAAGTAACCATTCCAATCGGCTGACTGACCTTTATTTTCCGACTAAGACGAAACTATTTCGGCTAATTCCCTTTTTTTTATTTGACTCTCGGTATTTAAAAAAAGCATCCCGTCACACTTGAAATTCAGTTAAATGAGGGATGAGGTCTCAAAGTTTGTAGGAACGCTTTTTTGCCGTAACATTGTAGAAATTGGGTTTCTAGTCCGTTTTTGAGCATTTCGTTTATTTTTTTAATTAGTTAATTACTATGAAAGATTAGTCTAAAAAGAAAAATTATTACAGGTGGAGATAACTTCCGACTTCCCCCCGGGAAACATGTATATCCTTTTTCTTACGTTCTGCCGCTCCATTTGCCGTCTTCGTTTGAAGGTCGTTATGGAAACATTCGCTATTACCTCGTAGCATTGATTGACTGCCCTCGTAAAGCACCACGTGAGGATAGATTAGGGATCAACTATTTTGCTCCTGTTGACTTAAATTATTTGCCCGATGTTGGTGTAAGTATGTGTTGATTTATTGCAGATTTTGTTTTGTTATATATTGTGTAATTGCCTATCGCTATTTGCGACTAAAAATTTATCTGTAAAATAATCATTCAGGTTAATTAACTCTGAAAAACTTAATTATTACAGAACAAAATGTTTTATTAGATTTGATTTTTACGCAAAAATATAATCCTGCTTGAACTCGGATTGCTGTTGTAACGTTTAAACACACACGGAAGTTTTTAATTGAAGCAGTTGACATCGCAGAATATGGTGGTTACCTTACCTTCTTCTTCTTTCTTTTTTCTCCCTTTGCCTTAATGGCGTCGTGTGCCTCTATCGATTTCCTATAGTTGTTTCTGTTTCCTACCAGTCTGTTTACTTCCCCTATTGTTTTTCCTTTCCTTCCTGCCATTTTCTGGATGTTGTCTATTCACATTGTCCTTGGCTTTCCGCTTGGTCGCTTGCCTTCCGTTCTTGCTTTTGAAATTCGTCTTTGGATTCGGTGTTTTGTCATTCTTTTTGTATGCCCATACCATTTTAATTGTGTATTGTTTATTGGAGGTACTTGTGGTATTTGTTGCAGTTGATCTCTAAACGTTGTATTTCTTTTCTATCTCTTCTCATTTTCCCAGCTACTTTCCTTAGGTACTTCATTTCTGCCATAATTATCTTGGATTTGCGCTTGTCTAGCATAGCCCAGCTTTCTGCCTTATAGGTCAAATTTGGAGCATATACTTTTTATATATGTGTAGCTTTGTTTCTCTCCTTATCTCTCTTTTTCCTATTATGCTTCTGTTTATAGCATAGTATAATTGACTTGCTTTATCCACTCTACTTAATATTTCGCTGTCTATTCTTTCATGATTTGAAATTATTGTTCTTAGATACTCATATATTTGTATTTCTTCTATGTTTATGTTGTCTATTTTAATTCTTTGTGCTGGTTGGTGTTCTTGCTTCGATATGTGCATTGTTTTTGTCTTGCCGATGTTGATTTTTAGTCCAAGTACTTCTATTTCCTCTTTCCACACGTTTACTTCTGTCTATAGTTGTTCTCTACTTTCTGCTAAGACCACAATATCGCCTGCGGAGGCCATGTTTTGAATTTCCATCGATTCCATGTTCCAATTACCTATTTTTTGGATTTCTGGTTTTTTGCTTGCTATTTTTCATCACCATTCCTACTACTTCCTTTATATACCGCCAGAGTGGTCCAGTGGTTGAGGCGCGGGCTGCGATGTGGACGGACCCGGGTGCTCTCTGATGCCAAGCGGGTGGCCTACTCAATCACTATAAATAATTGAGTATCTGCGTTCACTCTATTAAGGGGTAATAATGGTGGTCGTCTAAGATGCGGTGCTTGCCACATCACCCTGTATCAGAGATGGTACGCGACGACCAGGCAAAAGAATGCGAACATATGAGAGCCTTAACCTCTTAGATTGCCGGCTACGGGTCGATGGGCCTAAAGCTTACCATTATGTTCATAAGTAGGATAAATAGCAGTGGGCTGAGACTATCACCTTGCTTGATCCCTTTTTCCATTCTGAATTCTTTCGTTTGTTCTCCTCCTCTTCTTTATATATACTCTCTATTACTCTTTTTAGCTTCTTATTAACTTTGACAGCGGAACGCTATAGGCGAAAGTTAATGATTTTAACTTGGTGCCTGTCTGGAGACACGATAACTTCCTTTATAATCATCGGATTTACCTTAGGTCAATACCTTCTTCGCTGTTGAATTTCAGCCAAATCAGCCAAAGGTCAAGGGGTCAACGGTGAGGTCAAACTTTTTTCTTCACATAACATATGTCATGTGATACCTCATTCGAAAGCAGACGTCATAAGGAACATTATTCTGCCATTAAAATTTTGAAATTGGAACACCAGAGTTTTGTACATGCGTTTATTTTACCTCTCGCTAATTCGCCACACTGCTGTCGAAAGTTTAATTTATGATTTTACACCATTCTCGTTTACTTTTAATTGTTCTAGTACTTTCCATATCAGCTTTAAGGTCAATGAAGGCCAGGTATAAATCTCTTCTTCTGTCTATCATATTTCCCAGAGTCATTTGTTAATCTGAAATTATAGTCCTGTGTCTGTCATCCCTCTCTAACGCTGCTTACTCTTTCTTTAGCTGTCCTTCTGTTTCCTCTCTCAGCCTTCTTTCCAAAATTCTTGAGTATATCTTTAAAGCGCAAGAATAGAGGCATATGGCCGCATAGTTGTCGCATTTATGGTAGTTTTTTTGCCAATCTTCTAGGACTCCCATGGTTGTCTGCATATTTTGGTCATCTATTCTAGCATACTAGTGATTAGCTCTGGTGGCATTTTCTTACTAAATCACCATAATTTGATTTATTAGTAAAATTAATATCGTTATGTACATATTTTTACTCTTATTTAAGCGTGTCTGTTTGTTCAATAGCTGAATTTCCGATATTTTGCAATAATTAGCATTTTTTCTGGAAATATTTGTATCGCAGATTAAAATGCACGCCCAGTGCTTGTGTAAAGAGGGATTACAATGTCACATGATGCTATCAGATGGAGCTGTTAGAAGATACAGATGTAATGGCAATGAGTTAGTCATTCGTGAACTGCGGATAAAGCAAAACTATCGAAGCAGACAGTTATGAGCAGCGATTACGGGTGATTTCTTAGGAGGGAGAGAGGGAGTGCCTGTTTTAAACATTCATACGCTTGTAGTAGCCGTGTGTAAAAAGACAGCACCGAATCGCAAAATTGAATTAGAGTTCAAAGGTGGCAAGGACTGTACTGGGGAAGGTAAGAGAAACTACACATTATTCAACATGTCTCCGACTTAAGAACGGCAAACAGGCAAATCATATACGATGCACTGGAGAATGCGATAGGTCTATCTCACAAAACTTTGTGTATTATCATCACGAGAACTTGAGAATAACAAAAAGTTGCGCACAACGCACTTTCCATTTTACCAACATTCAGCAGATACAAAAGCATGTGGAGGTTTGCTAACATTTACAGACATTCTGTGAGAGAAATTATAACCTATGGAGTAAGTCTCACAAGGAAAGACACTTCGAGTCATTGAAGGGGATTTTCCGGCGTTTTCAGCAACACCGCCAGGGCAAATAAAGAGACGCAATGCAATATGATAGTGCGCGATCGTATGCCAATCGCCTTATCGTTGCCACCCTATAGAACTTCTGGTACATCGTGCTGTCTCACGCTTTATAATCGCCCGATCTTGCGGCGGGAGACTATTCTTTGTTTAACATACATTGAAGAAGATATCTTAATGAACTATTTACTCATTTTTTTCTAATAAAAGGTTAATGGGGACAAAACAATTTTAGTGTCGATCATTTTTGTATTTCCAAAATATCTTTGGTCAAAATAAAACGAAATCTCATATAGAAATATAAGATCAACTATATTCTAGTTCTGTGATCTTTTTAGATGCTTCAGCTGTAAAAACAAATTAGAAACATGAATCATTACTAAAAAATCATCTAGGACTAAAAATCCATCAATTCAATGAAGATTAGGACGCTGCTTTTTAATCGTTATCCATTAGATAACAAACGCGTATTAAATATTTGAGAGGCTCAGCCGGGGACACATTTTTTTGGTTCTCACGACACAATTGCGCGGCCTGCAAATTGAGAACGCACACACAATCAGTTCAGAACGCAAAAAGCGCGTCTGCAACGGATAACCATGTGCATGTATGCACGCCTGATCTATATTATAATACTATTCAATTTAAAAGGACATTATTTCAAGACAATGGTCAATTAAGAAAAAACGCACAAAATGAGCAATAGAAAATTTGGACTAATGTTACCAAAATTGTAAAAGCGTTGAAAGTGTTTCATAAGTCTACCATGATAGTGTTTAGAGGAAACTGACATTTTAAAATCATTTAACAAAACCGCTTTAAAAGAGTATCATATATAAAGGGTTAGCCGCCAACACGTATTTTTGGCGTCCTAGGCAGATAATTTTTCACCCCCTTTTTTCAAGGTGCGTACATATAAATGAGGATGGGCAGATTGGGCCCCAAATCAAAAATTCTGGTAGCCAGACGAAACCTATATCAATCTAAAGCCCTAAGTGTCCTAAGCAATCTATATAGCATTTGGTGCCGGCGACGACCTCACTAATGTTTGCGTCACCACCTATCTGTTAGCAGTCAGGAGGTGCATGCTTTAATTTACGTGTGGCCCATATTTGGGACGGGCATTTTTACTAGTAAGGAATCAACCCGGTACGACCTCTTTGAACAAAGATATAGGCCTTAGAACTTAGAAAAAATACTGAAGGTTTATATCGTGCGTAAGTAAGATGCATTAGGACACACATCACGTGTGAACAGCATCCAACTGTGCATGCTCCATTCTTGCAGGTGCAGAAATACTTTGTTACGAAGTCTACACCTGTCTTTGCTTGGTCAAACAATACGTACACAAAGTACTTTGTTCAGTTTGGCGCGTAAAAAACCGACTCACTACATGTTATTTCGTGCTGACCAAAACTTATAGTAAGATTTTCTGTAGCAAGCTGAATCTGATAACTACCCTGAAACAATTGCTCTACTACCACACCGTGTTTCAAAATCATATTAGAACTTTTCCGTTTAATAATGTTCTAAGTGACGCCAAGTCAGACCGCAGTGGTTGTAGACCCTCAATGTGATTTACCAGGGCTTTTTATTCCATTTGGTTCTAACTTTTAGTCTCGCCTTATATTCCGGTTAGAACTTTTTATAGTTTTTTACGGGGGGACAGCGTCCATAGAGTTTTGCCGTCCTATTAATTGGGTTGGATTTTTTCCTGAATTGAAAACGTGGAACAATTTAACTTAGTGCCCATGCGTTATGGACGTAAGCATAAGCCGCCAATAAGAAATACGTAAAACGTAAAGTTGAATCAATACAAAGCTTATGTGCTCGTTAACAATGCACTCCCGTAATTTTTACGTTTTACGTTCATAGTTAAGAAATCGGTTTAACTTTCGTATTTCTTACATTTATATGCAGTAGTTTTTAATTTTTCCCTAGATTAATGTCGGCAGCAGTTACAGAATGTTTATTTTAATTCTGAAATTGCATAACTTAACTTTAGTATTGTCGGCATTTTGGCTTCGTTTTTACAACGGATAGGGAAGTTAGTAAATATACATCTGTTCCTACACTATAAAAAGGATAATAGGTACAAAGGCAGCCGCGGCCGCCCGGTAGAGCGAGAGCGGCCCCGACGTGCGTACACGAACGCACGGATCTCCTCGTGTAAATTAAGCGCTCAGAGCGCGGCATGCTAAATTTCATGTCAGCCATCTTTGTTTACTTTCCGTTCAAATGTATAGGCCGTCTTTGTTTATTACGCACGTATCTCCTCATGTTAATCAAGGGCATGGAGTAACGCCACATTACGTTTGTTTACTTTCTGTCAAATGTATAGATAGATAGAAGATAGATAAGCTTACTTAAAATGAAAAAAATATTTACTTTGAGTTTTCTATTATATTTCACTACTGGGGGTATAAGGGCTCTTCAATCAAAAAAATATTCAAAGAAGATCTTTTAACATTAAGCATAAATAGTATCATAATGCATTTATAGCTGACTTTTTACTACTATTTTCGTCTTTGTTTAATACAGTTGAAATATATATTATTAAATTAAAATATTAAAAATTATCTAATGCACTGAAACTTTCAAATTGAACCTAATAAACATAAAAATAGTCTGATTCTCACAAATTGTTGTTTTTTATGATAACGATTAATCCCCCACTTTAACAGGTACCAACAATTGCATTTTCAAATGCAAACTTTTTCTTGTTTAGCATGTGATACTTTCGAGTGATGTAAGGATTGTGAGGTCTGAAAGTTTGCTTTGATAATAAGATGTACACGGTAGAGCAAAGTTCCACCTCTCTTTTCAGGTTAACTAAAAAACGATAAGATGTATATCAAATGTATTTCTACAGAGCAAAACTATACAACTGGAAGTTTTATTTCAATGCGTTTTAAAGAGCATATCGGCCAAGTGATGTTCTTTTCATTGCTCCTTCCAACATATGTTGATTATTACGCCTGATTTCACGTCGTAGCATTTTGTAAGGACTTAATAAGTCCTTAAATAATGTCTATAAATCTCAGCCGTGGAGGAAGTCGCACAAGGGGAGATTAGTGAGCAAGCTAGGCCAGCGAAGTCATCGCATTGAGAAATTAGGTGTTCAGAAAACATCTCACAAAAAACTTGAAGCGAAGTCCTTACTGTGTGAACTGTGGCCCCATCCTGTTTGAACCGAACGTTTGCCAGTTAGAATGTATAAATATTCGATCCGAAAATTGTCGAGCCATTTCCACATATCAATTAGAAATGACAGTAACACATTGACCTCTCCAAGATGTTTACATGTATTTTCAGAAAATATTACCTATTGGAAGATTTGTACGACGATCATCTTATATATAAACAAAGGTCTTTGTCCAAAGATCGCTGTATACTATGACTGGAAGAACAACGGCATGTTTGCGCGCATTCGCTTCGAAGACCGCAAAATGGAATGTCTTGCTGCATCAATGATTTTTTGTATACCCATTTTCATTACAAAACCAATACTTCTAAAGTTTCCTACTCACAACAAAATTGATTTTCGATCGAGAACAGGGTTCGAGACGCAAGTTAAAAATTGGAACCGCGCCCGAAATGGATGTTGTGCAATAGAATTGTTCTGGTTGTATACTGCAATAGAAAAAGTTTTTTGTTCGTCTACATGTTAGCTACTAAGAGCCCTTCTAGGCAAAACTTTCAGTTACCTACGTCTAATGAAATCACTTTTCCCACCTTTGGACCATTTGCTTCAGAAACTTATTTTAAAATTAAGGGGGGAGTTTTGTCTCTACACAGCTTGTACCTACCACATTTTACTATTTACCAATGTGGAAAATTACTTGTGTCATAAAGTTATTTTTAATTTTTCTCTTCGAAAGCTTTTATTTCATTTTCCTTTAATTCCAGCTTACACAAAAAATACTTAATTACAAAAAAATTTCACGAGACGGGGGACGTCATTTCCTAAAAAGAGAACTCGGAAATCAGTGTAAATATGCTGCTGAAAATCAAGAGTTAATTGCTATTTAATTTTATTACCAAAAATATATACAAATTATTGTAAAGATTTTTTCCCTATTATTTCCCCATTTTTGGCTCGGCATAATTTAATTTTCGGTTAGTAAGTCTTTCTTGCCTATTTTTTCATAAATCGTTCTTACATCCTGCTTGTTTTCTTCTATTTCTTTTTGCTTCTTGCGTTTTTGTTTCTGTATATTTTCTTTGCATTCTTCTTTAAATTGGCCTTTGCTCTGTTTTGTTTTTCATTTAACATTTTTAGTTTGCCTTGCTTAACGTTTGAGAGATTCCTTTACATTCATCATCAAAACAGTTATTATTTTTCTTAATATTTTTACTTGGTAGCACTTTTTTGCCGCTTCTTTAACTGTTATTTTGAGTACATTCCATTCTTTTTCTACATCTTCATTCTTACTTTTTATTTTTAGGTTTTTTCCACTTCGTGTTTGTATTTCTCTTTTATTTTTCGATCTTCTTGTTGTTTGGTCTTATTTGTTGTTTTCTTCGCATTCTATTTTCCACAGGTATTTCTAAATTTATTTTTGCTCACACCATATAGTGGTCGGAATCTATTTCCGCTCCTCTAGCACATTTTCTATACATAGGTTGTGTTTCGATTCAATTACCACATGATCTATTTGGTTCGTTGTTTTACCATCTGGACTTTTCCAAGTTCCTTTATAAATTTCTCGATGTTTTAAGAATATTGTTTTTATTTGTAGTTGCTTTTCTACAGCAAAGTTAATTAATCTCTGTCTATTTTCATTTGTTTCTTTATGTTCGTTGTACCCTCCCACTGGTGATCTTTTCTTTTTTATTGTCCTACTTTTGCATTGAAATTTCCTAATATAATTTTGACATCATATTTATTTCATATAATTTCAAGTCTTCATTAAACTTATCTTTTGCTTCTTTATTTGCGTTTTCTGTAGGTGAATGCACATATGTTATACTTAATTTTCTTTTTTAGTCTCGTTATTCTCAAATAACTTAGTTTATTTACTTAAAGTCTAGCAAGCTTGCTGCTTTCTCCTTCTTGATTAAAAAGCCTGTACTTAGTCTGTTTTGGAATCCTCGTCCGTTGAGAAATAAGTATTCATCTATCTCCGTCATAATTTAATTTTTTGGTTGGTTTCCTGCACTGCTAGTATTTCGGCTTTCTATTTGTTTAATTGTTTTGTGTTCCTTCATTCTTAACTCCTCTCACATTCCATGTTCCTAATTTCCATTTGATATTTGTTTTTGAATTATTGTTTATTGTGCTTTTCCTTGCTTCTGTGTTTTCCTTTTTACTCTTTTTCTTATTTGTATTTTCTTTGTCGTATCCGTCGTTTTAATTCTTTCCGTATGTTGTGTTTTCAGTTATCGACATTTTATTCGATCGTTTCATTACAATTGTTTGGATCAACGTGTTAGGGAAGGTCAACAATTTTGCATGCCTTTAAAATAGACGACTTTTACAAATAACAAATTTATGTAAGGTTTTGTTCTTTATGAAGGCATTTATAATCTTAAAAAACAGTATTTTGGAATGAGTCTTTAAGTTTTAAAGCTTTAAAACACAGACATAAATTAGGGAAACATTTACATAGTATGCCCATATAATGTGCTGGTTAAAACGATGAACTGCTTTTAGATAACATTTTATTAAATGGTTATTGGCACGCACTACATCCATTCTTCAAAGAATTAGTATCAGGGTGACCTTTTGAGCCAACTATGCTCTTTAAAACTGTCCATAATTTGTAATCTAATGGATTGATAGCTGGGCTACCAGAAGACCAATCCTCTATTGTTAGACCATTTCCAATGCTGTCCTCCGATTCCGTCACTTTCCCAAGTCTTGGAAGGTGGCGGATGTTGCAATGCTCCCCAAACCTGGGACATCGGGAAATCGGCCTATAAGCCTGCTATCAACCGTGGAGAAGCTTGTGGAGCAGATAATTCACAAGCGCTTGAGGAAAGCTTGCAATTGATTCCGGAGAATCAGTTTAGATTCCGTTCTGGCTACTCAACTACCCTCCAACTTCTCAAGGTGGTTGAGCACATCACTAAGGGCTACACCAAGAAGGAAACCACCGGTGTAGTCTTCCTAGATGTGGCAAAGGCCTTCGACAAAGTGTGGCACTATGGGGTGGTGTTTAAGATGGCCTCTACCACAATTGCGCTACCAATGGTCCAACTTATTCGGTCCTTTCTCTCCGGAAGAAAGTTCCGAGTCAAGTTCGGTGGCATGAGGTTATTGGAGAGGCACCTCCGCGCCGGAGTCCCACAAGGCTCAGTGCAGTCTCCGAGGCTCTACAATTTATATTTCCGAGACATGCCAACGACGCCCTCCACCACACTGGCCCAGTATGCGAACGCTATAGCGGTGCTGTCCAGCTCCATTAGATCATCGTTCGTCATCTGAAGATTGCAGGAAGAGTTGGGCCTCCTAGAAGACTGGTGCGATAGGTGGAGAATAGGTATCAACGCAGAGAAGAGCACGGCGGTCCTATTCTCCACCAGAAGACTTCACTGGCAAGCCGACCTGGCAAACCTCAGGATCTTTGGAAGGGAGATTCCCTGGAAGGAAGAAACATCCTACCTCGGGGTAATTTTGGAAAGGAAATTGAGCTGGAGATTACGTGTAGACAAGGCAGTCGCCAAAATAAAAACAGCATGATCAGCGCTCGGCTTCCTCCTCCACTTTAGGAGCCACCTATCAACGTCACCGTCATACACCCAATGATGATACATGCGGCACCAGTTTGGAGCTGAGGTGCAAAGACACACATCTACAAACTCCAGATCATACAGAATGGGGCCTTAAGGTCCGTCTTTGGCGCCCCGTAGTTCGTGAGGAACCACGACTCACACAGAAATGCCAACGTTCTCACGATGCAGGAGTTTATCTCCCAGAGCGCAAGCACACAGGACCACTGAAACTCTACCATTCGTGGTTTGTACAACTACGAGGTTGATAGAGGTGCCCGTTGCAAGTGTCCAAAGATCCTAATCTCTCCGTGAGACGCGACTAAGGAGGCCTTTACGTCCATCCACCATCCGATGCCAGGTCGTAATAAGAGGACAGAGGTTAGGAGCTTGACCCAGGGACCTCTACTTACACCAGTGAAGTCAACGTCAACGTATTGTTAGAAAACCAGACACATTGTTGCTCACCCAAGTTTGAGTTGATCGTGCTTTGTGGGTGTGTGTAACGTCTAACAAAAAGATAAAGACTCGCCTCGAAAAAACGTGTGACCTCTCAAAACATTATTTTATTACACAATGGCCGAAATTTCACAACAAATTGTTTAATGAAATTCCTGCTCACACACACACTAAACCATTGCAGCTGCCGGATGATGGCATCTCTGAACTAACTCAAATGCTTTGTTGCACGACCTAACGTGTACCTTATGATTTCGTTAATTGAAGAATTCCTCCGCTTATCGGTTCAATCCCGGACATGTGACATGTCCGGTTGTAAGATAGGTTAATCTGTTCCTATTGGACACGCTGTATTTATCACTAAACATATTTGACCTACGAGGTGAACAGGTCAAAAGTGACCTGTGACATTTCATAGAGATATGTTGTAAAACGTCTAAAGCTTGCTTTAACGCTAATTTTACGTAATTACAATGTGCATTTGCGTATTAAATAATTGCTCCAGCGTACAACAACATTAACTTATAAAATGATACAATGAAATTCCAAACTTTAAACCTCTGTCAAAATACTTAGCTGGTATTGTGTTCATGTTGAAGATCAAATCTTCAATCCCATCACATGTTAGAAACCGCCTATTACCCTTTTTTTTATCCGTAAACATAATTTCTCTGTGACCATCCTGTGCACACCCAGTCAACAATCTCCTTGCTTTTTCTCTCCTATTTTTGTTTAAAGCATTTGTCAGCAAATATCCATTGGTAAATAACCAAACTTGATAAGAAACACAATGTAAATTCCAACTTTAAACCGTATGTTAACATAGTTTTTCAATTCCCATGTCATTTGTAATAATTTTCTTCGCAGATACAAACACAGAACAAAGTATGTTATCTTTCCTTTGAGGCTATTAGAACAGAATTGTCTGACATTTGAAGAAAAAACTAATATGTACACATTTCTATTAATTTGCCAGTTTTTGACATAGTTTATGTAGTCACCTGACAGCAAACTATTTCAATTTTCTAAATTGAAAATCGTGCAGTTTTGTCTAATTTTTGAGTTCTTTAATTTTCTAAAAAATCGTTAGAAAAAATGTGAAACTTTTAGCAATATTTTGAAGGTTGTAGAGCCTAATGTCTTTCTAGTTAGACGGAATAACTTATATTAGATTTATGAATCTAAGAAGCATCATAAATACATCAGTGGATATATATACATATATTTCATATAGTTCCCCGTAATAGGCCTTCAAGGCCTTTTGGGGTTGTAACAGGATAGGTCTGCTACAATCTAGAGCCTACGGTACACAAGAGTAGTAACGTGGTTAGCGCTACATACCGACCGCCTATTATTAACCCCAGAGTTGACCTCCAGGTACTCATTTATTGCAGCCTGAGTCGAATAGGCGAGAGCGGGATTCGAACCCGCAACTCTTGGTTTCGTAATCTAGCGACCTATCCACTAAACCACCACGGCTCATAGTTAGCCCTAAATGTAGTTCTTAAATATTTTTGTTATTTTACCTATATCTTAATGTTCCAGAAGCCTGTTAATTTGTCAGTGGACAAGACAATGCGTTCCTTCTTTTGCACCAACTACGGCAGACTGTCCGTGAAGGTTACTCTTCCCACCTCAGGGTTTGTGCCAGATCAGGAGCTGTCTGTCGGAATGCTCATCGACAACATGAGCAGGGTGAACGTGTTACGTGTGAAGTTTAACTTAGTTGGGGTAATAACGTAATTTGTAATAGCCTTGCACGAGTAATAAAACTAGGAAAATAGAATTTGCAGTTCATAACTCACTCCCCGTGTTTAGCCACGAAAGCTGAGGAAACCATACTTTGCAGACGTAAAGAAGGGGCGGTCGGGGCGCACGGACAAAAAGCTTGGACGACGACGATGCGAATTCCTGCGGACAATCCGTACCCGAACCTGACAGCGTGCAGCATTATAAACATGACTTACTCTTTGAAGGTTACTATTAACCGCCATTCTTGCATAGTTTTACATTTTGAAGTCGTGTTTTCTAGATTAAAATAAGTCTTTCGAGTTACCATGATAACATATACATTAACATTCCTATCTGCATTGGAAACATACCATTAGTTGACACAACTACTACATTCTCTGGAGATCCTCCATTGCAAGCTCCGTTGGCGTTGCTTTCAGCTCCATCTTCTAGTGAAGATATTTTGAATGAAATGCACCAGGCGGTCATTCTACCATATTCACTACGTGATCAGCATTCACTCATGCCTGAACCTACGTGTTCCAGGCAAGATCCGGATGTATTCACCCCCGATAAAGGTATGTCATGTTCAGATTTTCGTTATTTGAGGACTGATTGACAGTTTTATATTTGTAGCTCCGCCCTCTTATGAGGAATCGCAACAAATGTATAAATTAACGCACAAATAACCGAAAGTTTAATATTTAAAAAAATTAGTACTTAGTTTTGAGTACCAGTTTAGAGAATCAACACCAGCCAGTAGCTCAACTTGTCCTGGAAGGTACTGTTCCATCGTGGAATTTGGAGATATTCGTTATCCTAGAATAACACATGAATTAGGATAATATCTGTCGATACTTAATAATATCGATAACAAATCCTTCAACACTCTAGAAATGTCTACTACAGTATAACCAGGATGTTAAGAGTCGAAAATCTTCGCGCACTTCATAACAATTTGAAACCACCAAACTGATATTTTGTATTTTAAATAAACAAAATAATCCAAACTGTTGCAAGTGTAATTATAGTTAATAAAATTATCTAGTTATAATGTAAACTTTGATTCCATTTAAAACTAAATATTTAATTTGGCTGTTGTTTGTTTTTAGGAAGAATATAAGCGACTTCCTAGCAGTTTTCCGTTGCTTTCGCGAAAGCGCACTGCTTAGAGTAGAATAAAAAAAAAAATGATACGATGATAAGTCTTTTAGACGGATCCCAACAGTCTCATGATTTTGACTTTAGCCATAACCCATATTAGCTTATACAGAATGATTCTATGATTAGTGTGCATATTCAGCCATCTCCGATATCAGAAGCAGTAGCTGCATCACTAAACATTATTAAACACAGTTTTTCATATTAGGGTGTTTAAAAAATCAGCTTGTTGAACTGCCTGTAGCCGTACACATTTTTGACAACGTCTTCTTTGACCACTGGAAAGTCGCTGATACAGTAGCGGCACGACTAGTGAATTTGTGACCACGGGCAGTGTCTTTCATCATTGGAAACAGCCAAAAGTCGCTAGGAGCTAGGTGAGGTGAGTAGGGAGCATAATCACTTCAAAGTTGTCAACATTTGTGGCACCCACCTAGAGGACACTTTTCGCATTTTCAGATTTTTATGCAGGATTGTGTACACAGATCCCACGGAAATGCCAACTTTGGAGGCGATGTGTTCCACACTCATGCGGCGATCCTTTAAAACAAGTTTCTCCATTCGCTTGATTATGTCGTCAGACCGGTTGGTGCGAGGCCGAGATTGTCTTAGTTTGTTGTCACATGACGTTCTGCGTTCTTTGGACTGTCACATTCATAACACTATTACCACATGTCTCATTCAACTGGCGATGAATTTCAATCGGTGTCACACCTCACAAATGTAGAAAACGAATGATTACACGCTGTTCTTGTAATAAAAACGTTGCCATTTTAAGTATCAAAGACAGTCCCACTCTCGCCGCTGCCACTAGAATCATGTATGCCGTGCAGTGCTGCAATTTCTGTCACGCATTCACAAGAGTGCACGCGTATTGTGAAATAAACGGCATGTTTCTATCTGTTCCAAGTCCTGAGAAAAAAATTCGGGGGTGTTATAAGTTGAATGCCCTTCCTATACAAGATCTAGCTGCTGACAGTGCAGTTCGGCATTTAAGCGCGACCATTCGGCCTAAATTCAAAGTAAAACAGGCCTTCAACGTTATGCACCAAACGTACAACTCGCCGAAATGATTTCTGGAGCGGAATTGATGACCGATCTTGGCTTCCCTGAATCCGCTCTTTTGCCGATTGTGGTTGACCAGTAATGGGTTGTTGAGCAACAGGCGATACATTTTAACTCTCTTATTGACCTGTGCTTCAGTCAGCTGGTGTGGATCTTGTCAGGGCTTCTTATGGACAAAGTCAGGTGAAACAGGTATTGAATCTGACTCAAGTGCGTTCATCCAGACATTTCCTTGTTTTGAATATCCCCAGAATGAATTTAGACAGTTTTACCCTTAAATAATCTAAGTAGTTCAGGCTTTAAATAAGCTAATGAAGTCTCTTCTTACAATGTTGCTATTTATTCCTCAACACTTGAAATGACTATTTAACTTTTATGAAGAGTTTTATCATAACTAGTGAAACTTATTTTTACATGTTAAAGAGACCACTATACCATTCTAAAGTTTCGTGTACAGTGTTGATACTAGTTTTAATAGGATAAACATGCAAAATAATCTGCTTTGTTTTTGAGGAAAATGCTATGTCCTGCACGTTTTGGTTCCATCGATTCAAAGATGGCTTGTTGATCCTACTTTGGAGCTATTTAAAACTATTTAAATACAAGAAGCAACTGACTATAATTACATAAAATTGGAACAATCAAGAGTTCAGAAAGTGGATACCTAATAAACTATAAAAAAACATTTCTTGTCAGATGGCGCATACGTGGAAAATCTGAAAAATTTTGACCCTAACATAGTACAAGTTCTTTTTCTGTCAATTTTAATTTTATTTTTCAAGATTGGCCTCCTTCTAAATCTATACACTTTTTAACTCGTCCAAATACTAGTCGATGTCTTGTTCTACAAAATAGATGTCTACGGTTGCGATGACCTTCTTATTTGATGAAAGTCTTTGTCCTCCGAGTCAAACTTTGAACTTAGGGAACAGAAAATAGCCGCTGAGAACCAGATCTGGTGAATATGCTAGGTGGTCAATCAATTCAAACTGCAATTTGTGAATTTTGGCCAAGACGACCGCCGAAGTGTGAGCCGGTGCTTTCAAAGCATGTACGATTGTAGTAGCAGAATGGTTGAGGCTCAAACTTTTCAGACTGCCCACGTATAAACGTGTCGCTATTTTTAAAGTATGGCAAGAAAAACTTTTTGCAGAAGAATGTATTACAAAGAGCACGGTAGCTGTGAAGTAAAAGCCTCAATCTCTACTAAACTGGCGCGCGCTGGTCTTGAGTTCGACTCCCGGGTCAATAACAACATCAAACATCAAATGATCTCCGGCCGCATTTGGCAGTTGTGGGCTAGCCCCACCTACCCTAGGGATGCCCAACATGGCTCATCGTACCGTACGGTTGTTCGATTAGAAACAGCCCAATAGAAACTTCCAATATAATCAGTGATCTTTTCCCTAACAGAAGCGTAAACACATGGGCTTATGATAGTTCCACCGATGAAGCAAGTCCAATAGCGGAAGAAGAAATTAAAAGTTCCGCAAGAAACCTCAAAAGTAAAAAAGCAGACGGACCAGACGGAATTCCGCCATAAGTCATTAAGATAGCCGTAGAGGCCAGCGCGTCAACCTTTACGGACCCCCTTAACAAATTATGAACGACGAACACGTTTTCAATAACATGGAAAGCGGCCAATCTGCTCCTAATACCTGGTAAAGCACCTGGGACGGCATACAGGCCAATATACCTCCTAAATTCATTAGCTAAACTATACGAAACAATTGCTAAAGACAGACTTATTAGAGACATAGAAACAAGAAGGCGACTATCAGAACATCAATACGGCTTTCGACCGGGGCGTTCAATAATGGACGCAATTAGGGCAGTAACAGCAGCTTATGCCCAGAGTGCCAAGGAGGGCAATTGGAGACGGGGGAGTACTGTACGGCAATAACACTCGACGTAAAAAATGCGTTCAATGCAACATCCTGGAGCCAAATCATAAAGAGCTTAATAGACCGCGAAACCGAGGAAAACTTATCAATATAATCAAAAGCTACCTTGAGGACATGGAAATAATTTAGAGACAAGAATATACAAATAACATGAGGTGTTCTCCAGGGATTCGTGCTGGGACCTTTACTATGGAACATCCTATACGACACTGTAATGGAAATAGAATTACCTCCAGGCTGCAAACTGGTAGCTTTTGCGGACGATCTTATAGCTATCATAACTGCCAGAGAAGAAGATAAACTTAAAATCAAAACAGAGATAGTACTGGGACAAGTGGCCAAATGGATAAACGACCACCAACTGGAACTAGCACCTCATAAAACAGAAGCTATCTACATAACCGGAAAAAGAAAGACCACCATTAAGGAAATCAATTGGTTAGGGGTAACTATACCTATCAAAAAAGAAATTAAATACTTAGGGGTTATGATAGATAGACATCTGTCATGGTCAAACCACATCCAGACGTAATGCCAAGAATCAAAGAGCCAAAAACAGCAAAGAGGAAAATTCTAAATGCCGTTTTTTACGTTAGTCCTCCTATATGCAGCACCTGCTTGGCTAGGGGGCCTTAAGACCAAAAAAAAAAACCGCAAACATGCTAACAGTTGTCCGAAGACCAGCACTAATTAGAATCTGTTGCGCCTATAGGACGGTTTTAACGGCCGCCCTACAAGTCATAACAGCGATCCCCCTATGGATTTGTTGCCAGGATTAAGAGCTCATAATTACGGAGCGAACAAGGAGGTTAAAAATTTGAACGAGGCCAGATGGGACACATGCAACGAAGGCAGGTGGACAAGAAAGCTAATACCTGATATAAAACGCTGAAAGACAGAAAGTTTGGTCAATTGAATTATTATTTGAAACAAATGTTAAGTGCCTATAGCTAATTTAAAGCCTACTTAAGCGATTTAGGAGAACACAAGATGATAGCTGCAGATTCTGCTGCGAAATGCAAACATTGGTTAACGTTAAGACAAAATACAGAAACACGTGTACAAGCCGAAATCACCCCCGACAACATATGCAAAATAATGGTCCAAAACGAGACAAACTGGGATGCGATTAACAGCATGTGTACTAAGATACTGAGCGACATGATAGACAAAGGCAATTAACATGTGAATTGGACAGAAGAACATAAAACAGGCACAAAGATTTAGAATGAGATACCGCCCCTCACCTGAAGTAATGCTCGCGTGGTCCCGGATGGGGCCCAAGGGCGAAGAGAGGGAGGTAGACGGGTTTAGTTGGTAAGCGGACTCTCCGAGTCTAGACACCTAGACCCGGGTATATATGAATATTCCTAATCCTCTCTCTATAAAAAGATATTTCTTTCAAATTTTTCCTAGTTATGAGGTTATAACCGGAAGTTTTCTTTAAACTAATTTCTTTCGCGATAATTCTTTCCAATTCTTTATTTTCTATTTTTTTTTTTTGAAAAAATGATCAAGTAGGAGATGCCTTGCAGTTTTTGTGTATTCTTTTATGAATAATTTTCAAAAAAGTCTGATAATTTTATAATATTCACTCTAGCAAGCTTTATGGCATTATTCCCGTGTCGTAGATGATGTTGAATATCTATGTAAACCAGTTTATCTCTTTGTCGTCCATAATTTTTAAAATTTATGGATAAATGTTATCTGACTCCATTGCTGTACCAACCTTTATTTTCTTAGCAACAAATTTTACTAAGGTACTTGTAATTGGAGGTCCAGTGTTGATAATTTCATCTATCTTCCATTGTTTTCAAACGTTTTCCAAAGATATTTCTTCCATTCTATGTCTAATACAGTACATCTATCAACCGTCAGAAACTCTTAGATTTGTACAGTCCCGCTGGCGTCCTAACTTCTTTATAAAGATTAAACAAATCATGTTTACGTTTTAGGGCTTCTGGTTCATCGCGCTCATTCTCCAACATCTTATTTTGGGTCTCACCTTTTCACTTGCTTATAACTTTGTTCATCCACATTCTTGGATGTTTTTTTTCTATCGTGTCTGAGATTTCTTCAGGCATATTTCCTGTAGGTTTATGACGCAGATATTGTCAAAGATTTCAATGTTAACCTCCTGTGACTTATTGAGCTCTTCTTAAACTTCAAGTCCTTTTCCTTTGACACCAATTTTGTTTTTCATGTGTTTCTGTGCTTTGTCTTATTTTGTTTGAAGACATAGTTTGCAACTTTACTTTGTTTATTTTTTTTACTTAAGTATCATGATATCAACCAAAGGGTTATGATCAGATCCGATATCAATCCCATGGTGTATTTTCAAGAAACTTATCAAATTACAATATCTCTTGTTGAATATAATACAGTGAATTTATTTCTGACTACATGGGTTGAGATCTCTTGTGATGATTTCTATGTATACCAGGTGTACAAGTATGAAGTGCGGATTTGAGACAACAGATGGTGCGCCAATGCAGTGTGGAGTATAAAAATTTGACGTATATGCCATTTTGTTGTGCCACCAACAAGAGTCAACGCGCACAAGTGATAAGTTGAAAAAGTGTTTGCATAGTATTGTTTTGCTGTGTTCAATATGTCGAAATTTGTGCCAAATAAAGAGCATTCGCGGACAGCATTAATTTTTTGTTTTCATTTGAAGAAAACTGCTGCTGAATCATACCGATTACTTCGAGAAGCTTATGGTGAACTTGCTCCATCGCAAGATACGTGTGAACGATGGTTTCGGCGTTTCAAAAGTGGTGATTTCGATGTTGCAGACAAGGAACACGGAAAACCGCCAAAAAAGTACGAAGATGTGGAATTGCAAGCATTGTTGGACGAAGACGATTCACAAACACAAAAACAACTCGCAGAGCAATTGAACGTTAGTCAACAAGCTGTTTCCAATCGCCTACGAGAGATGGAAAGATTCAGAAGGTCGGCAGATGGATACCACATGAGCTGAACGAGAGGCAGATGGAAAGGCGCAAAAACACATCTGAAATTTTGCTCGAACGATACAAAAGAAAGTCGTTTTTGCATTGTATCGTTAATCATGGGTAAACCGAGGTACACCATTAACATCAACCGCAAGACCGAATCGCTTTAGCAAGAAAACGATGCTCTGTATTTGGTAAGACCAGAAAGGTGTGGTTTATTATGAGCTGTTAAAGCCGTGTGAAACGGTTAATACCAAACGCTAGCAGCAACAATAGATCGATTTGAACCGTTCGCTACTCGCAAAACTACCAGAATATCGAAGAAGGCAACACAAGATCATTTTCCTCCATAACAATGCTCCATCACATGCGGCAAAACCGGTTCGTGACATGTTGGAAGCACTCAACTGGAAAGTGCTACCCCATGCGGTTTACTGACCATACTTTGCTCGTTCCGATTACCACTTGTTTGCATCAATGGACCACGCACTTGCTGAGCAGCGCTTTGGTTCGTTCGAAGATGTGAAAAAACGGATCGATAAATTGTTCGCGGCAAAAGGGGATGATTTTTACTGGCGTGGTGTCCACATATTACCCGAAAAAATATATAACTAGGAATGGAGCATATTTTGAGTAAACCACTTTTAATCATTCTTTCGAATTTAACTTGTTTTTTTTTTGGAAAAAGTCCGCATTTCATACTTATCCACCTGGTATACACATCTAAGCGTCAATTTGAAGAAGGCCCAAAAAACCCACAATATTCCCTCCTCTCTCTCTTAGCCTGTTTTTACATTGCAGTCACATATGACCATTATTATCTTATTGTTATAAACTTCTTCCACGCCCTTCTTGAGGTAGTTATAAAATCTTTCTATATTTTCTTCAGATTTATTCGTTGTTGGAACATAGACTTGAATAATTTTGGTTTTAACAGGAAATGTTTGAAGGTGTATATCGGAACAAAGTTGATAACATATTTAACAATAAATATATTTGATATAATTTTTGTTTTGGGTATATGTTCTATATTTTTATTCCCAGATTGGTAAACATTTTAGCGTTTTGCTTAAACTCATAATATAGTCTTTCCACTTCTTTAAAGAATTTTGCAGGCACATACAAGTGCAAATTATAACTGGCAGATTTTTGGCAACTTTTAACCACTTAAAGATTTTTGGTAGTTTTCCGTTACCTTCTACAAGGTGGCGCAAAAGTTGTCATCATGAATGTAATACTTTGGTTCTGCTTTTGGATTGTGTTTATTTGATGTCTTAATTTTTCCCCATTAAGTCGAGAAAATTATATCGGCAATACGGGCCCGATTTATGGAATTTTACATCACTCTTGCCAGAACTTCCGGCGATAGGTTCTCGCATTCTTGAAGAATATTCTATTTGAGGGCTTCAAGAGTCTGAGGCTTGTTGACATGGACTCGTAACCTCAATAAACCCCACAAAAGGAAGTCTGGAACGGCTAAATCGGGCGATCTTGCCGGCTAGTGCAAATCATCAAAACGAGAGATTAGGCGACTCGGAAATGCAGCTCTCAGAATTTCGGTTGTGACTCGTACAGTATGCGCCGTTGCACCATCCTGTTGGAACCACAAGTTCTCCAGTCCAGCGTAAACACCACACCATGCAGTAACTTTGAGCGGGTGTAATGGCTCTTCGTGGGTTATACGCAAATTTTCGGTGGCCTAGAAGCGATAATTCTGCTTATTCACATATCCACAGAGATGGAAATGGGCCTCGTAGCTCATGATGATTTTCGGCGAAAAGTTGTCTTCCTCGTGGTCGAGATTCAGGACGGCATGAGCGTAGGTTACACGCGCTTGGCGGTCAACGGCTAACAGCTGATGCACTGTCTGCATTTTGTAAGGGAACATCTTCAAGTCATTCACCAAAATTCTCAGTAAAGACCGCCGATTGATGCCCGGTTGGTGGAGATGACCGGGAAATCTGCGCCTAAATTCACGCTACGCCAACACCATCGACGAATTATTCCGCAAAAAAATCGAAACAATTATTCCGCGTTCTTGAGGAGTATAGCGATTCATGTCTTGTTGGCGTGTATTTTTTCGCTTCACAAATGTCAAAGCAGAACTGACATTTGCCGCCATTTGCAAATATTATAGCTTCTTCTGATAGGGTGATGACTTTTGCGCTACCTAGTATTAGTACGATTCTGTCTATGTGTGTGTGGTCATGTCCAGTACTGATACTGCTGCTACCTAGTATCAGAGGAAGCCTGTGCACCCTGGGCTGGTTTTCGTTAGTCCTGGGTATTTTATTTATAAAATCATTACCCGATCTGCGACCTAGGGAAGCACCCGATAGAGGATTTTCAATTTTGTACAGTGACGTTCAATAATTCTTTAGAACCAAGATTGGGAGAAGAGTTTTTTAGTCAGATTGCTTTCTTTAGTCCATTTCCTATATAATAACAAACCGCAAACTTGTTTAGCAGTTTTTGGCGTCTTTTTTGAATATTTCGTTTGCTTTTTTTTATCAGTGTATTTGAAAACAAGCAATGTTGTTAAGTGCTCAGAGAATCTTCATATTTTTGGGGTTTTTTTATTGTTAATTTTATCATTTTTATATTGTATGTCTTAAACCACCTCTGAATAATTCTTTATACTTCTATTTATTTCGTTAAGAAACATTATGGAAAACACTAGAGGAATATAGAATATCAAGAAAGGTAATAACTGTGGTAAAATCAACATATAAGGAAGTCCTAGGAAAAATCCAGATAGAAGGCGAAAGATCAGAAACATTCATCACGGAAAAAGAAATAAAACAGGGTGACTGAATTTGTTATTGTTTATAATGATAATCAAGAACACAAGAAAGCAGTCACCCCGTAACCAAACAATAATTGCTTATGAGCATTTAGTACCTGTAAAAAAAGACCCCCTTTTATATGCTGACGATATAATACTAATCTCGGACTCAAGCAAGAAGATACAGAACCTAGTAAATATATGGTAAGAGGAGATCGACAAACTGAAAATGGCCAATAGACAATAAAATTAAGCAGCAGATATATAATAAATTAATTATACCAATAATGACGTTTGAGTGCGAAACACGAGTAATACAGCAAAAACATGAATCGCCAACAAATGCCATGGAGATAAAATGTATGAGGAAAATAGCAGGAGTTACAAAACATGATAAGATACGAAACGAAGAAATTAAAAGGACTTTAGAACAAGTGCCAATAATGAGGAAAATAGAAAACACATCGTTAAACCGGTTTGGACATCTGCTAAGGATGGAACAGAATGGGTTGGTCAAAAGAATAATAGAAGCAGGAGTGGAAAGAATGAGAAAAAAGGAAGACATTGGTGAAAAGGGTTATGGAGATAGGACTAAGAAGGGGAAAAACAATACAAGACATGAGAATAATGACTAAAGATAGAAAAGAATGAAAAAAATGGGCGAGAGATAGTAGCATGGACTGATAAACCCGACACCCTTAAGTGTACCAGAGACTAGTGAAAGAAAGAAAGAAAATATATTTCGTTGTATTCTGGAGACGTTTTATATAAGTTTCTTCCCTTTTATTCGTGAGTTTTTCACTCATTTTCTCTTTATTAGTTTTTTATTGAGTTCCATTCGGTATTTTTGTAATTTCTTTTATTGTTTCTGATGTAGAAAAATGTTGTTCAATTAATGTGGCTTGCTTTATTTTGTCAGTCTATGATTACTCCCAGTACCAAAATGATTCAGATTAGATACATATATTACTATTTATTTCTGGTTCGTTAGAATGTAATTAATTTTATTTTTTACGGTTAAGTCTGGACTTCTCCAAGTCTATCATCGCCTAGTTTAAAAAAAAATAGTTTGTATAGTATATATTCCCTTTTTACTTTCCTTATCCTATAATAAGGAAAGTCATGTAATCGGCGGAAATTTGACCTACCCAGTTTTTCACATTTCTGGACGAATTATAGCCTCAGGACACCAGAAAAGTTGGTTTGAGTCATTGGTTCGTGTGTGTGTGTATGTGTCTGTCGGTCTGTCAGTAAACAGGATATCTGGAGAACCGTAAGAGCTAGAGACTTGAAATTTTGTATGCAAGTTACTTGTAGGTAGGGGACGCAGTGCGAAACTTTTGGTAAAAATCGACCTAGCCGTTTGGTCGCAAGCTCCCAAAATCGGCCGCAATGCGGTCGCGAATCAAAACGGTTAAAGATACAAAAAATTTATGAGAATGAAAATGATTTGTTATCATAAGATAAACATGAATTTAAAATAAAAGTTGGTAAAATAGGAACTCGAAAAAAAATTGAAGCTCAGGATTTTTAATATACCGGGTGTTCATAAAATGTTTCGGGAAATTTATATTACCGGATAGATCAAACCGAGACGAACAAAAAATGACAATGAAATTTTTTGATCCGAGGTCAAATAAATAAGTTATAGCCGATTAAAAATTAATTAAACGGACCAATCACAGCGCGCTCGGAAAGCTACCTGACCGACTGCGGAATGACGGGGGGGGGGGGGACGCTTGGCCGCTAGGAGGGAACACGCAGGCGATAATGGGGAAGGCCGTGCAGCCGAGCTCGCACGGTTACCTTCAGTGACGTAGCAAAATTTTAACTACGAGTCAATTATTGTCTTGTACTGTTTATTTTAATCAGCTTTCGAGTGTCGGACTCGCGCCTCGTTCTTTTTTAAAATAACAAGTTTCGGGACGAGAACAGCGCAGGGCCGAGACGATGGACCCGGTATAATATATAATAATAGGATAAGGAAAGTCGTGTGATGTTCACACCAGATTTTTAGAAATAACTATCAGTCTTTCTTTATGTTCGTTCAAAATTTCTTCCATATTGACTTATATTATTTGTTAGTACTCTTAACTTGGTGTTAAAATTGCCTATGGTACATCTAATTGTGTTTTTTCTATAATTATAATTTGTGAAATCTCTTCGTAAAATTATTTCTTCATTGGGTACGAAATTTGTATACTTGAATTACTTATATACTATATCGTTCTGATAACATCATTGTTATATAAGTAACTTTTAACTTATCTTTGTGCCATTGATTTTATTCCACCTATATTTGGAATTTTGTCTTTGTTGTTTTGGTTTTAATATAATATATTTTTTATTCAGGTAATCTTGTTTTATACAAGCACCGGATGGTTTATTTAATATAGTTTGCGAAACAAAATGTAACAATCTCACAAAAAAAGGACAAAGTAGTGGAGCGAAGATGTAAAAAGAGAGATTAAAAAGAAAAAAGAGCATGGAGAAGATACCTTGAGACAAAGAATGCACAGAATAAGGAAGATTGCATGAAATTGAGTAAAGCACTAAAAAAAACGGTTAAAAACGCAAAAAGAAAAAGCTGGAAAGAATTCGGAAATGAACTGCAAGAAAACTATACAACAGATAACAGAGGATTCTGGGCCAAAATAAGAACGATGAAATGAGAGAAAAGAAAAGAAATTAGAGAAATTAAAGACAAAGAAAATAAGCTACAGACAAATATAAACGATATCCTAAGGGTATGTAAAGAATATTACGAGGACAAATTTAATTTTACAACAGATAGAGAAAAACAACACAAAGATCAACAAGAAGAACAAGGAGAAGATTCACCAAAGATAGAAGACATAAGAAGAGAAGTAGAAGAAGCGATAAGCAAAGTAAAAAATAGGAAAAGCTGGGTGGGAGGGGAGAAAGATGAAATAGACCCTGAAATGATAAAATACTTAGGAAAAGAATGTGTAGACTGGTTTTGAAAAATATGTAAGACAGCTTGGGAAACAAAGAAAATTCCATCGGATTGGGAAAACAACTTGGTGGTGCCAATACATAAAAAAGGAGAACAAGTAAAGTGCGACAACTACAGAGCTATATGGCTAGCACCCAAGAGCTTCAAAATTTATACTAAAGTAACAGAAAAAAAGAGTAAGACAAACAATAGAAAATGAGATCGAAGAAGAGCAAGCCGCATTTATACCAGAAAAAATAAACAAATGACAAAATATTTACAATAAGGGACCTAATAGACCGAAGCTTAGAGACCAGAGAGGAACTTACATTAGCACTCATTGATCTCAGAGCAGCTTTCGACTCAATAGAGAAAGAAGTAATACGGAAAGTCTAGAAGACATGAACATTTCGAAACACCACATCCAAATGATACGCAGTACATATAAAAGGGTAAAAGGGAATGTACATATAGCGGGAAGAAGATCAGAGGTTTTTAAATGGAAGAAAGGAATAAAACAGGGGGACAGCCTCAGCTCTCTGCTGTTCATACTAGTCATGAACAGACTGCTTAGAAATACTAGAGAAAGAACGAAACGAATCAAACAATAATCGGATATCAAAAACTGGAACCAGTTAAAATCGACATTTTAATGTATGCAGATGACATAGTATTGATAGAAGACTCCAAGAAGAAGATGCAAACATTAATAGACATATGGACGGAAGAGATAAAGAACTTAAAAGTGGAAATAAACATAGAAAAGACCAAAATAATGATCATAAATGAGAAAGAACCGGGCAACACACAAATAAAATGCAATAACATAAACATAGAAAAAGTAACAACATTTAATTATCTGTGAAGCATCATAACAAACGATGGAAACATAGACATAGAACTAGCAAGTATGATGAGTAGATCAAATAAACTATACTATGCTCTAAAATCAATACTAGAAAAAAAAGAAATAAATGAAACAAAATTAAAAATATACAGCACCATTATTTTGCAGACCTTAATATACGCAAGTGAAAATTGGACAATACAAAAGACATCAAAAAGTTAAATGCAATGAAGATGAAACACTTAAGTAAAATAGCAGCTAAGACAAAATGGGATAAAGTTGAAAACAAAGATATAAGAGACTGGATTAAACAAGAACCGATAATGAATAAAATAAAGAAAAGATAATTAAACTGGTACGGCCACATGGTTAGAATGGATACAAGAAGATATGGGGACAAGAAATCACAGGACGAAAAGAAGAGGAAGACCTAGAAAGGCTTGGATAACTCAAATAGAAGAAGCGAGAAAAGAAAGGGGAAAATATTGAGGAAATGAAGCAATTAGCACAATCCAGGAAGGAACGGAAAAAATGGGTGAAAGAAACTAAAGATAACTAACCCGACTCTGACACCCGAGAGGGTAATATAAAAGGGGAGAAAGAAGAAGAACAAATTTTTGTCTTTCCCAAAATTCTCAACGCTGGCCATCTTTAAGTTATGGATTTGTCATGTAATTATCTATCCATCTAGGGTACACTTCCACTTATTAATTCTTATTTTTACTTATAAATTTTCTGTATATATAAATATTCTGTACCGCTAAAACCAGTACAATAATCATTTTTCATGATTACAGTATCTTAATATAAAATGAAGAAACCACTAACATATATTGTCCTTTGCGTAAAATTCCTTTTCTCTCAATTTTCTTTCTTCTGGACACACAAAATACAACTTTTAAGGGAAATGTGCATCTGAAGCCAAATAGCTTTATGCCAATATTTAAAGTTCAGGATCATACTTTGTCCTTCTAATAGTCATATTTTACTTTAAGACAAACAAGCAGTATATCGTGCACAATAAATGTTTTTATTACATAAAAATGTGGAGACAAGGGAACGATATGGAATGCCACGTTTTAACATTTTATTTTCATTAAACGAATCTTTTTGTCCAGATTGCATTAAACATATGGCTAAAATTATATTCTTAACTCTCAATCAAAATTGCTTAATAACTTAACAAAAAAAGTATTTTTGAACTACCCTATATATAACAATATGACAGACTCATTTTGATAGCAACTATATATAAAATGTCATGTAACATTATTGTGTTACATTTCCTAACCTAAACTTTAAATTTGAAATCGCTCAGAAATTTTACGCGAGATTCTATTTAATATAATGAGGAGATAAATAAAAACTAATGATGGAGTGCGTAATTCCCGGTGCAAATATTAAAGGTTGCTATTTTAGCTCAAGTCTAAACACCAACTGATTATATGCTTTCTAGTCTGGAGCAAAGCCATCCAGGCTTTATCCAGGATAGGGGACGAGCTCCACATGGAGCCTAAAGAAGACTGCTTGCTGTTGAAGGCGGCGAACATGACGACTACAGCCTATTGCACGTTCAATTTCCACGAGACTTTCTTTTCTAGTTACGACATAGAGGATGCCTCAAAATTAGATGGCTTGGCTTGCGTTATGCCCATGAAGGGTGTACTGGGCATATTCAAGCTTCACAACCATAAAGACAAGCGAGTAAATATTTAGAGCTTACACGAGCATCTAGTACTGATCAAAACGTGTTTCAGCCAGAAATTTGCAAAATCGAGCTGGAAAACACCCCTAGCAGGATTTTCTTTAAGCTTAAATACAAGCACGATGTCCTGGTTGTGCGTTGCTTGTATTTGAACGATGGTGAAACTGTGAACGTCAATTACGGCACATCCATGTCTAATCAGATCAGCGCCAACTCCCAGCTATTCATGCAGGTCTTATCGAATTTTCAGCTGAGTGATGATGACATGGGGGGAAGTAGGAGCCAGTTCGGCGCTTATACGGAATTATATAGTGGGTACTGTTGCGGTTCAGATTCTTGAAGCGAAAAATTTTTTATTATGCGCTCTAACAGGTGATACGAATAAAACAAAAGGGATCAGGTCGCAAATTACATTGACCGCTGGAGAATTTAACAGCTTCAGGATAGAGCAAGAGACCTGCATAACGTTTTCCCTGAAGCCCTTCCGGGCTGCTGTGAATTTTGCTGAGACCTTCAATATCAGCATCACGATCAACTTTGACACAGCTGGAATGTAAGTATTGAACCTGCGTTTTGTACAGGACGCTTCTGCGATGTGATTGCAGGCCAGCAGTGTTTGTAATACGGAATCCGTCGTTTGAAGCCGATTTTGTAATCTCAACGTTGAGGCCCAATCAAACTTCACAGTCCACGACATCATCCGCTGCTACGTTTGTGAGGAAAAAGTTGAAGCGCAACGCCAATATGACGCTCCAAGACCAGCAGGCACTGGAGAGCGTCAATTGGGACAATGACTTCAGCGATCCTGCAAATGAGGAGTTGAAAAGGAAAAACCTGCAAAACGATGTACTGAGGCCCACTGCTGATGACAATTTGCAAAATGGGTTTGATGATGACGAGGTTGTGTCAGCGAGCGAAAAAGATGGAAACGAAGATATGGAAGTGATTGCAGCTTCGCCAGAGTCACCCCGCAGCAAGAGGATAAAAAGCATATTTGGACGTTGCTATGAACCAACGTTTCACAGAACAATGTTGGATTTGGGGGAGGTCCTGGTTCCTGATAGTGACACAGAAGCTGACTGAACATTTATTATAAGACAGACTTATTGTACATATAATTTAAGTGTTATAATTTATAATACTATCAAGCAGTTATATTTTTGTTAAAAGTGGAATACAATCAATATAAATTAAACTATTACATTAAAAATGCTTGATTGTTTCTCTAAACTTAAATTATGCTCATTAATTATTTTAAATGAATGTGTTTGTGCATGTACCCATCAGACTGCATGTGTGCACTTTAGCTGTTGGTTAGATGGATAAATTACTATTGACATATAAGCTATGCTTTAATGGAATCTAAACAGCATTAATAATATATATCTATGAATTAGAGAATATACTTGATCTATATGAAATACAAGATAGAGGACTACAACATGAGCTGCAAGTACCATGACTATAGATCAGCATTCTATGGAACCCAATATCCTCGAATCTTAAATCCGAGGTGCACTGCGCAAACTCAATATAAACAAATCAGCTGGTAGAAACAACATTTTTGCTGAAGAACTTAAGCACCTAGGGGATCAAGGAGTGAAGATAGTGCTTGACTTATGCAATAAAGTCTGGAAAACAAGCAAATGGTGCACTGACTGGAAAGAGTCCCTGCTAATTTCACTGCACAAAAAAGGCTCAACAAGAACATGTGGGAACTACCCGATGGTTGCACTTATATCTCATGCTAGTAAGATAATGCTTTATGTAGTCAATGGGCGACTACAATCATACCTTCAGTGGCAGATACCCAATGAACAAGAGGGTTTCATGAAAGGTCGAGGCACAAGAGAACAGATTGTGAATATGAGGCAAATAATTGAGAAAAGCCAAAAGTTCAATACGTCGATAATATGCTTAATCGATTACTTGAAGGCGTTTGATTGCGTTGGATGAGATTGCTGTAGACCGTACAACAACAAATGGATGTACCTCAATACCTTGTTTTGCTGATCGCTAATCTGTACCGAGATGGGGTGTCAATGGTTAGGGTTAATGACGTCATCTCACGCCCTTTCAAGACAGAAAAGGGAGTAAGATAGGGATGTATTCTCTCTCCCATTCTTTTTAATTTATATGGTGAACACATAATGAGAAAAGCCTTAGAAGATTGAAGGGTCTCACTCGGTGGAGTAAAGGTCAGCAAGCTGAGATATGGGGACGACACTACACACTTTGCATCTTCAGAGAAGGAGTTAGCCGATCTGTCTCACTATCAAAGTCGAAAACTAAAGTTATACTCATCGAGAAAACCGTTCAACTTTCTAATACGGGAGAACTCTCGAATTTAGAATTTGTTGGCGAGTTTATATACCTCGAATCATTACTTACTGACCAGGGAAGAAGAGAACGGGAAATCAAGAAAAGGGCTCAAATGGTCAAAGCTGCATTGGACAAGCTGACATGTATTTGGCAGGATAGAAAGGTCTCCAATGTCCAATGTTTTCTCATTATTTCTTTATTTACGTTTTATTTACGATTTGGACAATAGAACGGAAAAAGATAGAAGCCTTCGAGATGTGATGTTGGCGAAGAATGATCGGCATACCATGGACCGTCAAAAGAACGAACAAATCTATCCTCTACCAATTACGCATAAGACTAGCCATGATCTGTTACCAAAGGATTCTCAGTTATTTTTGTCACATTGCCCGTCGGAAACCAGGTAACCTTGATAAGTTGGTGGTGATGGGCAAGGTAGAAGAGAAAAGACCTTACGGCCAGTCACCTAGCCGCTGATCGGATCAAGTAACCACCCTCACTAGGAAACGGAAGAACAGTATACATAAAGCCACAAAGGCCTTTCAGGGACACCATCTTCAGTAATGAAGTATGTGACCAAGAAGAAGAATTGCTCTGTAGCTACTCCAATTTTTGTTATCTCCTACCTTATGTATGGGGACTATTAACACTGTCTGCCAATCTTTTGTTATCTGGTCTTCTTTTCATACCATATTATATACTTCTGGTAATATTTCTATTCATTTATTACTCATATTTTTATAAATTCTGTCGTTGTTTTGATTTCCCATGGTGATTATTTGAGTTCTTTTGTATAATACACCCAATTCTGGATGATGCATGTTTATTGCCATCATCCCCTCTTTATCTTAGCTATCTTGTATATTTATTTTTTTTTACTGGGATTTTCTCCACCTGATTGTTTCATATTAACATTTTATGGTCAAGTTTGACTTGCTTTTCTTTCTTTTTTTTGTTGTCTTCTGCTGCACTTACACACATCTTCGTGTGTGTGTCCGTGTGCGCGTTTGTGCATGTGTGTTTGTGTCTACTACTAAAAAAAGAGAAAAACAGAACTTAAGAAGATTGTACAAAACCAAACAGAAAGAAAAGCAAGTCAAAATAGGTCATAGCATGTTAATATTAGACAACCAGTTATTTAAATGGAACGTAGACGAAGATGGCTTGGGAAAAAAACAAAAAACTAAATATACAAGATAGCTATGATAAGGAGAAGATGATAATAAGACGAAAAAATGGATTACGAGAAGAAACAAGTAGTAAAACAAAGAAGATTAATAGAAGTAAAAGTAGAAAATATGGCATTGAGAACATGGAATATTAGAAGCATACAAGGAAGAACAGGTAAATTAGAAGGAGAATTTGAAGAAATGTAGCTTCAGGAAAGAAAAAAGCACACAAGACCATATATTTATGTTAATGAAGATGTCCCAGAAAGCATTCCGGTAGAGACAGAGAATCATATTAGACTTCGTTGGCTTAGAAAAGGCATTCAATAAAGTCCCAAGAGAAAAACTGGACTATTTCAAAGGAAAGAGGAATCAGCAATAAAATTATACCAATAATACAACTAAACTATGAAAATAACGTTAACAAAATTATCTACAAGAACATGAAATCAGAAACATTTATTACAAAAAATGGCTTAGGTCAAAGAGGAGGGGTGAGTCTATTGTTATTTTTAATATAAGTAAGCTTAAACCTAATCACTTTAAGTTAATTAATTTTAAGTTAAAGAGGTTTAAAAGAAATATATTAAATCTAATTTGTTGTCTAATTAAGAATCAAGTATTACAAATTATGTTTATTTAAAAATTGTCATAAGTGATTGTGAAGGATTCGGTAGATAAATATATTATTAAAGAAGCATTGGCAACACTGCACTAAAAATGTGTGCACGTGTTTAAAATCGTAAACATAACCTCATGTTTTATTATCAAAACCATTAATTATAATTGGGTTATTAAGCTATTTTTATAGTATTGCAAACATGAAGAAGAAAGGATACAACTGGAAGGGTAGACAAGTGGTCGATACCGTTATTGATAACACCGACACAAAAAAGGTTCTTCTAATTATCTATTCTGCTTGTGTCTAAAAGTTATGTTACAGATCCGGCTGGAACTGAACGTAGAAGGTAAGTATGATCAAAGCAACGAATTGGTGCTGCCCTCGAAGAAGCGTAAAACTAAAATCAAAGAGGAGCAGAAGCAGGTCACTCGCATACTCTCCAAGAAGCAACGCAAGAAGCTCGAAAAGGTCGTTGAAAAAAAGAAGAAGAAGCAGAACGTAAGGTTGTGTGAACGGAGGGGCCAATATTTCAGAGTTTATTCGTTTTAGCGTGCTTCATTGCTGGAAGCATTATCGCAAGTGCAAGCGACGCCCGAAGAGTTGAGCAAGCTGACATCTATTGCGTCAATCCAAACAAAAGGGCTAAAAAGATATTTTCAAGAGCACCAGGCGGCTGAGGAGCATCCAGACCCTGAAGGTGAAAGCAAATCCAAGCAAGAATTTAAGGTCAACAGCATAGCAGGAGCTAAACGGAAGCGTGCTGCCATAATAAATGACAATAAACCTAAAAGTAATGATCCGAACATAATCGGTTTTGAATCTTCCGGCTCTGATATTGAATCAGATGATGATGATGGGGAAGACATCAAGGACGAAGAGCATAGAGAGGAAGAGATTGAAAATAAAAGGCTGAAATTGGAGGATGATAATTCTAAGGCTAATGAAATTGAGGAAAGTGGGTTAGTACAAGAACAAAAAGTGGAAGAGAGGCCAGATGTTGGAAGTATGAATGAGCAAAATGTTACCCAAGCAGTGCCTGAAGTAGTAGAAAGGAAACCTGCAGTATTTGTACATGTCAACCGGAAATCGGCTATACAAAAAGCTCGTCTGCGGCTCCCATATTAGCAGAGGAACAGCAGATTATGGAAACAATCAATGAGAATCCTGTTGTAATACTGGCTGGTGAAACAGGTGGGTCTTTTTGAATAACATTTGCAACCTTTATTCTTTTGTTGAGTTTCAATTGATGTAAACTAGTTCATACTTGGTATATTAACAAAATTAAATGAAACAACATTGAACTTGTACCTTTAGGTCTAGTGGTTGGGGGTTATGAGTTTTATCAAAAATACATTTAATATGTCCTCATGCCCATATATAACATAAATTGTTGTCACGACAATATATTGATTGTAGCCTATGCTTCTGTAATTAAAACTATAAAGGGTTTCCAATAAGAATGATATGACAACCAAACTTTTTGTATTATTTTGAAGCATAGTCTGTTATATTATGTTTTGATTAACACATTGTTTAAGGGTCCACCTCGACTTGTGCACACGAGCAAATTCGATGAACCCAATTTTTGATGACTTGTGCAATAACTGGGGTCTAATGTCAGTAATGCAGTTTTCGATGTTCAATCATAATGCATCAAGGGTTTGTCGTTTGTTTGCATAGAATATAGATTTTAAGTAATTCCACAAAAAGTGATCTAAAAGAGTTAAATCACAACTTCTTGGAGGCTAACAGTTGCATTTCTCGAAATTACCCTTTCACGAAAATTTTCTTGCAATAAGTCAATAGTGACATTAACAGTGTGACATGTGGCACTGTTTTGTTGGAACCACATGTCCCCCAAAACAATTTCATCTAAATTGAGCCACAAAAAATCTGTTAACATTAATCGGTGCCGCTCATCAATCACTGTAACTGCATCTCCTACCTTGTTTTGAAAAAAATAGCTTCATGATGCCACCATGCCATAAAGCACAGCATACAGTGACCTTCTGCAGATGCTAGGACTTCTTGTGAATCTCTTGTGTATTGTTTTCATATCAAAAACGACAATTTTGTTTGTTAACTTATACACTTAACCATAAATGAGCTTCATCTGGGAGCAAATAGCAAAGTTATAGTGCTTACGATGATCCAGTGGCTTCAGTTCTTGGGTCAACACAATTTTATATGAGTATAAACCCAAATAATTTTGCAAAATATGCCAAGTTGTTCTTCTAAGTCCTAATGCTTTAACATGAGGAGCAATCAATAAATTTTTGAACTTCTGCAAGGCTATCTCTTACACCAGCAATGTTCTCTACATTTCTTTCATTTCGACGTCTTGGTACTTTCGCATTCTAAAGAGTAAAATCCCTTTCAAATTTTTCAATGATTTGGCGAATAGCAAGTGCAGAAGGGCGATTATGTGGACCGTAGGTTTTTGCGAAGAACACGTTGAGTGTTCACAAAAGAACGTCTATTTTCATAAAATTTTTGGACAATAACCAAAAGTTCCTGAGGCTTGTATTTAGCCATGATAAATTTTCGGAATATATTAAACACAAATGACAACTACTGACAGTTATAAAATTTTAAGCATGGTTGACATTTAATTTTAGAATTTTATCATTTTTATCGGAAAACCCTTTACTCAAATGTAAAAATGTTAAATAATTTAATATACTTGGAACAGTTATTCTACAGGAATAATTTTTCTTTCTCTTTGTCCCCATTTATACCTCACGGTATTGGGTCATTTCTTAAAGGTGTTTCTTTCTCTCGTCATTATCTGTGCTTCTGTGGTAGTTTTCCCTTTTTTCCTTGTCATTTCATCTACTGTTTCTACCTCTTTCCCAGTTAGTGTTTTTATGTTCGGTGTTTTAATTCGTATCATTGTCTTGCCGGTTGTCTCTTGTTCAGCAGTCCTGTTCTGAGCACTTGTCATTTCTCTGAATCTAACGACAAGGGTCTCCTTACTTTGGGACAACTGGTACCAGGTTATACCCCTTGATACTGGGTCACCAGAGCCTCGTTAGTTTTCTAACAGGAGGTACCATGTGTAGGTGAGGTTAACATTTGGGTGACTAGTTGTTAGTGCCACCCCTTACCCCCCTATAGAAATAATTGTGATATGATAATGGGGAATGCTTTCCACTCCTATAGTATCTATAAAACCTGCACCCCATGTTACAACTCTTTAAGGGGTAACGCCACTCTAGAGGCAAAAAAAGGCCCATTTTTGATAATTAATTGTGGGAGTTTGGTGAAATGGATTGAAATTTTTTTTAAACAATTTTTGAAGCATGTATTGAACTATGAAAAAAAAATTTTTATTGACATTTGGATACAAAATGGCGGCTATATAACAATTCTCCAAAATCTCGTTTTTTAAAAAGGCCTTGGCGGGCGAAAAGATTTCTCCGAAACTATGAGGCCTGGAACAAAAAAAGAAAAATTTTTATAATCTACATACAATAAACTAGCAAAGTACGTAGGAATTTATTTTTAAATCGATTTTTGTAAAAATGGTTCTCTTTTGAAAAAACAAATCGATTTTTCGACCCAAAAAATACACCTTAATTTGTTTATAAAAAAAAAAATTGACTTTCAACTACAAAACGGCTACGTACTTGTCTAGAAAATGTAATTTTAAAGCTTCAGTTAAAATTTCAAGTAAATATATGCATTAGTACTCGAGTTCTGTTTTCGCCCAGTTTAAAAAAAATGATTTCAAGAAAAACGCGTTTAAAGTTTTGCGTGCACTAAAATCCCTTAAAAAATTTGTGTACCTTCAATCTGCGATGCCTGCTCCATACATTTGGCCTTCTACATCGATGCTCATCTCTTCTTTTTGTTTTCTTTGTGATTTTATCGTCAGTTTGGCTTTTTTTGCTACATTTGTCAATGATCTCTTTGCTAATTTTATGCGACGCTCATCTGCTTCTACGCAGAAGTTGTAGCAATTTGGACCGATTTTTATGCCTAAGCTTTGCATAAGCTTCATATTACTTGATAGGCCTTCATTAAAGAGATCTACAGCTATATCTAAAACACGTTTGCCACTGGACATGGATTTCGGAGCCATAGATCATACAGTGGCGTTGAAGCTCTCGTTGCTGTTTTGAGTAAAGCCATCTAAACATCGAGTAAGCAAGTCGTCACGGCTCAACTCTTCATATACAGGCAAAATCGCTTTATAAACTTCTTGAGAAAGAGTTGGGTTATGCTTGTAACTTGTATTTCGAGTGGCCTGTGCTTTTTGCTATGAGCACCACGAACTTTCTCCACGAGGGCACTTCTCGTGCATTGGATTTTCATCTGTCGATAATTTGTGGTTGAGGGTGGCAAAGATTTCTTCTCGCATTTTTTCTATCGAATCAGGATTCCTGCGAATAGCTAAACCATAATAAATTGTCAATTGATCGATTAATGCGCCCGTAAGCTTTCCTTTACCTCCAAGACCTTTAGTTTTTTTTATATTACGAAGGCGGGAACCCATTCGTTTTTGTACGTGATCGATGCATTCTTTTTTATTCACGTCACAATTTTCATAAGGCTTAATATCTATAATACCTTTGAATGTTTTTGAATCACCATCTCCAACGTAATTTACGTACTTCAGGTTGTATAGTGATTCTGATCGTTGAAACATTTCGACGACTCCATCAACCTCCATTTTTCCCGCAGATCCAACTTGATTTGATTGACACTCTGCTGCATGTGATTCAGACCATTCTTTATATTCTTCGGTATCTTTCTTAGCTTCCCAATATTCACAAGACTTGCAATATTTATATTTTACACAAACATCGACTATTTTACCAGTGTACCATCCAATCAGCGAGACGATACCAAAAAGAGAAGAAAAACCACGTTTCCTCCATGATCCATCACCGGAAACTGTAATGCCACTTTTCAAGCCGTTCTCAATGCTTTTAGCTTCTTCTTCTTTAGCTGCAGTCTTCATGATTCGTTGACAAACGTTACTTGCTTCAATAGCAATTTTTGCTACCACATGATCATAAAATGAGTGAAAAATTGGCCGAGGAAGTTCCATAATTGCACAAAATTTTATTATGCCGTTCAATCCCCTCCTAAAAGCCGCATAGCAAGAATAATCCTACGGTTAATATCATATCCTTTTTCAATGAATGGAGAGTTAGGAATGACAATTTTATCGCATTTTGCACAAGAAATCACGATTTTAAAATCCAAGCCACGGGTTCCAGTTTCAGTGAAATTTATATCGGACTTGCACTTCTTGCACACAACTGCCTGCGATATCGCAGTAAACACTGTTAAAAAGTTTAAAATCCTGTATCCAAAGGCGTGATCCACTCCAAATTCATCAGGATCAAACGCTGAGAATTTGCTAGCAGATGTGCTAGCATTTTCAAGGCTTGGCTTCTCTAACTGGTAACGGTTCAACGGTCGACGATTCGAAATATTCGGTCGATTCGCATTTGAGCGCTCTCCTCTCTTGCATTTTTGCAGATTATACGCTGATGAACCACTCATTTTATTATATTATTTAAAAAACAATTTGTAACAATATAATTCAATACTAAAAACATGGGGCCGGCGAAGAGATTGCTCTGTAAGCAATCCCAGAACGAACTTAAAAAAACCTTTCGATTTCGATTTCGAATTTCGGGAAAATTCGAAATCGAATATCTGGAAAATTTTTCGACATAGAATTTTTTTTTCATTTTCGAATTCAGCCTAAAATTTCCTATAAGAATCACATTTAAAATCGTAATGTCGAAAATTTTCCCGAAATTCGAAATCGAATATCTCGAAAACTATTCGACATAGAATTTTTCGATTTCATTATTATAGAATTTTCTTATATGAAATCAATCGAATTTTCCCGAAATTCAAGTCGAATATCTCCTATTCGAGATAGAAACTTGATTTCGATTTTGAAATCAGCGTAAAATTTCCTATAAGAATCCATTTTAAAATTTTAAAAAATCCATAATTTTGTGACAGCGATAGACAGACCGACAGACATATAGAATTCAGTAACGAACTTTTTAAGTTCGTTGAAAATATACACGAAGTTTATTTAAACAGTATAAAGCAAAAAAAATATCAGAAAAAAGTAACGGATACGTGTACTCGGCGTCGGTTTCACAGCAACACTGACACACACACGTATTTATTATACAAGCACGCACTCTAGTGGACTCCCAAAGGACTCTAAAACCTTTGCTTACATAGTAATATGGTAGATGCCCATGTGGGCAAGAGAAACTTAAATGAAAGCGAGTGCGCCACCTAGTCCTTAGTGCTGAGCTCAGCGCGAGACGTTGCGGAAGAATCAAGAAATTACCCACTAAACATTTTTTTTCACTATATGACCAATTGGATATTACTTTTGAAGGTTCAAAGCATCTTTTAAGCCAAAAAATAAAAAATTGATTTTTTGAAATTTCTAGAGTGGCGTTACCCTTAAAGTGTGACAACCTTTTAATTCTGGTGTTAACTTCTTAAGAACACTCAGCTGTAACCTCTTAATTGTTATCTGTCTAAATACAGTGCAAAATATGCAACTCCAAAATATCATAAAAAAAGATTGCAAGAATGGTTTTTAATAAGTTGCCAATGGGATGCCTAGGTCATTAGAATAAGTAGGGTAAGCTCACCCCAAAATAATTTTTGTAAAACAATTCGGGAGTTTGTAAAGGGTGTAAATGGTCTGAGGGTTCTAATCAAGCTAAAATTATTTCAAAAATTAAAAAGTTAATATTAGAGTTAAAATTAACTGATAAAGGGAACTAGAGAAGAACAGGAGTGAAAGACAACGAAGAGAAGTGTTGAAAACAAAAATGGAAATAGGCAGGTCATGTAGCAGAACTCTAAGATAGATAGGGTTACAAGACCACAATGCGGATACCAACTTCAGGTGCAAAAAGAAATGTACAGGCTAACAAGTAACTGGTGCAAGTTTGTTAAACTACTAAACAATTATCGTGTCCTTGTTACAATGACACAAAAAATAGCAAATGCTTCACACTGTTTGCACACAAGTATTAAAAGTAAGTTTAATATAGATCAAAACTTTGCATTAATTATTTTTTCTCTTCTTCAACATAAAGTAATTTGAATTTTTATATGGCACTTTGCAACACTGTGATTTTTGTTGTTTAAATTACTTATTGGATTAATGTTCTGGAGGACTGCTTTGAAGCTTTTTAAATTTTTAAAGCTAAGTGTATACAATATGTATACAAATTATATGCGATGTCTTAAATGTGTTAGAAAAATCTTTTCTGCCCATACGATAATTATCTTCAACTTTTGATAGTATGTTTATGAATAAGTATGAACTATAATCTTTTCCAACAATTCTTAACACTACTATAACTTGCATTGATGTTATGACACTTCTTCTTTGTTTATAAATATGTCAAATTTAATAAATCAAGAAACTTTTTTACATTTTTAAGTATGTTTTAGTTGTTAGAATAGTCATGAGATTGTCACTATAAATGGTACAGGTGTTGAAAATTTCTAATCTCTATTTCTATTAAACTTGTGAAGGTGGTTGATTTATCATAGTATGAAAGGTGGAAAATTAGACCATTGTGGTTCAAGTTCAACATTTTTCCCTTTGGAAAAGAAAAAGCTTCAAAAGTGACGCTGTATTGATTACTCTGGTATTACTGTGCAAGATATGGTGGGATTTTTACCTCACTAAAAAAAAAATGAAGAAAACGCTGATTTATTATTATTATTATTATATTAGTATTATTAGTATCCTTATAAGCTTTCTCTTGAATACTCTCATTTCAAGTAACACATCACTCCATAAATTCGTAAGATGACTGTTAGATAGTGCCGCTATTGACAAATCCATATAATTTTTAGGAAGTACTAACCTCCATATAATACGTGTCAAAATTTCATGACAATCTGACGATTAGTCCACATAGTGTTGATAAAGCATTGGTTTTTAATGGGACTCTGTTCCATCAAGGCAAACAGAAAAGATGACGCTGAACGCTCTGGTTACTCAATAAAACATAAAAAGTCCACAAAATAGTTTTGGCGGATCATAAATTGCAGTTGCATGAGATAGCTTACACCTTAAAGGCACTGTATTCACCATTTTGCATGAACAGTTGTCCACGAGAAAGCTCTGTTCGAGTATGCGTTTGCTCACAGTCGATCAAAAACAACAAAGTCTCGACGATTCAGAGCGCAATAAAAAGGATTTTTTCATGTGGTATATAACAGTAGATAAAACATGGATCCATTACTAAACACCAGAGTCAAATCAGAAGTCAGTTGGGTGGACAGAAAAAGGCGAAAGCCGCTCAAAGCGACCAAAAACGCAAATGTCAGCTGGTAAGGTTTTGGCTTCCGTATTTTGAGATGCGCACAGCATTTTATTTATCGATTACCTTGAAAAAGGAAGAACCATCAATAGCGAATATTATATGGTGCGTTTGAAGGGAGAAATTGTGAAAAACAACCCCAAATGAAGAAGAAAAAAATGCTCTTTCAGCGCACCGTGTCATAAGTTGATCGCAACAATGGCAAAATTGTACGAATCGCGCTTTGAATTGTTTCCCCCTCCACCGTATTCTCCGGATCTGGCTCCCAGCGACTACTACCTGTTTGCAAACCTAAAAGGAATGCTCCAGGGAAAGAGATTTGTCTCCAATGAAGAAGTGATTGCCGAAACTGAGCCTACTTTGAGGCCAAAGATAAATCGTTCTGCAAAAAAAGGCATCGAAATGTTGAAGAAGCGTTGGAATGAATGTATCACTCTTGAAGGAGATCATCTTAATGAATAAAGTCGAATTTTGCCTAACAGTTGATGTGTTACAAGGCATTTTATAATTTTATCAATTGCTAACTTACTATAAGTATAATCATAGAGTAAGTAGAGAAATTCAAGTTGCTCTATATAGGGTGTCTCACGAGCATGTTTCAAAACTTCGTGTATAGGTTCTTTGAGAGATTTTAACCAAAAAAGTTCCAATAAGCAAGGGTCTAATTCTCTACCGTTTTTGAGATATTGATGAAACAATTTAGGGGTCTTTGGTGTTAGGAGTGCTTGATCGTTCTAACCTTTTATTTTTTCTCCAAGTATTATCATTTTAACTTTTGTGCTGTAATGTAATACATGAAATAAAATGATGTGGGGTGATCAGGCACTACTAATCATTGTTTATTTCCACTCTCTTGAAACTGAATATAGTGTAGTTGATGTTTTGGTCAATGTGTTTTGTTTTAACTGTGTCTAGTTTTGTTCCTGTTATTTTGTAAAGGACATCCCATTTACGATATGTTATGCATTATCTTTATTATATACAATAGGCTGAATTTCTTTTTAAACTTATGTCATATAGGAAACATGCCACATAAGAGCTAACTTATTTAAATATTTATTTATTTTGCAAATTTACAATCTACTATTAACAAGTATGAGGTAAATAGGTTGTAATGATAAGTTGATTTGATGCAGGAACTGCACATCTGGTTAGATCTTTAGTCCAAGTTGTTTTTAGTTTTTTGTCTTCCATGGGTGGATTGAACAGGTTTTTGATTTCCTGATTTGTACGATCAATATATAGTTTTGTTTGTATCTAATAATGAATGGTATTGTAAAACCAATATGTATTGTTACATTTGAGACAAACCATAGGGCATTTATTAACGTTCTGAGTGTTTCTGATTGGAAAGCTTGAAAGATTTTCATGTTTTAGGTTTTGTTGCATCCATTTGTAGATGAACATTTTGTTTTCTATGGGTAGTTAGAATTTTCTATTGATTCGATAGTTTATGCGTTTAACTTTAAGGTCTGGTTGTCATCTCATAAGCTTTGATGTGGGTTCTTCATATAAGTTTTTCATCTAGGTGAAGATATAGGATTATTATTGTGACTTGTGGACTGATACTTTTTCTGTTGGTAAAAGTAATTTCGCTGGATTTGTTGGCATTGACGTCAATTTTTTATTTTTTGAGTCATATCTCATAAAGAGTAATATGATTTTGAATAGTTTAGTTCAGATAATATGATAACAGTATCATCAGCAAAAGTTGTAATCAAAATATCATGGGGAATTGGTATATCTGTAGTGTAAAGTAGGTACAAAAAAGGAACCAAGACACTTCCCTAAAGTACATCTGATTTCAGTGGTCTTCTAGATAGGGAAATGTTTTATTTTTCAGATTAGATCTTTGTGCCAAATCCTGTTGAACAACTATTGGTTATCAAGAAAGACCATCATACAAGTTTTTTTTTTGTTGTAAGTTCTTTTTGATGGTAGATTGTAAAATATATTTTCCGAAAATTAAATGAATAGTCGAGAATGAGATCGTTTGGAGGCATATAATCTTTTTTTAAATTTAAGATTAGTCATTTAAGCACTTGAGTTGATGGTTTACCAGGTTTGAAGTGTGAGTACCATTATTATTTGTACAAATTTTCATTGCGCAGGATAGTAGCACAGTCGTAGAGTGCTGTTATATGTTGAGTACAATTGCTTTCCTTGGAAGATTTTTGTTCACGTCAATCTCCAATTACTTTATTTGGATTTTAAATTAGGGTCGGCCGTCTTTTGACTCCCTCCTGTATATGCGCTTTAGTTTTGATTTGAGAGCGGCGGCCAATTTGCCCGTGTGCGCGGTGCGTAGATATATATAAAAGCGGAGCAGCTCGGCTGCGGCCGGCTCTGGCTCTTCGCTCTTTCGCTCGCTTCGTTTTGCTTTTGAGTTGTGATGGTTTAGAAAGCGGGCGACCGGTTTTAAATTTTCCGTGTCCGATAGTTAGCCGGCGTGTTTTGTTTGGCAGCAAGAGTTTCCACATTCCGGTGGCCGTTGTTGAAGGCCGATTGTTATATCGGGATTCGTTATTTTGCTGAGCAGATTATCCTTTTCCCGGAGGTCGTTTTGTTGACCGATTGCATTTTGGGAGTTGAAATTTTGCTGGTGAGAAAACTCGATCCGATTTCCTTTGTATCTGACATGGCGAGGAACCGAGAAAGAACCTTGTTGCACCAGGAAAGACGCTTCCGATCGACTCCGCTGTGAAGATTGGGGTAACTTGTCCTATTTTTTCATCTACACCCTTATTTCCTCTTTCTGGATCCCCCAAGATTACAACAAAGGTTAGTGTTTTAGCTTTGGCTTTTATTTGAAGTTCCTTTGTTCAAATTTAAAATTGCGATACAGTCCACTGTTGGCTTTAACAATTTCTAAGATGTCATCTACTATAAGATCAAAACCTGGAGTCTTGTGATAATTTATTACCTTTATTTCCTTGCGAACATCTGTTGGAAAAAAGCTTCAAATGGAGGTAACAACTGGCAGGGGTGGGGTTTCTCTGAAGCTTCCATATTACTGATATTGTTTTCTTGAGGGGCAAAGAATACTATTTCAAAGTGTTCTGCAAAATCTTAGCTTTTATAAGTTCGATCTAGTTCATGAACCATCAGATTCATCAAATTTTTATATTGATGGAAAGTTTTTTTCTTTGCAGCTTTTTACAATAAATGAGCGTCAAAGAATAATGTTAAGTTCAGTTCAAAGGTATCATTTCTATAAACTTTGATAGTACTATGAGATTATGAGTCTATTAGGAATAGTTTTGTCTAATAGATTTCTGTTTAATTACCATCTTGTTTTTTATTGACAAGTTTTTTAATTTGTATTGAAATCGGATTATTTTCGTTTGTTTTATTAATTGGCGTGGTTTGCCAAGCTGCCTCTTGAACCAGTATAGTTAGGTAGCGAATGGCTTTTTCGTTTATATCCTTCTTCTTTTTGTTCTAGTGCATCTCTTTTTATTGGAGGTTTGCTATGATTAAGGCTATTTGAATCTTGGAAGAGTGAGATAGTACTTGTATTGTACCATTCACGTAGATTTTTCATCCAGAACGTTTTCCTACTTCTCACAGATTTATTTTTTTCTATCTTCTCTTGCATTTTATTATTATCTTCTCTACAATTGTAGAGGGCAGTAACGTTGATGCCTCATTACATGCCCAAAATACTCGAATTTCATTTTCTTGATTGTTGTTATAATTTCTGTTTATTTGTCAACTCATCTGAGAATTCAGCATTTGTAACTCTTTCTACCCAGGAAATTTTCAGTATTCTGCAGTACATCTATAACTCAAAAGCCTGTAACTTTTTACACATGCTTCGTTAGCGTCCAACTCTGCATTCTATAGAGCAAAACGGGGAAGACGTAATATTTGGTTATTTTGATTCTCAGTTTTAAGTCTAAACTTGTATTACTTAATAAACCTTTCATTTGAACAAATGTGTTTCTTGCTTATTCTATGTGCCTATACGTTATTCCATTGATTGTTCAACATACATCCTAGATATTTATACGATGTTACCGTCTCTAACGGTTTCTTACTAGTACGTTTGGATGTAGACATGTTTTTGATATGACCATAATTTTTGTTTTCGTGTTGAGTGTGAGTCCGTGTTCCTCACTAATTTCGACAACTCTATAAATGCTTGTAGGCCTTGCTCACTATCGGCTATTAAAACTATGTCGTCGACATACCGTAGATTGTTTATCTTTTCTCCTCCTATCGCAATTCCCTCTACCGCTTCGTATAGGGCTTCCTTAAATATTGCTTCCAAATATATGTTAAATGATAATGGCGTCAATATGCAACCCTGCCACACCCCTCGTTCTGGTTCTTCAAATTTTTCTACAGCTTTTTGGTTCCAATAAAGATTAGTAATAATTCGAACATCTTTGTAATCTAATCCTGTTTGTTTTAGATTATCCAGAAGTTTTGCATGTTTGATCCTGTCAAAAGCTTTGTTGTAGTCTAGAAAACATAGGAACACGTCTCTGTTCATGTCTTGGCATCTTTGTACGAAGACTTGAATGCCAAACAGCACCTCTCTTGTACTTACGTTGTTTTGAAAGCCAAATTGGTTTTCCTCAGCGTTTCTTCACGTTTACAATATATTCTTAAATGCATCATTCTTAGAAATATTTTTAGTGCGTGTCTCATTAAACTTATGGTCCTGTATTTACTACATCGTTATGCATTTCTCTTTTTAGGTATTGCAACAAAGATATATCTGGGCCATTCCTCTGGGATAATGCCTGAGTCATATATTATAATAAATAGATCACATAGCACGTCAGTATGGTTGTTATCTAGAAGTTTAATCATTTCCGCTGGTATATTATCTGGGCCTGTCGCTTTACCAGGCTTTGATAGTTTTATAAGCCTTCGCTAGTTCGTCCTTTTGAATCTTAGGTCCAGATACAGCTTTATCCATATTTGGTATATCCTTCAAACATATGTTTAGATCTATGTGTTGGTTTAATATCTTGAAATTGTGTCCAGTTCGTTCTGTATTGTTCTGTGATTGAGTTTACGTGTGCCATTCCATCGGGGTGATCAGTAAAATAAATATTATGGTGTGGTATTTTAATAATTCTGTCTGTGAAATGGTTTTCTGATATTAGTAAAACATCAATTTTCTTTATTGGATAGATTCATGTCATAATTTCTAAAAATTTATTTTCGTCTTTCATTTCATACTAACGAGATCTCAAAACCACCCCCTAAATTTTATATATCGCTCAGGTTTGTTATCACCAGATTTAGATCAAATTTGATATGTATATTCCTTATGTATATACCTAGATATAGGCCAAAAATTAGGCAATCAGATAAGGGAGTAAGGAGATATATCTATAAGTATTTTTGATTTTTAAATTCTGATTAGATTTGCATGAAGTGGCTGCATTAGGAAATCTACCTACCTCTTAGGAATCTTATCACTAGGGATTTTTTTAGGAGAATATATTTTATTACATATAGTTGTCTATTCCCTTTGTATTCCATTATGCTATTCATATTAAGTCTGTTGTTATTTAGCTAACTTGCTTATGGTAGTTGTCAGCATGGTAAGTACTGAGTTATTTTGATTGATAAGCTAAGCAACAATGCTTTTAAATTATTTTAGAAAACTTGTTGGTTTAGATTATTAGCCATTATTTGGGTAAAGCTGTTTGGGGTTGCAGTATGTTGTTCATGGTAGGACATTGTGTGTCTTATTTGTGTAGTGGTGAATGTAGTTTTTATTATTTGATCTTATCAAATCTTGATATACTAAATAGCTTACATAAATGATGATCACCTCAGTAAAGAGCATTTATAAGGTATTTCTTTCTTGTTTTTTTTTTACACAATTTGGTGTTGTGAAGTTCTCTGTGTTTGACACATTTAAAATATCGCATACAGTATACTTTCGAATTGTTATAGGTGTCTTGTACATGTTACTTTTCTTTCATAGACGTTCAATTCTGACATTACAATACTGGAAATGTAGTTCAAAAATGTTTTTGTTATTCTTGTTAGGCTGTAAATCTATGTAGAACATTGGAACTTTAGTAACTCTATGCCTTTTTTTTCTTTTTTCTCGTTTTAGTTCTTTGCTCTATGGCCATTTTTTGCCATTCTTGCTCTGCCCTCTTTCAACTGCACTATTGTTTTTTTTTTGTTTACTTTTATCTCTGAGCTTTACTTCTAATATACGTTTTGATTCATCTGATTTCCTGATTTTCTATCCTGTGCCAGATTTCTTGTGCAATCCTGCCTGGTTTGCTTATTGTTGTCCTAAGTATTAAGAGCTTTTTACACATTTCTAGTTATGTTCCTCTTCTTTGTTTGCTTCTTTTTTGAGTATATGTAGTATTTTGCATTTCTCTATATTTAATTCTGTACCCTTGTTTTTTATTTTTCTCATTATATATGTGTCCAAGAATTGTGGCATGTCTTGGATTTTCTACTACTATCTTCATGTCGTCTATAAAAACTAAATTTTGTAAATATATTGGATTTAAATTCAAATTTTTTATATAAGCCCTTGGTGTACTATCTTTGATTGTTTGTATTATTTGTTCTATATATATATGATGAAGAGCAATGGGCTAAGGCTATCACTCTGTATTATTCTATAGTTTATAAAGTATTCCTCTTATTCCACGCCATTAATTCTTATTACTGCATTTGTTCGTTTGTATAACGTTTTACCCTTCTCCGTATTTAGTTGCATATTCCTACTACTGTCAGCGTCTCTATAGTTTTGATTTTGAAACTGTGTCAAAAGACAATGTTAAGTCCAGGAATCCCAGGTATATTGTTCTCCATCTATCTAAAGTTTTTTTACGGTCATTCCTAGTGTGTGTGTGTGTGTGTGTGTGTGTGTGTGTGTGTGTGTGTGTGTGTGTGTGCGTGCGTGCGTGCGTGCGTGCGTGCGTGCGTGCGTGCGTGCGTGCGTGCGTGCGTGCGTGCGTGCGTGCGTGCGTGCATGATGCTATGTGTGTGTGGTGTGTGTGTGTGGTGTGTGTGTGTGTGGTGTGTATATGTCATCTTGAGATTGCTTTTCTTTTGTAATTTGTGTTTTATTTCTTGTCTGATTCTTCTTTCTGTTACTCTCATGTGCATTTCTTGTGTTGTTTGGCGGGAGAAGCATTGAGTTGGGATAAGTTTGTTGGTTTAATGATATTGCGTAATTGACGGTGCAGGGTAATGAGGGATTTTCATATGACGGGTAAACGTTGGCTATCATCTCTTGTGTTCAGGCATTGTGGGCGTTTCTCTATTTCAATTGCCTCACATACTATCCTGCTGGTAAAATGGGAAATAGGAGCAATAGTTTTACCCTGCGGAAAGTTAATTTTGTGGTCTATTTCTTTAATATGTTTGGCAGTGCTCATATATTTCTGGTTTATTTGATCTATATAGATCCTTTGGCAGTTTTCACAAAGTAATTTGTAAACTCCTTGAGATTCATTGGGGCAGTGATCCTTTGCTGAACGAATTAACCCACATAGTTGATTGTTGGTCGTAAAGACCGTGCAGATATTTTGTCGCATTAGTATGCAGCTTATTCTATCGGTGATGCCTCTGATGTAAGGTAGGAATGCTTTTTGTTGGTCAGGAAGGTTTTAGGATTGGGAGTTAATGTTTTTATTTACATTTTTGATTATATAAGATAAGGATTTATTGGAATACCCATTTTACAGTAGGGTGGTGGTAATAGTTTTAATTTCTGTTTGGCAGTTTTACATATCGGAAAGTCTGATCTGGTGATAAGGGATTTTGCAACCGAATTAATTTGGGCAGGGTGGTGATGGGATTTGGCATTTAGGTAGCGGTTAGTGTGAGTGGGTTTTCTATAGATAGTGTAATGTAAATTTGATATTGCCGCACCGTCAATTACGCAATAGTCTTAAACCAACAAATTTCCCCCAACCCAATGCATCTCCCGCCAAACAAACTTTCACTTACAGCCCTATAAATGAGAAAGTGACACGAAAGGTTAGTCTTACTCAAAGGCTCTTAGCTCTCCTTGGGGAGTAGGTATATTGAGGCCCCGAGTGAAGAGCTAAACTCTTGAAAATGGCATCAAAGCCGTAGCCGAAACGTCCAGATTTTTCTCAAATACGATGCGGGTTAACCCGTGAACTAAGTTGTTCAAACATAATTAACCGCGGAAATTTATCCGAACATATATATTATATATCATCACTACTAGTTGCTTTTACTGACTAACTTTTTTGATAACTTCTTGTATTTTTTCTTTTATTGCATTTCTGGTTCTTCTTCCTTTCGTTGGTTGCGCCCTATTTCTTGTTGCCATATTATTTCTGCTTTAAACTTTTTTTGAAGATTTCTTTTTCTTTAGATAGTGGTATGTGCTTTTTTTTTGTAGCTATTCTTATTTTTTCCACAATTCTCTTGTAATTTCTTTGTTATTCCCCAGAAATGTCTTCTGTTGTCCTAAAATGTATTCTCAATTTATGTTACAAATTGATGTGAGTTTGTTTATCTTCTCTTTTTTTGATATTTCTTCCATGCTTATTAGGCTTCTATACATTAAAACGACAAGTTTCTACTTCTGTCATTTTTGACATCTGTCGAGCCTTATCATTTTTGATCTGTGACAGACAGAGAAATAACGTTTTTAGTATTCAACTAAGGACCATAAGTCGGGTCCAGACGCCAAAAATCAGCCTGATCGGAAAGTCTCGAGCCCGGTTTGACCGGAAATGGTCGCAAATTTTTGTTTATGTATAGAAGCTTCGGACATCTGTGTTTAAGCATCTTGTTCTTTTCTTTTTATTTTCGTTTATTTTTATTTTCTCAGAAATTTCTTCGGCTTTTTATATTATTTATTTTAAAGTATCCTATTTTAGATCTATGACCGCCAGAGTGGTTCAGTGGTTGAGGCGCGGGCTGCGATGCTGACGGACCCGGGTTCAATTCCCGGTGCTCTCTGATGCCTGGCGGGTGGCCTACTCAGTCACTAAAAATAATTGAGTACCTGCGTTCATTCGAACAAGGGGTAATAATGGCGGTTGTCTTAGGCGCGGTGCTTGCCACATCGCCCTCCATCAGAGATGGTGCGCGACGACCGGGCAGAGAGAGCGAACCTTAACCTCTCAGTTCGCAGGCCGTGCTCCCACGCGGGGCGTAGAGCCTTTCCATTATTACCATTTTAGATCCATATTTTGTTCTACATTCTCCAGTTATTGGAGCTCGTTTCTAAATTTACTTGCATATTCTTCTTGTTTCTCTTCTGTAATCAGTTTCCGTATTTGTACTCTTCCATATGGTTAATGATTTTGTTTTTTTCTGCCCTAAAAATCTTGTTACACCTGTAACCAACTTGTGGTCTGTGTTGAGCACTGCTCCTCTTGTTTCCTTATTTATCTTATACAATTTATGGTGCTTTTGCATTTTATTTCTTCTGATTTAAATGTTATTTTATGATTTTTTTGTATGTAACAGATATTTTTTATGATTACTTGGTTTTCTATGCAGAATACTAACATTCTTCATTTTCACTTAAGGGACATCTTTTTGAAAAAAAAATTTTGATCATTTTCTTATTGGCTTAAATGAGGTATAAAGATCTGAAAAATGATATTAAACAAAAATTTTTAAGGGGAATAATCTTAAAGAAATTTTTTAAGCGCCTCTGCGCGCTCCAAAGCATAGAAAAAGGGTGGACCTCATGCATAGCTTTTTTTTAAATTTCAAAGCATACTGGCGCGATTTCTGTTTATTACCCATGGTCGATATACAGGTATAGGTGTCGCTAGTTGAAGTATCAACACTAAAATTATATATATGATGCCAATGTAAAAAAAATCGGCAAGCATCACTTTAAGAATTTTTTATTGATAAGTAGTTGTGAAACTTTAAACTCGATTATCTCGAAATTGGCAGGTAGTAGATCTCAAACAATTTTCAACTGATTGACTTGAAATTTTAACTGTATCTTCTTACATAAATCATTTAGTAAGGTACACACGATTTTTATAATTGATTAACAATTACAATTTGTATAAACAAATTAAGGTCGACTTTTTGCCAACAATGCAACATTTTTTCAAGATAGTACCAAATTTTCAAAAATCAATATTTTTTAATAATTGTGTGTACTTTGCTAGCAAAACTCACATAGATAATAAAAAAAAAATTGTATTCCTCTAAGTCGTCAAGATGGACAGCACTTCTACTGCCTGCCGCAAAAGCATAAAAAAGGGGGGCTCAGATTGCAACGCCTGTAGCCGCCATTTTGTTTTTAAATAACAGTAACACACACACACACACACACACACACACACACACACACACACACACACACCGGGTGCTCGATTTTCGAGCCTCACCATGGGGATCTCAGTTATCTTGAGAGTTGCAGGGTTGGTTAAATTAGGACAAAGTTGCGTATTTTTGTGCTTATCGAGAATCTCTAAATAGATTTGATTTATTATTAATAATTTTCGAAATATCGTGAAAAAATTAAAAAAATGTTATTTTCGTTTTTAATTTTAAATTAAAAATCGGTAAAATTACACAATTTTAATTCAGACCTTCTTCAGACACTTTTTTATAAAGAATCGAAAAATGTCATTACGGTTTCTACCCACTCTGAAATGTCAAAGATACGATAGTCAACTTTTATTTTTCTTATGGGCGTCATATTGGATTTTTACAATTTCAAATGCAGTTTTTTTTTCCTGATTACAAGGATGTATCACACTTCATGATTTTGCTTTTCAACGAACTTAAAAAGTTCGTTACTGAATTCTATATGTCTGTCGGTCTGTTTGTCGCTGTCACAAAATTATGGATTTTTTAAAATTTTAAAATGGATTCTTATAGGAAATTTTACGCTGATTTCAAAATCGAAATCAAAAAGTTTCTATCTCGAATAGTTTTCGAGATATTCGACTTCGAATTTCGGGAAAATTTTCGACATTACGATTTTAAATGTGATTCTTATAGGAAATTTTACGCTGAATTCGAAAATGAAGAAAAAATTCTATGTAAATCGAAAGGTTTTTTTAAGTTCGTTCTGGGATTGCTTACAGAGCAATCTCTTCGCCGGCCCCATGTTTTATTTTATAATTAATGACAAAACTTTCTGGAGAGAGAAGACTTTGGAATTGATTTGATGCTTTGGAGACGCAATCAACAATTTTCTTTTGTTTGGCTAAAAATTTGGTTTTGCATTTTAACCATATTGTAACCGAGTTACTCATATTAAAAATGCGATTTTAAAATGAAGAAAAACAAGATATGCTTCAAATTTATTATGCTTCAAATCGGGAACCCACTAATTACTTCTGAAACATATCTACAACGTTATCCGGAAATACGGCAACCACATGCAACCTAATTCTTATTTTTGCATAGAAATTTAAGAGATTTTAATTCATTTGAGAAACCTAGACGTAAATATGATTCTAGGCCTATCGAAAAAGAACAAGAAATTTTACTAATAATAAAGATTCTCCATAATAATTACAATAATGTTTTATAGTTAATTCTTTACTCCATAGGTCCAAAATAATCCTTCAATTTCAACAAAGGAAATTCAAGCTGAGTATGGAGCACAAATATCATCCATACAAGAGTTGCATTAGCCAAATATTTCATCTTGGTGATAATGAGCGACGCATAGCTTTTTTACACCTTCCTTGTAAATAAGCTACGAGAAAATAGAAATTTTCTAAATGATGTAATTTTTTCCGATGAGAGTAAATTTACTAATATGGAATTGTTTAACCGCAACAATAAACATATCTGAGCTACAGAAAATTCTCATCAGTATGAAGAGCGGCGGCCCCAAATTCGTTTTTTATGCAATATATGGATCGGTGTGTTGAATACCAGAATTATTGGACCATACATTTACGAGGAAAATTTGAATGCGAACAGTTATTTATATTTTTTAAGAACTTTATTCACCGACTATGTGGACGACAACATTTGCCTAAATCGTTTGAATTCCATATGGTTTCAACAGAATGGTGCCCCACCCCATAATTCTAGGGCGGTATTGAAATATTTGTCAGAAATGTTCCTGAATAAAATAATTGCAAATAACGCAGATGTCCGTTGTCACCAGATTTATTTCACCTGGATTACTTTGTGTGGGGAACTATGAAGGATAAAGTTTACGAAACCATAACGGAAAACATTGAAGAACTGCGTCAAAGAATCATCGCTACTGGGAGGCAAATTAGAGGAAGATCTATTCAAAGATCTATTAATAATTCAAGAAAACGTGCGCGATTATGTTTAGATGTCACAGGAGCAGTATTTGAACATCTCTTACGTTAATTTTATTCAATACGCTTGTTCTCATTTATTTTAAGTTTATTTCTTCCATGAATAAATTTGTAGCATATCCTGTTTTTCGTCATTTGAAAATCGCGCTTTTAATAGAAATAACTCACTCATCATCAAAGCAATTCCAACGCCGACTTGGGAATACATCCTTGTAATCAGAAAAAAAAACTGCATTTGAGATTGTAAAAATCCAATATGGCGGCCATAATAAAAATAAAAGTTAACTCGTATCTCTCACATTTCAGGGCTGGTAGCAACCGTAATGACATTTTTAGATTCTTTATAAAAAAGTGTTTGAAGAATGTCTGAATTGAAACCGTGTAATTTTACCGGTTTTTGATTTAAAATTAAAAACGAAAATAACATTTTTTTAATTTCTTCACGAATTTTGAAAATTATCGATAATAAGTCAAACCTATTTCGAGATTCTTGATAAGCATAAAAATACGCAACTTTGCCCTAATTTAACCAACCTTGTAACTCTCAAGATAACGGAGATCCCCGTGGTGAGGCTGGAAAATCGATATATATATATATATATATATATATATATATATATATATATATATATTTGTTCAAATATCATAAAAATAATATTTTTTCAATTTTCTATACATAAATATGTATTTAGAAGCTAATAAAACACAAAAAAGCAAATTTTATGATTTGTAATTTTTTTCATTTTTCGCTCCAGTAATTTTGCAAAATAAATATACTTTTTGAATGATCGGCGGATACTGTTATTTTTTATGGTAGTGGTATATGTTGTGCGCACAATCCTAAAATTTTAGCCCTTAATATTGAAAAATGTTGGAGTAATGAATTTTTTCTGAAAAAAGCCATTTTTGCTGAATTTTCACATATATGACCAGTTTTTAGAACGCCATCTATAAATTGATCAATAAAAATCATTAGAAATGTTGAAGAAATCTTCAACAAACATGAAACAATCGGTTAGAAGTCTTAAAACACTCATATGTCTTGTACAACTAGGTTTTTCAGCGTGGGGCAATGAGTTACCCCATGTGGCCGCTAAGGGTTAAAGAAGCTTTTCATTTTCTGCTGAATTCCAGTTTTTGAGAATATCAGTAGTCCCATGTATCACTGTACATTACTTGCAACCATGTTAAGTTTCGTGGCTGCATTATCCTGATAATGACACTCACTTCAGTTTTGTCTCCACAGCCATTAAACTACCTTTTAGTTGGCAAAATTTCCCCGTCTGAAGCTTCCCAATGCTCATTTCTCGCCCAAAATGCATTTTGCTGAAGTTCCTGCTTGTACGATCCCTTTGACATATTTGATCGAAATACCACCAGAAATCCGATTTTGGTCTACGTAACATTTTATTTTGAACATTTTTTCCGTTGCTCCAAATACTGAATGATGGTTACCTCATCACCTAAATTTTCAATCTTCTTTTTGGAATAATTCGTTGTCTTCATCCAGACGTTCATTTCAACAACCAGTCTAACAATGTGGGAACAATTTTTCTGTATTGTTGCTACTCCTTTTGCCACAGCTGTTTAAGACGGCTTGCTTGGCAATTTCCTTGTTAGTGATAAGTTAAATCCTTCTTGAGCAAGAGTTATCCTCTATTCTTCCTTACTTCATCATCATTAACTCCTTCAAGTGGAGAAGTCTGGTTTTCTTTGAATTAATACTTCTATTTTGCCACTCCTTTCCCAAAGATAGATACAAGCTTTGCTTCATCTGCTTAAATCTTCAATCGAATGCTCAAAAATGGCACCCAAACGTAATTTGTGTTGAATGATAAATGATACTTAATTTTTTCCTTTAAAATTTATAGTTTCACATTGGATCACACTGCTGCACAGTAGTGTAAGAAATTTACATTTTCATTATTCTTATACCTATTTTTCTAGCTTTTGCGTTATATTCTTTTTTAACCAACTTTTTTAGGAAGCGGCAAAACTACGCAAGTCCCCCAGTTCTTGTACGAAGCCGGCTATGCGCTCAGCAAAATGATCGCCGTAACCGAGCCGAGAAGGGTCGCAGCTATATCGATGTCGCAGCGCGTCGCTGAAGAAATGAATCTTACATCCAAAGAAGTCTCCTACTTGATTCGTTTCGAAGGCAACGTCACGGAGGATACCAAGATAAAATTTATGACGGACGGAGTGTTGCTGAAAGAGGTCCAATCCGATTTCCTCTTGAAAAAGTATTCAGTGGTCATCCTGGATGAGGCCCACGAAAGGTCCGTCTACACGGACATCCTGATCGGGCTGTTGTCCCGCATTGTCCCCATGAGGGAAAAACGCGGCGACCCGTTGAAGCTGATCGTCATGTCTGCCACACTGCGCTTAGAGGACTTCACCAGCAACACGAGGCTGTTCAAAGTCACCCCGCCCGTCATCAAGGTGGACGCGCGCCAGTTCCCTGTTACGATCCACTTCAACAAACGCACGGACGAGAACTACCTCAAGGAAGTCTTCAAAAAGGCCGCGAAAATTCACACCAAGCTCCCGGATGGCGGCATTCTAATCTTTGTAACTGGTCAGCAGGAAGTGAATACGCTGGTGCGCAAGTTGCGCAAAGCTTTTCCGCTGAGACAGAAAGAGAATAAACAGCAAAACGTAGAAGAGGATGAAAATTCCGAGAGCGATTCAGAGGCGGAAAGGAACATGAAACGCGCTTTGAAACACAAGAAGGTAAACGTTTTTCCCAAGGTTAATTTAGATGATTTTAGCGTTCCCGGGGATAATGAAGAAATGCATTCGGATGAAGAATTGAATTCGGATTTTGATGATGATGATTTTGACATGGTAGCAGAGGGTTGTGTAGCAAACGCGCAACCCATGTGGGTTTTACCGTTATTTTCCCTGCTACCTTCACACAAACAAGCAGAAGTTTTTAAACCTCCCCCAGCAGGATGTCGGTTATGTATTGTTAGCACAAATGTTGCAGAGACTAGTTTAACCATACCAAACATCAAATATGTTGTTGATACTGGAAAAACCAAAGTGAAACTGTATGATAAACTAACGGGAGTGACAAGCTATGTTGTTACATGGACGAGCAAAGCTTCTGCTGATCAAAGGGCAGGTAGAGCTGGCCGTTTAGGCCCTGGCCATTGCTATCGTTTGTATTCCAGTGCAGTTTTTAATGATACGTTTCAAGAGTTTAGCGTACCAGAAATTCAGCAGAAGCCTGTTGATGATCTTTATCTTCAGATGAAGTGCATGAATATTGACAAAGTCATCAACTTTCCCTTTCCGACGGCGCCAGATCTAATGCAGCTCAAGGCGGCCGAAGGTCGCCTTCACATCTTGGGAGCCTTGAAAGATTCTAAGGTCACCCCTTTGGGGCGCGCCATATCCAAATTCCCTGTGCTTCCGCGTTTCGGAAAAATGCTAGCTTTGAGTCACCAGCACAACTTGTTGCCTTATACCATTTGTATAGTCGCCGCCCTATCGGTGCAGGAAGTTTTGCTGGAAACGCCGATCTTCCAAAAGGATGCGGGCGAAATTAAGAGTATCAGACAAAAGTGGGCTGCAACGAGGCGCCAGTGGGCCGGCTCCGGCAATTCTTTGCTGTTGGGGGATCCGATGGTGTTACTTCGTGCGGTCGGGGCGGCAGAATTCGCTAACTCCGAAGGGCAACTGGAGAAATTCTGCGATGAAAATGGGTTACGCCAGAAGGCTATCACAGAGATACGTAAACTGCGACTACAGCTTACTAGCGAAATCAAAACTAACGTCCCTGACTCTGATGTGGTAGTCGATCCAAAGCTTCCACCGCCTTCTGATCTTCAAGCGAAGTTTCTTCGACAAATTATGCTGGCTGGAATGGGCGATCAAGTTGCCAAAAAGATTTTACCTGAGGAATTGAAAGAGGGGGAGGACAAAGCTAAGTTCAAATACGCCTACCATGCCAACAACATGGAAGAACCGGTTTTTTTGCACCAGGGATCCGTTCTAAAAAAGACCCTACCCGGATTCGTTGTATACCAAGAAATTTACACCACAAATAAGATGTATATGCGCGGAGTTACAGCTATAGAACCTGAATGGTTGCCGTTGTATGTCCCAATGCCTGTCAGCTTAGTGCCCCGCTAGCTGATCCGCCTCCTAGATACGACGATGTGACCGGCAAGGTGTATTGTACAGTCTCTGGTACTTTCGGTCCTCAGGCTTGGATGCTGCCGAATGTGGAAATTGAATATCCCCAGACTATAAACGCCTACAAGTGGTTTGCGATGTTTCTACTGGAAGGAAGGATATATAAAAAGTTGGAGAAATACAAGAGTTCGCTTATAAGCCAACCTAGTATCATGGTGAAAACCTGGGCAAGATTACAACCACGCACCGATGTGATTTTGAAAGGTTTGCTTGCAAAGCAAGTGCGCACAAAGGCTGATCTGCAGCAAGCCTTTAAGGAGAACCCTAAATGTAAGCTCATATTGTTGTATTAAGGAAACTTAATGCTAATAGAAACTAATGTTTCAGATCTGCTGCCTGAATATATGAGATGGCTTCCAGAATCAGCACATGGTGAAGTTTCATTGTGTTGGCCTCCAACTGAATAGCCATGTTCTATCTGTTAAGAAAATGTAACTGTTATTGTAAACAGTAAATAGTGTACTGTGATAAAATAAATTTTATAGGACAATGATTTGAATGACATTTTTTATCTTGGACAATATTTGGTGCAAAAAAGCCTTTTGAACTAATTGTATAGTGAGGTTCTTGTTTTTTTTTGTAGAGCTCAGTTCAGACCTCTTGCCGTTTTTATCTTATAATAGCAGAATGGGTCACCTGCAGGCTATTCTCTTCATTCAGAGACGCCAAATATTAAGATGAAAAATTGAAGACCGGATGAAGGTTATTTAATGTGCTTTTATTTTGTAGCACACTTATCGGCACTGTAACCTCAAGGGCTTATTGGGCCTACTAACATGCACTTATAATTTACGACATCACACACATCCATGGGTCGAGCGAGACTCGAACTCACCCACGCCGGCTTGAGGACAGAGGAACAATGATCCTGACCACTAAGCCACCGCATCCCTATATTTAATGTGCTACTATTTAAGAAACTTTTTTTCAGCTTAAAAACATTTGGAATAGAATAATGTAAGGTATTTAATAATGGTGTCGACATTAAGACATTCATGAAGTAGGTGATACTTTGCTTTCTCTAAGGTTGGAAAGTTATCAAAAAAAAAACTTTAAATGCATTTTTCAAAACATATGTCTTGATTAAAAACCTATTTTCATGAATTGCACTCCTTGTCATTAAACACGTACAACTATTGCATAGAAAGAAATTCCACTTTTGCCATGACTGAGGCAGTTTCTGGACATAAGTCTGATCTAAATGATATATATTGTTGAAATTTTGTATCTGTCTATTTTATTCTGATATCCTAGTGTACTTGTATTGTATCCAACTTAGAAGTGTCTTAATGAAAAAAATCTAAAAGAATAAAGCAACAGTGAAAATATTCTACTCACTCAAATTTCCCCTCCTTCGTATAAGCGCAAAATGATGTAATTTGGAAGATCTAGGAAAATTTACAAATTTTTTCTAGTCTTCCTTTTTTGTACAGATTTATTTGTAAGCCATCTTACACGGAATTGACCATTAATAATTGTGCTCACTTATTTTTGTTCTTTTGATTTGCAATAAAAACCCACAGCTTCAATTGCAACATAAAGAGCTCTTAATTTCTATGTTCATAGGGTCCTGACCAATCATTATAGTTTTTATGACCTTCAATTACTATTTATTATTGAATTAGAAATGCAAGGAGTATTCATTATGATACACCATAGTCCAGTAGTTTTTCCTGTTGCTACTCATCGAAATACGTGTGAAAGGGGACTGCGAATTTGCCTCATAGTAAAGATATATGGCATACATATTATAGAAGATAAAATTTCTCTTCATCACTACGGGGTCTCTCAAAAAAATGCTTGACTTGAAAACTGGGCAAAAGCGTGGAAGATGCAAAATTCCAAAATTGTCTGGAATGATGAGACTACCGTTAAATGCCTTAATTAATCGGCACACTTGCAAAATACTTCAAAATCCGCATGTAACTGTGGAACACTATTAGGCATCCTAGGGCTATTCTTTATTACCCAAACCATCATTGGTGACTTATTTAAAACTGCTGCAAAATCCGTCAATCGACGCAGTGAAGTGTTAATTAGTGACGAAGAAATTTACTTACTACTGCAAGATGGAACACTTTTTCCTACCATCGTTATGTAAGGACTTACCTCAACACTTCTGAACGAATGAATTACCTGCATGTTCCTCCGATCACATTTTAATAAAGGTCTTTTTATGGCGAGGAAATTGAAAAACCGTCTCCCAGTTGCAAACGAAATGCTTCGTTATCAACTGTTTGAGTAAAGGTGGTCGGAAGTTTAATGTTTGTACCCATCCATTTAATTTTATTTGGTATTTTTTAATATAATTGTTTTTAAGTGAATATGCTGCAACGAATTTTCGAACGCCCCCCATAACTGATAGAAATCCGCGTTTTATCTGACTCGGAGCCTGACACTTTTAGGAATCCTGCTGGCGCGCACGTGTTTGTCGAGATTTTTCAGAAGGTTCGAGTGCGGCGCCTCTCGATGGTTCGCCACTTTTCGGGAATATCACCGAACAGACATAAATATCGCCCGGTGGGACGGTCGCGGGGTTTCGAGTTCGAAGTGACGCCATCGAGCGAATCCAAGTCCGGGAGCTGTGTTGACATAAATAGTGTGCCGTTTTACGTCAATAGTTGTATGAAGTGCGTATATAAATAGCTTTGTTAATCTGTATAACTTATAAGTAGGACATAAGTAATTTTAGGAAATTTGCAAGTTTTATTCGCCATCGTAAAGAGCAGAAATGTTACAATACATTGGATTTATTGCCATTTAAAGTGAGTATGTTTTAGGACATCCGGTATGCTTACTAAGTTATTAGTTAATTCATTTTGGGAAAGCTAGTGATGAAGAAGTTTCATTTATCGAATTCTCAGTCTATTCCATTTGAGGTAATTTTTTGATTTGCTGGCGACAATCAAAGTTGCATTTACTAACCATTGGTAGTTTTAGTTTCCTTATAATGCAAAACTTCAGGTAACAAAGGTGGACTTTTTCATTAATTTGATCAGTTAACTGTCAATGTGCCAGCGTGGTCCCGTGGTTGAGGGACGGGCTGCGATGCTGACGGACCCGGGTTCAATTCCCGGTGCTCTCTGATGCCTGGCGGGTGGCCTACTCAGCCACTAAAAGTACATTGAGTACCTGCGTTCATTCGAACAAGGGGTAATAATGGCGGTCGTCTTAGGCGCGGTGCTTGCCACATCGTCCCGCATCAGAGATGGTGCGCGACGACCGGGCAGAGAGCGAACGTATGAGCCTTAACCTCTCAGTTCGCAGGCCGTGCTCCCACGCGGGGCGTAGAGCCTTACCAACTGTCATGTGTTTAGCTTTAAGATGGCCATTGAATGCCTTACCTGATGAGTAACAAGAAATGCATTTTTGCCACTTTATCAGCCGACCATTGTGAATTTATCCTACCATTGATATTCATACCATCAAAATGTATTTAGTTTACTCATAAATTTGAATAGAAATTAAAAATTTAATTGGGTTGCTCAACATTAATTGTAGATCATCAATACCTTTGTGAATTATTTTGTCTAAATAATTGATCACAATTTTTTTATTTTTGAAGCGCGATATTTGAAATAAATATCCACCCAAGGAGCCGGGGATGTTTTCTCTTGAGTTTTAAAGAGTTTAGGCACATACAATTGTACCAAAAGAAAAAACTAAAATTAGTGTTAATAGGCCTACCACCTTTCAATTCCACGATGATGCTTTTCACCAAACTTGTCGCTTTTTGGATGATATACATAACGAATATAAAGATGAGCTTGTAATTGGAGCTTTTCTCAAATGCGCGAATTTAAATGTAGCTTTAATTGGCCTAGATGAATAATCAGTCCATGGAGTCGACTCGAAAATGAGGGTGCACATTCAACACGCCAATCCTAGAAAAGCTGGTATCTTGATAGTATTGCTAATCATACGCTGAAAGTATTTTTGGGCACAATAGTGTTTGCACTGTTGGCCGACATGATTTGATGCAATTTTACTATTTTTCCATTTAGAGAAAATGTATGGGCAACATTTTGTTACTAAAACTAAGACGACCGACATCTTTACCAGAATTACTGGCCCCTCAACCTTCTCTCAATAAAAATAAAAAATAAATGAATCTTGTATTGAAGATTTTCTTTGGGGTGGGGGGGGGGGGGTACCAAAGAGTACATGGTCTGAATTTAGTCATAAATCAGTATAAGATACAATAAATATTGCACATAGCCTCAGCCTCTTTCAAAGTAAGCATCTGGATATTTTATAGCGCCATTTTGCCTATTTAAAACAGTTTGCAGTCCAGTGTTGGAATCACAAATAACTGTTTCGTTGTGTTGATCTAAATTTTGACGACTGAATCTCTCGATTCACTGCAGTGCGATGTTTTTTCTGTTCCGAAAAAAGTAGCCACTGAATGATTTTTTCGCGATCTTTTCATGGCGAGATATTTCGTCAACATTTCACACATTTAGATTTTGGAGTCTCCAGCTCATCTTCTAGTTGTCGGATTGTCAGTTATCATTTTTTTTATTGTAGCCCATACATCTTTGCTGGTATTTCACAGCTTCAATCACTTTCAATAGGTTCCTGGCCGTATCTAGATCATGTCATGCCTTTATTCGTGATACATTTATTGTATCGTTCCCTAAAGCCGTTTGAATCATCCGATTAGTTCCTGTAGACGAATGTAATACTTTCACATAAAATTTAATGTAGATTCGCTGCTCTACTCGCTCGAACAGTTGCAAATTTCTCTCCTGGTCATGTAGTTGTCTTAATTTACGCATGCGCATTATAGTTCACTCTCATTGGCTGCCAGGTTAGATCAAGACTGCACAAACTGTCAGCTTGGTATTTTCAGAACAGACTTCATATAATATTAAAAACAAGCGATTGGATTTTGCCGTAAAGGCAGTCATTAGAATGTTTTCAATATCCTCTTCCATTAAAGAGCAGTGTATGTCTTGGCAAGTTGGGTTGCTTGCAGAAGCCGTTAACGATAGGTGACAGTTAGGGATCCCTTGCCAATCCTTTTCAGCATCTAACTAAATCAATAACCATAGTATTGACGACCATGTTCACTCAGTCTATTTGTAAATGGATCGACTCAAATATTTATTTAATTCATAAAAGAACAGTAATAATTTGCAAAAGAGCACTTCAGTCATGCTGAAGTTATTGGTCTGATTTTCGACTGTGGTGTCTTCCCAGCGTAAACATAAGTAGTATTGCATCATCAAATTCGAAACACAGAACGATCTGAGATTACTGCTCACCTGACACATGAAGGAAACTTCAAATGGCCCAGAACAAATAATCGTTTATCCAGGAATTCCTAGGGAACACTAGTCTATAGAAGCGAGTTGGTGAGAGTTTTGGCAGATTTTTGTAAAAGCAAAATCTCAAAATTATCATAAACTGACTCAATTTTCTGCATGCAACCGCCAAACGTTCATGTTTTCCCGATGCATTGTTGTAATATGTATATGCATTTCTTTATGAAAATTTATGTTTTCCATCGTTACGTTACTCTGCGATATAAAAAGAATATTTTCATTTTCGTTTAACTCATCCTTAAGTTTTATATGACCTAAGCCTAACTATAACCATTTAACTTGTAATTTAATGGGTTTTACTATAGCAAGTTGGAGTTTTGAAAAAATATACTGGTAGTCATTTCTGGTATTCTCCAGACTGATTCCATAAAAAATTACAGCGTACTACAAAGTTAAATAGCAATTAAAAATGATTGATAAAACAAACTTTATTAAAGTAATACAACTATTTTGGTAATCCCTTTTTAATGAGCTTTTCCAGCTTTTTAATTCGACCAGCCTCTTGGTCAGATCCGTCCTCTTCGAGCGGCTCCTTTTCGGTGCCGGGCTTCCGCGTCCGAAACAGTTCTATCAGCGCAGTCTGTTCCTGCTTCTTCACGCTTTTCATGTCGAGTATCTTGGAGAACTCGGTCAACTGGCACTCGGGCAGCAGCTTCATGTACTGCTCCAAGAAGGCCTTGGCCGGCTCGACCGGCGTCATGACCACTTTCAAGATCATCTCGGCCTTCGTCATGCCCTTGATGACAACCTTGGTGTACGCTGCGGGTGCCTGCCGGTTGATCTGCGACGAGATGGACGGCAGATTCAGCAACACGGTCTTCAGCATGTGAGTGTCCAGCAGCAGCTGCTCTGCCCCCTCCGTGTTTATCGGCTTGCACTTGTAGATGTTGTTGGTGAACTTGGGGATGAACGAGCTGGCGAACTTGATGCAGAACTGCGTGAAGTACTTGCGCGAGTGCGACAGGTGGTCGCGGATCACCGGGACGGTCGTCTTGAAGTGCGTGTTCATGGCCGTTACGTACGGGCTTTGGTCGCCCACGCTATCTATGCTTTGCCATTGAATCTAACAAAATGTTACGACATGAAATTGTTAATAAAAACAGTGCTTTATGTGCATACCTTACTCATTGCAGTGAGCGCAGGTTCACATGAGTTTTCGAGATCTTGAACCAAGATTTGAATGCAGTTTGATATTACACTGAAATGAAGGAAACCTTACAAGATTTATTATTCAATTTGCAACAAAATTAAATAACGAAATTAGGAATGTGAATTTTATATACAAAGCGATGTGGTTATGACGCATGCTGGCTCTTCTGCCCAAAGGCGCCACTTTGATATATAATCAGATTGTTTTGAAGCATCGTTTTTTATATTTAAAATATTTGAGACAGTCGAACTGAAATGACCTATGACATGCGGTTTAACATCACGTTACTTATTTTTTTGCATAAGGCATGTCCAGAAATTTTGCACACGGATAAACTAATATGTGGATTAAGAAGTCGATCGTGATCACTGATGGTTTGATGGGTGTAGTTGAAGAAAAAAGTCGCTTTACAATTTTATACTGTAGTCCCACAAAGGGGCTCCTTGGTTAAGATAGGCAAAATGCCCCCCCATCGCAAACATCCAATCTAACCTATTGGATATCTTTCTTGGGTCAAAAAAACATGCTTGGCTGGTCACGTGCTCCCCGCTCCGGCTAGGGGCCAAAAGTGATTTTTTCAAATTTTTTCGTGAACGAAAAATTCTGAAAAAATTCACGAGTATAGGTGACAGGAATCCCTTTCGAAAAAAATTTTTTTTGGGCATACCCTCTAAAAAATAAAAAATATGTTTTTGTACAACAAATTTTCTCTATTTTTAAGAAAAGTTAAAATACACCTTCATGAATTTTCTTAGATTGTTTGGAGCTGGGACCGACCCTAAAAATCGATTTTTTCCCATTTTTGGTTATTTTTCATGTCAAATATAAATACATTTCTACTACGTAAGCCTCATTTTGTCCCTTTTTTGTCTCTTTTTCCAAAAATATTTTTAGGGTCTCTGACATCTATGGACTATGCTTATATTTCTTATATATGTAGTTGTACCGGCGAAAATTGCACATGCGCGGACTCGACTCGTCTGCCTACCTATACATATATGGGGCAAAACGCATCAATTGCCCCAGTGCTACCGCAGTAGCGTTTTCATCTCGTCGTTTCAGCCTCAAAACATTAATAAAAAAATGATTTGAGAACACAATCTTACGTATTTTTTTCTCAGCTTTCCAATAGTTTTTTAATGAATTTTTACTCTATAACCTCAAAAAATGTAAAAGTTTGAAAAACGTTATATCTTTTATCTTCAATTGTTTGAATTTTTTAGACCGAAAGATCAGACATTTTTACATAAAAATGGTTAATAAAAAATAGGTTTTTTCCGAGTATTTAAACGACGAACACGAAGATAAGAACGCCGCGAACTCGAGGCACTTCGACTGTAATCATGGAACAATGAAATTATTTAATAAATAAATTATTGCTATCAACATATCTATGACTTATCAACTGTTAATCCGCATTAAATGGCTGTAGTTTACATCATTTACATCATATACAGTCGAGTACGATGGGTGGAGAAAGAAATGAAAACCAAAGCTTTTGCAAAGTACAGTCCAGGGATAGTCAAGTTTAATTTGCCGAACTGCACCAACTTCCAATTCCAATCGGATGCCTATTGGAGTTGTACCGTTAGAAGCGTCGCTAACAACGTGTACCGTCAAGTCGGTACGTGTAAAATGGGGCCGGCCTCCTTGCTTGCGAGTGCATGGAGTGAAGCGTTTAAGGGTCATCGATGCTTCCATTATGCCGACTGTAACCAGCGGAAATTCAAACTGCCCGACCTACATGATTGGAGAGAAAGGTTCGGCGATGGTCAAAGAGGACTGGTCTTAAAAATAGTCCATGATAAAAATTGGTAAATTAATAAATAAATTTTCATTCACGTGTTTATACCTTTAACTTCTCGCACCTTACAATTGAACTTAAGAGAGACAGACAGATTTAACCAAAATTGGGCAAAGTCAAGCCAAATTAATATACAAGTAATAGACGTTTTAATACAGTGATATCAAAAATCTTCCAAGATCATTGTGATATATTCTTGTAAAAGATAATATCCACGTTTTCGGGACGACAGAAGTAAACTTAACAATACAATAGCAACTGTAATCTCATCGAACCTTCTTATGTAATGATATCGCAGACTAGTGACCACCAACTCTTTCTAGAATAACACGAGATTAAATCCTTCTTTGCCCCACTCCAGAACACAACTCTGGAGCGAATAACCTATCCACCAATCGGCTTTGGAATTATACCAAAATCCTAAATTCAACGACTATGTCGGAATTTAGGTAGCACCACCAAATCACCCAACGCTGTAGAATTACCCGAAATAACAAAGATATGAATTAGAGCTCATGTTGGTCAGGGAGAACGTTAAGTGTTTCCAGCCCTATCAACATTCAGGAACTTGAGAGGTCTATTAAAGATCAAATAAGTCTTTCAACTCTACTAACCCAAGCCAAGCAAAATAAGACAACTGTTATTTTTTTATCAAGGTTAATTTCTCTGCTAATGGTTCTCTCCTCTGCCTTTTTGTCAGTTGTACATATTAGATTAAGCTCGCTTCCCATAAAGTTGTTGAAACATGCCATCCTCCATTGACAAGAAATTAACTTGAGGTTAAAAGACCGTACCCACGCCTTGATGACTGAAGGGAAATTTATCAGGAATAGAGAGGCCACATCTGCCTAATAAGAAAGAAACCTACCAACAAGCTTCTATTATCCAATTGCTTCACGATGAAGAATAGAAGCAGAAACCAACCATCACTCGGAATCTCTTCCATTGTTTTGAAGAACAGATTATGGAAAAAATAGGAGTGCGGCTTGGATCTAGCTGTAACCAGTAGGAAATGGAAATGAAATTCGACCAAAGTTAAAACCTTAAAAAACTGGCAAAACTCAGTGTACCAAAAAGAAGCATAGGATTATAATGAGCTTGTTGATACTGCCGTGTCATCTATGCATTAAAACGTTTGAATCAGAAATGAACCTTCTAAACTTTCAAACTCAAATCAAAATATTTTGGTCAAAAGAATTAGATATTCAGTCCAACTGGAACGATCAACGTAAAGTGGACGCCCGTTATTTTCAAGATCAAGCCATTATGCTCTATTTTATCAAAAACTTTGACCTTGCAAAAGAAACTTACTTCAACAACTTTGTTTCACCAATAGGAGTTAGTAGGTGGTGGAGTAGAAACAACAAAACCAATAAGATTAATTTTTATGCAAGGCACCAACAGTTCTTCCTTAAGTTTACAGAATGGAGATGCTTTATCAGATAAACTCTATCGCGTAAAGTGTTTTTTTATAAATTCGGTCAACGGTTTGACAATTTCCGAAAGCGCTTTTTGATCTTTGCTCCAATAATTATCAAAAATGTTTATCTCTTGAGATGACTTTTGTCGATTTAGTTCCACATGATTAAAAAAACATACAATATAAAAAGGTTTTATCTGTTTATGATCTGTCTCTTCACAGTTCAAAAAATTCTGTGGGTCAGTTATGCCCTCCTAGATTCTTGAGCAAACTTAAAAATCAAGGGAGTAAACTAAAATCTCATGGTGTTAAAGATCCAGTTATCTACATCAATCATTCCTGGAGTCAAGTCTGTGACGTTCTGCCAGTATTGTGGAAATATCTTTCTAGTACATTGGTAGTCATTGCTCCTTAATATAAAGAGAAGACATCCTTCCACCTGCTAGATGGCGAATAAAGCATTTTATATTATATTACTCATTCAATAGTCTTAAGGAAGAGTTCGTTCGAAGAATATCAGTTAGTGGTTTTGGTTTTTACATATCTGGCACGCGAGCAAAATTTAATTATTCTAACCAGGATTTAATTGTTTTTTTTAAGGCATACACCTTTTTTACCACTTATCTTTATCTTTTCCTACCACCCCCTACCAGTTTTGAATTAGTATGTCCTAAAACTCACCAGCGAACCAACTCAGTTCTTGATGACAATCTTGACGACAATCTTGACGTTGGTTTCTAGGTCTAACGCCTAACCTCCATCATCCTAAATAGACGTGGATGGTGGTGGGCCGCTTTTAGTCTCTCCTCTCCCATACCGCTTTTCAAAGAATTAAGATCTTCGAGAGCTTGTGGTAGGCGCCTTTATTCATCTCGCAATTGTACAGGTTACGGCTGAAAGAGCTTCCGTGGGCCTTGAAGTTGTTGAGTGCCGAAAATGGTCTTGAAGGGCCTAGTTCTACACAACCTAGTACTTTTACACGTTGACAGGGGATTAATCGGTCGATAGTAGTGAAGGAAGGTTCCAATCTTTCTAGGTTTGGGAAGCACAATGCAGTCTTACTCTTCTTTTTGATACATTTCGAATTTTGCTAGGTCTTTACGTTCGGTGAACTTTTTTAGGATTTAACTTTTATTTTCCACTGGTTACAACTAGACCTGATGTAAACCCCTATTATCCTTAGAATCTGTTCTTTAAAATAATAGAACAGATTCCTAGCGACGGTTGGTTTCTGCTTCCATTCTTCACCTCTATCGTGGTGAAACAATTGGATAGTAGAAGCTTGTTGATAGGTTTTTTCTTATTAGGCTATTCATAAATTTTCTTTTAGTCACCTAGAAGTGATAATGATCTTTTACCAGCAAGTTAATTTCTTCGTTAATGGAGGATACAACGCTCTTAAGATATACATATACTAACTTAAGGGAGTGAGGGTTTTAATCTAATATCTACAATTAACAAAAAGACAGAAAAGAGAACCACTAGCAGAGGAATTAACTTTTGAGAAACATAACGTTTGAGTGTCTTATTTTGTTTGACTTGAACCAGGAGAGTTAAGAAAAGTTTCTTTAATCTTTAATAGACCTCTTAAGTTTCTGGACAATGATAGGGCTGGTTTTGGTGTTCTTTAGAGGAGTTATAGGAGTGCCTTTCTGCATAGCCAGTATCAGTTCTAACTCTAACATATATCCTTGTTCTTTTAGAACAATCCTGCATCCAGGTGATCAGCAGAACCAACACCACCTGGTACAGCATTAAATACTCTCATTAAGTGAGTAGGTGGGTAGTCCATTTGGCCTATTTGTTCCAGAGTTGTGTTCTAAAGTGAGGCAAAAAAGAATTCAATCTAGGAAGAGTTGGTCGTCATCAATCTTCATTTATTATATCACAACATAATTTGGATGTCCTACATATATGTATATCATGCATTATAGCGCAATCCGAACACGCTGTTTTTGTGCAATTGTACCTCGTATGAGTAAACGAAAACCAACGTCACGCCTCCACAATCCAGGTCTTCGGAATTAAAAAGTGGCTACATTTTGAGTTGCAGAAAACTTTTCAATTTAAAAACTCCATAAAATGCATACCTTTTTCTAGAATTTTTCGTTTTATATTAGATAGTCAGTGCTAAAATGTCAATACTGGCTGGTAATATGAAAAATTACGCAGTAGAATGTTTGGTATTAAACACAGTTTTGATTGCTAGATTTACGTTTTTAAATGAAAAAAAGCATTCACCCCTTCTTCTCTGTTTCAGAAAGCAATGATGTTCGATTTTGACCAGTCTCCGCCTAGGAAAAAAGCACGAGACGAATCCAAGTGCGTAAAATGCACAAAGCGACTGCGAAGTCAAAGTCGTAAGTCAACAAAGGAAAAAAGTTGGTTCTCGGGCGGAAGCAGTCAATTTTTCTGCCACGTACGATTTACACGTTCAAGAAGGTGACGTCGTGTGCGACCGCTGTTATGCAAGTCTCAGAGTTAGGAGGTTTAGAAGAGAAAAAGCAGAATCAAGTATGAATCAAAGTGTTGGGTTGATACCATTTCAAATACCAGACATTGTTCCAAACGTTTCTGAGCAACCACCTAGTGACTCTCAAAACTCTGCGGATTCGCACGGCCAAGCATTACAGACTGATGACGAGCCTCGGATGCCAAGCGAATCAGCACCCCAGTCTACTAGCCAAACTACATCGAATAATGGTGAACCAGAAACAGAAAGTGAATCTCAGTCGTCTTCATCCCAATTCCAGTCTCAAACATCGAGTGGAACGTCATTTTACACGGAACCTCCGATCAAAGATCCTCCGGAAACCGAGTGGTTGCAAGTAAGAAATATTGTTTTATTTGTCATTCAGTTCAAGATCTTCGTGACGTGCCTTTTGACGCTAAAATGAAAGTTTTTGTGAAGCGAAGAATCTTCATCTCCAAAAGAAATCGATGTTGCAGCAGCACTTGTTAGGCAAACGTTTTTATGAAAACGAATTCGATAGAATGGTTGTTTATTCCAACAATTCTGATATTGAGGTAGAAGTACAAAAATTCATGGAAAATATGTGTCCAGTGATCGACGAAGATAGCGATGAAGATTAATCGGAAAGGATATGTTTCAATTTCAAATATTTTTCATCCACTCGTAATTAGCACCATCAACGTACATAGACTTCCCAGATTATAATTTATTCTGTTATCGTGGTGTAACGTAAGGTCAGATACCCTTAAAAACGCATCCCGGTGCGCTGACAGTTGATAAAGCGGCGAAAATGGCCAAAAATGGGAAAAATCGATTTTTAGGGTAGGCCCCAGCTCCAAAAATCTAAAAAGTTCATGAAGATGTATTTTGATATAACTTTTCATAAAAATAAAAAAAATGGTGTACAAAAACAGAAAAATCTAGAGCAATTTTAATTTTTTAAATTTTTTAGGGGTATATCGGGGGTGCCGGGGCCAAAAAATTTTTCGTAAGGCATTCATGTCGCCTATACTTATGAATTTTTTCAGAATTTTTCGTCCACGAAAAAATTTGAAAAAAATTCTAAAAATCACTTTTGACCCCTAGCCAAGAGGAGAGGGGGGGGACACGTGACACAAAAATTATCTCATAGCTGATAACATCACGCAACAGAATATATCAGTTGATCATTATAGTCACTTTATGTATTTTTAGAATCATCACATTATATTAAATCACGTCATATAACTAACTTTAAATATATGGAGTCACTTACTTTATACCCCATTTGAATCATTACTATTATTTTAAGTCGTTGGATGGTCGTCATTTAAATTATTAATTTCACCCTCGATTTTTTAGGTTTATTCTTCAAGCTATAGGAATAAATTTGCCTTCGATCATTTTAGATCTTTTTAAATTCGTTGTGATCATTTCAGGTCCTTCTGAATTTATTATTTACTTAAAGCCACTCTAGACCTCTTTAAAACTATCATTAGGTAAATTTAAATTAATTTTTGATTTTCACGACTGTTATGAGAGAGATGATATGAGGTAACTGAGTGATTGGAGTTGTTTTAACTCCTTTTGGAGTCGTTTAAGTTCAATCACGTTTATATGAAATTATTTCTTACTTTTCCGATTGTCAAGTGTGGATGAACTTACTATAGGTCTTCTGAGATGATCAGGAATCAGTAAAGCTATCTGATGTACTATTTCTGTTTCATCAGCGTCACTTTCCACTTATTTTCAGTTGTCAAAGCCAATTTGAGAATTTAAAGACACATCTCCGTTTGTTATATGTAAAATAACAGAAAAAAGTATAACAATTGAATGATTGAATTTTTGCTTTTCAAATCATTTGTAGAAAATTCGAGTAACCCATAAATTTTGTTTCACATGATTACTATAATTTTCCCTTATAATATAGGGTGGTTCAAAAGTTCCAGCATTATTTTATCATTTTATGTTGTGCAATGTCTTAAAGTTATTTTTTGCAAGTAAATTAATTCTATGTTCTTGTATCTCTTGATATATTCTTTCTTATCGTGTATTAGTTTCAATGAGTTAATTGTTGCTTTAATTTTTTCTATCGCAGAGAAATCATGGAAAAATCTGAAATTCTGGTACACTATTACTGGAAACATCATTATGAAACAATTGAAGCGTCAAGAAAATATGCGAAATGGAACGTGAAAATGCTGCAGCAACTCCGCAGCGCAGAAATGTTTCAAGAAATTAAAAGGTCTTCAAATATCAGCTACGTTCGGGTTGACCTAGTGGATTCAGAAGCATTGCACCAAAGCCAATCCATTAACCAGCACTCATAGATTGTCCACCTAAGCCAACATACTCCAAACATCAGCAATACGCCATCTTCGCGGTCTTTTTGCATAAAACTCGAAAATCCGCGTGTTGATCATTTCATTCGGTGAATTGTGACTTACGATGAGAAATGGGTCTACTTTAACAACCCAGACAAGCAACAACTAGGCTGAATCTGTGACCAAATCGGTTTTTTAGAAAGTGCGCTTGATGGAATTTCGAGGACGTAATCCATTTTGGTTAGTTTCAAATTATTGTAGAAGAAGCGTGAGATAAAACGTGAAAGGTCTCAATTGGCAGGATTAAGTTCTCACATCGCTCAGTGTTTGCCAATTAGAGGAAAGGGGTGGAGCATCCGTGAAAAAGGACGCCTAGATAGGAAGAATCCATACACAACATCCATAAACGTAGACGATTTTCGGTAAAATTTCTTCATAAATATTTCTGTTAATAATTGGTTATATATTGATATGTTTTTCATCGATGCTTCTAATCGATTCTATAAGGTTTTTATAATGACAAATAAATAAAAACGTTCTTAGCTGCTAGTGATGATCTTGACAAATTATATGATAATAGGAGCATTTATTGCTATTTGAATTAACACAATTGATTTTTCGCTTATGAAGAAATATTAGCTTTAGAAAATCTACAAATCTGAAACACAAAACAAGGAACATAAAAGCTAATTCAATGGACAGTACCCAAGCTTCTGTATGTCTTCTATGCACACATCGACCTTCTATGTCAATTATTAATTTTCAAACAAGTAAAGAACTAATTTAGAGACAATAACCTCAATCTATTCAACAACCTTAACTGTAATGCCGCTGTTAATTGTCTAATGAAAAAATTGACCGCATCAGTGCCAAACCAATTCATGACACGAATAAAATTTACTTTCCGGGTACACTTCGAAAATAATAGAATTAACTGCCATTTACCACTCAGTAAACGCATCAACAATAAGATTAAAGACTTACCAGGGAATGTTGAAGCACAAATAGTGAAAATAAATGAAAAAGTGCGCAGTAGATAAGACCCAGTCTAATTCAATTTTAATAAAAAAAATCAAATACAAATTTAAATTTAAAATCAAAGATCGAGGTCAGTTGCGTATGCGCTAAATTCAAATAACACGCAGAGCCGTAATAAAGTAAAAATTTAAAATAATATCAATCTCAATGATCATTTACTTAAAATATTATTGTTCACTTGGAAATAAAACCACTCATAAACGAGAGATCGGAGACCAATAAATAAACCTACAGTGGGCGAAAAGTAAATTTACGAACGAACCGACACAAGAAGAGTTGAATTTCTGGGGGGTTGAACCGGGTGAAGACCCTAAACGTGTACAAAGCATTAAAGAAGATGGCAATGTGGAAAATAAAAGAAGATATTAAAACGAATAGAAAAGAAATTAACAGAAATGAATAACAAACTGGAACGAGCAACCTCAGAAATGATAATAATAAAGCTAGAAAATAAGGAACTGAAAGAAAAGATAACAAAATAGGAGCGAAGAATTAAATTGATAGAAAAGCAAATTAGAATGAAGAACTTGATAATAAGAGAAGTTATTGATGAAGATGAGGAAGAAGAAACAACAAAGGAAAAGGTAGAAATAGTGCTGAAAAAACTGGGAATAAAGACGGGCGTAAAGAAATGGAAGAAGTTAGGAGAATTTTTATCTCTTAACAGTTTTAAGATATGAGATAAACTCGTATTTTTTTTTAAATGGGAATCGTAGTTAGCTATGCCACCAAAAAATCTTTTACGTTTACTTTTATTTTGAATTTGAAACATTTATAGCCATTTCATTAATATTCTTAAATATTTTATGGATCTCCCCCGTAATATAGCGAGTTTCCATGACAACTTATCAAACAAGTTAAAAAAACAAAAACAAAATTTTTCGAACATTCTGTTCTTGTATTAGATTTTTGAAAAACTGTTAACAATTAAAAAAATGCATTTTGAAAAATCAGGCGTGGTAAAGTGCTATCTAGAAGCAGGAAAAAACTCACAAATTCATGTTTGAATTTATCCTAAAAAGTGGTTGCTAAATATTAAAATTTGAAAGTAAATTGAAAAACTTTGGCTCATTTAATAAACCACCCTGTTACAGCTTCATCTAATCTCCAAGAACATATAAATCTCATTGAAACATGGCTAAATAAGTGGAAGATCAAAGTTAATGAAGCTAAATCTACACATATAACCTTCACACTCAGAAAAGGTCAATGCCCACCAATAACGATGAATCAAATAGCGCTACCCCAAAGTGAAGCTGTCAAGTATCTAGGCTTACACCTAGACAGTAAACCTACTTGGAAACTACACATATCAAAAAAACGTAAACAATTAGATCTAAAAGTACGAGAACTTAATTGGCTCCTTGGACGTCAATCCAAACTATCGCTTGAAAATAAAATACTAATCTACAAAGCAGTAATACGACCAATCTGGACATACGGGATAGAGTTATGATATGAGTTATAATACAAAGAGCCCAATCCAAAATTCTAAGAAACATTGTGAACGCACCATGGTACGTCTCAAACCACACCATCCATATGGACCTAAAAATCCCCTATGTGAGTGTAGTTATCCAGGAGAGCAGTGCTGAATACCACAATAGACTCAACTACCATCCCAATCCACTTATACCACCACTGCTAGAACTTTCTGAAAACAGAAGACTCAAACATCAATGGCCGCTCGACCTGTCTATCTGAGGTTACATCGCTGGATGTTTACTTCTTCACGTTATTTAGTGTACATATATGTTAAGTATTGTACAATATATCACATTAGCTTAAAGTTTGTGTATCTTACTGATTGCTAATAAACAAATTATAAAAAAAAATTAATAAACCAACGACAAAAAATTACAATCTCCAAAACAATTGAAGATATCGGGATGGGGTTTGCGCTAATCGATTTCTTTTTAAAAACGGCCTCGCGAATGCGTAACTAGTTTTTTTCTATCCTGTACCGAAACAGGTGTAATCCCCTAAATCCCATCGAATCTGGTGCACCCTGTACAATAAGACTGAAATAATGAAAAACGCGAAAAACTAAAAGGAACGGAAGTATGGATAGATGAGGATTACTCGAAAAAAATACAAGATGCGCGAAAACAATTCATTCCAATAATGAAGGCGGCAAGAGGAAAAAGGTGAAATGGGGTACCTAAGATACAATAAGCTAATAGTAAACAACGAGTATGTGAAACAGGAACCGGGAACACAGAAGAAGTCAGCGAAGATAAAGATAAAGAAAGGGAAGAAACAGGTAACATCAGAAATAATAAAAGGAAAGTAAATACAAGGTCCCCAGAATCAAAATCTCTGGAGAAGCAGCTGAGGGAAATAACAAAAACTACTATAATAAAAAACTAAAGAAGGAAGGAAAGAATGACAAGGATAATGACCCTGGCAAAGAAAATGGTTAAACGAGAACAGAAAATAATATTAGCTATATGGAACGTAACGTCAGTGAAAAGAACATGGGGAACAAAAATCACAAAAAAAGAATGGAAGGCCAAAGAAAAAAATGGATACACCAAATAATAGACGCGGGAAAAAAGTGTAAAACACTAGAATAGTTGGAGATGGCAGCATCCAGGAAGGAATGGGCAAATGAAGGGAAGGACAACTAACCCAAAATCCGACACCCCAGAGGATAATATGAAGGGGCGAAATGAGAAGAAGTTTTAAATCATATGTGTATACAAGGCGTGGGTATTTGGAAAGTAATTTGTGGTCGTGTCTTTTTATCTCTTTATCAATGAATGATGGCCATTCGCCTTTTAAACACATTGAGCGCGTTTAAGTTTTTAAAAGTGGTTTGGACGGTAGAAGGTCAAAGTAAGAAATCCAATTAAGATGAATCAACTATGCTGATTACGAATATGGGAGAATAAAATTGATCTCACCAAATAACCCATTTATTGATTTTCAATTATCATCTGAATTTTCAATACATTTGATATTTTGAGTTCTAATAGTCTGCTCCCAAAATTACACTAGCTTAATCGAGTCATAGGCATCGCTCTATGGTTCATATTGGACACAAACATTATATTGTTTGTTGTAAGTCTCGTCTGAATCGGGTAATTAACATTCGGGTCTTTGCAAAATTGGATTTTATACATCTGAGACAATAAGTCCCTCAAATATGATTTTCCCATATTGGATTTGAAACTAGCCAAATTGAGTTTTTGAAAACCCTGAAGAGCTGAGCGATTAAGTTTTTGCTAAATAATTCTCTTATGCATCACATCTGTTGTTTCCTTTGAAGTACATTCTCCAAATCTCTTCTTATGGAATTGAACTAATTCAGAAACAGAGCTGCGTTCCACATTTTTGAAATCAAAGCGCAATTTAACAAAATTTCTGTCCAAATCAGACTTCTAGGAATGAACAGTCTAATTTATACAATCAGAGTGTTTCGACATTATAGTTCTGAGTTTGGTCAAATATATTGCCCACGCTTGTCTTGTCATTTTGTTCTTTAAGTCTTTTACATTGGTGACGAGTCCATGAATATGGTCGAATTATCAATATTTTAGCTCAGTGAAGACTATTTAATCGACTTCATAGATAAAAAAGTTTTCAGAATCAAACAACTTCTGTGATTTGTTTGAATTACGAAGAGCAAACGATGCAGTCATTGCGAGAGCAATCCAGGACTAGAAGTTGAAGTTCTGGTTTTGATCAACGACTTCGTCTTCTATTCCTGTCTCGTTTCTTCATCGTTGGCATTTATATTTGTCCCTCTTTTTGATTCACTTCTGGTATTCTTGATAACAACCGCCCTAAGTCATTTCAATACTTGGTATCACCGTCTCTTTGTTTTTGAATCTAAACTTCAACCGCACCATGTAATGTGTACGCTTAGACTTGTACTGCATCTAACAACTTTTTCACTGACCAAGTCCACATCCTACTTTGTCGGGTCGTCCGAATCCATGACCTGTACTACAGATCTAGGGTTAAGAAAGGGTTAGTTGAGTTTTAATTAAGGAGACCAAAGATTACATTTGATACGAATATTATATCGCTGACTTAAGGCGTTTGAGTCGTAAATCCATACCCAGGGTAAGTATAAGCGAACCGCGGACCTTCAATGCTTAGATTTATATCGCTGTAATACTGTAGAGCGTCGGTTTGGTAAACGAATTAAACCAACGAATCAGTGCTGACAGCGAACGGCTGATACACAATCGATGACTGTTTCCAGTGGTATGAAGCCAGTGCTGTGTAGAAGCACTTGCTCTATGCTATGTGGCAAAGCTGGCGACATATGCTAAACGCGCATTCTTTCCCTCACACTCTGATCTACCTCATGTACTACACGGTTTGTCCGGAAAATATCGGGAATACAAAAGGATTTGCATCTGTAGAGCCATACAGCCCGGACTTGGCTCTGACCGACTTCTTTCCGTTCCCAAAACTTAAATCCAGCCAGAAAGAAACCGGTTTTGGGTCGGTGGAGAGAGTCCATACTCTCCAGATCTAGCCCCCAGCGACTACTGGCTCTTTGCTGATCTCAAAAAGATGCTCCAGGGAAAAAGATTTGGCTCGAATGAGGAAGTAATCGAGCATGGTATCGAAAAGTTAGAAAAGCGTTGGAATGAATGTATTGCACTTGAAGGTGATTATGTTGACGAATAAAAAATGAATTTTGCAAAACAAATGTTGTTTTCTTAGTTAGTCCCGAGACTTATTGAACGATGTGTTAGGTAATTTTAATTGAATCTAGTGTGCCAAGTTTTATTAATATGGTCCAAACAATTGTGGTAAAAAATAAAATAACCTGAATTAGCATGTAGCTGTGTTTAGTTTAGTGCACTCACTACAGTTCACCTTTTTAGCTCGTCAATTAACTTTGTGAACTACCAAAAATCAAGCAACGGAAATTTCAGCAATTTATTAAATTACCGCTGTTTTGTTACTCAATCATATTGATTTAAATTTTTGTAGTCGTTCTTTGCATATTAATTTTCTATACAGAATTTTAATTCATCTAATAGTATTTAAAAAAATTACTTCTCATAAAATGATTTTGATAAAAGGGGTACAGAAAATCTTTATCATCAAATGCAGATTTCCGAAAAAACTACAAAATACCAAAATTTTAGTTGTCACCAGTAAGTATGTCTAAATTATCTGATGTTTTATTTCAACTAAAATGGTAAGATCCACTTTTACTTTTTTAAATAAATAGAAAGAGACGTGGAACAAATATACAAGAACTAATGCCGCAGAAGATCGAGCACCAAAGCAAAATAGCGACAAAATAAATGATAAATATATAGAAAATAAAAACAATTTTGAAACACCATTAAAATAGTTAGGGATGCAAAAGAAAAACCAATAAGGAAAATAAGAAACAAAGAAGGTAAATTAATGACAAACACAAAAGAGTAACCACCTGGAAAGAACATTATCAAGAGAAACGGAAAGAAGACAGAATGAACCCCAAGAACCAGAAACGATAGAAGAGGATCGATATTAATAAGCTGAAGAAAAGATAAAATAAGCTAAGAGGAGGTGAGGAAAGTCAAAAGAAAGTTGAAATGCGCAAAGTAGCCAAAAGAGATTAAATAGCCCTAGAACCCATAAAGAATAGAAAAACCACAGTACACAAATGACTACAGAAAATATTTCAGTAAGCATGGGACACAGAAAGGATACCAGAGGACTAGGAACACATATCCATTCATAAAAAGAAAGACACACCAAATGTGTTAACTATTGAGCCATCTGGCCGTCGTTAGTCATGATGAAGATATATGCAAGAATACTAAAAAACCGACTAAGAAAAGAAGCAAAACCATAACGGGAAGAAGAGCAGGAAGCGTTTAGACCCGGAAGGCAAATAAACAACCACAAATTTAACATAAGAACTATAATCAAAAAACTAGACAAAAGGAAAAATATATAAATGGTTCTCTTAGATCTTCTAGCAACTTTTGATAATATACCCAAGGAAGAAAGAAGGAGAGTATTGAAAGACCTGAATATAAATCCAAACTACGGAAAGTCATAAAAAGCCTATATACAATTGTGTAGGAAACTCAGATTAAATAGAGATCTTCGAAGAGTTTAGGATGGAAAAGGGAGTCAATTAAGCTTGAGCCTATTGCTGTTCATAATATATGTATATATATATATATATATATATATATATATATATATATCACTACACTTGAAAATCACCTTTTAAATCCAATATATACAATTTAGTATATGTAAATAACATTATATTATTATCATGGAAAAATAGAACCAAGAAATAAATATTAGAATACAAAAACAAATAAGATATATTACAATATAGAAAATACACTAACAGAAAAACATGAATTAAGTAGAAAGAGCAAATTCACCTATGCAAAATCTATATCCAACTGAATTGTGAAGAATGTTGGACAAACAGAGCCAAAATAACAGCAATAGAAACAAAATACCTGAGAAGAACCATGGGTAAAGCAAGAAGAGAAAGGATTCGAAATAGAAATATTAGAGAAGAGCTACAAATAGACCGCCTAGTGAGCAAAATCAAAACAAAACAATTAGGATGGTATGGCCACTTAATCAAAATGGAACAACACAAAGATCCCCAAAAAATTATGAATTTAAAAACAGAAAGACCGAGATCATGTGGAAGGCCAAGAAAGTTATGGAAGAAATACATAAAAGAGTTGGCTTGGAAAAGAGCAAGAGATATAAACAATTATTAGAAGTGGACAAAGAATCTAGATGAGAGAAGACCAAAAAAAAACCAACACCAAAAGGTATAACTGGTCAGAGAAAGAAGAAAAGGTGAGACATAAAAACGAAAGGCCAATAATAAAAAGAAAAGATCTGAAGACATCTGAAGGAATTATGCAGCCCCATTCTATTTGCAACCAATTACCACAATAAAATACTGCCTTACCTGTGAAAGTTATCTTGCTCTTGAGACAAATTTATCTGGTCAGCCAGGCTAGGATCGGTCTTTTCCTTAAGCTTCTCAGAAAGCTGCTGCGTGGTTTCCAAGCAGTACTCCGCGGTGGTCAAAATGCAGCAGATCTTTTTTAGCTCGTCGCTAGTGAATCTCACCACCTCCCCTTCCTTCAACAGCGACGAAAAGTTCTGAATGAGGCCCGAGGTCGACATCTTCTGCAGGTCCCTCGTGATGGACTGCACGCTACTGCCCAGCGTCTGCGTTTCGATCTTTGGTAGGTTGTTTTGCAGCATCTTTACGGCGTACTCGCGCAAATACTTCTGGAATGTCTTGGTCAGGTCGAGCATGGTCTGCCCCCTGCTCAGCTGCGTGCACTGAACCATGCTCTTCTTGTAGAACACGAAGAGGTCGCCGCAACTCGGCAAGACGCTCGCCTGCGTCTCCGTCGCTTCCGTCATTATGTTCTGCTTGTCGTCCTGCTGGAAACGCTCTATCAAGTCGGCCAGATTCCTGTCAATGCTTTCTATGTATATATACAAGTACGGAATAAAACATTTGCCTATCAAACCCGTGAAGGGAGACTTCTTCAAGTCAACATCTTGCTGCTTCTTATCGCTTTCCTCTAGGGTGATTCCAGTGAATCTTCTCGAGAGCAAATTCTCAAAATTCGCAGTCTTCTGGATGGCGTAAAGCAGAAGCTTGACATCTATTTCATGCTTGCGCTTAGCCATAATCTTGTTAAGCTCCTCCCTCGTCATGCGACAGAACTGAACGGCGATGCGCTCTGACACCTCCCAATTTTGCGGAAACATGTTCCCTAGCCGATCTTCAAATTCGAGCAGGTGTCGCTTCAGCCAGGCGTAGCGTTTGTCTATTTTGTCTAGCCACGCAGTGTCTTCAGTTTCCTGGAAGAGGTGGTTGTACTCCTGCAGCTGTAGATCTATGAACCACTTGAGCAGGTCGCGCTTCACTCTTGGCTCCAATATAGAAACCACCAAGCACGCCGAAGACAGCTGTTTGTTTGGAATGAAGCTCTTGGCGTTGGCCCCGGAGAAAGCTTCTTTGAAGTCGTGAGTGATTTGCTGTGCCAGCTCCACGTGGATCGCTTTGACCTGGTCGCTTAAACTCTTGATTTGGGGTATGTCCGTGTAGTTCTCGAAGTGCATCATGACTTCGCTGATGGCTTGCAGCGGGAGCGCGATCTCACCGTACAGCCGCTTCTCGGTGAGGGACTTGAGCGTATCCACGCCGCCCACCAACATGTGCAAGTGGTTCAAGGTGGTGATGGCGAGGGTGAGGTTGCGCTTCGCGCAATCGAGCTGCTTGATATCGTGCGTTATTTCGCGCACCATCTCCTCGGACTTCTCTGCTCGCTCCTTGATGTCCTTGATTTGCACGAAGAGGTCCTTGATGACGCGCTGGGCCACATCTAGAGCCTGCCGGCCGTCCTGGCTCGCCATTGTCTGCCCGCGCACAACGGCGCTGATTTCGTTGTCTATCGACTGGATCTTGCTCTCCATCTTAGTCACCATTTCGTCGATGTTTGAGAGGGACTGTTCGGTGGGGAACAACGAGTTTATGTAGTCGATGGTGTTGAAGTCGGGTTGGTCCAATGGATCGTTGCTTGGTAGGATCTGAAAGTAGTTATGATTATGGTAACGGTCATTTAAGATGAGATATAAATTTTTGATGCATCAGGCAAGTATTTAGATGAATGTAAAAATATAGAGAAAAATAAGATGAAAAGAAGCAAAGAACATGATTTGCCTTTTTTCTTTGGATTAAACTACCACTTTTAGAAGCGACTTCGCATTATTCCCGCAACATTTATTTAGAGCCTTATTTCCTTTTAATCTTCTAACATCAAGTGCATTTCTTATCAATCTAACGTTAAATTTGTTGTGATCATTCAAAGAAATTATTTTCGCGTGCATACAAGGCGAAATATTTGCAATAAAGTCGCATCTCTATGCCTTTACAGTAGTCGCATTTGAAACAAATCCAAACATGTGGAAATCATCTTTCTGTCCGCCTTCTTCTTCTTTTAAGTAAGCTGCTAGTCTATCTCTAACCGTATAATCGTGCGGTACTACAAACCATGTTTGGCGTACCTCGGGTAAATAGTTAGCCTATCAATGTGGAAGAAGGAGAATATACGTCACGACCAAAGGCGTTTGTATGACGGTCCGAGAGCATTTGATGTTTGCCATTGTCCCGGGAGTCAAACCCGGAACCTCCGCGCGCCAGTGTGACAGGCTGAGGCCTTTATCTCGCGGCTATCGTGCTCTATAATTATTAAAGGAGTCAAATAATATATGAGGGATGCTTGCCGACTGACAACAATATGACAATAATATGAGTTTTTTACTTATTCCTGGGCTTAACTTTAAATTCATGTATTGTGCTCGATACATAATCATCTGCCAGTTTTACAGCGCACCCAGTGTTATAAATTCCCGAACGACCCCCCCCCCATAACGGGTAACCAGTAGACATCATGCATTAACAACACATATAACACCTTCCAGTAATCTAACCATGCTAGTATTTTAACGAGTCAAACACCAGGAATTTCCAGACCGGCGTTTCCAGACGTTTTCTAGTCCCTTCTCGCATATCCAAAATATGCATAAATATCGCGTACAGTGTAATTTTACGTTATTAATGTATATATTGTGCAGATAAATAATGTAAAGCAATTTTGCTCATCTTTAAGTAAAATAAACAAGGAGCTTAAGTAAATTTGCACGGGTTATAACCTAAAAATTATCGGTGAACGCAATATCATGTGTGAACATTTGAGAAATTGTCTACTTTTCGCGTTTCAAAAACGTTCTGGTGAAGCCTAAGAAATAACTTGTGCAATTTTTTTTGAAGGGAGAGGGGAGTTATTTCTTACAGTACCTGCAAGAAGTGGTTCTAAAGGTTTAAGAGAGGAAATTTTGACCTGCAAGATACCAAGCAAAGAAAGTCAAAGATGAGGAACTAGAACAACTTTTGGAAGAGAACTGCTGTTCTACATAGTCACAGCTCTCAAAGGAATTCAGGGCTATTTTAATGCATTGACACAGCTAGAGTATTCACAAGGAAAACCGTTGGATTTTCCCATGAAGTCACCGCTGAAAATAAGAAATGAAAGGTATCGTACAACACATTGCGACAAAAAATTAGGGCAAACATCATGAATTCACTGAGCTAAACCTGTGTATATGATAAAATTAAAACTCCCTCAGTCATATCATACTGTATACCAAATTTGATAACGATCGGAGCAGAACAACTCCATGACATTCCTTGTTAATCATTGCATAGTCAGATTTTTAGACAGCAGACTAACTCAGTTCAGATCTATTCAAACTTTGGTTACTATCAGGCATGGCTCCAAGATGAAAAATATAACGTTGTAAAAGGTAAAGGACTACCTGACAAACAGGAGAAACTGCAGAGAAACAGCAGAACTGTAATGAAACCCGACGCCACCGATCATCAAACCAGATAAGAAGAAATTACGAACACACCTCTCCAGAAGTGTAGATTCTAAAATATCGGACGGAGATATCAGAGATGCAATACAGCTACTTTCGTCCCCTGGCACATTGGCTCCCATTGATAAAACAATTTTTAATAAGCTTGTAGAGAAACGCCCTCCTCCTTCCCGCCAACTTAGCTTCCCAAACCTAGAGCCTATTCCTAAGCATAGTTCCACTAAAAAAGATGACATCTTACTAGCTATTAAAAGTTTCCCTAATGGATCGGCAGGTGGAATTGATGCACTACGACCCTAACATTTAAAAGATCTTACGTCCAAAAATATGGGTGAAGCTGGGACCTAACTTCTATCTTCTATCACAAATCTAGTCAATTTGATATTAATTGGAAAAATAAATAAGAACATTTTATCAATAATATATGGAGCCTCCCTTTGTACTTTAAACAAGAAAAATGGCGATTGGCTACACTCTACGAAGATTAACTGCAAAATAACCTGTTCACAAGTGAAAGAAGAAGTTGGAAATTTATTACGTCCAATTCAACTTGATTTTGGAATAAAAGGTGAATGTGAAGCCATTATCCATTCCACAAGATCCTTCATCTAACTGAATCGCAACACGAACAAAGTAATCCTAAAAATTGATTTTCAAAATGCTTCTAAGTCGATGGAACGGGATATAATTCTGGAGAAAACTCTACATGCTCCTAAAAGTTCCTTACGCAATGCTACCAGGATCCAAGCTTTCTGTTCTTTGGAAAATACCGTATTTTATCGTCCGTTGGTGGACAGCAAGGTGACCCTTGTGGACCTCTCCTATTCTGCTTAACAATTCAATCAATAATTAGTAGTTTTTCTTCTGTGCTCAATTCATATTACTTGGATGATGGAACGAATGGTGGAAAACCTGAAGTTGTTTTGGATGACCTTGAATTTCTTATCAAAGAATGCCATAAAATTGGTTTGGAGATGAATCCATCGAAGTGTGAGTTACAGTTCTGTTCAGACCCTGATAGTAAAGTGATCTCAACTTTCAAAAACTTATACCAGGACTTCAAATTATTATTGACAATCTGACTACTTGGTGCTCCACTACTCCCTTCAGCCATTCCATTTTGTTTTTCAAAAAAAGAAGAAATCAATCTCCTACTCTCATGTCGGGATACCCAGACTAACGTTCTTGCTCAGGACAACCCCCCTCCACAACTCAACTACACTACTGAATGGAATTGATGAGAACATTTTAAAATCTCTTGAAGAAATAATCAATATTAAGATTGACGCTCAGACATCAAGATTTGCTTCACTTCCCGTATCCCAAGGAGGCATCGGAATTAGAAAATTATCTGATATCTACATCCCAGCCTTTTTGTCGTCTATGAATTCTGTATCAGAGCTAATTTATCCCATGATGTTGTTACCCGAGAATAACTTAGCCCATGTTTCAGAATCTGGAACAGTTTCTTAGATGAAACACCTGCCATTCCTTCATGTAAAAAGTTGGGACATCCTGAATATGAACAGAATAATTCGAACCTTTAATTTCAGTTCTGAAAGAGATCAGGTGAGATATCTTGCCTCCACTAAACCCGAATCCGGTGCCTGGCTGAATGCAATTCCATGCATGAAACTTGGAACTTTCCTGAATGACAACACTTTCAGAATATCAGTTGCTCTCAGATTGCGATGTACCTTCACGTACTAACTGGAGAGCCTAGATCGAAATCATTCCTAAGACAAAGAATTAGTTTAGCTATCCAACGTGGAAATGCAGCTAGCATTATTGGAACATTGCCTAAAACTATTGATCTAGACGAAATTTTTATTTTATAAATTTGTTGTTCTTAATTTATGATGTTATTAGCAAAGATAGTTCACTAACGGATATAAAGTTTTATTAATTTTTCCGTAAATAATAGTTTAAAGTGTCACTTGTAACCTGCGTGGCTGCAAATGTAACCTCCCTGTCCAGCAACATTAGAAAACTGTTTTTTTTTTAGAAAAATATTTTTCCTTGACTTTTTTTTGAAATAATAATGTATTAGTTTTGTTAATAAAATTCTATGAGTAAAATTTCAATTTTGTTATCTATTTTTTATTTTTATTTTTTTTCCTCCTCAAATTCCTTTTAATTTCAGAATCTCCCTGATGTAATAAAGTAACCTTGGTTTTAAGCATTCAATCAAAATATATAATTATAATCCATTTTATCAGTTTAAAGTTAAATTTATTACGTGTATAAACAAGTTCTCAGCTTTTTTCTGCAAAATTAAGTTTTATTTAAAAACAAAACAAAAAAAGCTTAAGTAACAAAGTATTCTCCATTGGCATCGATGATAATCGGAAGGGGCCATGTCTGGGCTATACGCCGCAGGTGGGAGAAGTTCCCAGCCTAACGCGAAGATGTGTTCTTGCGTCGCCTTTGCAACATGTGGTCGGGCATTATCATGGAGCAGGATGATTTTGCGACTTCCTTGTCCAGTAAATAGCCTCTTTTCTTCGATTACGTCGCTCAAATTGATGAGTTGCTGTTGGTAGCGATCCGCCGTAACAGTTTCACCTGGTTTCAAGAGTTCATAGTACAGCACACCTTTTCAATCACACCAGATACAGAGCAAATTCTTTTTGGCGTGGATATTGGACTTTGGAGTCGATGTCGAAGGTTTGCCAGGGTCTGCCCATGATTTTTTGCGCTTGGGATTGTCGTACAAGATCCATTTTTCATAGCCCGTAATAATTTTATGTAGAAAATCCTTTTTTTCGGTTCCTTGAAAGCAAATGGAGTGCGGTGTCACGCCGTCGATTTTTGTTGTCTTCGGACAGTTTATGCGGAACTCATCTGCCTTCCTTTTGTATCTTACCCATTGCATGCAAACGTATGGAAATGGCTGGCTGAGTGACGCCAAGCTGTTCTGCAAGCTCTTTTTCAGTTTGCGCATTGTTTTGATCCAGCAATGTCTGCAGCTCATCCGTGTCAAATGTTTGAGGGCGTCCAGCGCGTGGTTGATCTTCAAGACTAAACTCTTCTCCGTGAAATCTTTGGTACCACTTTTTGCACGTTGCATGACTTACAGCATTTTCACCATATGCAGCACAAATCATTTTGGTGGCTTCAGCAGCGTTTTTCTTAAGATGAAACGCGAAGTGGATAGAAAATCGAATATGCTCTTTTGTGATTGCCACCGTGAACCCAGCTGATTATTGAGGTTATGTGCATCAAACGCCAAATCGCATGATGTTTCGAAAGACCAAATGTCATTTCTTTAAAACCGCAAAAGGACGGACTAATACGTTACATGTAAATGGTGATTTGCGTCCTGTGAAATCTAAAGCTGAGAATTTATTTATATACCTACTAATATAAATTGCCAACAATAATTCTGTTCTACCCTATATATTTTGCCCTTACTAAAGTAGGAAATTGTATACCTTTGAATTATATTCTATTTTTTAAGAATAATCCACGGTAATTGTTTCGTATTCTTACCACGCCTGTAAAATTTTTTTGTATTAATTTTTTTTAATGCAAATGGTGAATATCGCTTATAAAAGCATAGATACACCTGCGGAAAAATGTCGCAGTCGAAAAAATGGGGAAAATTAAAGAACATTTTCAACGGCTTAGTATTTGTTTCAGAGCTTACAAAAACCCCCAGTGTCCCGAAATGCTGAGGCAGCCGCAGAGAGGCACTCCGTTCCTTAATTAAAATATAATTAACTTGAAAATCAGCCATCATTAAATTGTTAACACCGTGTATATTCAATCAATCAATAATAATGTGAGGTTACAGTACCTGCTCTATGGCCCTTTGCACTTCTGGGGGAAAATTAATGAGCAAGTCCTGTCCATCATCGTCCACAACGTCGTCTTCGTCCACCGGAAACTCCATTTTAACCAATTGAGCTAAATTACACCCAAATTTACAAGCACGTTGACAGTTCTTAGGTGCCAAACCTCAACGTTCACATTTTTTAAAGTTGCGGTTATGCAAGCTATACGTATCTTCTTCTAACACGCCGATTCTGTATCAGTCTGTCTCTTTCCAGCTGTTGACAGTCATCTAACCTAAAATTCTTGCATCAATACTAGGGGATCGTTCACTTGCACTCAGATGAAATGTCGTTCAAGCAAGACTGCAAACAGCTCATTAAGCCCTATTACCTGTTCAATATATTTCTAAGCCTATCCTACATCATATGCCGAAGAACACCTGGGTTGTGCAACTATCTGTTCGGAGTAGAGGAGTGCGAGTTTGATGGGGTAGGAGGTTATAAAATAAAACCAGTATAATTTCATAGCATTAATTTGTGTTCCACAGAGGGAAACCGAAATTTTATTTTTCTTAGTCATAGTAATAATGATACGGAGTCGAAAAACTGGTAGTATCACCATGATCAATTACTTATCGTCTAGTTTCATATACACAAGTAGCCAATTTAATTCTGTGGTTTTACGCCGATTTTATAATGGGACTTATATATGCCATCACCTTTGTGTGTATGTATTGGGCTAATTATGTGATAATTATAATAAATCTTGAATTTTTAGTGATGGGTCTGTTACTGCCCGAACCTACATATTCTGGCCCAGACAATGTAATTTACTTTCGCAATGCTGCTAGCTTAGAGGAAGAGATTGCGCAGAACAAACGTAATGTTTGGATCGTGGCCTTCTACACTGTGTGGAACCCAACGTGTGTGAACTTTGCCCCAACGTTTGCCAAACTAAGCACCGATTTCGGCCTGGAAAACCTGAAGTTTGGGAAAGTGGATGTGGGTCGATACCCAGATGCTGCAGCAAAGTATCGGATCAATGATAGTAGTTTGAGCAATCAGTTGCCCACTATTATAGTTTTCAAAGATGGGAGGGAGGCAGACCGCAGGCCACTGATTGATTCCAAGGGCAAAGTGACAAAGTTTTTATTTTCTGACGAGAACATCAAGGCGGCTTTTGATTTGAAGGGGCTACATGAGGAGTGCAAAGTGGAGCTGAAGGGGAAAAAACAACAGCTGCGCATCAAGAGTGATTAAGCTCGTTATTGTAGCTTATAGAACTGTTGTTTTTATGACTAATTTTAAATTTATTATATTTGACTGTTCTGAGTGCAGAACATTGTATGTTTATGACGTAAAGCTTTTAATGTGTTAGAAGCAAGAAATGAAACTATTGTTAGTTTTTGTTAGCTTGTCCAAGTTAACAAAGTGCAAATAAAGTGAAAATTTATAATCTTCAAAGTTTAGTTTCAGTTAATTAGACATTTAAGGTGAATAATTCCACTCTATAAAGCTCTTAAACATGATGATGTATTTATTTAGTTTTGCGTTTACTATTTGCTGTGAAAACCTAATGTAACCATCAAATTAGAAGGAACTGAAAACATATATCTACACCTGGTGTTGACAACATAAAAGGGGAAATGATAAAGTATACAGGGAATGGGAATAAAAATACTGCATACTATTATAGATGAAGCATGGAAAGCTTCGGTAATAGTACCAATATTCAAGTAAGGGGACAGAGGAGAGTGCTAAAACTCGAAATGAGTGACACTGCATGTAAAGTAGACGAGACAATACTTGAGAAAAGACAGAGAATTAATAAAGAGCACAATACGCGACACGTAGAGTAGATTCAGGTCAGGCCATAGCACACAAGATCATATATTCACAATAAATTTAGTGAAGAAGTTTCTAAGGTGCAATAAAGAAATATATATTTTTCATGGACCTTGAGAAGGCGTTTGACAATGTACCAAGTCAGAACATATGGAAAACACTTAGAGAATCGACAATCTGAAGAATTTATGACTACAAGGGAGTGAGATAAGGAAGAGAGCTTAGCCCACTACTATTTTTGCTATTTGTAGATCCAATAATTAGGGAATTTAGCAGGCAAAGCATCAAAACAAATGTGGGATACAGAAGAACGGAGAATATACAAATGTGAGTGTGTTTGCAGATGACATTGTATTAGTAGCAAGCAGCAAAAAAATCTTACAACATAATATCAACATGTACAAAAGTATTAGAAGAAAAAGGAATGAAAATCATAGGTAACAAGACTAAGGTAGTCGTAATAGCTAAGGAAGAAAAGAAAATAAATATAAATATAAATGAAAAACAACAGAACAAGTGGAAAACAAAATATCTGGAAACAGTAATAGATAGAACATACAAATAGAAGAGGATATAAATAATGCAATAACCAGATTATATTGGCAAGCAAGTACGGATAGGGTATCAGAAACTGAAAGTGGACAATGTAGTATACAAGTGGAACAAAAACGAGGGCTCACTACAACGGACAGAATCAGCAGATAATCCAAAAAACTACTAAAAGTTAACAGTTAGGGCGACCAAGTGATGATGAACAAGGCAACGAATCTGGTCTATGATAAAAGGAAAAACAAGGAAATAAAGTAAATGCCCTAAACAAAACTACTAAACCAATAAGTGAGGAAAAGGAGCTGATATATGGGCTCTTGGAATACAACAGGTTTAAATTACGAAGGAGCACTGCAACAACTTGAAAAACAATGCAAACTATATTAAATAGAACTTTTAGCATTACAAGAAACAAAGATTACACCATTTTAAATGATGATGCATGTCAAAACAGATTGGGAACTGGATTCTTAGTATCAAATTTAAGGACAGAGAATATAATTAATTTCATAGCAACAAGTGAAAGAATCAGTTAAATGAGAATAAGAGGAAAATAAGTATAATAAGTGCATGCACCCGCAGAGGAGTCAGATGATGAAATTAAAGATAAGTTCTATGAAGAAATGGAGCAGTTGTATGAAAATTACAAATATATTAATTTATAAGAAGATTTTAAATCGTTATGAATATATCATCCCTTGTACCATTAAGGTGTCGGGTGAGATTTTAAATCTAAAATTGAAAAAGAGGAAAGAAATTATCCAGTGATAGACAAGTTTAGTCTGCACCAGAAAACTAATAGCAATAGTCAAAGATTAATAAACTTTGCAGTGGAGAGAAATCTAAGATTAATATTCACTCTTAAGATGAACAAAGAAATTCACAAAGGAACATGGAAGCACCCAAATGGTAGTCGATCAAATTGATCATCTAGTAATAGAAGCAAAACATCAGAACTTAATCACAGACATTAAAAGCTGCCGAGGAGCAGAAATATCGTCAAACCATTACCTTGTGCGAGCAGCGGTAAAAGTTGAAATGCAACATAAGCCAAAAGAGAACAGAAGACAGAAAAAGAAAATTACAGGTGGAAATGCTAAAAACCGGTGAACACAGAGCAAAATGTGAAAAGCAACTAGAAAAAGAGATGTTCAATGTGGCAACTGCAAATAACATAAAGAAAAAGTGGGAAATTCTGAAGCAATCAATTAACCATGCAGCAGAGGAGACGCTACCACGACAGACAGATCAGAAGAATCAATGGTTTGATAAGAGCAAAGGTGGCACTGGTAGAGTTGAGAAAGGAAAGACTGAAGATGATAAATAAGAAAACTAGTGAAAGTGAGGAAACTTTTAAGGAAAAAAGAAGAGAAGTTAAGAAGTTGCTCAGAGAGAAGAAAAGAAAAACTCAACACAAACTAATAGAAAATATAGAAGAAAATTATTGTAAAAAGAATATGCGACTTTTCCATAAACAAATAAACACAAGCAAAAAAGAGTACCAACCTAAATTGCTGACGTGTAAGAATAAGAAAGGTGATTTAATGGTGGGTAGAAAAAATATAACAAAAAGATGACGTAAACATTACAGTGAAAATACAGAGAAAGAATTGCAAGAAGGCATAGGAAGAGACAGACCTGGATCAATTTGAAGAAGCACAAAATAACTTGTCCCCATTAGAAGGTGTTAGGAAATCCATCAAGAAATTGAAAAACAACAAACGTCCAGGATCAGATGAGAATCAGTCAGAGTTAATAAAGTATAGAGGTAAGGTTCTGGAGGAGAAGATCTATGATTTAATTGCAGAAATATGGACAACATGTAAAATGCCCAGAGAATGGAGTGATGCAATAATAGTACCAATTTTTAAAAAAGGTGATAAGCTAGAATGTACTAATTACATATCCATATCACTACTGAATGTTACATATAAATTAATGGCAATGTTAATTAATGAAAGGCTAAAAGAACTAGGAGAACAAAAAATAGGCGAATACCAGGCTGGGTTCAGAACACAAAGATCAGTGACAAATTAAATTTTCACCCTTAAAATCACTCGGGAGAAAACAAAAAGAAAAGGGACGCTGATACATGCCCTTTTTATTGATTACAGACAGGCATATGACACAGTAAACAGGTTACAACTACAAGAAGCATTAAGAGAACTGCAATTCCTAGGTTGGTTGATACAACTAGTGAGACTTTAAAGATCACAGAAAATAAAGTAAGGGTGGAAGGTGAAACGTCAGAAAGATAATTCAGGACTTAGATTAAGTGACCACTCTCTAATGACAAACTAATTCAATCAAGGAACATGGAGCTGATCATGGTAAAGTAGTGGAATCCAAATTGATCATCTAGTAATAGTATAGCAAAACATCAGAACTTAATCACAGTACATAGTAAAAGCTGCGATCTGGCAGAAATATGGCTAGAACCATTACCTAGTAAGAGCTTAAAAGTTGAAATGCAACATGAGCCATAAGAGAACAGAAGACAGAAAAGAAAATTACAGGTTTGGAAATGAAAACCGTGAACACAGAGTCAAAATGAAAAGCAACTAGAAAGAGATGTTATCAACTGCAAATAGAGACACAACTGGAACTTCTGAATGTCAATTAAGGATGCAGCAGAGTAATCACAGACAGACAGATCAGAAGAACATATGGTTTGATAAGAGCAGTGGCACTGAAGAGTTGAGAATCCTAGGAAAGACTGAAGATGATCAATAAGAAAACTAGTGAAAGTGATGGAAATTTAAGGAAATAGAAAGAAGTTAATAAGTTGCTCAGAAGAAAAGAAAGCTGCAATGCTACAAATCTAAGTAGAAAATATAGTAAGTCAACATTATTGTAAAAAATATGTACAAGACAGTTTCCATAAGACAGATGATAACAGCAAGTGAAGTTTGACCAACCTAAATTGCTGATGTAAGATAAGTAAGGTAGACTTAATGATGGGTAGAAAAATATAACTGAGGAGAATCTATGGACAAGTTAAACTGGATACACATGGAAGAATTTACAGAGATTTCCCGATCAGCCAAGGCAAATTGACAGACCTGGGATCAATGTGAAGAATGGAACAAAGGATGCCCATTAGGTGTTAGAAATCCATCAAGATTGAATTGGAAGGAAGAAACGTCCAGGATCAGATGAGAATCAGTCAGAGTTAACTAAAGTATGAGGTAAGGTTCTGAACAGGAGAACATGCAAAATGGCATATATATATGAGTATATGATATATATATATATATATATATAGTATATATATGATATATATACCATATATAGGTATAGGCCAGTATATATATATGGAAAAATCGACTCTTGGATACTGTTCAGTGGTTTTTCAGTCAACCGATTTCGAATAAAACATCACATTGATTTTTATATTGTCAAAAAATATTTAAACATAAAGTGAACTTACTACATAATAACAAACTTGTATTTGAAAACTATGATACATATGCAGTGCTTACAATTTAATTTGACATCGTACTTAATTTCTAATAAGACAGTAGCATGCCTTTAGCAACTTCACAGGCCTTTTCCTTACCGACAAGCTGTTCCACAAGGTTCAGGGCAAAATCGAAAGCTGTACCAGGCCCACGACTTGTTGTTACATTGCTATCAACCACCACTTTATCTTGCTTGTATGTGTAGGTGCCCCCCTCAGTCATGGTAGCTTCAACTGAAGGGTACGAGGTGACATTTTTGCCAGCACCAATGCAGTGTGCTTTCAAAGCAGTTGGAGCTTAAATAAAACCAGTTACAAGTAGAATTGCACTAACAGAAAGGGTGCTTACCAGCACAGATGGCTGCGACTATACGCCCGGCAGCCTCCTGCTCCTTCAGCAGCTTGCCCACCTCTTCGCTCTCAGCAAGCGCCTTTGCGCCTCCGAGACCACCAGGCAGAACTATAGCATCGAAGGGGCCCTTCGAAGCAACTTCCAGCACGCTGATCTCTGGGACGATGACAACCCCGCGGCTACACTTCACGGGAGGTGTCGGGAAGGCCGGCAACGGTTACATCCACCTAATGAGGTGAGTTTAATAGTGCCCGCAATGCTGCAGAAGTGCTTACTCCGCCCCTGCGTAGGACGTCGACGGAGATCACGAATTCCATTTCCTCAGCACCGGGGGCTAGGAAGACGACGGCCTTTTTCGCATTTCGCAGCAAAGGTTGCGGTTTTGAACAGTGATGTGGAGGACACGCGGACGTAAAAGGCTGAATGATTTAAATGCAGCTGCAACGGTCATGAAATGGCAAAGATAATGATAAAACGACTTTTTGCCGGCTTGACATTGAATTGTGCCCCTTTGGCCTTAAATTTAGGGCGACGTTGCCAAAGCTGGAGTGCCTTACTTTTCGGTTATTATTTTAATAATTCAATATGAATTTGGCTGTCATTTACTTATTATCAACACGATTTGGTAATTTTTTTTTATATATGTGAAAAGTACTTAATAAGCTGGATACAATGATACATTATTATTTTGGGCAAACGATAAATAAAAAAGTTATAAATAATTATTTTTTTTGAATTTCGCGCCATTATTTCACATCGTCACCAAGGCAACCGTTTAAAATTTAAATGTGGCGCAACTATTTCGCGTCGTCACCTAAGCGACAGTTAAAATTTGAATTTATTCGCATGTAGCACCATTGTTTCATATGGGTCCTATGGCGAGTGCCCTTTTTCTCGTCGACTGTGAACATTTGCTTTGGTTTTTCTACATCTATTAATTTTTAATTGCCGAATTAATAATTTGCCACAGGTTATCAGTATCTGGTATTTGTTCACAAAATTTCGTTGTTTATCTATTCGCTTGTTGCTGTAAAAGTATGTTATTTTATGACAATAACTTGAGATTGCTGTGATAGCATTTACAAATGGTAGAGAATGAAAAATATTTACATTAAATGCATTTTTATTTCAAAATTTCCTAAAAATTACATTTTCAGACAAAACATTACTGTGCTTAACCTAAATTGCTGATCGTTTAGCCAGTTCTCCGAAAAGCCATACATAATAAATGCGATTTGATCGGGGGGCAGCTTAACGACCTAGAACCACGTGCCGGCTGTAGCAGCCCACTGCTGAGTGCGACCCTTCTCTTTCCAGCATCGCAAGCACCGTAAACGACCAAACGTGTCTTGCTCGTAGAAGACACACGGGTCTGTGGTTTTTTCTTTTCCAAATCCTCTGCATCGGCATGAGCCTCTCGTCGTAGGCCCATTGACGCCCTTCAGCGGAGTTTCTCGGCAGCCGCCTGACGTTCCAGACCGGCCTTGCAGTCATTATCTGCTTAAACAATATCAATAAATACAATAAACATAATTAAATAAATTAATACTTACCAAAAAAACCCAAAGAATATACGTAAAACAAGATTGACGCTCTTCAAAGTAATGTTCACTGCGTGGGTGATGTGAATGAATGGCACTACATGCGAATAAATTCAAATTTTAACGGTCTCTTAGCCTAAGAGTCTTAGGTGACGACGCGAAATAGTTGCGCAATATTCAAATTTTAAACGGTTGCCTTGGCGACGATGTGAAATAATGGCGCGAAATTCAAAAAAATGATTATTTATAACTTTTTTATTTATCGTCTGCCCAACATAATAATGGTATCATTGTATCCAGCTTATCAAGTACTTTTCATATATATAAAAAAAAATTACCAAATCCTCAGCCTGAAAAGGTGCCTTTAACCATGAATTTATATGTACCTCTGTAATACAGATAACACCAATATGTGTGCATATAAATTTATCGTGAGCTTAAAAATATAATAAAGGTCCGCTTGTAAATGGCAACACGGCAAATGATAAATGTCACTAAGTAGCACTCGAAATCTAACCTTAAACGATTTTGGAGCGTAAAGTGATTAACCAAATATTAATTTAGATATGTCTCATGACGTTATATGTATGCTAATGTAATTTTCAGCACGCCTATGTAATTTAAAAGCGTCCCAGAATGGCCGAGAACGCGGCCCACTTCACAGCTACTTTGGAGGCGAAGCCCTCGATCTTCGAGGTGGTTGCTCAGCAGTCCCTTAATGCCACATTACATCCAGCTCTGCAAAAAGTAGCGCTGGTAAGTCTTGTGGATATTGCATTGGTGCTCGTTATGTCTAGAATTCAGTTTCTAGCCACCATTAATCCGAGAAGGTTCAGTTGGGTGGCCGAGTATTATGAGGAGGTGTTTTTTGTCTTGAACGGCCTGCTGCAGCATCATTATTTGAGAACCCAGGGTACTCCCCGTTATATGCCTATTATACCCTTCCACATTCTTTTCACTTTAAGGAGCTTCATTTTCGGAATACTTTTATGGCCTGCAGAGAGTGGCAGCTAATTCAGAAGTTACAAAATTATCAAATGACTATAAAAGATTATCATTTGTATTCTTGGTTATTTTACCTTATGTCAGGAGAAAATTTGAGGAAAAAATTCAAATATACAGGGTGGAAAACGCGGAAGGGTCTTTGCAGTTGGTATGCAAATAAGTGTGAGTTCCGGTTTTAGCAATAATATTTCTCTATAAGAATTTTAGAGGTATATGCAAGAAAACTATTTTGTGTTCCTATTCATTGTCGGAAATAACTCTGAATTTATGGACACTATTGCAGTATTTGCGTTATATGTCTGACCAGAGCGAGTTCCAGTCGCCTTCATTATGGCTTTTAAACATGAAACTAATATATTCCCCAGATATTCAGAATTCATCTGGGTTTTGGACGTCTCTGTTTAGGGGCCAGTTAAGGTAGTTGCATTTGGAATGCAATGTGGATAATTCATTGAGTTTGCAGTTTAGGGGAGTTTAGTAGAGGAATTTTTCAAAACACAGTCCAGAGCTTCCTAGAGCTGTCCGCCTTTTTTGTGCAGTTCCTGCAAGTGTGGAATGCTGAAAGGCCCAATCACAGCTTCAGCGCTTTACCAGCTGTACCTCCACCTGAAGTATATCTGAAATCAAATTGTTGGTTTTTTATTTACTTTATTTTACTTGCAGCCTGACAGCAAGGCAAAGGACCTTAGGGGCAAATGTCCGTTGTGCCTGCGGATTTGGAAGATCCCCACTGTTCTCCCAGTGTCTGGGTGAGTTTTCAGGAAATTGAAGTGATGGCCGTTTGACAAATATGACTTGTAGGTATGTCTTTTGTTTTCCTTGCATCCTGCGCCATCTTAGGGATGACCAACACTGTCCTGTCACGAATTTGCCGGCAAAGCCCATGGATGTGATTAGACTATACGATTCTTCCGAATAATGTTAGGTCATTGTTTTCATTGTGACAGTGGGCATTCAAAACTGTGGTGGTGTACTTGATTACATGAAATGATTTAAAGAATGTGTGTTATATATTTTATAAATAAACGTTATTGTTTTTCATAATTTTGCATATCCTTAGAAGAGCACGTTCAACAGGAATGTTCTCAAACATTGGAAAAAAGAGGAAAAGGCAGGTAAAAATTTGATTTTGATTTGCTGCATCTGCTTTGGTTTCTCGCACAACTTTTGGGGATGGCCAAAGAAATTTGATATGTTGTAAATATCAAATGTACCCAGAGATGATGAAATATTCAATATTTTTAAAATAATATTTAGAAATTTGTCTTTGACTTTTTAAATTGTTAATTTTATCGTCTTTATGAATAGTAACACTTTTTTAAAGTTCGAATTTTTTATATCATGAATTCTATACACCTACTGGCAGTTGTTATTGACAAGTGAAGTGTGAACACAATTCAACTTGGTGAAGTAGTCACAGATTGTTGAATGGAATGAAAATAAGTTCTTGACTATATGTAGAGAAAATTCCCCCAAACGTGTCTGAAACTACCCAATTATGAGGTGCTTTTAGACATTTTGTCGACTATTGTAACTTTGAGGAAATTGAACTGAATTATATTTTATTTTGAAATAAGCCCTTATTCATAAAGTCAACAACTCGGAGAATACAAATTTTTTAACTAGAAGTCATGGCTCTAAGAAAAATTTACAAGTGAAAACTTTGTTATCTGAATGTGCCCTATCATCTCTTACTTATCTTTAAGCTGCAAATCTACTAAAATTTGAAACTAAATATTGGCTTACAACTTTCTTTCTGATTTTTGCAGCAAATGAAATAAGGTTGCTATGATTAAATTTAATATTAGTTAATAAGAAGTTCTCAAAAAAGAAATTAAATTTATCAATGAGAAATAATTCGTAAAAATGGATTTGGAGAGAGACTATAGTTGAACTCAAACAAGAAATTGTAAAAATATATTGTTAATTTTGTTCCAATTTGGTTAAAAGAAAGACTGGCATATTTTACATGTTCTTAATGGGTAAACAAGTGAATTGAAGGAAATGATAAAGCCAATTCTTTTAAGTTGTATTAAAATTTTTCCTCTTGGAAAAATCTTGATAAGGTCACACTTGGCCAAACCTACAACCAAAAGTGGCCACATGGTATTACAAAGGGTTTACTGCATATCTATGGACTATGCTGATTTTATATTTGAAGAAATGTTGTAATATTTTTTACTACTTGACTTTTTATGTAAGAATATAAGACTTGATTAAAAGTTTTGTAGGTGTATATGTCATTACTATGGCTACACGTGCTAATATAATAACATACCAGGCATGGTAAATTGTTTATTTTTTTTTAAACAGCTCAAAAGGCCCTTGGGCCCATGGCTTCCTCCATTCTTTCCTATTGAGGACTAATTGCTCCCAGTTATCTGCAATACCGAGGGTTGCTAGGTCTTCCTTAACATCTTCGGCCCATGTTGTTGGCGGTCTACCCCTTCTGTTTCTTCCTTCCAGTTCAATCTTTAGGGTTTTCTTGGACATCCTGTAGTCCATTCTTGTAACATGTCCCCACCAACGCAATCTGCCTTGCTTAATAATATTAATTATGGGTGGATCTGGGTAAAGCACGTATATTTCTTCGTTTGTTCTTCTCGTCCATGTGTCTTCCAGTTTGAGTCCTTCATAGATTCTCCTCAGTATTTTTCTGTCCCATCTTGCTACCTTACTCTGGACAGTACTGATTAGCACCCACACTTCACTTCCATATGTTATCACCGGTCTCATAATTGTTTTGCACACATGAATTTCAAGAGCACGCAATGTTGACTTATTATTTAGCACTGATTTTAGCGTTGCAGCACTTCTAGTTCCTGCTGTTATTCTTCTTTCTATTTCCTCATTGTTATCCCCACTGCTGGTAATATTTATTCCTAGGAATGTGAAATTTCGGACCTTTTCAAACTTATATTTCGTGTTGTCTTGATTACTTGTGATCCTTAACATAGAGTTAGTTGTGTCCTTTGTGTTGAAAACCATGTATTTTGACTTTTTTTCACTTATTTCCAAACTAAATTTTCTTACTTCTTTTTAAATACTCAGGAAGACATCTTTAAGCTCTTTCTGTGTTCTAGCCAATATTGTCAGATTATGTAATATACTTTTATCTGGTTGGATTCCACTTCTTCTAATGATCAGCTCCAGTGCTAGATTGAAAAGGGTAGGAGAGAGTGGGTCACCTTCTCTAAGTCCTCTTTCAGTCCTGAAACTTTCCGACGTTTCACCTTCCACCCTTACTTTATTTTCTGTGATCTTTAAAGTCAGTCTCACTAGTTGTATAAGCCAATCTGGGAATTGCAGTTCTCTTAATGCTTCTTGTAGTTTTAACCTGTTTATTTTGTCATATGCCTGTCTGTAATCAAGAAAAAGGGCATGTATCAGCGTCCCCTTTCTTTTTGTTTTCTCCTGAGTGATTTTCAGGGTGAAAATTGATCTGCAACTGATATTTGTGTTGTGAACCCAGCCTGGTATTCGCCTATTTTTTGTTCTTTTAGTTCTTTTAGCTTTTCAATAATTAACATTGCCATTAATTTGTATGTAACATTCAGTAGTGATATGGGTGTGTAATTAGTACATTCTAGCTTATCACCTTTTTTAAAAATTGGTACTATTATTGCATCACTCCATTCTCTGGCCATTTTGCATGTTCTCCTGCAGAACCTTACCTCCATACTTTATTAACTCTGACTGATTCTCATCTGATCCTGGAGGTTTGTTGTTTTTCAATTTCTTGGTGGATTTCCTAACACCTTCTAATGTGGGCAAATTATTTTGTGCTTCTTCAAATTGATCCAGGTTTGTCTCTTTTCCTATGCCTTCTTGCAATTCTTTCTCTGTACATTCACTGTAATGTTTACGCCATCTTTTTGTTATATTTTTTGTACCCACCATTAAGTCATCTTTCTTATCCTTACACGTCAACGATTTAGGTTGGTACTCTTTTTTTTTGTTTTTATGTGTTTATAAAACAGTCGCATATTCTTTTTACAATAATTTTCTTTTATATTTTCTATTAGTTTGTGTTGTATTTTTCTTTTCTTTTCTCTGAGCAACTTCTTAACTTCTCTTCTTTTTTCCTTAAAAATTTCCTCAATTTCACTAGTTTTCTGATTTATCATCTTCAGTCTTTCCTTTCTCAACTCTACCATTGCCACCTTTGCTTTCTTATCAAACCATTGATTCTTTTGATCTGTCTGTCGTGGTAGCGTCTCCTCTGCTGCATGGTTAATTGATTCCTTCAGAATTTCCCACTTTTTTCTACATTATTTGCAGTTGCCACATTTAGCATATTTTCTTCTAGTTGCTTTTCATATTTTGGTTTGTGCTCATCTGTTTTTAGCATCTCCACCAGTATTTTCTTTTTCTGTCTTCTGTACTCTTTTGGCTTATGTTGCATTTTAACTTTTACCGCTGCTCGCACTAGGCAATGGTTTGACGATATTTCTGCTCCTCTGCAGCTTTTAATGTCTGTGATTAAGTTCTGATGTTTTGCTTCTATTACTAGATGATCAATTTGATTAACTACTTTACCATTTGGGTGCTTCCATATTCCTTTGTGAATTTCTTTGTTCATCTTAAGAGTGAATATTAATCTTAGATTTCTCTCTGCTGCAAAGTTTATTAATCTTTGACCATTCCTATTAGTTTTCTGGCGCAGGCTAAACTTGCCTATCACTGGATAATTTGTTTATATAAAGTAGATTTTTAATGCAACGATAAATAGTTTGAGAAACGCAGCGGTAAGGAAGAGCTTTTTGATTTTCAGAAAATTAAAAATTGTGCCATTGTGATGGGAAGTGGCGTTTTTATCACTATATAAAGTGAAATCTTTTAAGATGGTTAAAAATAAATTTCGAGATTTGAGTTACCAGAAGAGCCCTAATGAGGTATGTTAGATACAATCAGAACTGTTATAATCTTGTAAAGTAAGAGATTGTTTTCTACCTGGAATCTACTACATGTGTTGGTTGTTTTTGAGAATGTATAAAGTTCATCATGTTAGTTCCATACTAATATGGATGCCACTTTTGCTATTATTTTTCCATTTGATGTAACTGAAATGCAATTTTCTTTCTCTAATGTGTAGATAATGTGGATTGATTTTCATTAAGATTTATAGGCCAACGTTTTAACTTATTTTCTAGTTAATTTAGATGGTTTTGTTAATTTTTATAGGCAACTATGGGGTTTATATATAAAACGTTGGTATTGGTAGCTGTCGTTGTTTGACATCAGATATAGTATAGGACCAAGAATACTTCTCCATGGGACCCCTGATTAAATAGGATGAAGTTGAGCATATTCTTTCCAATATTTTATTTGACTGTCATATCAGTAAGATATGATTTGGGTAGGGTATACTCAACCTTGAGCTTGAAATAGCTGTGGATCAGTTAACTGAGGCAGTCATATCAGCGTATAATGAAAACTGTCCTCTGATTGTAAAGGCCTTCAGCAGGAATGTGCGCTGGTAGAATGAAGACCTCGCAACCATGACAAGAGAAGTAAGAAAACTGTTTAACAGGGCTAAAATATTAGGTGACTGGGATACCTACAGGGTATCCCTAACCGAACAGAACAAAGCATTGAGAGATGCCAAGAGAATATCATGGAGGAGGTACTGTGAGGAGATTGAAAATACTCCAACATGTGCCAGACTCTGTAAAGTATTCTCAAAAGACTTTCACTGCAATTTGATTGGTATTCTGGAATCTGAATTCGATGAGTACACCAAAACAGGTAAAGAAACATTGACTGAACTCACTCGGATACACTTTCCTGGATCTGTAACACAGCATCATGGGAAGACTGGGAGACTCCAAGAAGAGTGGTTACTGTCAACAAAATCAAATGGGCTGTAAACTCATTTGAAGCCTATAAATCTTTGGGACCGGACGGAATCATTCCTTCCATGCTACAGAAGGGCTCGGAACTTCTAATGATAAAGATCTGCATGGTACTCAGAGCCAGTTTAGCCCTAAACTACTTGCCAAAATTATGGAGACTTCCCAAAGTGGTATTTATACCAAAGCCTGGTCGGGCCCATTATTTGCAGGCAAAGAGTTACAGACCAATTAGTCTTATGTCTTTTTTGCTTAAGACGTTGGAAAAACTGCTTGATAAGCACATTAGGGGAGGTATACTGTGTATGATGAAACTGAATGGACTGAATAGGAAGGCCTTGAGGTCAGTTTCGGAAAAACCACAATTATACCCTTCATTCGAAGGATAAAATTAGAAGGGCTTACACTTCTTTTTCTTGTCGAAAAAGAAATCACCATATGGGGAGAAGTAAAGTATCTAGGAGTCGTTTTCGATTCTAAACATACTTGGAATCGTCATATTGAGAAAGTGGTCGACAAATCGGTGACAACTCCAGCAGTTGTCAGACGGATGTACGACAAGTCGTGGGGGCTAAAATTAGGAATGGTGCACTGGTTGTACACCAGAGTGGTTAGACTCTCTCTTACATACTCAGCTTTGGTCTGGTGGCCCAAAGTTACACAAGACACCACCAAACTAAAACTAGGCAAGGCACAAAAACTTGCCTGTTTCAGCATTACAGGGGCTATGAGAACCAAGCTCACTGAAGCAATGGATACTCTTCTAGACCTTCCACCTCTGCACATAGTGATTTAGGGAGAGGCAAGACTGGGCCACTACAGTGTGCACCATTCATTGTATAAGATATATACGGGTACAGACCATACTAGAATAACTGATAGTCTGGGAGCTCTTCTGCTTGAAATAAGGACAGACCACATGACTTCAAAAATATGTGACGACTCTCTATTCGAGGTGATCATTCAGGAATCGAGGTAGGAGCGAGACATTGAGACGGACAATTGCACCTGGTAGCCTAATCTGGTACACAGATGGTTTTAAAATCTTGGTGGGTACTAAAGCAAGTATATATGCCGAGGCTCCCAGGGTAGAGCTAAGCTTTCCACTCCTCCAACCGAGGAGAAAATAGTAAACGCTGCTTCTCAACTGATCTCGGGAGAAACTCCAGAACAGACGGCTTACCATCGGGAATAATAAAAGCGCTGGTTAAATCCAGCCTGGAGCATTGCACAGCAACGATGAACCGTTGCATTGAAGAAGGGACGTTTTCGTATAAGTGAAAGACGGCTAGGCTATTGGAAAAACCACCAAAGCCTGAGCGGATCACCGGTTACCGCCCTAATTAACGTTCTGGGGAAGCTTATGGAACGATTTCGCTTGTCAAGATTAAACGCTGAGGCCTCAAGCACATGTTGGAGAGACAATACGGTTTTCAGAAAGGACGATACACAGTAGATACTATTCAAAATTGGAAATTGGCAGGAAGGCCGTGCGATATGCGTATTAACACCAAAAGTGCTAGACATTAAAAACGCAAACTCCGTCTTACCTGATCCGAATAATCCAGAGCCGGGTGTTATGTGGGGTCCCTCAAAGGTGGGTCATTGGATCGTACCTCTGGAATGTGTTCTACGACTCGATCCTAGTATGGATACTCAAGATAGGGTAACGTTCTCCGACGACTTGGCGTTGGTGGTTACAGCGAAAACATAGACTGAAAACCAATGGCAAAAGGAATAGGAAGACCCCACGGCAACAACGGCCTAGTGAACAAGGAGACTTATGCCAGATCTGCGGCAATGGCGAAACCGAAAGCACGGCGAAGTGAATGGAGTGTAAGACAGCTATCTCCTCAAATACGGACTTGATAACTTTTGTTGGTTTTGTATTCGAGTGTGGTAGGTGGGAAGAAAAGAGAAACAGAACACAGATCTAGAAGAGACATTAAACTCGGACAACGTATGCCGCATCATGACTGAATCAAATGCGAAGTAGTATACGGTGGCTGCTATCTTTATTGTTGCAAAGTAATGAAAAAGAAAAGTCCGAGAGAGAACCATACCTGAAGTAATACGAAAAGTAGTCTCGGGGTGGTTAGCGGACAGAGGTGAATTTTTAGTCAATAGGAGTCTGATACTACCCAAAGGACTTAGTTTAAGGGTGTCCATGAGGGATTTTTTCCACGCCCCCTCCCAAAAAAAAAACAAGCAAAAAGGACACTTGAATAATAGAATATGGTTCTGTTCATTTTTAGTTTTGGTGGATTTAAATTTCATATACTGAATGGGAGAAAATAAACACAAAATTTAGTTTTGGTACGACTGTAGGATTGTTGATAAAATTGTCTTTTGCTTATATGTTTTGATGAACAAGTGTGGAATATTTAGTTTCTTATTGTTTTCAGGAATCATAACGGCGTCTCCAAGATATTTTATACCAGCCAAGAATGTGTGTCAGACATGAGGAATGCGAATGCGGAAATTCAAAGGCAAATTCGATAAGAAGAACATTGAGCAACGAGTCAATACTTTTTCCGCAAATAGACAATTATTAAAAAAAATATTTAAAATTTTTTTTTGTTTCCATTAGTTTGATCAGAAAATTCGAAATGATTAGAACAGCGCTGATGATAATGAGTCAAAAACAGGACGAACAAGAGTAAGTGCTCTATGAAAATGAGTCCACTACTCCTTTCAAAAAAGGAGCAGCTCTTCTCAATATGGGCGATCGGTCAGCCAAGATTCTAAAAGTGCATTTGGATGTTTCCCTATAAGATCAAACTGCAACAGCCACTCACTTAGGCCAATTTAGATCAAAAATTAACTTTTGATAATTAGATATTGGAGAGTTTCCCAACTGATTTTAGTGATGAATGTTATTTCTAGTTCAATGGATACTTTAATAGCCATCGTTATTGAGGTAAAGAAAATCCTCATCTAACTGTAGTTAGAAAACTTCTTTCAAGAAAAGTTAAAGTTTGGGGTTCAATCATCTACAGAGGTATTCATCGAGCCGTTTTTCCTCTAGAAATATGCGAATGAAGCTTTTTGCTGAGAAGAAACTTTGAAAAAAATTTTCCCTGAAATTCGAAGCTAGAGAATGGTTGCGGACTATTAGTTCCAACAAGATATATTCATACCCCATCACGCTGAAAACAATTTCAAATCGATTTCTAGTGTGTTTGAGGGCAGGATTCTCGGGTTGGGCGCCCCTAGGAAGGCACAAGGTGACATACATTCGATCTCAGCCCTAGTGATTTTTTTCTCTGGGTCTATTTGAAAGATTGAGTGTATTGAGATCACATGTGAAATCAAATCATCTCGCACCATGTTCAGCATAAGGCTGTAACGGCCTTGAAACTGGACTGCCGCACGTGGTTACTAGTGAAGGTATCATCTTCGAAAACTTTCTTCATCAAATGTCAGTTATCATTCTATCATAATATTCAAGAATAAAAATTTCGTGTCTGTTTCTTTATAATTTTTTTAATGAAAAAATTGCGCTTATTATTTTGAGGTTGCTGGGAAAATGATATTGACTTCGGTGCGTTTTTCGACAAAAAATGTATGATAGTTCAACTTGTGGGTTTTTGATTTAAGTGAAAGCATAATTAGTTGCAATTCATCTAATTCGTTTGCTAACATAAGATTTATTTAAATATTATTTACTTTTATGGAGATCTAATTGTGACTAGCTAGATATTAGTTTGAAGTGTTATATACATATTGCTGTATGTATAAATATACTGTGATAACGAAAGTAAATGCAACGCAACTGACAGATAGATTAGTACACCACAAGTAATCCATAGATTAACATTTTTTTGATATTGGATAATCTGTTTATTCATCATTGTAGATTACATAAAACAGAGAACTTCAAAGTAAATATACAACTTATGCTTCTTGTTACTATTAAATCGACATAATCAGTCATAACTCAAATCGGCCCCTTTAAGATTCTTTGCTTCCCATTCATCAAACTGCTCTATCAAGTCTTGACTCATTTCAGCCTTGTAACCACCGACTGTACCTTTTCGGATAAGATTTAAACAGTTGGCGTAGGGATTATTCTTCATGTTCTCAAACTTTAGATAATCGGACAATTTATGTACTTCCTCATCTGTTAGAGATTTCTCCAAGAAGCTTGCGACCTTTCGAATCTGTCCTGAAAGATCTTTCTTCATGTCGGCGTATTTTAATACAAGAACATTAGGTAAGTTTCTCTTTTCCCAGTAACTCAAAATCGATTTAAAAAACGGCCCGTTGCTCACTAAAAACAATACAGTTGTTAACTTTGAATTTATAGCTGAGGGTACTTACATCTTCCTGATAGAAATAATTCTGAGAATTCATCTAAAGTTAGATTTATGCCTGCTCTTTGTCTAATGTGGTGGTAGAACGACAGGCAGGTGTCGCGAGGATCTCTAACGATGCTGATAATCTGCGAAGTTCGCGATTAACAGGTGCTTTTTGGCAGCTTCTTAAGTACCTTGGTTTTCTTAGTGCCGTTCAGAATTTGTTCTGGTAGTAGAGGCCACGCCAGGTGCGATTTGAAGAGGCGGGGACTTGGCATCATTTCATAGAACATCATGGGATCCGCATCTCTCCATATATTGTACTCTTGAACGTCGGGGTCGATATAAAGGGAAACTCTAAGTTGCAACAACCATGAATACGAGCAAGATATTTTATAATTAATTTACTTACTCCAAAAGTGGCGAACGTTTTATAATGTACTCCTTAGCTGCTTCGTAGTTGAGATCATTGACAATTAACCAAACCATTTCTTGGCACCATGTCGTTCCTATTTACTGAGATTAACTTTCTAAGCAACGTACAGTAAAACTAACAGACCTGTCTTTGGATGCGAAGCGATGATTATGTCATCGTCCCTTACGTGGAAGTTTCTAATTTGTTTTTCGCAATCTTGATAAGCAGCAGGAAGACAATACTTATTGTCGCCTATTTCGACGAAGGAGTCGATTTTGGGGTAGAAGTTTAAGACGTACTGATTCAGTTTACGGTCTACCTCCGTATCATTTTCGATTTTCTTGATTCTATTCATGTTGGAAGGGTTGGCTTTGACAGAATGCGGTATCAATTCTGCTGCAAGCAATATATAATTTTATCTTATCTTTAGCATTATTAAAGATTATGCATTATCGGATATTGGAATTTATTGCAACAGTGTCGGTGTGAAAATGAGATTATTGATTGCGTTAGATATCCGTCAGTCCTTAAAATGAACATTTTGTTGATTTGTTGCCTATATATTTTGAAGCACTTCACATATTTATATATCGTTTACATGGAAATGTTAATAAGATAATTATTTATGGTTCTTAGATTAGTAATTTAGTTGCATAACATTTGCATGTTTTTTTGTTTGTTTGTTAAAGCCTTATTTTTTACAGTATATTTTGCAGTATCCTTGTTTTTTGTACCAGTATGTACAAGTCTCTTAATAGTTGCTGTATTCTTCTTTATTGGTTTTCCATAAATAGTATGTCTCCTGTGAGTTAAAGTCCCACACTCGTATAAGGTATGGATGGTTGTCTTTGTTTCTTTGGCAAATTGTCTGCAATCTTATTTTGTTAAGGACTACTTCCTGCTTTATACTAACAATTGTTTAGTTCGTTTATAAGATGATACTTTTATACAGGTTTTTCCATGTCTTTCTCCAGATATATTTTTCAAGTATTTTTTATGTTGTTTTCTGACTCATTTTCTCACCCAGCTTCGTTTTGTACTTTTTGATACTTCTAGAACCGTATCTGTATATGAAGTTGATAATTCTTCTTGTGCTAGCTCATCAGCTTTCTCGTTGCCTGCAATTTTACAGTGCCCTGGTATGCCTGCATGTTACCTTAGGGTTCTTTAATGCCCGACTCCCCGTGAATATGTTGATTCGCCTTTATTGATAAGCTCTCAAATTATTTTGCTCGACGTACTGGAGTACAGCAAATATCTCAACCGGAAAAACGGATGTATATTTTCCTAGTTAAAAGTTTAACTGCAAATTTTTCTTTTTACAGTTTATGGTTGCCCCCGTTACATACGCAGTATTTGATCTGTCTGAAGACCAGATAACTTTGCCGGGTCTGTTCCTGTTGCTTATTTCGTTTGGACATTTATTTCGATCCGTAATATTCATCTCTAAATTTATGTTGAGTGCAAATTGTGGCGTTATTTGGTTGTTCTCGTATCCAATTTTCAAATGTCCCACTTTGCGGATTAGTCAATTATGCAGTTTATTAAGAGATACCTCTACCTCTTCCATGATTCCAAAATAAAGAGGGGGAAGGTCTAGTAGTGTCTCCATTGTCTCTGTTGGTGTTGTTTTTACGGCTCTCGTTATTCCCAGTGCTTTCTACTTTGTTCACCATACTAAAACTGCCTATGTTATCATGAGTTTGACCAAAGTGGTGTATGTCCCAATACATCACTTTTGGTTTTAGATCCATCAGATCGTCTGGCTCATACTAGTGGCACCTCTGCATTCTTTTGGATTTTTTGAATGTGTTTCGAGTCTAAAATATCTCCAAGATATATTACCTCACCTGATAACTTTATTTCTACAACTCGGAAACTAAGATCTCCCAGTTCCTCTAGGTGTATCCTTCCTATAAATGCTAGTATGGTAGATTTTAAAGGACTTATGTTTAGTTCCACATCTGTCCAATTTGTAATCACATTTAGGGCCTTTTGTTTGCACTCCCCAACTGTACTGTAAAATCTTTCCTTGGATAATATGGCTAAGTCATCTGCACATCCCAGTGCTCTACATCCGTTCCCTTCGAGTGTCTTCAACAGTTGGTATTTTTAAATTGTAATTAGTTGAAAGTATTACACTCCGTATAATGGTGGTCTGATAATTATAGTATGGATTAAAATAACGTTAATATATTTATGAGATTAACGGAAAAATACTTATGTTAGTATTTACACTTTACGGAAAAAATAACCACTAAGAAACTTAGTTATCTACGTTGAAACCAAGTGAAATCGTATTCGAACTCAAATCTGAGGTGAATACTTCGAGCCATGCAAAAGTAACTCAAAGCATTCCAAGCAACTCTTTTTTATCAGTACATATTTGTATTGAAAATATATGTAAAGCAGCAATCTAGACACGATAAAGAGATTCTAATTAAGATAAGACTATTCAGGTGTCCGAAAAGATAAAGGTATACATTTTTCGAGATCAATCTAATGTGACTAATAATTTTACTTTTAGATATATAGATACCGAATGGGGTGGGCTCAAAGGCCTTCTGCACCGCGACCCTTATGGTCTATTGTGCACCCCTCTAATTTGTTAAAGCTTCCTCTCTAGGCCTAGGCTTTTGACTGGCTCCCAAAATCTAAAGAGAGGCTCTTTTGTACAGCTCTTTGGCATTGGATTTTCTTCGCCTAGTTGTAGGAATCAGAGCCTTGTAAGGCTTTCGCAGTAACACAAAATGTGGTCTGCAGTCTTCTCCTCTTCTTGGCAAAATACTCTTAGGAGATTTAAATACTTCCTAGGGTGACAGTGCCCTGTCAGCAGACCAACTATAACCTTAAGTTTGGGCCTGTTTAGTCGTAGGAGGCCCACTATACATTTTGTAGCGGTCCCTGTATGAAATTCTTCAGTTGTCTCAAGTGGCTGGTATTCTTCCATCTTTTTTGAGTTTTATTGAGTATCCATTGAAGCTATTGAGAATTCTTCAGAGGGGTTTGGGTCTGATGGGTTTTATTTCTGATCATTTCTTGGGTAATAAGTCTGTCATCCACTTATCCCTGAAGCCCCTATGTCCTGGTATCCAGGAAAGGATCAGACGATTGACTCTCATTATCTCTGACAGAGTACCTATGAAGTTCTAAAAAAACTTTTGACTTTACCATAGGTGTGGATAAAGCGTTAAGTGCTGCTTGACTGTCCGAAAAGATGGCTATCCTTTATGTTAAGCTTTTTGATTTCCTTCGCACAGTGTTCTATAGCTATGGTTTCCGCCTGAAAAACTGTACATGCATGGGGATGATTGGAGCTTGTGCTTACTTGAGTTTGTGAACAGTTGCCCTTGCTTCCCCTTGGATAAATATATAAAGTGGTAGAAACTTTAGTAATACTTCTAGGGCAGTAGTTGGAGCAGTTTTCATAGCTTCTGTGACTCTAAGACAAGCATGCCTTTGAACGCCACAAAGGAGTTCTTCCGCTTTTGCCTGTAGTGTTTTCGTCCACCATGCCACATATTTTTTTGCTTTAATTGATTTGATTAGAGAGCCAATGGAGACATTGTTGAACGCCCGCTCGATGTTCATGAACAGGGTTAAGGCTTAGTATGCGTATTGGCGATCACTGTGTGGAGACCTCAGTATTGTGCTTCTAACGTAATCGTCTATTAGGTTCTCAAAAGTTTTTTGCATAAAAGACGTGAGACTGATAGGTCTGTAAGAGCTTGGTGAGAAATTTATACCTTTGTCTACCTTGGGTATATATACGACTCTCACCCTACGCCATACTTGGGGGATGAGCCTCCAGGCAATACAAGTTTTCAAGATTCTCACTAAGAATAGCATTCAAGATTCCTGGTTAATCTGTAGCAGAAAGAAAAAAACTTTCTAGCACCCATCTGATTTTGTTCGGACGAGTTACTTCCGTCGCTTCTCTCCAGTCCTCTCGAGTTGGTTTATACCAAGCCTCCTGGGGCTTTGGAGTTTTCTGTTCTAATAATATGGTTAGACTTCCTTTTGTTGTTTTCGATTAGGTATTATCTATCTTTTTAGCTACGAGTACTATCTTTGGCTAAAACTCTGTGGATTATTTCACATGCAGAGACTTCTATGACCTCCTCGCAGAACGATCTCTAAGAGTTTCTTTTAACTTTGCAAATTTCTTTATTGTACTCTGCAAGTGCTTTGCTACAAGTGTTTTGGCTTTATTGAGCAGCATTATGACCTGAGCTCTCAGTGTTTTTAGGTACTCATTTCACTTTACTGTATTTGTATTGTTTTGTCTTGTAGTTTATGGGCAATTATTCTTGTATGCCTGCAAGAATGCTTTATTCTAATCTCGGATTATGCCATTAAGGCTTTTCCTGTTCCTTATCGCATTACCTACTCCCCTGGGAATATTACTGGGAGATTTTTATATCATTTCCAGTTTGTTTTCTTGGGGTTACGGTACCTTCAGTTAAAGGAGGGGGGAAATTATAATATCAAATTTTATGTGCCTGTGGTCGAAATACGAAGGCTCCTCAGACACATGCTAATTGTAAATTGTAGCATTAGTCTTATGATTGGTTGATGTGAGGTCCAAGACCTCCCTTCTGGAGCAAGTCAGAAAATTGGGTTCTGAATTTTCATATGTTTCAAATTTCACCATTGAGAAACTTTAGAAGTGACTCACTTCTGCTGTTGATGTTTGTACTTCCTCAAAATTTGCATCGTATCTAATTATTAGGTCTAAGTTTTTAATCCTCGTGTATTCCACCACGTCATTCATTAATTGAGATGGGTAGCCCTCCTAGTCTGCAAAGTATGCGGAGTAAAGTAACCACATCCTCTATTCCCCCTCCGTCTTGGTTGAGAGTTGCTGTAACAATATCACTGGAGTGCACAATTAATTCTATTGCTTGCGACTATACATGCTATGGGCCTTAATGTTTCTCTGTTATACATTAACTTGGTGTTGTGGGCCATCAGGCCTCTCATTTCTCTCTATATCTAAACCTCTCTTGTCGAACCTCCTACAAAGCCTTATCGTGTTGGAGGTTAACCTGCAGGACCTTGATGTGTTATGATGAAGGCGCGGGGGCCCTTCCTTATCTCTGCAGGAGGTCTCCATTGCATTGGTGTCCTTTATCCTTTTCAATGGACTCATTCAACTTGAACATTGTGCTTCCTCAGTTAGCTTTTTGGGGGCAGCTTCCTCGGGATTTTCAGCCTCGCTCGTTAGCTTGACCAATGCCGAAGTTTGGGGAGTGTAGGGCCCCTTTAATGTTACTAAAGAGTCGGCACTCATGAAGAAGGTCTATATTTGGCCATTCTCCACGAGGACATGTCCCCAAGCCTTCCTGAGTTGAATGTTCAACTTGCGGTTACTCACTCTTAATCTCTGTTGGATTTTCTCCATCATGAGTCATTTGTTGACTATGAAACTCCTTTCAAAATACATGGTGTCTAGATATTTCTAAAGTAGATAATTCATTATATTGGAAAGTTTTATGCTGGTATTGGGTGAAATATTTTGCATTATCTAGTCGGGATGATTGCAGATGGTTAGTGACCGAAAGCAGAATTTGATCTAAACAAGGAGCTCCCAAAAATTTATATTTTGAAAAAATTGAAATGTCTAGCTACCATGGCAGAAAAAGTGCAAACATGTAGTGATTTACAGGCTGAAGTAGAACAATATGCTCTATTTTGAAATAGTCAAACTAATGCTCTTCGCCGTTATGAAAGTAGCAGTACCATTGTGCGTAGCATAAATGCTGATGGAGATAGCACTGCTCGTAATTTTTTTCTTTGCGGTTGTTGTATTTATTTGATAGTATTGATCTAATTTTTTGGAAAGTAAAAGGTTTTTCTATTTTTTAGTTAAAACAAATATGAGGTACAATGGATATTTCTCTTACGTGGATTATTTGCCGGATGGTAGTTGTGGGGATGCCTTAAGGTATCAGATTTACTTTATCTATCTATAGAAAAAAGTTTTTGGATGCCTTTAATTATTTATTTAAGTTTTATTTGAGGTGCCTGGGTCTAGCGTTTTGGTTTATCATGTATTTTGCAAGAGCCTTTGCAAGATGCTGCTTGAAAGCCCTACTTTTGCAGAAGTTGAAAAGTAACTTTCAAACCTAAGCGAGGCTGACAGCTTTGAAGAGTTGTGGACGGAACTACTGTTTGCTGAATGCCGGACATTACAATTGCTGTTGTTATAATTTTGATGGCGTTTTTCATTGCTAGACGTGGATTTTGCTCAAGGTGAGAGCAAATCTGGAAATATTGGCTGTCTTTGGTGTACTGATTTAGAAAATCTGGGCGGTAGCTTGTAAAGGGGGCGTAGTGTAAGCAGACTGCTGTATTTCTCAATACATTTTACATGATTTGGTATTTTATGGTAACAATGCTGTGCGAGGTTAAACTTTAAATAACAATAGCATTATTTAGAGCGCTTTAGTCGCTTCAATTGATTGACTTTTGACCTCTACAGGTTGAATATATTTGTTGTGTTTAAGTTTAAAGTAGAATTAGTTATCCCACTAAGGTACACCGAATCGGTATTATAATATTCTCCAGTCAGTTTCTAGGTTAGCTTTCACGAATACGAAGGGCGTTAGGTTTCTGTCTTGTATATATCGCATTCACCTGAGAAGTCTCTTTTATCCATTTATTGAAAAGAGTTTGTAATGGTTTCTTTAACCGCAGATTGGTGTGATAGCAAATTATCGGCCTTTTTAAAAAGGTGCTCACCATGGTTAGTGGTTAGTTTCTTTAGTTTTTAATAAATACTTGGGACAAACTTACAACTGTGTAAAAACCAATACACTTAATGGGGATACTAACTGGAAAACTAATTTTAGAAGACTAACTCATCAGTCCAACTATCAGGAAACTAACTATGAAACTAACCGTAACCGTAAGAGATTAACTTTCGAAAACTGACTCACCAGTACAACTAACCGTCGGAAAGTAACTATGGAGACTAATTGTACAAAATTAACAACCAACAGTAACTGAAGCATTCTAAAAGCCTTTATACTTTAAGATAATTCTTTGAAGGTTACACATGTGGAAAGGCGTCTTATCTGAAAACTAACTAAGGCAACGGTTAAGAGCTAATGCTCCGTTGTCTGGGATCCTAACGAGTGAGTGAGTTCGAGGTTAGCTAATACATGTATGTGACGTTGCACACAGAGTTTGTATAAAAAGTATCGGAAAAATAGATTTATTTGAGATATTGTTACAATACCTCAAAAGTCTTCAAAGTACATCCTTCGAGTGTCGACACACTTTTGCCAGCGGTTTTTCCACGACTCGAAGGCTCCCTGGTAGGCGGATTCCAGAACGTCCTTAAGGGTATGCGTGCAAGCTTCTTTGACGGCACTTAAGATTTCATGGTGGTGTCCCTTAAGGGAGGATTTTACTTTTGGGAACATGAAATAGTTTGCTGGTGCCAAGCCGGGACTATAAGGGGGTTGGGGAAACGTCGCGATGCCGTTTATAGTCGTTGGAGAAGGTTTTTGCAAGCAGACACACGCCTCTGCTTTTGGTCGTCCGTCAAGACCTTCGGGACAAGTTTAGCGCAGATATTTCGCATCGCCAAATTTTCAGTGATAATGCTGTGCACTGTCATCTTAATGTTTATTTCATTTGCGAGCATGCGCACGTTTAACCGACTGCCTGAATTTAGCACTTCACGCACATGTTGCACGTTGTCGTCGATTCTTGAGGTCGACGACCGTCCAGCGCGAGACTCGTTTTCCACTCTTTCGGCTACCTTTGAAGAGCTTGTGCCACTTAAAAACTGCAGTTTGTGATATATTTTTATCTTTGAACACTTGGCGAATTATGCCCAACTTCTCCGTACCGGATTTCCCCAGTCCAACACAGCATTTGATGGTGTACCGCTGTTCAATCGTTTGCTGCATTTTGCGCTTGCACCGAGTCATTCGACAAGGGTCCACTAAAAATACGATTTAGCTAGCCTAAACGAACGCTCGCAGGCGACTGGCGCTTAGCGCGTCTTGAATGTCACATCCCCCACCACCGATCATGCGCGGTGTGAGCGCGCTCCGATATACAGTCACGTCTGGAAAAAATTGTTGCCGATACTTTTTATTCAAATCTTGTATTAGTAGGCACGATAAGCCGATAAAATTTCCGTCCGTTTCGGCCTAATTGGACGAGTTTTTCTCATACTGCATCGTACCTTCATGTCTAAATTAATGTTTACCATCGGTGCTGTAGCCTTTTTTGTGTGTGGTTTGTGTGGCTAGCCTGCCCTCACTGTTACCCAAGAGAGGCTATCGAAAGCGCGCAGGCACTTTAACATGTGTACATTGGAATGTCGGTTATTCCTTTGAACTTTTTGTATTTTACTACGATTATTTTGAGAATTCTTTAAGATACTCGGAGCGGGCCTCCTTTGTACTACCAGCTCATTCTATCTGCATATGCATTGTATGTACTCACTCGTCTGTAGTGTTGCAGCTATGAGAGGATACGTCTGTTTCTTTACAAATTCTCAAACGTAAATGCTCTTAGTTACTGAAAAAAGGGAAAGCGTTAATGTTGTGGTCTTGAATATACAACTTTCTAAGTCCCTCACTTTTCTTCTGTAAGAGGCCCTGGTGTTGAAGTTTGCTGTGCCGTAAGGCGCTTCTTGTCAGACAGAAATTTAGATGCTGCTTCCTAGTTGTTCAATGGTTTTTGAACATAACAAACACGGTGCTGATATTTTCCATATACAAAATTAGGCCAGATCAAATCGATATTGGTAGCAATCTATACAGTTGCCACAATGGAAGTTTATCCACAATGTGAGAGCGTCTATATGTTGCTTGGGGTAACTTCTATATGTACGCAGTGGATGTTGAGACATAACTCTTGGATTGTTAATGTGTCTTACAGGTTTGTGGAAGAACAGACACTTTCTATTGGCATACCTTGGGGATTTTTCGCAATTTTGTCTTGAAATTATTTGAATGGCGATTTATCTAAAACTATCTAACCGTCTACCTTCTCTTGGGTTGCTTCATTGTATTAGCCAAGTAGATTGGAGGTGGAAGATTTTTTAAAAAAATGTTACAATTTGAAAAACCTCAAAAAACAAAGACGAGTTTTGTTCAAACTTTTTTAGATTGTTCTCTGTGATACATTACGATATTTTTCAGATGATTCCGCGAAGGAGATTTTTAGACTTAAACAGGTAGTAGCCAAAACATAAATGATTGAAGAATATTCAATCAGCTAAATAATAAATTAAGAAGAACGTTAGCAAAAATTAGAATTGAACCTTTTCAGATATATATGAACTTGTTATCCGCACAAGACAATATGATATGGAAAGCTACTAAGGGTCTCAAGCGACCTACAGCGCATATTCCTCCACTACAAGATCCCACGGGAACATGGAAGAGAACTGACAGAAAAATAGCAAATGTTTTTGCACAACACTTAGAGATTGTCCTTACTCCAAGCTGACGATGAAATTAAAGAATACTTTAGTAGTTCATTGCAAATGTCACTCTCTATTTGTTAATTCGGCATTAATAAAATTCGAGAAGAAATTAGATTCCTCAATAACAATAAATCTCCAGGATACGACCTGATCACAGCAATATTACTAAAACAACTACCCCAGATAACGGCCTCTAGTTTTTCTGAATATTATTCAATGGAATCTTAGGTCTTACAAACTGGCCAGTGCTATTAAAGTTTGCCCAGATTATTCTTATACCTAAACCTGGTAAACCCCCAAACGCAATTCAATCCTATCTATCGCCCCATCAGCCTCCTCCCTTTAATATCAACGTTGCTGGAGAAGCTTATTTACAAAAGAATCCAAGAAGATGAACTAAAAGTTGATTGGATCCCAAATCAATTTGGTTTCCGTCATCAGCATTACATACTGTACAACAATGTCACCGCATAATAAATACAATACAAACAGCGATCGAAGACAAAAAATACTGTTCAGCGATATTTTCGGACGTCAGCCAGGCCTTCGATAAGGTCTGGCACAGAGATTGTTATACAAGGTTAAAAAGCAGTTTTTATATCAATATTTGTTGGTGTTCTAATCCTACCTAGAAAATCCTCTTTCCAAATAAGAATTGGACAAGAGGCTTCCGACATAAGACCAATTCAAGTAGGGTTGCCGCAAGGAAGCGTTCTGGGTCCGCTCCTGTAATTATTGTACACATATAACATATGCACTACGAACCATAGTGACAAAGGAACCGTTGCTGGCGACATGGCAATTATTGCTTATAACGAAGATCCAATAATAGCATCTATATATAAAAACCCGAGAACATATAGATTTAATAAATAAATAGCTTATGAAATGGAGAATCAAAGTTAATGAGGACAAGACGGTCCATCTTACGTTCACAACAATACGCTCAACATGTCCGCTAATTAACATCCGTAAGAAAGCGGTCTCTCAATCAGGCGTGGTAAAATACTTGAGATTACATCTCGACAGACGATTGACGTGGAAGGTACGTGTCACTAACAAAAGAAAGCAGATGGACCTAAAATCAAAAACTTGAACTGGCTCATTAGACGGCGGTCTCAGCTCACTTTAACCAAGAAATTGCTACTTTATAAGGCTATCATTCGTCCCATCTGGTTATATGGATCAGAACTTTGGGGCTACGCCAGCACATCCACAGTGAATATAATTCAGCGCTGTCAATCCAAAATCTTGAGGAACATCGCAAATGTACAATGGTTTGTATCAAACCAAATGCTCCATATGGATCTAGCTAGGCATTCCGTTTGTGAAAGATGCTCTAAAACAAAAGGCAACTAACTGAATATCACGCCAACCTGACAACTCATCCAAATGCAATTATAAATCCACTAAAAGAAGCTCCCAACAACCAACGCTTAAAGAAAAAAATGGCCCAAGGATTTATTGCAATAATATAGGGGTGTCATCTCCTTTACGCCTAAGAATTAAATAAAAAATAAATCATAAAATTAGTTCATAGAATGTATTCTTATATTCTGATTACTAATAAATAAAAAAAAAGTAGTTGTGTTGAATCTTCGCCTTTGTGATGAAACCACTTAGCCACCGGTAATCTGGACTCCAGAGGGGTGAATGAATGTGTCGTCAATTACGTTCTAGGAATTTCAAATGAATCTTCTTTTTCCTGGTAAGTTAGTTTCGTCGGCGTACTGGGAATATCGGGGTGGATTCTTATGGCGTCACCATTTTAATGTTTTTTCCATGCCACTGGGGGTATTTATGGATAGATTTAAACCCCTTCTATTACTAGGGTTGATGGAAATTACTGATATATCGCGGTTAGTACTGCTTTCTGGTAAGAGGAGTAGTCCAGGAGCCCCATATTTTTTTCATCAAATAATTGTTGAATTAGGTTTTTGTTGATGATAAATAAGAAAAAAATATATTATCAATTATATATTTGAGAACAGAGAGGAATGCTAATTCTCTCTCAAAAATATTTCACAACTTTATAAGGGCTCGGACAATGTTGGTATATTTTATATTAAAGAAAAGTTAATTGAATATTTTGACGACATATTAATTTATCCAGTAAAACAAGACTATGTAATATGCTTTGTCGATGCCCGTGATAAAATCTTGAGTAATGATTGGTATAATAATAGAAAAGAAGATGAGAAAGAAGAAAAACGGAGAATAGTAGAGTCAGCAGCCCATATCATTTTACAGGACATACGGAGTATGGTGTATGAAACTGATGAATACCCCGCGCCGAATCACTTTCTCGATAATGTCACTACGGTTATTCCATATAATTTAAAGTTATTTCTTGACGTTCTTATTAAAAAAAAATAGATCGAAACAAAATATGTCAAAATGGGAAAATACATCTAAAACATTAGCACATAGCTTGATATCTGCTGTTCGTCCGCGATCTTTTGTTTCTACAATTTTGCTGAGTCTATCGTGTGTGATACACAAGAAGTACGCTGCAAAAAATGTAATAGATTCATTAGTACATATTGGACTATGCGAGTCATATAAAGAGACTCTCAGATTTGAGGCAGCGTGGTTGTTGATCCTCAAAAATACGACCTTGAAAAAGCTTATATGCAGTTCGTGTTTGATAATGCCGACTTTAATGTTTTCACGATTGACGGCAGACAAAGTTTGCATGTCATGGGACGAATTATGTGTATAACGCCATCGACTGCCGTACAATCACAACAAACAGTAAAAAGATTGAAAAATTTACCAAGCGTAAATACTATCGGTAATTTGGGCCACATTCCTTTAAAATACTTTACAAGAAGTTCGAGTAGTTTGTCCGATTTAATGTTATCAATGTAAAACAAAAAGCGTGTAAACTGGAATTATCTTCCTCCGATATCTTATGGTTATTCGGCAAATTCGAGAGATATGATAAGGTATCGGGTTGGAATGGGTTCTCAGAAAGTTGCACTGGCGTAAATACTTGCATCACAACGAAAATTATACCTTTGCCTTTTATTAATAATCCTCCTAGCAAATACAACACGATATAACTGTGCTCGTTGAGGCTGGTCAAAAGTGCATAGCCAATGGTCAAAAGCATAAATTCGTCACCTTTGACCAACCGCTATACCAAAAATCCAGGGAAATCGTTGCGTGCTCAAAAGATGCAATGTACGAGAAAGAATTAAATTGCGCAATAGTTCGATTGGGAGGTTTTCATACTTTATTAAGTTTTTTCGGTGCAATGGGAAATGTGATGGAAGGCTCCGGATTACTCGATGCGTTCTTAAAGCTTTGACAGGACATGCGTTTGCAAGGGCTCTAAGGGGTCACCTTGTACAATGCGCTTTGGCACATCATGTTTTCTCTTTACTAAATTTATCGGAGAATGACAAAGGTTTATTAAAATCAATTTTAGATGATGTGACTATCGGAAAATTTGACACGAACAACGATGATTTGATAAGGATTAAAAATAAGTTTGCGAATTTTCTAGAAGTCTTCTTCTTCTTCTTTCTCTTTGTCCCCATTTATACCTCACGGTGTTGGGTCTTTTATCCATCTCTTGTAGGTGTTCCTTTCTCTTGCCATTCTCCGTATTTCAGTGATGTTTTTTCCTCTTTTCCTTGCCATTTCCTCTATTGATTCTTCCCACTGGATCCTTGATCTTCCGCTTTTTCTTCTTCCTTCGGGTCTCATATTTAACATTTTCTTGGGTATCCTTTCCTCCCACATACGAACCAGGTGTCCATACCAGCTTAGTTGTTTTTCCTCTATTTCTTCTACTAGAGGTTTTACTTCTAGTTCGTCCCTTACGCTTCTGTTACGTACCCTATCTCTTCTGGTTTTGCCTATTATCTTCCGGAGGTACCTCATTTCTGCAGCTGTTATTCTGGATTTATGCTTGTCCAGCATCGTCCACGTTTCTGATCCATAATTGAGTGTCGGTGTATAGATGGTTTTGTATAAGTGTAGCTTTGTTTTAGTGCTTAATTCCTTCTTTCCTACTAGAGTGTTGTTTATTTGGTAGTAGACTCTACTTGCTTTGGCTATTCTGTTTCGTATTTCTTGGTCGATCTTCCCGTCTTTATTTATCATTGTTCCTAAATATTCGTATGTTTCTACTATCTCTAGTTGTTGTCCATCTATTCTTACGTCTATGTTTTCTTCTCTTTCTTCTTTTGTGATGTGTAGAATCTTACTCTTGTTCTTGTTTATTTCATTCCTTTTTCTTGCAGGCAGGCATTCCATATTTGGATGTTTCTTTGTAAGACATTTACCTTGTCGGATATTAGAACAATATCGTCTGCGTAAATCAGGTCTTGTGTGTAAACTGGAATTAGGTTGTGGTACCCTAATCTTGTCGGTCTAGTTTGATTCTTGGTTCTTTTTATTATTGTATCCATGTAGGCTACGAAAAGAAGTGGACTTAAGCTGTCGCCTTGTTTAACTCCCTTTTTTATTCTAAACTCTTCTGATGTCTTTCCGTTTAGTCTAACTGTTCCCGTCACATAATTGTATATGCTTCGAATTACTCTTTGTAATTTTGAATTTGTTCCTAGTTCCTCTAATGCGTTCCATATGTGTTTTCTTGGTACTTGATCAAACGCTGCTTTTAGGTCCAGGAAAGCTAAGTATATGTTCTTGTTTCTGTCTAGTGATTTCTCTATTATAGATCTGAGAGTGTATATGTGATCTTGCGTTTGTCTGTTTGGTCGGAAAGCTGTTTGCTCTTCTTCGAGTTTATTTTCAATCTGAGCTCTTAGACGCTCTTCTAAAATTTTTGAGTATACTTTGAGCGCGACAGGTGCTAAGCAGATCGCCCTGTAGTTATCGCAGTTAGTTGTATCTCCTTTCTTATGAATTGGTATGATTACATTTCTTTCCCATTCTTGGGGTATTGATTCTGTTGTCCATGCTTGTTTGAATATTTTCTGCAGCCATCTTTCTACTACGAATCCCCCCTTTTTTAATAATTCCGGTGGTATGTTATCTTCACCTGCTGCCTTTCCATTTCGGGTTTCTCTCAGGGCTCTTCTTACTTCTTCTACACTTATTTCTTCCTCTGCATTTTCCCCGCTGTCTTCTCGGTTTGTTTGGTTTTCTAACGGTCTTTCTATATCTTCCTTATCTTCTCTCATTTTAAATTTTGCTGCATAGTGGTCCTTCCATGTTTTCAGGATGTTTTCACTGGTCGTTTGCAAATCTCCGTTTTGGTTCCTTATGTTTCGTACTTGTTTTGCACTGTTTCCTTTTAGCTTCTTGACTACATTCCAAAATTGTTTTGGTTTTCCATATAATTCTCGTTTAACTTATTTCCGAATTCTTCCCAGGAGTCCTGTTTTGCTCTTTTTACGGCTTCCTTTGCCTCTTGTCTTTTCCTTTGGTATGTTTCTTGATCGTCGGCACTATTTGTTCTTTTGAACCTGCACCAGGCTTCTTTTTTCTGTTTGATCTTATTCTTAACCGTTTCGTTCCACCATTTGGTTCTTCTTTGGTTCTGGCCTGTTTTCACTCTTATTTTACAGCATATCTCGTTTGCTGTCAGGATTATTGTTTCTTTGAACTTTTTCCATCTATCGTTGAGATTCCAATGTTCTTCTGTCTCTGCTTCTTGCTCTTCTAATCTATTTAATTTCCTGTTAAGTTCTCTTTCATATTCCTCCCTTTTTTCTTGGTTTTTCAGTTCTTCTAGTTTTAATCTTTCGTATACTATTGGTGTTTCTTTGGGGGGTGTTTTCAGAATGGTGTCGGTTATCAGTAGTCGGTGGTCGGTGCTGAGTTCTGCTCCTCTTATTACTTTTACGTCTTGGATTGCATATCTCATAGTTCTAGAGTATGTTATATAGTCTATTATGCTTTTTTTTGTCCTCTTTCTTCTGCTTCGTACGTAATCTTGTGGATTGTTTTATGTTTAAACCACGTATTTCCTATTAGTAATTGATTGTTTATGCAGAAATTCAGCATTCTTTCTCCATTGTTGTTTAGAGTTTCTTCTCCTCCATGTTCTCCCATAGTTCCGTATCCTTGATCTTTGTCTTTTCCTATGCGGGCATTCCAATCACCGATTATCATTACGTGCCTGTTTTTGTTTTGCATTTTCTCTAATACTCTTTGAAGATCTTCGTAGAATTGATCCTTGTCTCTTACATGCGCGTCTTCTGTTGGTGCATATATTTGTATTATACCGACCTTTTCTTCTAGCTCAAGGCTAACTGTTATGATCCTTGAGTTTATCGGCTCCCAGTCAATTAATTTGGTTTCCAGTGCTTCACTTGTTATGATCCCCACTCCTTCTTTCGCTTTTTCTCCGGGGGGCTTTCCTATATATCTCAGTGTGTATCCCTTGTCCAGTGTCTTGAGTCCTTGACCCTTCTTCTTCACTTCACTTATTCCCAGTATCTGTAACTTATACTTTTCCATCTCCTCTACTACTTCTATCTCTTTCCCAGTTAGTGTTTTTATATTCCATGTCCCTATTCGTATCCGTTGTCTTGCCGGTCGTCTCCTATTAAGCAGTCCTGTTCCGAGGCGCTCGTTTTTTCTCTGAATCGATTATACCTCGTGTGGGTGATTGGCCCAACGACGAGGGCCCCGTTACCTCGGGACAACTGGGATCCAGTTATACCCCTGGATACTGGGTCGCCAGAGCCTCGTTAGTTATCCAGCGGAGGGTACCGCGTGCAGGTGAGGTTGCATTTGGGTGACTAGATGTTGGTGTCACCCCTTACCCTCCGAATTTTCTAGAAGTGCTAAAACAAAACGGGCCAACCAGTCAACTTTGGATTCAATACTTTTCTATGGTTCAAATTGTTAAGGATTTCATTCACGCGGAAAAAACGAGTGATTGGAAATCTCATCTACTTTGCATACAACACATGTTGCCGTATTTTTACTCTATCCGTCGCATTAATTATGCGAGGTCAGTGCAGTTATATTTTCAAGAAATGAGTGAACTTGAAAAGGTTATGGATCCTTTTGAGTTTGACATGTTCACTAATCAAGGATACTTTACTATCAAACGCAAATTAAAACGCCGTGCTGGAAATCTTTCCGATCAAGTAATCGAACAATCACTTATGCGTTCCATGAAGTGTGCGGGAGGACTAACTCGCGGACGAGGGATAACGGACAGTGTGTTAGCCAAGTGGATATTGTCGTCAATCGTGATGTTAGATGTCTCGGAAACAGTCGAACAGTTTTGTAACACGCAATATATATCTTCTGAGCAGCATATTGATGAATCCGAAAGCCGTATCTCGAGAGATTGTCTGGATTTGCGTAAACTCGTCGCTTTTTTCGAAGCGCATAACCCGTTTTCCAAAACTGATAAAATTATGAGTATTACATCAGGCATAATCGGGGATGAAAAAATAAACTGCCATAAAGTGTTAGAAGTAGCAAACAATATCATGGATTCAATCATCGGAAAAAATTTTGGAAACGTCAAATTCAAACGAAAAAAAAGTACTATCTCTCAAGGCGGTTACCTCGTCAATAACAGTAAATCATGAAACCGTAACAGTAGATGCAACAACAATATTCTCAAGAGCTTGTTTGCTTATTAAGTGTAAAAATGATATGCGTGATCTGTTAAAGTTTGAACTCTCGCCATACCCGTGCTCACTTTTCGACGAAGCTGGATTAAGAAAATCTAATAAATCTATATTTTATTTAAATTTCAATACCGTTCGCGATTCTATTCCTCGTTCTAATATGGCATACATAATCGATGGAGGCTACCTGCTACATAAAGTGGTATGGCACGCAAATAACACCATAGATTATATATTATCTGTGCATACTTCGTATGTTTCTGCACACTTTTCACAAAATTCTTTTATAGTCTTTGACAGTTATCCAGATGCCAATGATAGTACTTGCATAAAATCTTCAAAGCGTAAAAAAAGAAAAGGCAAATATTTGGGCAGAGAAATAAATTTCGACGCAACATCATCAATTACTTTTAATCAGGAGACCTTTTTAGCTAACGATGAAAATAAGAAAAACTTGATTGAATTACTATGTACGAAGTTGCAAACGTCCGATTTTCGCACTATGTGGCGAGTAATGATGCTGACGATATCACTGTAAAAACGGCAATAGTTTTGAACGATCAATGTAATGCTGTAGCCATCGTCGGAGAGGATGTTGAACTTCTCGATTTATTGTGTCAACTCGCACCCAGCAACGCTATTCATGTTTATCTCGTGATAACAAATCATTTTTATTCTCGTGAATTTTTTGTATCTTTAACTGTTTAGGTTCGCGACCGCTTTGCGACATGAAATTTTTTGATCCGAGGTCAAATAAATAAGTTATAGCCGATTGAAAATTAATTAAACGGACCAATCACAGCGCGCTCGGAGAGCTTCCTGGCCGACTGCGGGAGGACGGGGGGGACGGCCGAGTTCGCACGGCTACCTTCAGTGACGTAGCAAAATTTTAAGTACGATCAATTATTGTCTTGTACTGTTTATTTTAATCAGCTTTCGAGTGTTAGGCTCGCGCCTCGTCCTTTTTTAAAATAACAAGTTCCGGGACGAGAGCAGCGCAGGGCCGAGACGATGGACCCGGTATAATATATAATAATAGGATAAGGAAAGTCGTGTGATGTTCACACCAGATTTTTTTCTTATTTATCATCAACAAAAACCTAATTCAACAATTATTTGATGAAACACCCACTTTTCCAGATAGGGCTCCTGAACTAGAGTGAGGGTGACAGCTGAACGTTCCGCTTATTGGAATAGCGGCGAAACTATCTTGGGACTCTTGATTATGCCTGTTTAGGAGATATAAATGGGTCACCTGGCGCAGTATTCCCTTACGTGAATAACGAATGGGTCCGCACAGCATTAGATATAAATACGTATGATTAGTCGTGCAGTTAACTAATGACACCATGGGCACGTTCAGCTTTGGCTTGAAATACTGTAGACAAACTGACTAACCGTGGTGACTTGAGAGCAAAAACTATGGCGGTGACTCTGGGTCTAGTCACTAATACTGATGTGATTTGGCAGGATTTAGTAGTGATGTTAGTGGGTCTTATATATCGTCTGCTTCACATAAATATGAAAATCTTCCTCATAGTTATAGAGGCAATATATGGTTGGGTTGGTGATCCTGGGCCAGGTAAATTCCAGAATTGTGAAGGCGTTAACATTTGGATGGAGGATGTAGTTTCTCATAAATTACTTTAAATATGGGATATAAAGCCCGGTGATGGACAACCCGAGGCTTGTTAACGAGTATTTTTGTGGCTTAACCCTAAACTGGGGCTGTGTACACCATCATAGGGTGAATGATAATTTTGTATAGCATTAGTTTGCTTTTGGTCATCTCCCCGACTTTGCTTTGGTTGTTCTATTTACATGAGGTTTCTGTACTTGATTACTTCAAAGTAGGCTGATATCTTCTAGAGTACAGAGGGCAAATGTTACGGCGTTTGCTAAGCGTTATCATTGAGCGGTATCACTGATTTTGTTGATGCAAATGTAATGTTAGTCTAGCGAATGAATAATCAACTGCTTATTTGCAGTTTATATTTCGTGACAACATAAAGTCGAATTTTACAGAGTTACACAGCATCCAAATACACACAGCCTGGTTCTGTTAACAAGGTAAAAACCTAGTTCAGTTTGAACAAAAATGACTAAAGTTTTCGTGTAATGGTTTTTTATAAATTAATTAGAATACCATGGCAGAATCTGATAATGCCCTAAATCTTGTAATCATAGCCTGATCATCAGATACAATTTATTTTATTTACAGTAAATTATCAGCTATTTTATTTAGTAATCTGGTACTTTAGTTTCCACCCCCATTTAACTTTTCAATCCTAGTTTAGTCATTAGTAATTGTTTGTACAATTTTGTTAGCTATAAGGGGTAGTCACGTACACTCATAGTATGATGTAAAAGCGGATGTTTACGTTTATCACTTCTTTACGATAATGGTTCCATCTATGGTATTTTGAATTATTAACTATGCAAAATTATTAAGTTATCATTAAAGTAGTTCTTCTTGAAGGGGGGCGGGACAATCGAAAACAACAATTCAAAGAGAAATTCGTGTGCAAATAATTCTTACTCCAATCCATATTACAAAAATGATATGAAAAGTTATCTATTCTCTGGTTCAAATACATTACAAGTAAGAAGGGGCGGGGGCATGTGCAAAAAGTAGCCTTGTCTATTACACTGGCATATTTTACTTTAACAAATTATTGAAAAACAGTCTTTATATTTGATTTGCTATCTTTCGTAGCTTGGGAAAGACAATATTAATATTTTTGATAAAAGTTATATATAATTACGTCAAGCTTAAATATATGACGCAATATTTAACAGTTTTAAATAAAATAAACTGATAACTAATGATTTACAGCTATTGTCTTTATTATGCTAGTCTTTAACGATACCATTGTATAATGTACTTGTTTTGTAAAGACCACGGATTGTGTATCGTAGCAAGTGATAACAGATGCTATAAATACAGTTAGTTTGTAGCTGTGTTACTTAAAGTCGGCATGGTTTTGTCAATGGAGAGATGGAGAGGTAAAGTGGCTGTCGTGACAGGGGCGAGTGCTGGTATCGGGGCTGCTATAACGGAAGCTTTAGTGAAAGAGGGGCTGATCGTAAGCATTCGCGAATTTAGTACAGACAATGCTTATAACAAATTGTATAGGTCGTCGGATTTGCTCGACGAAAGGAAAGAATTGATGCGCTGGCGAAGCGGCTTGAAAATGAAAGGGGGAAGCTCCACGCACTCGCAGTGGACGTAAGAGACGAGGAACAGGTACTTGAGGGTTTTGCATGGGTGAAAGAAAAGCTAGGTTCTCTTCATATACTAATCAATAATGCCGGAATTAGAAAGGCTACTAACTTGACGGAGGGAGACACGAAAATGTGGAGGGATATGATGGACACGAATGTTCTTGCCTACGCGATCTGCATGAGGGAGGCTGCGAAGCTGATGAAGGAAAGTGGGGTTGATGGGCACATTATAAACATAAACAGCGTCCAGGGCCATTGCGTAATCTACAACTCCTTGGTGAGCGTCTACGCAGCTACCAAGCACGCAATCACCGCATTGACGGAAACGTTCAGGAAGGAGCTGACTGCGCAAAGGAGCAAAATTAAAATTACGGTAAAAGTAATATTTGCTCACCAGCAACGTAGTGACTTTGTTTTTAATTTGAAGAGTATTAGTCCAGGAATTGTAGAGAGTGAAATCAGAATAGCCGGTGGAATTAGTACGTCAAAAGAAAACGGGTTTTTTGACTTGAATCCCAAGCTAAAGCCAGAGGACGTTGCCGATGTCGCCATCCTTGTGTTGTCCACGAAACCGAACGTTCAGGTAAACTCAATTTTTATTTTATCGTCTCAGCATTTTGTTCCTATAAAGTTGCTACATTATACAAATTTAAATATTTTCTGCCGCAATTAAAATAGTTAATCTTATCAACGAGAAGGTCGAAAGTTTTGATTGTAAATGTAACGTCTATGAATCAGTTCTGTGCTTTCTTTTAATTGTTATTTTTCTTAAAAAGTAATCAAGAAAAGGCCAGATAATGAAAGTCTTTTAAAAATGGCAATGCTTGTCATCTGTTGGGTAGATACAAAGTGTGTCCCAAAAATATCGAGCTGAAAGTAGACTGTAATGCGCGTATATAAACGACGAAAACTTCGTTAGCCGGATTGGAAGTCAGATGACGGTGAGCAGCCAACCTACATCAAATTTTATGCGAGCTGGGACATCTGCTCCAGAAGCTATTCGGATGTTTCACATGATTTTTAGGAACGATGCAATGAGTTAAATGCAAATAAAGCCATAGTACAAATAATTTAAAAATGGAAATTTGTTGGAAGTAATCTGTGGTCTGGAAGACTAGCAACCAACATACCATTGGAGAATGACGAACATGTATGGAGTACAATCAAAGATCAGTTACTGTTAGTTAAATAATTAGATGATGCGACAATTCAAAACACTAAAGTAAAATCTTGGCACGAAACGTGTCGCGGAAAATTTGCTTTGCAGCTACTGTTACCAGAACAGAAGCATTAAGGCGCTATAGTTATCAATGGCTTGCTTCAAATATTACAACTGGAGATGAAACTGGAGTTTACGGCTATGATTCAAAAACGAAACCTCAGTCGTTTTAGGTTAAATTCCTTGATTTGCAACATTTAAAGGAGATGTCTAAACGTCTTAGTAATGTCTTTGACCTTCCTTGTTTAAGATTTAATGCGACAAAAATAACCTCGGCTCTAGACAACCGAGTATCGACATTTTTATCACAACAATGTTGATGCAGATATTTTTGTCTCACGAGAAGATTCCAAACCATCGATAAAATTTAGACCGGTACGACGAGCAGTTTGCAAAAGTACATTGGAAAAATGTGTTATGTAGTAAGGTGTTTGCTTTGAAAGGGATTGAGACTACGTACAATGCGTCTTGTATCTTATACCACTTTTACTTTTGTTATTTTAATTTTTTGTATTATATAACTCGATGCTTTCGGGACAAATTATGTACATATAATAATAGAAATTTGGCCGTTTTCAAATGATGGCCATCAATGCTAAGAAAGTTATCATAACGTATTACGGTTTCTAATGTTAGTCAAAGAAAGAAGAGAAGGTTTATAGTAGTATTGTCACATAGATATATTTTTTTTTAATTTAGGATCTTTTTTACGGCAAGTTGGATAATTCTATTTTTTTTAATTTGAACATATTATTTATTTAAGATCTACTCCATTTGTTCAACCAAAAAACGTGCCTATTATTTTACCAATAAAAAAAATTTTTAGCAATTGTACTACTCAACAACTGTTAAAAGTTAGTACTCTCCTGCTTTAAGCATCTCGGTTGTTATTTGGTCTTCTCCTAGGCATTTTGCGTTTTTTATTTGTTTCCATGCTTCCTTTATTTCACCAGGTGTTATCTCAGGTACCTCCTCTGACCCTATGTTTATAATTTTTCTTCGTGGCTGATGGTTTTGCGATTTCATTTAGCTCTGTGGTTAGTATTCTCTCCTCATTTTTCATCTTTATGATTTGTATTCTACCTTTTGATAGTTTTTATCTTAAGCCCTTCATGTTTGCGTTCCTTTCTATGGTCTCTGTTACCATCTTGTATTGTGTGCTCTTAGATATTTTCTTGTCTTCTTTTTTATGGCTTTGTTGAGCTGTTTGTATTCTTCTGAAGATTTCTGTAATGTTCTTCTTTGCTTCATTAGACCTACTGTGTGTAGATTTAATTTAGATACTTTTATTCTGGTTGTTTTTGAGCATATTTTCTTGGTTGTGGTTCGTATATTGTTATTATTTTAACTGTTAATATTCAGTGTTTTTAGGTTTTCTATTGAAGTTAATTTTTTCTCAATATCTGGTTTTTTGAACCTTTTTGCTTTTTCTTTCTTAACATTAATTACCAAGCGTCCTCTCACTATGCAATGATCACTTCCTGTTGCTAGACTATTTAACACCGATACGTCTTTACATAACTGTAACAGATTATATAGTCTATTTTATTCTTCGTTTGGCGATCCGGACTTATACATGCCTATTTGCGCGGTTCAGGTTTCTTATAGAAAGTATTCGAACAAAAGAGGTTCTTACTTTGGAGAAAATTTAACAGCGCTGTACCTCTGGGATTTTTGTTGCCTAGTTCGAATTTTCCCACATGATCAGTGTTTCCATTTTTTTAATTTGCCGTTGAAGTTGGCTGTAATTAAAACGTATGGTGTTTTTTAAGGCTCTTACTGCTTTGATATCTTCATATATTTGTTCCACGTCTTGATCCTCATGAGTGTTTATTGGTAAATATATATGTATGACTTGTATCTCACAATGACTCTGCGTGATGTTGTTTGGTACTTTTTTAATTAGATGTTTCCAATTTTTATGCATTATGAAATCTATGCCGCTTATATGGTCTTGGTAAACAGAATTTTCTGGAATAGCACGTGCCCTGATTTTAATGCGGTTACTTTTTCGTCTGGAAGACGGGTCTCACTTAATCCGATTACGTTCCATTTAATAAAACTCGTATCGTGTTCTAGTTTCTCTAACTGCTCTTCCTTACTCATTGCATGTATGTTATATGTAACTATATATAATTGTAGTTGTTTGATGAGTTTCTTTTTGGTGTGTTTATTTTTGGCGGATTTTTTGACGAATTTTTGCCCACCCCCAGATTCCTTTGGATAGACTATAAGATAGTGTGAGATTTGAATTTTGTATCTCTACTCGCCTAAGGTACAATATCCATTGCCATTTTAAAATTTATTTTTGGTGGATTATAGGTGGTTTTAGCATTTCCTGCCGTGGTATCTACTCCTAAAGAAATGACTAGAATAAGGCAGGATACCAGATGCATGAAGCAATGCAGAGTTGGTGCTGATATCTAAAAAGGGGGTTATATTTAAAATGAAAAATTATGGACACATTAGTTTGCTTGCACACCTCTATAAACTCTTTACGAATATTTTAACAAATCGTCTAATAAATAAATTCGATCTGTGCCAACTAGTAGACCAAGCAGGGTTTTGTAAGGGATTTAGTACTACTGACTATCTGTACTCTTTAAGAACCCTAATAGAAAAAGCAAATGAATACAACGCTCCTTTCCATCTAGCTTTACAGACTTGCAAAAAAATGACAGCATTGAGATGTGGGCAGTATTGAGTCCACTAGAAAACGCAAGGGTGGATTACAGATATACAATAATGATTGAATACATATATAGAAATGCCACACTACAAGTAAAAATTAACGACGACGTAAAAACTGAAAAACTCCAAATTGAAAGAGGAATTAGGCAGAGTGATACAATGTCACCAAAATTCTTCAGCCTCGCCCTAGAACACGCTTTTAAAGAACTTTTCGTGAAAGCACAAAGACAAAAAAAAATAGAAGGAAACATTCAGATTAGTATAGAGGAATGACACGTAGATGAATATACAGGGGGTACCAAAAATCAACGTCAAGCCGAAAACCGGTGATAGACCAGGTAATGACAGTTATCAGAAAAATAATAAAAAAATCTAGTCGCCTACTTTTAAAATTGCTAAGACAACCAAATGTTATTTATCCATTAGTAGATAACAACACGACCCACTCATCTGAAGAAGAAAAATCAGAAATATTGGCCGCGCACCTAGAGAAAGTCTTTACTCCAAATGCAGATGAACACGACCCCATACTTGCGATCCAAATAGCAAACACTTTAGCTGACTTTCATATACGGGAGACTACTGAAATAACCCCTGTGACTGCCCAAGAACTGAGGCTATACATACAGCGTCTTCCTAGGCGCAAGTCCCTGGACCAGACTTGATAAACAATGAAATATTAAAACACCTATCCAAAAAGCAGTAGCCTACCTAACGTCAATTTGTAATGGCTGTATGAGGCTAGGTTACTTTCCACTACCTTGGCGAACTGCGAACATACTACCAATTTACAAAACTGGTAAAGACAAGCACAATCCTGATAGCTACCGACCTATTAGCTTACTATCTACCCTAGCCAAACTTCTGGAAAAGGTGATACTCACTCGTCTGCAAGACTTTATACTCGAAAACGAAGTCATTCTGCCTCACCAGTTTGGGTTCAGACGGTCGCACTCAACAGCTCACCAACTTATTAGATTAACAGAACTCATCGAGAAAGGGTTTGAAGAAAAGAAATATACCGCAGCAATATTTCTAGATTTGGAAAGAGCCTTTGATAAGGTTTGGCTTGAAGGAATCCTGTATAAAATGATCAAGATAAATATCCCGGCTTATATAATAAAAATTGTAAATTCCTTTCTCAACAACAGAACTTTCAGAGTAAGAATCAACGCAACGCTTTCTAGCATCAAAACAACAAAGGCAGGAGTACCTCAGGGAGCCTATTGGGTCCAACCTTATTCAACCTTTATGTACATGACTTGCCCACGGTAAACAATTCAACGCTAGCCATGTTTGCCGACGATACGGCGATACTAACGCAGGGCGCTACAATTGAAACAACAATAGAACGACTACAAAATGCAGTAAACATAACGTGTGACTGGTTTAAAAGTGGAAAATAAAAATCAATCCTACCAAATCGCAAGCAAAGATGTTTGCACTCAAACGTTACACCCATCTCCCAACAGTCAGACTAAACAATGATGATATACCATGGAACCCAAAGGATGCTGCAGTAAAGTACCTAGGAGTCCACTTACATTCAAAACTCAACTGGGGTATCACATAAATAAAAATTAATGAGTGCCACACAAGACTCATTCTATTGTACCCGCTGATCAACCGAAAATCCCATCTTAGATCTGAATGCTCATTATTGATCTATAAGGCGATCCTCCGCCCTATATTAACTTATGCATGCCCAGTTTGGAGTAACGCACCCAAAACATCATTGAAGAAACTTCAAACTATGCAGAACAAAGTGCTACGTCTTGCAACTAACTGCCCTTGATTCATACGCAACAGCCAAATACATCAAGAGTTAAGTGTTCCACTAATCTCAGACTGCATTCACAAGCTAACTAGTAACTTCTTTAAAAAATTAGTGATTTGTACAAGTGCAACTAAATTAAACCTCGGTCAAAAGAACATACACTCTAGGGTCAAGCGTAAGCTACCGCAGGACCTACTCTAGATTAACTAGCTTTAAGTAATAGTAGAACTCAAATGTTGTAAGTCAGAGGTGTGAATGCACTCACTTAATCCTCTCTCAAAAATTAATGTACTCCTAGTAATAAGTTTATTCATGTAACATAGCCGTGTATTGCATCTTGTTTGCAGAACCAGCTAATATATATTAAAAAAAAAACTTTTAAAATTATAGGCATTCAAAAAAAATTGAAAATATTGACAACCTGTGATGATCTTTATTGTTCTTTATTTTTTTGTGTGTGATGTAATCCCGAATAACTCTTCTGTAATTACAGTCTAAAATTAAAACACAACTGTCTAGGGTTTAAAGAAAATATCACTTTGTTACCCAACCGTGCACTCAAAATTATTACATCGCCCAACTTTAACTAACTGTACTAAAAGAAAATGTACAACGCTATTTTGGCAAGTGACTTTAAAAGATGGCGCATTTAGTCCAGATTCCAAAATAGTATGACACTTGCTAAATTAATTCTTAAATAGGGAAAAAAAAATTTTTTCTAAAGGAACCCGATCTCAAGCTAATTCTTTTTACTCAGTTAATATGTCTCTAATGCACGTTAGGCTTTCTCTACGTCCCTAGTTCTAAGGTATAGGTTTGAATTAATAAAAGAACCACTAACAGGATAAGGGTACCATGGATCATCAAGTAGTGATTTATTTTTCCTTTTAAATAAAATTCAATTACAAAAATTTTATTTAATTCATAACAAACGTTCAAATTGTTTGTTTTCAACCACAATGCAAGTCCTACATTTTCTGTAAAATTCGGTGTGCTGTACCTTTGGGCACTCTTATCCTTGCTTCAATTCCACGTACTGAGGTGCTCGGGTCATGTGTGACTTCTTGTAAGATTTCGTCCTCGTAGGGCACGAGGGGTCTTTCCTCACTAGTCATTTGATTTGGAAATCGACCCCTTGGGAGTGACCGGTGCACATTTGTAAACACTCGGTGATCTGGATAACGCCCAGCATTTTGATATCTCTCACTATAAAGTCCAGCTGCAGCACTACCATTGCATTTGCATTATTCATAAATGAGGTGCTTGTTAGCATATTTCTGTGCAGTCTATAGAGATGGCATGGTGGTATTCACAGTACACAATCACGTGATCAACGATTGACAGTTTAGTTCAGAAGATAGTCAGGTCTCCAAATGATTTTTGAAACACCCTGTATATATATATATATATATATATATATATATAGAAATACTTTGAAGAATCGGTTTACCATTGGCCTCTTTGGAAACCTCAGGCACATACTACAGAATAATTTAAAGAGCCATGAAAAGAAGGATGTTGGATATCTCTATAAGAAATGGAATTACAAATGTGGCAACAAGACAAAGAATAGGAACAACAGATATCATGGAAGGTATCGTAAGACTGAAGTGGAGCTAGGCAGGTCACATCGCTTGGGACACTAACAGCAAATGGACATCAAACATCACTCATTAGAGACCCAGAGAAACAAGGAGAGGCAAAGGACGACCACCAATGAGATGGGTAGGCGACATAAGGAAAATAGGAGGAAAGGAATGGTATCAACAAGCACGGGATACAAGCAGAGGGAAAAATTTGAGAGGCCTACATTTGTGAGTGGATGGAGAATGGCTAATGAAGAAAAGAGGAAGAATAAGAAGACGTAATAAACAAGTTGAAAGTGAGTGGAGAAGCCATCCAATCAAGGACAACAGCCAGCATTAAACGTAGTCATCGGTCCTACTCCCAATACTAATCAAGAAGTCAGACCACGTATAACACGTCAGAAAAATTCTCTCACAAATGCCATTGTATTAAAATCGAACCAACAAGAAGCTCCAAACAATATACTCTCACATATGCAACAAATAATAGACTCTCACTAAACCATGATTAACAAATTTATGGACGAGATTGGTGATCTTAAAGATCTACTAAGACAGCTAGTAAACGCTAATCAAAAATAATGGCTCGACTACTTACAATAGCCCAATGAAACTCAAACGGGTTGGTTAACCACCGTCATGAAGAAGAAACATTCATGCAAAATAATAACATAGATATCTTATTAATTTCTGAAACCCACTTTACCGAAGAATCCTACTTCAAACTCCGTGGATATGATATCTATAGCACCAATTACCCGAACGGCACAGCTAGAGGAGGCTTAGCAGTTATAATAAAACATCATATCAGGCATTATAAAATCCAAAAATACTGCTCAAAATACATTCAGGCAACGAGTATAGTTGTAGAGGACTGTAGAGGCTGGTCCTGTAACAATCTCTGCAGCATACTGTCCTTCCTGACATCGTCCCCACCTAGAAAGCCTGGACGAATACTTTAAATCACTTGGTAACAGATTCCTGGCTGGATGCGACTTCAACCTCAAACACCTCCACTGGGGTTCGCGTATATCCACTCCAAGAGGTCGTATATTATTGTCTATCATGCAAAACATTCCATTAAAAACAACTTGTGAGATTGAAAACTCAGTGGAAAAATTAACTCAATTAATACAAATGGTCGCTACTAGAGCTACACCACAAAAAACAGAAACAACAGAACAATCTAACTGTTCAGTAGAAATTAAGCAAAAAATTGCTGAAAAGCGACGTCTCCGAAGAATTTGGCAGATTAGTAGATCACCTGATGATAAGTGCAGGCTCAACATGGCGACTCGGGAGCTAAAAGAAATGATCAAAGAATCGAAAAACAAATATATTGACGAATACCTTAATGGACTGTCTGCCACAGAAAATACGGACTATTCGTTCTGGAAAGCCATCTGTCGTCTCAATAGGCCGAAACAACATGTACCTCCAATTCGAAATAAATATGGAGCATGGGCCCGAACCGATATGAGCAAAGCTGAAGCATTTGCAACTCATCTACACGATGTATTTCAGCCACTACCATCTGAAGACGAAGACAGCGATATAGAAAATTACCTTTCTGCCCCTTTCCAGCTGTCCATCCATCCATCCAATGGCGCTACAGCCCGATTCGGGCATTGCCCTCCTTTAGGCATCTTCCCCATCCGTCTCTTTCTGTTGCCGCTCTCTTCCAGTGTTTAACTTTCAGTATGTCGTCTGCACCTCTGGCAACCTCCTCCTGCCACCTCTTCCGGGGTCTTCCTAGTGGCCTTTGTCCTTCCATCCTTGATAGAGTACTCTTTTTGGTACTCTTTCCTCATTCATCCTCACGACGTGTCCTGCCCACTTTAGTCTCTGTATCTTTACAAAATCGGATATGGGTAATTCTCTGTACTCTTGGTATATTTCTTGGTTGTATCTGCACCTCCAGTTTCCGTTATCTTCTTTTGGCTCGAAAATTCTTCTTAGTATCTTTCTTTCGAATGCATCGATGTAGTTTGCCATTTTTTGTGTCATTACCCATACTTCACATCCGTAAGTTATTACCGTTCTTATTATGCTTTTGTAAATTCTGACTTTATTGTTTTTGTGGACATCGTGGGACTTAAATATGTTCAGCATGGCATAGTATGCTTTGTTCGCTTGACCGACCCTTCTTCTAATTTCCGTTTCTTCATTTCCATCTTTTGCTATGTTTACTCCTAGGTATATAAAGTCTTGGACCCTTTCAATATTGTCATCACCTATTGTAACGTTTTGTAGTATTTTTCTTGAGCGTGTTTGTGTTAGAGTTTTAGTTTTGTCTACATTTACTCTTAGCCCCACTTCGTTGCTTGTTTTCTAGGTCTATGTAAATTTCTTTTGTTTCCATCATTGATCTCCCATTATGTTAATATCATCGGCGTACGCTGCAAGTTGTGTTGATTTGTTGATCAGAATGTTGTGGGGGTTAATTGACATTTTCCGTATGGCATATTCTAAGGCAACATTGAATAATGTAGGGGCGATTCCATCGCCTTGTTTTAATCCTTTGGCTATTTCGAACAGGTCAGTCAGTTGATTTTATATTTTAACGTATGCCGTGGTCTCTGTCATTGTTGCTTTTATTAGTCTGATCAGTTTTCTTGGGATTCCAAATTCATCCATGATGGCGTATAATTTGTCTCTTTTATTGAGTCGTAGTTGAAAATCAACGAATATTTGGTGGACGTCAACGTCAAATTCCCAGATTCTTCTCAGGGATTCTTTAACACTAAACAATTGATCAATGGTGGATCTACCTTGTCTGAAGCCTTCTTGGTATTCCCCTATAATATCTTGTGTATAATTAAGTAGTCTTTTATTCAGTATGTGCGTGAATATTTTATACGCTGTGCATAACAGTAAAATACCTCGGTAGTTTTTACATACTAGTTTGTCGCCTTTCTTGTGTATTGGTATGATTACGCTATTCTTCCAGTCTTTCTTCCAGGCATTCCAAACTTTTGTTATCAGCTCACGGAGCTGTTTGGTTAGCTTTTCTCCTGCCACTTTATGCAGTTCAACGGGGATTTCATCAAATCCAGGTGCTTTGTTGTTCTTTTGTGATTGGATAGCTTGTATGATTTCATCGTATGTGGGAGGATCCAAGGGGATGTTGTCTTGTTGTGCTTTTTGAGTTATTTCTATGTTCTCATGTTCTCCAAGAAGTTCCTGAAAGTATTCTCGCCATGTTTGTTTGATGTTTGATATATCTGAGTTTATATGTCCATTCTTGTCTCTCATTAGTGTAGTTTGTCGTTTAAATCCTCCTCTCAGCTTCTTTATGTATGCATACGCGTTTCTGGTGTTGTTATCTTTAAAATCTTTTTCCATTTCTATCACTTGGTTATTCACCCATTGTCGTTTTTTCTTTCTGTCTGTCTTATCTGCCTTTTTCCTTGCCTCTGAGAATGCCTCTTTCCTTTCACGTGTTATTTGCTGCACATACTTCCTGTGTGATTCATTTCTTTTGTTTATAACATCCTGGCATTCTGCATCGAACCATGCCTCTTTTCGTTGATGTTTTTCTCTGCTATTTTCTTAGTTATTGTTTTAATTCTATTCCACTGTTTTTCAATTTCCGTTTCTTCCCCATTGTCTTGTTGATCGATGTTTTCTATTTGTTGGTTTACTTCTTCCTCGTATTGTTTCCTTGTTTTTGGGTCTTTAAGTTTTCCAATATCTAGTTTTTTGTACGTTCAAGTTTTTGTGCTCTTTGTCTATTAATTTTGCACCTGTATTTAGCTTGCACTAGGAAGTGGTCCGACCCGCATGATGCTCCTCTTCTTGATCGGACATCTAGGATACTTGTTGCTCATCTCTTTTCTATCAGTAAGTGGTCTATTTGGTTGGTTGTTGCTCCATCGGGTGAAACTTATGTTCCCTTATGGATATCTTTATGTGGGAAACATGTAGAACTGATAATCATATTTCTACTACGTGCAAAGTCTATCAGCATTTCTCCATTCTCATTTGATTTTGTGTGAAGGCTATGTCTTCCTATTGTACCTAGATATTCATTTTCTTTGCCTATTTGTGCGTTCATGTCACCTAGTATTCTTTTTATATCATTTTTTGGGGTACCATCATACACCTGTTCTAGTTGTTGGTAGAAGGTTTCCTTGATTTCTCTGTCTTTTTCTTCCGTAGGGCAGTGTACATTTATGAGTGATACATTAAAGAATTTTGTTTTAATTCGGAGTCTACAGATCTTTTCATTAACTGGTGTGAAATCTAGTATGTTGGGGTTTGAACTCTTTGTCGACAATAAAAGCTACTCCGAATTCTTTATCCCTCTTGGTTTGCACTATATAATATAGTGGTGTTTTCGTGTCTTTGATCCCTTGGTTGATCCATCTGGTTTCCTGTACTGCTGTGATTTTGATGTTGTACCTTTTTATTTCATTAAGTAGATTTATTTGGGCGCCCGGTTTGAGGAGCGTTCTTATGTTCCATGTACCCAATTCAAAGTCCATATTCCGTTGCCTGACTCGTTTCCGATGTATCAGTCCGTTCATCCGAGGCTTCTGCATAGGTTTCAGAACAGGTGTACCTAGTGGTACGTTTTACGGTTAGGGGTTGTTAGCCCTTAGTCCAACCCCCTTTTCGGAGGACCATTTCTCCCGCTCTCGTCAGCCTTGACCCCATCTTCCACCGGGGCTGCTTACCCGATCTCTTATGAGGTTGCTCAGGTTCCCGGGGTTCGCCCACTTGGAGGTGAGAGTCGGAATTGGGTAGGAGAGGCTATGCGGTACTAACTGGATGCGGCACCGTGCGGTACGCATGCACTACCCCATTTGAACCCCTTCCAGCTGTCACCTCCAATTAAAACTTTCTCTCTCGTAGAAGTTGAAACAATGATCGCAAAAAGAAACTGTAAAAATCGCCAGGCTACGATCTAATCACTGGTCGTGTACTGAAGGAGCTGCCTCCTAAAGCACTCAGGTTAATAACGATAATCTTTAATAGCATTCTACGGACAGGAATTTTTCCAGTTCAGTGGAAAGTTGCCCAGGTGATACTTATCCTAAAGCCTAGCAAGCCTACAAATGATCCAACTTCTTATAAATCAATAGGTTTGCTACCACTGCTTTCTAAGCTCTTCGAACGACTGTTACTCAAAAGACTTTCTTCAAGCATTGAAGATGAAAAGCTCATACCGGATCACCAGTTCGGCTTTCGGAGTGCACATTCTATAACTGAGCAGATACATAGAATAGTAGACAATATAAATACTGCCTTTGAAGACAAGAAGTACTGCTCTGCCGTCTTTCTCGACGTTAGCCAGGCCTTTGATAAGGTCTATTATTCAAACTAAAACGAGCTATCTCACACCCTTATTACAGCGCCCTGAAATCTTATTTAGAAGAAAGATCATTTCAAGTGAAGATTGGAGAAGCGGTTTCGAAAATATTCACTGTTAAATCCGGAGTCCCACATCACGATCTCTATACCACCGCCCGAACTGTATAACAGAACTTAAATAACATTTGCAGTTGGTTCAAAAAATGGCGCTTCAAGAGAAAAAACCAGAAGTCGATGCAAATTACCTTCACTAAACGAAGAGGTATCGTTCCTGAGGTTACCATAAATGATGAAGCACTGTCGCAGACAGACTGCGTGAAGTGTTTGGGCATGCACCTTGACAAAACCCTAACCTGGAGAACTCATATCTGGAGTAAGAAAAAACACCTCAATTTAAAAATAAAAAATAATTACTGGCTACTAGGCCGACACTCGAAATTATCGCTGTCTAATAACCTACTAATTTACAAAACTGTTATAAAACCAATATGGAGCTACGGGATCCAGCTTTGGGGCATTGAAATTCTCGAACGTTTCCAATCGAAGATACTTCAATTACTAACGCTCCCTATTATATTCCAAATAAAGAAATACGAGAAGACTTGTCTAAAGTTTCTTTATGCACATCTTCTACAGTGTTAATATTTTTTCTGATTGCTAAACCAAAATATGTAGACAGTTTTTTAATTAGCGCATCCGTTAATTTACGCTTGCCACCAAGTTTCTGTTGCTTTTTTGCATTTCGGAGCCGAGTACCCATGCTTTTTAACACATGGCTAATGCATTCACTCTTTATAACTGGAAACTCTTCACCATATTTTTGAATCACCTTCTCCGATGTAATTTCCGTATTTAACACCGAACTTATCTTCAGAGGCTAAGAGCATTTCAGTGATAGAAGTAACTTTTATCTTGCCTGCGGAGCCATCGTGATTTCTCATACACTCTTCTGCGTGATTTTCATACCATTCATTATATTTTTCAGTGTTTGCTTTTTTTGCCAAGATGTGCACGCTTGGCAGTAATTGCTTTTTACAAGTAAATCGATTACTTTTCAGAATTCAAAACACTGATTTTGTGCTTTTGTAAATGTTCTGAACGATAGTATTGTACGTACTTTCACCGATACCCTCGCACAAATCGATCAAATTGCAAAATGAGTTCAGTCCTTCGGTTTATTTCATAGCCAGTGTTTACAGAGGACCTGATTTTTTTGCGGCGCCCGCATTAGCACGTCAAAACAAGTTTAAATCCTAGGCCTCGATTTGCCATCTCCAAAAATTTAACGGTCTTCTTACACTCTCGGCAAATAACTATATTTGAAACAGTCGTGAATACCCTAAAAAATTCGATGAGCCGGTACGCGTGCACGATTCCATGGCACATCTTCGCTACTTGCACTTAACAATTTTCTAGAAGTAGCCCTATTTCCGGCACTTTCGGCAAACTCATTTTTGTCTTGCGACGTATTTGGGCCTTTTCTTTTTCGCGGCCTTGAGGCTCGATATCAAGTTGCCTTTTCACCTTTCGGATACACAGACATTTTCTCGGTTCTACGTTGCTCAGAATGCAAAAACTCTACTAACGGAAAAACTCGTCTGACGGACCAATTCGACGGACGGAGAAACTCGACCGACGGAAAAACTCGTCTGATTGAGAAATTCGACTGACTATGACTGTAGCTGCTGTAATGTACATTCCCTCTCTCTATTCTATATTTGCTTTCAAAACTCGAACAAAGAAATAACAGAGAGAGCGGAGAGGGGCTCCTTGCTCCGAATTTGAGCGTTCACAGGGTGGTAACTTTTACAATTTTTCGAATTTTGCTTTGAAATTTTGGGGAAATATTCTTCGAATATAGTACTATCGATTAAAAATGGATTTTTTGAAAGTTTTAATTGTATATCCCCCCTTAAATCTTACAATTTATTGGGTAAATATTTGGATTGTGTAACCAGTCTGCTGCTTACGTGTTTTAGTACTTCATTTACTATTTGGTCCTCACCTGGAGATTTTTTGTTTTTTAGTTTTTGTAAAGTTTTTTACTTCTTCTATTATTATCGTTTCTTTATTTTAGCCCTCTGTTGTTTTATAAACCTCCATATCTGTCTTTGTTGCCCGTAGAAATCTGACTCTAGCCCTTTCGTGAACCTTATAGGTATTCTGTGTTTGTTTTTATTAGTAATTTACGAGTCTCTTTTCTTATTCTTTTATATTATATGTAGTCGTCATTATTTTTAGTTGACAAATATTTGATGTAGGAATTTTTCTTCTGGTGTTTTTGTTTAGTTTTCTTTGTGTTTTAGTTGTCCATTTTTATTTTTATTGGTAGTTTTACTGTAGTTCCGAGTATTTTATGAGCGGCAGTTCATGTTTTTTTATTATATTGATCCAACTGTTTTCCACATTATCTTCGTCGTTTATTGGATTGGCTATTACATTTTCTTCTACTCTTCTTTGATAAAGTCATTGGATTGATTCGTTGTGTAAACTTTCTACCTTTGTTTTTGTTTTCAGTTTTTTTATTGATTGTTTATCAGGATATTTTATTTTAACTCTTACTTTACAGCGTAATAAATAGTGATTACTCTTCACATTAGGTAATTTCAAAGTTCTTACATGCAGCATTTATTGTGGATGTACTTCTCTATTTGATAATACGTAACTTATCATGTATCTGTGAGCTCGTGTTTTTGTGTTATTAATTCTTATCTCGTTTGTAGTGCAAAAGTCTGTTATGAATCACCGTTTTTTATTTTTTACATTTTCATTAAATCTCTTTTTACCTCTCCTGATTTGCCATTGAAGTCGCCCACGACAATTATTATTTCATTATTTGGTGTTCCGTCATTTAAATTTTGCAGTTTATTTCTCTTTTTCCGATTTGCAGTTTTGTGTTGCGTATATTCTAATAAAGATTTCGACTTTGAAATGTAACCACAAATCAATACAGATAAGCAAACTATGGATTGCAACGTACAATGCTCGTACACTCAGAACGGATGATATGATTATAGAGATGGAAGAGGAACTAACAAAAATCAATTGGGATATTGTTGGAATAAGTGAAATCCGAAGAAAAGGAGAAGAATGGATTAAGCTCAAGTCAGGAAACACGCTAATACACAAAGGCGGAATAGATGGAACCACGGCAGGAATCAGACTGTTCGTTAACAAAAAATGGACACCATATATAAAAACCTTTAAATCAGTACCAGAAAGAGTTGCTTATATAATTCTAAAAATTACGGCAACAATAAAGATCAAAGTTATACAGGTATACGCCCCTACTTTCTCCCACACGGACGAAGAGATGGAATTGTTCTACGAACATCTAAAAATAGCTATGCAAACGGATCCCTCAGGTGGGACCATCGTTATGGGGGACTTGCCAAATTAGGCAAAAAACAAGAACCCGATGAAGAATACATGGGTAATTTTGGAATAGACCAAAGAAATGAAAGAGGAGACATGCTAATGAATTTCATGAACGAGCATAAACTATATGCTATGAATTCCGTCTTTAAAAAAAGACCCAGTCGAAAATGGACCTGGATATCACCATCCGGAAATACAAAAAACGAAATAGATTATATTTTGACAAACGAAAAACAAAAAATAAATGACGTTACCGTACTAAACCTATTTAATACGGGGAGTGACCACAGACTGGTAAGAGCTGTACTAACTATTAATAAAAGACAGGAAGAAAACAATTAATCGGGAAAAATTCAATTAAACTGACAGCAGAAGAAATAAAAAGAAAGGGAGAGGCGTATAGAGAAATAATAAACAAACAGTTAGCTAATGATGATATTGATGACAAATTACTCACAATAGATGAAGTAAATAATAAAATAACTACAATAATTAACACTTCGATAAAATAACTATGGAGAATTATACCACGCAAAAAGAACAGAGATATTATTAATGCAGATATCAAGAGTCTAATGGAAAACGCAGACGGCTAGCAAAGGAAAATAAAAGAATAACAGAAGAATTTAAGCAAGTGAATAAACAAATAAGAAAACAGATAAGAGTACATAGAAGACAAATACAAGAACAACAAATTAATGAAGTAATAAAGAAAAACCAAGGAATGAAAATACTTCAACAAAAAATGAGAAAGAAAGAAACGTACGCATTACGTAACAAAGATGGTATAATAATCCACGACAGAGATGAAATTCAAAAAATTATAGAAGAGTTTTACACCGAATTATATGAATCCAAAGTACATCAAGAAATAGAAGACAATGCCATTAGAACTAGAAAGATTCAAAACGTGAGATCCGAAGAACAACCCGATATAACCATAGAAGAAGTGAAGAGCACTATGAGAGAATTCAAATTTAATAAAGCTACAGGAGATGACAAAATATCAATAGATATGATCAGAGAGGCTGGGGATAATTTAATATCAAAAATAGCAAAACTATTAAACACATGCTTAAAAACAACTCAAATACCCAAAACCTGGAAAAACTCAAACGTCATATTATTATACAAAAAAGGAGAAAACACAAAACTTGAAAATTATAGACCCATCAGTTTATTGTCACATTTGTACAAACTGCTAACAAAGATTATTACCAACAGACTAGGAAGAAAGCTGGATGAGTATCAACCCCGGGAACAGGCGGGATTCAGGAAGGAGTACAGCACTAGAGACCACCTATTAACAATAAAAATAATCATCGAAAAATCAAACGAATATGGATTCCCCGTATGCATGGCCTTTGTAGATTATGAAAAGGCGTTTGATACCATTGAACAGTGGGCAATATACAGAGCATTAGCAAACAGTCGAATAGATCAAAGATACATACAATTCATACAACAACTAAACGAGGGAGTCACAGCAACATATACATTACACGCGAAAACTAACACAGTACCACTTGCAAGAGGAGTGCGACAGGGTGATACACTGTCGCCGAAACTCTTTACCCTAACACTGGAGGACGTGTTCAAGAAGATAGAATGGTCAGATAAAGGAATAAATGTAAACGGAGAGCGGCTTACTAACCTACGCTATGCTGATGATATCATACTACTCGCGGAAAATTTAGAAGACTTGAAAGAAATGATCATTGATCTAAATAGAGAGTCAAACAAAATAGGATTAAAAATGAATTTAAGAAAAACAAAAGTAATGCACCCTGGTCCAGATGTAGAAATTAGAATTGACGATTCTCAAATTGAACGAATTGAACGAGTAGAAGAATATATATATATCTAGGCCAAAGAATAGAACTAGGACGAAGCAGTGAAAAGAAGGAAATAAAAAGACGAATAAAAAGTGGATGGATCGCATTTGGAAGACTATCCTTCATTTTGAAAAACACAAAAATAGATCAACGCCTGAAAACAAAAGTATTCGAACAATGTATTTTACCGGCCATGACATATGGAGTAGAGAATTGGGCAACAACAAAAAGCAACATAGAATCAATGAGAATAGCACAAAGGGGAATGGAGAGAGCAATGTTAAATATAACAAGGAGAGATAAAGTTAGGAATGACAGAATAAGATCAATTACAAAAGTGACAGACATTGGTATTAAGATTGCCCAATTAAAATGGAGTTACGCAGGACACGTGGCGAGAAGTGACAAAAATAGATGGAACCGTAAAATAACTGAATGGAGACCGTACGAGCACAAGAGAGGAAGAGGACGACCACCTATGCGTTGGTATGATGATTTTAAACGTACAGCTGGACTAAATTGGATCCAAATCGCACAAAATCGTGATAGGTGGAAGGAGTTAGGGAAGGCCTACAGCCAAAAATGGATATAATTAATTACATAATTAATTGGGCTTAGGAGAAGAAGATATTCTAATAAAATAATTTTTTCTATTTGTGACTTATACAGGCAACTGTCTGTGCAGTTCTTATAATCTTTTTTATCATTAATGCTACTCCTTCTTTTGCTCTTGTATCTTTAAGTACCCTACTGTAAACCAAAATATAATCTATTAACAAAACAAAATATAACACAATTAAGTACGAGGGAAGTCTTAGAAGAACTGTAAGAAGACCTGAACTATATTAGGGTGTGGGTTTAATAAAACCAGATAAATGGAGCAAAAACAGTTTTAAAATGTAAACGCATACTTTACCAAACTGACAGAAACTCTAGAAATAGAGGAACAATAATTATAATCAACAAGAAGGTAAAAGATTAAGTAATAAAATACTGTGCTGTCTTTGAAAAACCCATTTACATAGTAAAATTGACAAAACAAAAGAAAGTGCACGATATACAGGCATGCGCACTAATAGGCGCATCAAAAGGTGACGAAGTGGAGCAACTATACGACGATATAGGGAAGTGAAACAGCAAGAAAAAATACACCCTAATTATTAGTGCTGATTTCAGTGCTCAAATAAGCGAGAATAGTCCAGATGAAGATAGCATAAAAGTAAGAAAATTCGCTTATATATTACTACATTACGAGTGCTCAAAGTAGGTCGTGACCTACGAGCGCACGAGTATCGTATACTATTTTTCCTATTGAGTGCGCAATTAATGTTATCGTGAGCTTTAATTGTCGCTTTTAGCATTGAAAATTTTGACCACAGTGTGGATGAGGTGTATTTAGTAGACATTTCGTTAAAATACACTAACAAAACTGATTCTGTAAAAGATTTCGTATTCTTTGCACTACGCCACTTTTTAAATTCATTGTATTCTTTTGTATACATTCGTCTAGAAATATCCGGCAACGAATTCAAGGCAATTTCTCTTGCTGCTTCGAGCATTTCCGATGGCACATCCTCGGATGCATCGTCACTGTCACTATTGCAAGTATTTATAGACGCCATACTTTTCACTGTACACGTTCAAAAAATATATGAAGCGAAACCTGCCTCGCGACCTGACGTTCTCTGCTGTACTAAAAAAAAAACAGCGGGTGAGAAGACAAAATATAGATGTAGGTTTTGACAGGTCTAGTTACTAAGATCAAGCTAGCGAGATGTAAACAAACCGGCGCTCGAGTTCAACGGCTGCTCGCGAAGACATTGTGTGTATAGCAACAGTGACGCACGTATGCCTCACTGTCGGTATACGCGCGCGCCTTCTTATACTTTCCGCACGCTCATCTGCTTTCCGCACGCTCATCTGCTTCCCGCACGCTCAGCTATCTGCAGAAGCTACTTTCCGATGGTAGATATATATATATATATATATATATATATATATATATATATATATATATATATATATATATATTGTATATATATATATATATATGTATGTATATATATATATATATATATATATATATATATATATATATATACAGACATACGCACTAACAGGCGCATCAAAAGGTGACGAAGTTGAGCAACTATACGACGATATAGGGAGGGTGAAACAGCAAGAAATTTAATTAAATGGCAGGCCTAATGTTGAGAATAGTTACAAAGAAATTATTAAGAAAGTGAAGAAGAAATATTATATTTTAAAAAAGCCTGTTGAACTAAAAATAACTAAAACGAAAGATCAAAATATAAACAAGATCACCAGCAGAAGCAACATTATAAAAATAGTAACAAAAACAACAAATAAACAAATATTGTGAACGTGGGTTAAGAGGAAATCTCAAAAATCATAAGAGAAGAAATGTGCACGGCATTAAGATGAAAACTGAAAATGCCTCGGAAAGGACAAAATAACGACCGAAATGTCGAAGCCAGGAGGAAACACGTTGATAACCGCTTTACAAATTTTATATATTAATTATCTAAACACAATGCTTAGAAGAGAGTAGAATACATGAAGTCTACAGAAATGCTGATGTTATATTATTACTTAACGAATAGATAATACGAAAATTAATAATTACCGCCATATCACGTTTGTAAATTATTAAAAAAATAATATGCAACCGATAACATCTGAGTTAGATGTGGAACACACTTTCAGTACTTTCAGACGGCAAACTCATCCTAGAGAAAACCAATGAATGTAACGTCGATATCCACATGGCCTTTATTTTCAAAAGGCCTTTCAGTCGAAACATGAAAATTCCTTAAAGCACTATATCATTTTAGATTTGATTTGTGATGTTCAGACTTTATCAAAAACATCTATGAGAGAACAACCATTCAAATTCAAACCGATGAAAACCTTAATACTAATCTTCTTCTTTCTCCCTTTCCATATTACCCTCTCGGGTGTCGGAGTCGGGCTAGTTTTCTTTATTTTCTTTCACTCATTCTTTCCATTTCTTCCTAGATTGTGCTGATTGCTTCATTTCCTCCATATTTTCCCCCTTTCTTTTCCCGCTTCTTCTATTTTAGTTATCCAAGCCTTTATAGGCCTTTTTCTTCGCTTTCTGTGATTTCTTGTCCCCCATATCTTCTTCATTAGTTTGTTTGTATCCACCTTAACCATGTGGCCGTACCAGTTTAATTGTCTTTTCTTTATTTTATTTATTATCGGTTTTTGTTTAATCTGGTCTCTTATTTTTTTGTTTTGTTTTGTTTTCTATCCCGTTTCGTCTTTCCTGCTGTTTTTCTTAAGTGTTTCATTTCCATTGCATTTAACTTTCCGATGTATTTCTTCTATATTGTTCAATTTTTACTTTTTTTTTATTTAGAAATTTACAATCTGTTCTATGAGAACATTTAGTAAATAGGATAATTAGTAGGTACATGAGGGAGAAGTGATCCAGTGACCACTCTCCGTATATTTATATTTATGTATACTTGCGTATATTAATGGAGGTAATATAATGGTGTTGTATGTTTTTAATTTTGTTTTTTTATTTATTTCTTCTTTCTCTAGTATTGATTTTAGAGCATAGTAGTTTATTTGATCTACTCAGCTTACTTGCTAGTTCTATGTTTTCATCGTTTGTTATGATGCTTCCCAGGTAATGAAATGTTGTTACTTTTCTATGTTTATGTTATTGCATTTTATTTGTGTGTTGTCCGGTTATTTCTCATTTATGATTATTATTTTGGACTTTTCTATCTTTATTTCTATTTTTAAGTTCTTTATTTCCTTCGTACATATGTCTATTAATTTTTGCATTTTTTTCTTGGAGTCTGTTATCAATACTATGTCATCTGCATACATTAAAGTATACATTTTAACTGGTTCCAGTTTTTGATATCCGATTATTGTTTGTATTCGTTTCGTTTCTTCTGCAGTATTTCTAAGCAGCCTCTTTATGGCTAATATGAGCAGCAGAGGGTTGAGACTGTCCCCCTGTTTTTTTTCTTTCATTTAAAATCCTCTCGCTATCTCCCTTTCATCCTTTTATAAGTACTTACTGCGTATAATTTCGATGAGGTGTTTTGAAATGTTCATATCTTCTAGACTTTTCCATATTACTCCCCTCTCTGTTGAGTCGAAAGCTGCTCTGAGGTCAATGAATGCCAGTGTAAGTTCCTCTTCGGTTTCTAAGCTTCGGTCTATTAGTTCCTTTATTATAAATATATTGTCATTTGTTTGTTTTCCTGGTATAAATACGGCTTGCTCTTCTTCAATCTCATTTTCTACTGTTTGTTTTACTGTTTTTCTATTATTTTTGTATAAATTTTGAAGCTGGTGGGTGCTAGGCATATAGCTCTGCAGTTGTCGCACTTTACTTGTTCTCCTTTTTTATGTATTGGTACCACCAAGTTGTTTTCCCAGTTCTATGGAATTTTATTTGTTTTACAAGCTGTCTTACATATTTTCCAAAACCAGTCTACACCTCCTTTCCCTCAGTATTTTATAATTTTAGGGTCTATTTTACCTTCCCCCTGCTTTTCCTAGTTTTACTTTGCTTATCGCTTCTTCTACTTCTTTCCTTCTTATGTTTTCTATCTTTGGTGAATCGTCTCCTTGTTCTTTTTGTTGATCTTTGTTTGCTCTTCTCTAACTTTTGTAGAGTTAAATTTGTTCTCGTAATATTCTTTCCATACCCTTAAGACGTCGTGTATATTTGTCTGTAGCTTATTTTATTTGTCTTTAATTCTTCTAATTTCTTTATTTTCTCTTCTTTCATCGCTTTAATTTTGGCTCAGAATCCTCTGTTATTTGCTGTACAGTTTTCTTGCAGTTTATTTCCGAATTTTCCCAACGTTTTCTCTTTGCTTTTTTAACTGTTTTCTTATTTTCCTTACTCAATTTGATGTAATTTTTCTTACCCTATTCATTCTTTGTCTCAATTTAATTTCTGTTTTTACGGCCTCGTCCCACCACTTTTTCTTTTTTGTGTGGGATTGTTACATTTTGTTTCGCATACTTTTTCTTCTACCTCCTTTATTGTGGTTTTGAATGCGGTCCACCTTTCTTCTAGGGACCGTTTTTCCTTCAAGGTTTCCAAACTTTTCAATTTCTGATCAGTTTCCCTTCTGGACTTCTCTTGGATGTTTTTCTCTTTTAATCTTTTCATATTAATTTTGTAATATTTCTGTCTCCTCCGCCCTTGCTATATTTTCTTTTATTGTAGCTGTCACCATCTTACGATTTATTGATAATTCTGGTTTTATTTCTGTCTATATGTTTTTTATTTCTTGTTTAAGGTTTTTGGTGTATACTATATAGTCGATTAGGCTTTTTAATTTTACAATACTAATAAAATTCCAATAAGTAAAGGAGAACGACAAGGTGATGCCCTATCACCGAAATTATTTACTGAGGCTCTGGAGAATGCTTTTAAAATCTATTATGGGAGAATAAAGATATTAATATTGACGCTTTAGCTTTAGTAGTAATATTGAAGAACTAAAAAACAATAATAATAGAACAGCATCATGAACATGAATCGAGACAGACTGAGCATGATGATGATGATGACAATGATTTGGAAAAATGGTGATTAGAACAATATATTCAATTAAATATAATATTGTAACAATTATTTATATATATATATATATATATATATATATATATATATATATATATATATATTGGCGAGTTTTATTACGGCCGAGGCCGCGTCTCGCTTCCCAAACGCCACTTATTTCTGTCTAGCCAATCTCCTTCTTCTAATCTTCGGGATTCCATAGCGTCCTGTACCTCTGCTCTCCAGCTTCGGCGAGGTCTACCCCGTTTGCGACGTTCTGGTGTTACCCATTTCCAAACTTTCTTCGGCCATCTGTCGTCATCCATTCGTTCTAAGTGTCCATACCAGATAAGCCTTTTTGTTTCTATGGTATTGATTATCGTACCATCCACCTCCATTCGCTGTCTTATTTCTTCATTTCGCACGTGTTGTAGCTTAGATACACCACAGCTCCGCCTCCAATAGTCCATTTCCAGTGCCATTAGACGGTTTTTATTTCGCTGATTAATGTCCCATACCTCTGATCCATATGTGGTGATGCTTTCAATTATAGTCTTATATATTGTTGTCTTCGTTTTTTGTAATTTTATCATTCCAGAGTACCGTGTTCAGCAGTCGAATGGCTCTCCTTTCTTGGGCTATTTTAACATCAATGTCTGCGTCACTTCCTGGTGTACTTGAAAATAAAACTCCAAGGTAGCGAAAATTTGAGCAACCGTGAACTACGTCGCCACTAATATTCAGGTCCATACCATCGTCTCCAATTACTAGGTGTTCAGTCTTCTGCAAGTTAATCTCAGGCCCCATTTTTATACTCTTCCTGGAGCTTGCGTAACATATAGTTCGAGTCGTCTACGTCTTCAGTGATAATGACTTGGTCGTCAGCAAACAGTAATGTGCTAAGTATTTCGTCTCCAATGTGTAGTCCCATGCCACCACACTTTCTTCTCCACTGAATTAAGGCTTCGTTAAGATAAATTTTAAACAAAGTGGGAGCTATACAGCACCCTTGTCGGAGTCCCTTAGTCACCTCAAAATCAGTAGACATACGTGATCCAGATTTTATGCAGCTTGTGGCTTTTTCATATAAGTTTTTTACGGCAGCGATATATATATATATATTACTAATGTTGGAGTTCTTCATGCATTCCCATAGCCTTCTTTGAGGTATACTGTCGTATGCCTTCTTAATATCTATGAAAGTAAGATGTAAGGGTCTTCCGCGTGCACTCTTCTTTTCAATAATTTGTCTTAGTATAAATACGTTATAGATACATGATCGTCCAGACCTGTTCTTCTACTTCATTCATCTCTTCCTCTATTTTTTCTTTCAGTATTTTTCCGTATATTCTGGACATTGAGCTGATCACACTAATGCCCCTGTAATTCTTGCAGTCAGTTCTATTACCTTTCTTGTAAATTGAAGAGATATACGCTTGTTTCCATTTTTTGGACACTTTCTCACCTTTCAGGCATTTGTTGAATAGTTTGGCTAGAATGCTAAACAGTTGTGTTGGAGCAGTCTTTATAAGTTCAATGGGAATATTCCCCGGTCCTGGTGCTTTGCCATTTTTCATTTTATTCACGGCTTTTACTACATCATCAATTTCTATTTTTTGTAACATTTCATTAGGGAGTGAATTTCATTTATTTCTACTTCATCATCTTCTGTTTCTATAAAATCTGCTCTATCTTCTCTTAGTAGTTTCTTATAGTATTCTCTCCATGTGTTTGTACTGATCAGATCGATACCTCCGTTATTCTTATTCTCTACACGTATTGTTTTCAGGGTTCTCCACGCTTCATTCGATCTTGTGTTACCTCTGCATCCATTTATTTCTTGACATTTGTTCTTCCATGCTTCGTTTTTTGCATGTGCTACCGTTCTCTTTACTTCTCTGTTTATTCTCGCGTATGCTTTTCTATCTTCGCTGTCGTTCGTGTTTAACCATTTTATGTAGGCGTCTTTTTTACTGTCAACAAGGTTTTCTATTTCTTGGGTCCACCACACATTAATGCTCTTCATTTTTGTTCTTGTATTTCCCCTAGGGCTTCAAATGCTGCTTCGTGAATTATCTTTTCGATTTCATCATACATTTGTTGTGCTGACGACTCTTCTATGTATCGTAGTTTATTTACCAGTCTTAATTTATATAGGAATTTTGTCAACTCGTCTTGTAGTCCCATTAAGTTATATTTTCTTGTATCTACCGTATTCAGTTCCGGTTCCTCCTCTTTTTTCATGCTGGCTATAATGTTTGAAAGGGATATAGAGTTTTCCTATTAGTAGATGGTGATCGGAGCCGCATTCCGCGCCTCTCTTGACTCTCACGTCTTTACATATTAGGTTTGTATTTTGGCGGATAATTAGATAATCGATGACAGATCTTAACTGGCGGGTTGACTGTGTCCAGGTATAGCGGTGGACATCTCCGTGTTTAAACCACCCATTTGTAATTCTTAGAGCATACTGATGGCATATTTCTATTAACTTCTCTCCATTATTGTTCACCGTGTCTTCACCATATATTCCTATAATGGGATTAACTCTCTTCCCAGTACGTCCATTAAAGTCACCAAGTAGTATTATTTCCTTTCGATCACTAATTCCATCTAGTACCGCCACCAATTCTGTATAGAATTTTTCTTTTACTATATTATTAGCATCTTCGCTGGGCGCGTATATTCCAACTATTACTATCTCATGCCCTCTTATGTGTAACTCGGTTTTAATTACTTCTTCGTTTGTTTGCTCCCAACTCTTTAGGCTCTTTTTTAGTGTTTTCTTTAATATTATAGAAACCCCTCTTTTCGCTCTCTGATCTTTAGGAATTCCGCTATATATATATATATATAGTCTTGTTTTATTTCGGTTCCTGTACCCTTTCTCTTAGTTTCGGTAAGGACAGCTATATCTATATTATACCTTTTTAGTTCGTCAAGTACTTCTGTCATTTTGTTATTTATTCCTTGGACATTCCATGTGGCTATTTTGGTGTTCCATTTGTGCTTATTTCCTTTAGTGGTACATTTATTTATCTGTTTGACGTTGTTTATGTGCGAATATTTGCCCCCCCCCCAGAATCCTTGGGGCTGACTGTGATTACAGTACGAGATTCTGAGCTATTTGCTCTACTCGTCTGGGGTAGTGTCGTTTTAAAGTTCGCAGGCATGTTTGGGAGATTTTAGCATTTGTCGTTTTTATGATGCTGGTTTGCAAGTCCACTGCGATCAACCCTCCTTCTTTACCCGGGCTTGGGACCGGCAACATCAGCTGCTGAGCTACTCAATCCACTCAAAAACTGATGCAGGCGGAGTTACGATTATTTATATAGTGTATATTAAAATAGAAAGTAAAAAGCGTGTTTATTCTATTTGGTCATCTGGCGGTTCTTTCTGTTACGATTTATTTAGTTTATTAAAAATAATAGACCAGACATGCGCAAGCTCAACCATGCAAATTAATAATTGTAAAGTGCAAGCGTTTCTTTCCTGGAGGTTATGCAAACTGAATCGTAAGCCAAGAAATTATCTCGACTATTTTTCATAGCTAATTAGAAAACGCTTTCGCTGATTCAGAGTGAAATTAAGAGCGTTGGGTAACAGATGGAGTGAAAGGTGGAAGTGCCCTTACGTAACAGCGCGCAATAAAGGCCGCAACGCACGCAAGTGGCTACGATTAGAAAATTGCAGCGGAAGATCAATTCTGCTGTGTCTTAGGGGCGGACGCGTAAGTCAATTTTAATGCATTAAATTATCTTGAGAAAGTTACAAGTCATGGGTTTATGCCGTCAGCTAATGCTGCACGGTTTGACCTTTATATGTCACGTAGCTCGACTTTAGGGCTGGATTGACCTAGGTGAACTTTTGTAAAGGGAAGGGAAAATTATTTGAACGTAACAAGCCAATTCCAATGTATAAAACGTTAGACATTTTTTTAAATCTTATTGCTATATTTATCATAATCAGTTACTTTATAAATTCAGAATAGTTGAGATGCGCATTTCAAAATTATCATTGTGTGAATACAAATTGAGGACTTAATGTGACATTAGATATGTATATCCGCCTTTTGCAACGTAAATAAAATATACATACATACAGACATAGGTAATCGAGTCGCTCTTCTACCTTTGGGTGTCGAGAAATATCGCTTTTAAGAATATCCTTCACAAAACTGTTTTCACTGCTTTATTGGCTATTTCCTTTGCTCTTCTTCTTTTGTAAATCTTCTCCATTTCTTTATTCAATGTACTTCTTTGCCTTTACTCATTTCTTTCATTATCTGTACGCATCTCCCATATTTTCTTTACGATTCTGTTTTCTTTTATTGTCATTAAGGTGCCGAATCAGTGCATTTAAGTTTTTTTTTATAGAACTCATTAGCGGTTCCACTTTCAATGTTCTTCTAATATCTTCGTTTATAATTCGGTCTCTTTCTCGTTACTTACGCATTTCAAATACGTGCAGATTTTTTTGTCTGGTTGTTAATATTCATGACTGGCACCAATATGTTAAAGTTGGTATGAATATTTTAGTCTTTGTTTTGACTCTTCTTTTTTAGGGGAAGGTGGTACACAGTGGAACGGAAAAATAAAATATGAATTTTCTTCCATTCATGTTCAGTTTCGATTTTTACGTGGAATTCCCCTTGGTTGTCATTTAGAAGTATTAACATTTTCTAAGTTCTTATTTATTAGATAAACGCGCAAAAAATAAAAAAAGGTTGCATCTGTCCCACTATGTACCACCTCAAGTACACAGTGGGAGAACCTTTTGTGTACATTGTGATGAGAAGAAATTACACTGTTTTGGAGTTTTTTTAAATCTTAATTAAACACAAATTTGTTCCTAGACAAAGTTTATATTGTGAGGAAATGATGCAGAGAAGTAATAGTAATCCCTACGTTTAGTTGGGTTTTTTGTCATAATAATCTTTTAATATGGAGAATACATACAGTTTCTTTAATTTTTTAGGATTTTTACCGTTACGTTATCCTATTTCACTTACAAAACCTGCCCTGCATAATATACTTTGTTTATCTTTCCTTCAAACTCAAGTTGGTTGGATTTTCTTTTTGACTGGCGAGTTGGTGACAATGGATGACTTTTTTCGGTATTTGATTTGATTTTGATCTGGATGTTTTCTGGTGATACAAAAGCCTTCGGAACGAGGATGAGCCTGATGGATAGGGATCTGCAGTTGTCCTCAGTCACTGGACTTAGTTTTCCTGGTGCTCCACTTGGTTCTGCTGAAGCACATCCCTCAGTCAATGGAATATCAAAACCTAACTTTTCAGGAGATTGGATTTCTGATGTGAAAGGACCATCGTTGATTTTTACTGTGAAAGGCCTCCCTGTAACAGCAGCTTCTAAAAAAATCAGTATCCTTGAAGATTTGGCCATTGAACGGAAAAGTTCCAGTTTTTATAAAACCAGATTTGATGTTTTTGGGGGATATCTCTGCATCATGAGCCACATTTATAAACTTGCGATGTCGTAGATAGTAATTGGCTTTCCTGGATAATTTAAGCCGCCTTGAATGGCCCAAAACAAACTTATCTAAGAGCTGTACATGAGCATCTAAGTTGTCATAAATAAGCAGACTTGAATTTTCTTTTGTACTCTGCGATCAACTGATGAAGTTGTCCATTGCTTTTGAAAATAACTCGGAAGAAAACTAGCCTGTAGAATTTGCCAAGCCCCCTTGAGGTGGTCCACGAAAAATGTACTGCTTAAAAAACTTTTTAGGGGATAAATTGGTGGTTAGCTCGGAGTGTTCTTTTTTTTTATCTAAACCTGATTGTGCTCTACAAAAATATTTTTTCAACATTTCATCGCTTGATATTTTAACAAGCTTTTATGTCGTGTTCGTTGGAACCTGAGCATGCTGAAAGAGATCGTCTAAAAGCGGATTCAGTATCCATCCACAGTTGTCATGATTGTTTAGAATTTCTTTAGGGAAGTAGGCACAAGTCGTTGTTTTAAATTGTGGAAACTGATTGCGTGTTTGCAAATTTTTTTTATTGACAAGATATGGTTAATTACAATCAACATCTACACAGAGTATTAAGTAAGTGCCCTGTCAGATATTATTAGTTATTTCAATGGTGTAGTAACTCCATGAGTCATGTTTTGTGTAGTGGGTGGGTCCTTGGTGTAGAGTTGGTCTATTAGGGCGCTTGCGTGTTGTGTTGTCTGCTTGTAGTAGGTCTCAGTCATCTTCAGTATTTCACTTGTGACAAAGAAAACCTTTAGGTCATCATGAAGTGTTTGGTTACTTACGTACTATAGAGCTACAGGACTAGAATAGTTTGTTGTTTAGTAAAAGTTTTGAGTTTCTGCAAAGAAGCTATTGCATTTGTCAAAATTATATATTAAGTTGTCTTTTTTTGGATTGGATATGCTTCATCGCTTTGATCAAGATTAAGATCAAGGCATTTTGCTTGCGTTGTTACAGGAATTTGCTTATTGTTTATTGTTACAGGCGGGTATACTTTACATCTCATGGTAAATGTAACTTTAACTGATTTGGCGTACCATTCTTGGGTAGGTTGAGATGGCTTTGTAGAATTGCAGAGGTGTTTAAAGGGTTATCGTTAATGGAAAAAGCTGTCACGCCGTTAGCAAAAAGGGCGATGCCAATGTTGTCTGTTTTAGGTACACCGGTTGTATAAATGAGGGAAAATTTTAGTCCCAATATACTGCCTTGAAAACTCCGGATTTAATAAAGCATTTGGAATGTTGGTCTAAATGTTTAACAGAGAAATTTTGTTAGAAAGATATTATTTTGGGGGGAGGAAGTAGTTGTGGGATAGTGAGATTTTTAGTTTAAAGAGTAAAGCTCTGTGGCAAACCTTATCAAACGCTTGGAAGATATTAAGGAAGGGGGAGTTGCAGCATTTCTTATCTTCAAGACTTTTGGAGATTGCGTTAATGATTCTATGGGCTTGTTGGGTTGTGAACCCGAATTGGTGATTGGGGAGTAGTGCCAGGAAGTCGTGGTCGGTATGTGATCTTTTTAGTAAGAGTTTTCCAAAAACTTTGCTTGTGATGGGCAGCACACTAATGGGCCTATAAGCCAACGGTTCATGTGGAAGCTTTCCCGGTTTTGGGATCATTAATATCTCATAATACTTCTAAATTGTAGGGTAATATGTGCCAAAGCATGCCGGTAGATATGCCTGTTAGGAAAAGGTTAGGAAAGGATGTTTTTTAGGCAGATGTTATGTCCAGTGATGTGCTCATATCTTGCGTATGTTTAGTGATTAGATTTCTTCCTTTACTTCCGTGGGTGAGAAGGCTTCTATAGGTGGAGATATTTGGCAGGGTGCGTCAATGAAGTTTTCTATTTTTGGTCTGTGTAGTCTGACTGGGCTTTCAATACTTTAGTTAGATGTGAAGCAAAGACTTCTGCATTTTCTTTATCAGAACTTGCCCTTTGGTTGGTGAATATGGGGATAGATATGTGATATTTTTATTAATTTTTTGTTACTATTTGCAGATAAATTGGAAATGTAGTTTTAAAAGGTATTATTTTGCACATCCAGAGGCTTTTTTCAGATCTCGGATTAGACTATTGTAGATATATTAATCGGCAACGTTTCGTGACCTTTGCCAGAGCCGACTAGCTTGGGGTTTGTCGGCTTAGAGTTGTCGAATATGTGAGGTAGATTAGTGGTATGTGTTGTAGTTTGTTTTGTGGAGTCGATTTCCAGGCTGTTTCTTGAAATACTCGGGTGAAATACTGCGCTGCTTTGTCTAGGTCGGCAGGGATTTGAGCCGCATCTTAATGTTTATTTTTATAGGTGACACTGTAGGAGATCTCGTGGTTAGTTGAGGTGGGGGTGATTTTTGAATAACAACAGTATTTATGCTGTTCATAACTGGAGTGTGGTCAGATGCAAAGTTGTAGTTGAATTTTATTATACAACTATTTCTTGTTATTCCACGTGTTATATAGAAATCTAAGCGGCCAGGAAGTTTTCTAGGGTCACTTGGTCAGTAAGTGGTTTTGCCGTTACTAAGAAAGTCATAGTTATTATCGCTTATTGCCCGTAGTAGATTTGGACCTTTTACTGTAATTATGTAAAATAAATTCAGAATTTATCACATTATATTTAACTAAATTTTTTATATTTATGTTTATGTACTAAAATTAAAAACATTTTTCGTTTGAATTTGACGACAAAAATATCTTCTAAAAAAGTACGTGCATTGTTTTATTTTTTCTAAAACTTTATATTGAAATATTTTTCTTGTATGACTGTATTATTTATCTATTTTTAACTTGTTTTCCTCCATTTATTAAGTCCCAAGTTTTGTCTTTTGTTCTTTCCTTTGTCACTAGAAGTTGTTTGGCAGTTTCATTTATTTTTGTAGTTGTCTCAAATCTTGTGAGAGCTTTTCTTCTTCGTTTAGGTGAATGCTTCTTAGATGTTCTTAGACCCCCGTTTTGTGAAAGGGGGTTGGAGTTTTTTCTAAGTTGTATTTTGAGTTAGGGAGTTTGGAGCTTCTCTTTTTATTATTTGAAGTTTAATTTGTAGTGTTCTTACGAGAAAGTAATAGTCGCTTGCCACATCTAGAACGAAATGTTCCTCCATTTCCTATTTATGGTGATGTGGTTGCATGTTTTATGGTCAAGGAAGACTCAGGCCATTTTGTAAACATCTTTGTAAGGAAATACTGCGCCACTTATGATTAAATCGTTGATGAGGCAACATTCACAGGACAGTTCGCAGTTCTCGTTACGTTCACCTACCCCATATGTGCCCATCATTTGTTTAATATCTTGATTGTATTATCTATTTTAGCGTTTAAGTCGCCTATAATTATAAGAATTCTCTCTTCTTCTGTTTTCGTATAGTGTAATTTAGTGTGTTATAAAAGTCTTTTTTCTTCATACTACGTGAGTATTGTTGGTGCATAGCATTAAATTATCGCTACATTACGCTTCTTGGTACGGAATTGAGCAGTCATGATTCTATCAGAAACATTAGTGTGTGTCAGTAGACTTTGTTTGGTTGCCTGTGTCATAATTGTCCTTTTCTGTTTATTTTATCTCCATCTTCGGACAGACCGGAGAATATTAAGGTTTTATTATCTGTGGTTGTTACTTCGCCCGCGCCTAGCCATCTAACTTTGCTTAATTCTAGAACTTGCATGTTATACGAACCCATTTCACGTGTTAGTTGAGTAAGTCGGGTACGTTCCAGTAAAATTTCGATGTTTTTGATTTTTATAACAATAAGTTTTATCCCTTTTACAAATCAAAGTTATGCTTTTCACATCAATTCTCTTGGATGAGTTCGCATTTGAAATCGAAGCGTAAAGACGTTTGTTCTGAAACTCGAAAGATAAGTGCGCGCTCGGTGACCTTCCGCCTCGTGCGGGCAGTGATAAAGTTAATCTTAAGTACAATTAAAGTTTATTTTAAACATAAATAAATTTCCACGTAAATAAATACGCAAATAAATATTGTTACTCAATAACAGTGCGGTTTAACCGAACTTTAAAATGTTACCAGCAGGAAACGGCCCAGGTATGGGACTCGTCCAAAATCCAACGATACAAAACAACATACAGGGTCAATCGTATGTATTACAACCATCAAATAATACACAGAGTCAAACAATGTTCAATACTAATATGCCATCACAATTTTACTATTCCTCTCAACCACTACAACAACAAATATATCATTCACAACCTACGAGCCAGTACTCTTTTCCGCCCAATCAAGAACAATTTGTAATGCAAGAAAATCCAATGTATCATGTAAATAGACAAAATAGCACCCCTGAATACACAAGAATGACTTCAACTAGTGATGAAGAAAATAACACCTACTCTACTAAAGAGAACCCGTGGCAAGTAGTAAAAGGTACTAAGAGAAGGAAGAAAAGGAAATCCATAAATCATGAAGAAGAAGCGATACCACTAAATAACACATTCAATGCACTTGCAAATAGCCAGATAGATAACAATGCAAGCAAGGGCACACCTAAACCCTCTCCCATATTTGTGTACGGAGTTGCAAATTTACCACAAATGATTAATAAACTAGCAGAAATAGTTGAATTAGAACAATACACAACTAGGAGCTTGGCATACAATACTGTGAAGTTAACCTGTCAAAGCCCAGACACATTTAGAAAATTAGCAAAATACATGAAAGATAATAATATAATTCATCACACCTACCAACCGTAGGAAGAAAGGTCGTACAGAGTTGTAATTAAATACCTACACCATTCGATTGACCTAGAAGATATAAAACAGGAAATCACACAACACGGACACAAAGTGAGAAATATAATAAATATGAAACATCGTGTAACAAAATATCCCCTTAATATGTTCTTTGTTGACCTGGAACCGTCAGAGAATAACAAGGATATCTACAATAGAAACAGATTACTAAACAGTGTCATCCAAAGAGAACCACCAAGAAAAGACAACAATTTAGTGCAATGTACCAGATGCCAATTATACGGCCACACTAAAGCCTATTGCAATAGACCCTACCTGTGCGTTAAGTGCGGTGGCCAACACATTACATCAAGTTGTAAGAAAAGTAAACAATACTCCAGATATATGTGGCCTATGTGGAGGTGGACATCCAGCTAACTACCGGGGATGTGAGTATTACCAAAAAATTATAAAGCTAAAACAAACAATTACCATCCTAATCATCAAAACAACCTAACACATCAAAATAACATAACACAACAAAGTCAACCGCAACCGCTATCGACAAGACCCCAAACTAGAAGCTATAGTCGTGTAACTAAACCCCAGAATACAACTCAAGGCGCTGAATCGACCATGTCACTAAATAAATTTTTAGAAGAATTTAAAATAATGTTCAACCAACTGATACAGCAGAATAGTATGGTGCTCAATATGTTAACAATGCTAATCAATAAACAAAACAATGGCTCTTAGAATAGCTTTATGGAATGCCAATGGCCTTGCTCAACACAAAGATGAAATTCAGTTATTTTTAAAACAAAACTTAATAGATATCCTCCTGATCAGTGAAACTCATTTCACTGAAAAGACATATTTCAAAATACCGAAGTATAATGTATATCACACTAATTACCCGGATGGCACTGCACATGCAGGCACAGCTATAATAATAAAACAAATAATAAGTCACTATGAACTACCAAAGTTTGCTGAAGACTATCTCCAAGCTACCCCAATTCGTGTCCACATTTCCCCATGTGAAATAACAGTTTGTGCAGTCTACTGTCCACCAAAACATAATATAAAAAAAACACCACTTTGAATCCTACTTCAGCACTTTAGGCACCAAATTTCTGGCAGGAGAAGATTACAATAGTAAAAACACGGCATGGGGATCCCGACTAACCACCACAAAAGGAAGGGAGCTAATCAAACTCATTCAAGACAAAAGATATACAAACTATCTACGGGAACTCCAACATATTGGCCGACAGACAGAGATAAGTTACCGGATTTACTAGACTTTTTTGTCACAAACAATATTTCGCCAACCTATATGGACATTACACCTAGCTACGACTTGTCCTCAGATAATTCACCGGTAATAGCCACCTACAGCACATACCCATTATATATTCAACCTGTACCTAGATTACATAATTCGAAAACTGACTGGGACGAATATAGGCGCAATTTGTCAGATACAATAAATTTAAATCTAAGGCTTAAAAACTCAAATGAAATTGAGGAAGCTACAAATAGTCTTATAAATACTCTTCAAGAAGCAGCCCAACAAGCTACTCCAATAGTAACATACAAAAAAGATATCACGAATATTCCTCTCGAAATTAAAAACTGGTAGCTGAAAAAGAAAAGCACGAGCCAAATGGCAACGAACACACACCCAGCAGACAAGAAAATATTGAACAGACTTAGTAATAAGCTGAAATCTAAATTAAAATCTCTGAGAGAAGAGTCACTCAAAGATTATTTATCTAACCTTAACCGTTATGACAATTCTATTTGAAACCGATCAAAGCTAAAAGCAAACCAATAATAACTCTTCCCTTTAAGAATGGAACAACCATCACAAGAACAGTGGGCAAAAGTGATAAGGAGAAAGCAAAAGTATTTGCGAAACACCTTGCCGATGTTTTCAGCCGCACGAAAATGACCCGGACGAGGAAATAATGGAAATATTAGAATCTCCGTTTTAGCAACGCAACCAATTAAACCGTCACACCTAAAGAAATAAAGGAGGAAATAAAACGCCTGAATGCAAAAAGCCCCGGGCATGGACCTTATAACAGCAAAATGCTTAAAGAACTGCCAAAAAGGCATAGTATTACTGACGTATATCTTTAATGCAATCCTCCGAATCCAATATTGGCCTCAAAATTAAAAACTGCCGAGATAATTTTAATCCTAAGCCTGGAAAAGACCCAAATAGCGCAAAATCATATCGACCTATCAGCTTATTACCAGCTGTTTCAAAATTGCTTGAAAAACTAGTTCTTAAAAGAATCAATACTGAATGGATACCCGATTATCAATTTGGATTTCGACAGGCTCACTCGACCACCCAACAGTGTCATCGCATATCGCAAACTATCCTCGCCAGTTTAAACAACAAAGAATACTGCGTATCTGTATTCCTAGACGTAAGCCAGGCTTTCGACAGGGTCTGGCACCCAGGATTACTGTTTAAAATTAAAAAACTCATACCAGCGTTTTACAAACTACTTAAAACATACCTAAGTGATAGACACTTCAGAACAAAAGTAAGACAGGAAGTCTCAACTATACTCCCAATCAACTCTGGGGTACCACAGGGCAGTGTCCTGGGCCCGCTACTTTATCTCTTATTTACATCAGATTTTTCAGTTTCACCAAACATCACAATGGGCACATTTGCTGACGACACTGTCATACTGGCTAGCCACAATGTAGTCCTCCAAGCACACACTCTAATACAAGATTATCTACATGTTCTAGAACACTGGCTTCAAAAGTGGAATGTAAAAGTAAACGAGACAAAATCTACTCATACCACATTTACCCTGAGAAAAGATCCGTGTCCACCCATATACCTAAACAACATAGTAATACCACAAACTGTGACAGCAAAATACCTGGGAATACACTTAGATTCCAAATTAAACTGGAGAGAACACATCTGCAAAAAAAGAAAGCAAATGGACCTAAAACAGAGAGAGCTATATTGGTTGATCGGTAGAAAGTCTCCGCTATCTATAGAAAACAAACTATTGTTGTACAAATCAGTAATCAAACCCATATGGACGTATGGAATAGAACTATGGGGCTGTGCCAGCAAGTCCAATATCGAAATAATCCAAAGGTGCCAGTCCAAAATACTAAGAACGATAGTTAATGCCCCATGGTATATTGCAAATGAAATGATCCACAAAGATTTGAAGATACCAACTATAAAAGAAGTTATCCATGAGAGAAGCATCACCCACCACCAAAAATTGGAAGCTCACACAAATCCTTTAATACAGCCCTTACTAGAAGACACAGCAATAAGAAGACTAAAAAGACAGTGGCCAGCTGACCTATAAACAGACTTAGAGAGCTCATCGCTGGATGAGATCTCATCATGTTATTAATCGATCTAAATCCTAAATTTAGATTGTAGGTTAACAAATTAGCTTATAGAATACCTTGTATTTTGATTGCTAATTAAATAATAAAAAAAAAATTCTCTTGGATAGCTGCACATCGGTGCAGGCGTTTTTTAATTGCTTGTCGCAGTACTGGAAGACTTTTGCTAGAACGTCTTTCAACATACCGGTTGTGCTTTTCTGGATATTATCCGAAGTGCCCTTTCAAATAGTTCTTTAACTGAGAGAATAAAAAAAGTTACATCAATTAGGATCCAGTCAACTGTAGGTCTGAAGAACCACAGGAATGAGTTTTTCTGTCTAAAATTTTGGCATTTAAATCTAATGGGCGGTAAACCGGTTTAATTATAATTCACTACTGATTATTCTTAAAGTCAATGGACTGTTTTATATCACAAAATCCTCACTCTCTTCACTTCATTTGCTTTTGAGGTTGAAAGTTTTCCTGCATAAAGTTCGTCGTCTACTCCTTTTTGATCTTCTAAATAGACCTTGTGTCATTCAAAAACTTGTGGTCTGAATACGCATCAAGCTTTTCGTAACTTTAAGTCACGACAGCGAATTAGGCAAACTTTATACAAAGTTTGAAAGTACAACGTTGTTTAAAATTTTGCCAGTCTATTTTCGTAACGCTCCTCACCATACCACTTTACTTCAAACGCTATCAGCACTCGTGGTTCAATTGTAATAAGTTCAAATTGTACGGAAGGGGTTATTTTAACTGCCGTGTTGTTATACGCCTCGTTTTTTTATGTTGTTTGTTAGTTTTTCTATAAGGTACGTTACAGCACTGCTCTGGTTTAACAAGACGACTAGAATTATCAAAAGAGACTGATGTGCCCTTGCGCACGCTTATTTCGCTAAAACCGCACGAGCACATTTTAAATACGTATGTTGGTGCAGTCTTATAATTTTAAAAATTTCCATTCTTAAAAGAGTGTTTTTTGATCATTATACAACGTGTGTTTGGCAAGGCTATCTATGTACGAGGTGCATTCAAGTTCTAAGGTTTCCAAATTTTTTTTGAAAAAGTATTTAATCGAGAAGTTGAAACTTCTATTATTTCTTATATGTAATCTCCGCCCAGACGTTCACATTTTTCACAATGTTGTCGCCACGATTCTATGGCTGCTGAGAACACTTCATTAGGAGTGTGTTTTGCCAACTGGAAAATTGCTGATGCAACAGGGGTTCGATTGAAAAATCAACGGCTGCGGAGAGCATCTTTCATGGTCGGAATTTCATGGCGTTATGAGATATTGCCACCCGCGCAGCCTTGTGTTCGTCGGTCAGCATTCGTGGGATCCACCTTGAAGAAACTTTCCACATTTTCAGGCCATCATGCAAAATGAACTTCACAGACCCTACGGAAATTCCAAGTTTAGAGGCGACTTCACTCACACCTAATCGATGGTCTTCTATAACAACTTGCTGCACTCGGGCAACCATGGTTTTGGTTCGGCTGGTTCGTGGCCGAGACTGCTTCCGTTCATTGTCACACAACTCGCAATCTTCTTTAAACTTTCGCACCCACGAACGTACATTTTTAACATCCATAACGCTTTCACCGCATGTCTCACTCAACTGGCGATGAATTTCGATAGGTGTTTCACCACATAACGTTGTTTTTGAACGCCAAACGTCGCCATTAGCGATAATTCGTATGGTGCTACCATCTATATTACAAATTCAGAAATATTTACCACTTCTATTAAAATTAACCGCATTTTTCTACTTACTCTCACTGATGAGAAAAAAATTTGGAGGGATTAGAACTTGACCACACTTCATATGACGTCCATTGTGCAGAGTGAGTTTTTAAATTTTAGATATATGCTGTGTGTATCAATTTTTTATTTCGCATTTGAATAAGCAAAAAGTGCCATTACTAAAGTTTAAAATCCGACTTTACATCCGAGAATAAAATTTTCCCCCCTGCCGCACATATTCGTATATCCATACAGAGTTTGTTTCCTACGGTATTAGTGGATGCATTTCATGTTCTGTGCCATTGCTTCTGTTGGTGTTTTTTCCATTTTTTGCTGTTTCCCTCATTCAATTTTTAAATCTGAGAACTCAATCACTGTTGAACAAGTCCATCAACTCCTATCATTTGTTTGAGCAGCAGGAATTGCTTTCTTTGCTTGGGTCCTTAGGCAAATCCGTCTTTGCAAAGTGGTAAGAAATCTAACCGCGTTTTACAAAGAAGTTGCTTTGAACAGACAAGGGCCTCAAATAAATGTGTATTTCAATTATTTTCCTTAGTATTGTGGTGTTGTTTGTATTCATGTGTTTACTACAAAATTTATTTCCGGAATGAGTTGTAAGGTATTCTGAATTGCACTACCCTAAAATATCATCATGTCTACTTATTTATAAGGTTTGATAATTTTTTCAAAACCACGTGAATTAAGTTCTATCTAAATATTGATATAATATACCCGTAAATAGAAAATAAACCTTAGCTTAGGTATGAACAAAGTAGAGAAAATTTAGAATAATCTCCTACTATGATAATAGACGTAGAGTTGTTATATTCTTAGAGACATTTGGCCCTAATTTGGTTTTAGTTAGAGGATTTTTTGCTTAGTCGTAAGTTACTACGAGATGCGTTCAAGTTCTAAAGTTTCCAATTTTTTTCTCAACTGTGAGTTAAGTAGAAAAATCCTGTTAATCTTAAAAAACGCAGGAAATATTTCGGAATTTGTAATATAGATAGTAGCACTATACAATGTACACAAGTCAAATTACCGTCACTGCAGCGAGTGTTGTTTTATATACTTCAAATGGCAAAGTTTAGTGTTTAACGTGTAAACAACGTGTAATAATCCATTTTTCCTCTTGCATGGCGAAATGCCCACTGAAATTCACAACCAATTAGAGGAATACGCGGTGAATGCGTTATGGATGTTAAAAATGTGCGTTTGTGAATGTTAAGTTTAAAGAAAGTCGCGAGTTTTGTGATAATGAGCCGAAGCAGCTTCAGCCACAAAGCAGTCAGACCGAAAACATAATTGCGCGAGTGGAGCAAGTTGTTATGCAAAACTGTCGATTAGGTGTACATGATATCGCCTCTAAACTTGGTATTTCCGTAGGATCTGTGGAGTCCATTTTGCATGATGACCTAAAAATGCAAAACAAATTCAAAGGTGCTGACTAAATGCTGACCGACGAACATAAGGCTGTGCGCGTGGCAATGTTTCGGGGCATGTTGACATGTGATGCCGCCATGAATTTCCGACCATGAAGGACACTCACTGTGGCGCTCATTTTCCAATCGGGCCGCTGTTGCATCTGCGATTTTCCAGTGAACAGAACACACCACTAAAGAAGTGTTCTCAGCATCCACTGAATTATAGAGTCGACGTTGTGAAAACTATATGCGTCTAGACGGAACTTACGTTGAGAAGTAACAGAAGTTTTAATTTTCCTGGGTAAATACTTTTTCAGAAAAAAAATTTGGAGAGCTTAGTACTTGAACGCACCTCACATCAAAGCTACCTAAGTAATAGCTAACACATCATCTTTTGCTTTATGTTTTACGTTTTGTTACACCATCGTCGTCTGCCCTAAATATGCTTATTAATTCTTAGACAATATTTTCACGTTGACTGCATGTATATTTAGAGCTAGAATTATTCGCAATAATTTTATTATTAAGATATTTTATTATATTACCTTTGTACAATACTTCTTTCAATAATTTACATATTTTATGCATATGATTGTCTAAAAATCAATATAGAGGCTTGCAGAAAAACTGATTTTAAAATAAGCGAAACATCGTTGATTTTTAAATATAAATTTTTTTAATTTATTGAATAAATGCAAATTTGATAGGTATGCATTAATTACTTAATAACGAAAGTTTATACTATTGCATACACACCAGATGCCTCTATTTAAAGTTCTGTAGCGGACTTACTAATTTTTATTCATTCACAGTTGCAATTTCTTTGCAAATTGCAACATTTAACTTTACTAATGGGATTTCTTAAGTATACTTTAAATTTTAGATAACTTCAAAGAATGAAATTAAATGGCATCAAAACTCTTTCCGTGAGAGCTGTTGCTCCATTTTGTTAAAACCATATTTTCCATGTTGCTTTGTAAATATCGAAGTTGTGGACGCAAAAAATTAGCATGTCGGCGTAGTCAAGCATCCTCTCGCGAAACATTTTGCGTTAGACAAAATTATTTTCAAGCTCTTTTGAACAATTACAATCTTGTACGGCTAGAATATCAATTCGCCCTGTAGAATGCGCTGTAGCAGGCGACCAGACAAACTCAAAGTTGGAACCCGATGCTTAGTGGAGCGTCGATGACTCTAAAGGACTTACCTTCTCACTTTTTCAATATTTTTTAGAGTTTGAGTTGTATGGGGGCGACCAGTTCATTTATTTCTTATAACTGATATGGAACTGTCGAAAATACTTTGTTGTAACAATGCGATACTCCACATTCTACTGTTCCATAGCTACTAAATTCAACATTCTGAACTACTCTCAGGCGGTGTAGAGTGGTCACCACCTCCCCCTTTACAACAACTACGCATTTTAAAAGCATACATTATTTTTTGCACAACTAAGAATTTGTGTCGTACAATATTTTAATATTTTTAAGACCATTTAGACGAACGAATGATATTCTTTTATACGACTAGTTTATGTAACATATTATTATTTGTAAGACATTTATTTAAGTTATATTTTGAGTTTTGATAATTTTATTTTTAAAAGTCAAGTTTTATAAGTCAAATAAATACGGTGGCCCAGACATATTGTTACTTTATAAAGTCGGATTTAGTATAGATGGCCCATTAAAAAAATAAATTAAGACTAGGCCGTACCGGGCAATCTTTATTCTTAAACAAGAGGCTTTGGTCTCTATTGCCTTTAAGACTAAAGGTGTTACTACCAGTTAGCTCATGTGTAAGCTAAGGATACAAATATTTTTATGCTCAGAGACCCATTGAATAAAGTTGGTACCTGACGACTCGGGGTTTGATTGCACGTGGCAATATAAATTTTACCTTAATCAGTTTACAGTTTTATTAATAAAGAATATGGAACTGACTGTTAATTGTTAAGTAACTCGAGAATTAATTTGACTTCAAATGTGTCTGCTCTATAAAAATGCAAAAATGTAATTATGTGTGTTTATTTGCACCTAACATTGCAACTCCTGCAATTATTGACTAATTTCAAAGGTTAATGCTTCATTTGCCTAGGTTTGTTGCCAAAACTCGCACGAAAGTTTTAGTTTTTAGATTTAGGTCACGGTTGGTCTGTTATAAGTCAAAATATAAAATTATTATGAAGTAATTAGACAGTTTGCGCCACCTATCGGTGTTTCATTCACTACATGGGCAATTATTACCGTTAGTAGTCGCATGCGGCACAACTTTGATTTATGTGAAATATGTTTTATTATTATGATTTATGTGAATATAGTCTAACGAATGTCATCATCGAACGTAGCATTTGTAACAAAAGACCCGAGTTACTGCACAAAGGAAAATTGGGTTAATAGAATTTGCTCGTGTGCACTAAGTCGAGGTAGACATTCAAATGAAGTGTTACTCAAAACATAATATAAAAGTTTGGTTGCATCTGAAATAGCTTTTATTTTATTTTACTTTAAAATCACACCGTTCTTTATTTTATTGGTATAGATTTTTAACTAATATAACGCAATTTAATGTAATTTTTTCTTTTGCAGGTCTCCGAAATGATTATTAAACCACTTGGAGAGCTTTTCTAAACAGTTCTGACACTGAAAGTTTTAGATTGAAATTGGAAGCAGCTTTAGTAATACATAAAAAATAAATAAAATAATAAGTGATTCGTTTTATAGATACATCAATTTTGTATTTATAACATAATTGTTCACATTAAAGATAATTAGACAGTTTGTAAATAAAAAGTTTTAAAACAGTTTATAGGACTTACAGCGACCGCTCCTTTGGGTAAATTAAAGTAAAGCGGAGTCACCCAATGTAGCCTCTTGTAAGAAATAAATAATTGAAAAAAGAAAAAACCTTGAGTTAATAGAAAAAATTAAAACTAATATATTACTGATCTAATACATACATTATCCCTTATTTATGTTTTTCTTAAGCGATACGTCAAATTTTGATATAAAGAGTGATTGCTGCGTAATGTTGGTCTTGTATGCTTTCGCAACTTTATGTTTAATATATGCAGGGTAGGATAAGTCTTTCTCCTTCCTTTCAGGTTGAATAAAGAAAATGTGGGCAAAAGAAGGCACACAAAATTAATTTTACGGAGTAAAACTACAAATAGGATGTATTTCAAACAGCGTATCGATCAAGTGTCGTTTTTAATTTTCGTTGAATTGTAGAGGTCGTATTCTGGTGTTCTTCATTACTCTATCCAACATATTTTGAGAAATACGTGTTGGATTTTGCAAAACTTAGAGAGTTTTAGTGCGATGTTTGTAAATCTCAATCTTGAGATACTCTTATAGGAAGAGGTTGCAGGAGGCGAGATCCGGTGGGCGAGATGGCCAAGCCACGTTCCCGCGTTTATATTAGGCGCCCAGAAAACATTCCTTGATGTGAGTGTTGTGGTTCCATGTTGTTGCAACCAAACATTTCCCAGTTGCAATGTATTGGAATTCAGTGAACATAATTGCCAAATCATTCCCACATATCGATTGGAAGTGACAGTAACATATTGGCCTCCCCCCTCAAAAAGATAAGGGTCGGTGACTCGATTTTACTTACCACACACCAAAGAGTGGCACATTTGATGTGAAGGGGACTCGTGGGCTGTGTTTACTTTAACAACAAAAGCTTTGCATATTAAAGCATCCCAAGTGGGGTGCGCGTCTACTGCATCAACATTTTTCGATATTCCTCTTCCTTTTCTCACCACTGAACTAGTATTTTCAAAATTTTATATCTACCATATTATCAATTTTCGAACAAAATCGGGCACACAAAGCGCAAGTTGAAAATGTGCCCGAAAACCATGTCGTGCCACGAAAGTCATTGCTCCTAATGTACGCGTCGGCAGAAAAAATTTTCTACTATGATAAAATATAATTTGTGTTATTCCTTTTCTAGAATGGTGAAATAATGCTGTAAGGAACATGTAAAGTCATGAGGAAGATGGTCGGGTTATTAAATAGTTTCAAAACAAAACTAAGAGTGGTTAATTTCTGAGATATATGTACTTATTCGATTGGATTTGGGGGTTACACCTATTTTTTTTTTTATTTATTTAATTAGCAATCAAAATACAAGGTATTCTATAAGCTAATTTGTTAACCTACAATCTAAATTTAGGATTTAGATCGATTAATAACATGATGAGATCTCATCCAGCGATGAGCTCTCTAAGTCTATTTATAGGTCAGCTGTCCACTGTCTTTTTAGTCTTCTTATTGCTGTGTCTTCTAGTAAGGGTTGTATTAAAGGATTTGTGTGAGCTTCCAATTTTTGGTGGTGGGTGATGCTTCTCTCATGGATAACTTCTTTTATAGTTGGTATCTTCAGGTCTTTGTGGATCATTTCATTTGCAATATACCATGGGGCATTAACTATCGTTCTTAGTATTTTGGACTGGCACCTTTGGATTATTTCGATATTGGACTTGCTGGCACAGCCCCATAGTTCTATTCCATATGTCCATATGGGTTTGATTACTGATTTGTACAACAATAGTTTGTTTTCTATAGATAGCGGAGACTTTCTACCGATCAACCAATATAGCTCTCTCTGTTTTAGGTCCATTTGCTTTCTTTTTTTGCAGATGTGTTCTCTCCAGTTTAATTTGGGATCTAAGTGTATTCCCAGGTATTTTGCTGTCACAGTTTGTGGTATTACTATGTTGTTTAGGTATATGGGTGGACACGGATCTTTTCTCAGGGTAAATGTGGTATGAGTAGATTTTGTCTCGTTTACTTTTACATTCCACTTTTGAAGCCAGTGTTCTAGAACATGTAGATACTCTTGTATTAGAGTGTGTGCTTGGAGGACTACATTCTGGCTAGCCAGTATGACAGTGTCGTCAGCAAATGTGCCCATTGTGATGTTTGGTGAAACTGGAAGATCTGATGTAAATAAGAGATAAAGTAGCGGGCCCAGGACACTGCCCTGTGGTACCCCAGAGTTGATTGGGAGTATAGTTGAGACTTCCTGTCTTACTTTTGTTCTGAAGTGTCTATCACTTAGGTATGTTTTAAGTAGTTTGTAAAACGCTGGTATGAGTTTTTTAATTTTAAACAGTAATCCTGGGTGCCAGACCCTGTCGAAAGCCTGGCTTACGTCTAGGAATACAGATACGCAGTATTCTTTGTTGTTTAAACTGGCGAGGATAGTTTGCGATATGCGATGACACTGTTGGGTGGTCGAGTGAGCCTGTCGAAATCCAAATTGATAATCGGGTATCCATTCAGTATTGATTCTTTTAAGAACTAGTTTTTCAAGCAATTTTGAAACAGCTGGTAATAAGCTGATAGGTCGATATGATTTTGCGCTATTTGGGTCTTTTCCAGGCTTAAGGATTAAAATTATCTCGGCAGTTTTAATTTTGAGGCCAATATTGGATTCGGAGGATTGCATTAAAGATATACGTCAGTAACACTATGCCTTTTTGGCAGTTCTTTAAGCATTTTTGCTGTTATAAGGTCCATGCCCGGGGCTTTTTTTGCATTCAGGCGTTTTATTTCCTCCTTTATTTCTTTAGGTGTGACGGGTTTAATTGGTTGCGTTGCTAAAACGGGAGATTCTAATATTTCCATTATTTCCTCGTCCGGGTCATTTTCGTGCGGCTGAAAACATCGGCAAGGTGTTTCGCAAATACTTCTGCTTTCTCCTTATCACTTTTGCCCACTGTTCTTGTGATGGTTGTTCCATTCTTAAAGGGGGAAGAGTTATTATTGGTTTGCTTTTAGCTTTGATCGGTTTCCAAATAGAATTGTCATAACGGTTAAGGTTAGATAAATAATCTTTGAGTGACTCTTCTCTCAGAGATTTTAATTTAGATTTCAGCTTATTACTAAGTCTGTTCAATATTTTCTTGTCTGCTGGGGTGCGTGTTCGTTGCCATTTGGCTCGTGCTTTTCTTTTTTCACCTACCAGTTTTTTAATTTCGAGAGGAATATTCGTGATGCCTTTTTTGTATGTTACTATTGGAGTAGCTTGTTGGGCTGCTTCTTGAAGGGTATTTATAAGACTATTTGTAGCTTCCTCAATTTCATTTGAGTTTTTAAGCCTTAGATTTAAATTTATTGTATCTGACAAATTGCGCCTATATTCGTCCCAGTCAGTTTTCGAATTATGTAGTCTAGGTACAGGTTGAATATATAATGGGTATGTGCTGTAGGTGGCTATTACCGGTGAATGATCTGAGGACAAGTCGTAGCTAGGTGTAATGTCCATATAGGTTGGCGAAATATTGTTTGTGACAAAAAGTCTAGTAAATCCGGTAACTTATCTCTGTCTGTCGGCCAATATGTTGGAGTTCCGTAGATAAGTATGTATATCTTTTGTCTTGAATGAGTTTGAATAGCTCCTTCCTTTTGTGGTGGTTAGTCGGGATCCCCATGCCGTGTTTTTACTATTGTAATTTCCTCCTGCCAGAAATTTGGTGCCTAAAGTGCTGAAGTAGGATTCAAAGTGGTTTTTTTTTATATTATGTTTTGGTGGACAGTAGACTGCACTAACTGTTATTTCACATTGGGAAATGTGGACACGAATTGAGGTAGCTTGGAGATAGTCTTCAGCAAACTTTGGTAGTTCATAGTGACTTATTGTTTGTTTTATTATTATAGCTGTGCCTGCATGTGCAGTGCCATCCGGGTAATTAGTGTGATATACATTATACTTCGGTATTTTGAAATATGTCTTTTCAGTGAAATGAGTTTCACTGATCAGGAGGATATCTATTAAGTTTTGTTTTAAAAATAACTGAATTTCATCTTTGTGTTGAGCAAGGCCATTGGCATTCCATAAAGCTATTCTAAGAGCCATTGTTTTGTTTATTGATTAGCATTGTTAACATATTGAGCACCATACTATTCTGCTGTATCAGTTGGTTGAACATTATTTTAAATTCTTCTAAAAATTTATTTAGTGGCATGGTCGATTCAGCGCCTTGAGTTGTATCCTGAGGTTTAGTTACACGACTATAGCTTCTAGTTTGGGGTCTTGTCGATAGCGGTTGCGGTTGACTTTGTTGTGTTATGTTATTTTGATGTGTTAGGTTGTTTTGATGATTAGGATGGTAATTGTTTGTTTTAGCTTTATAATTTTTTTGGTAATACTCACATCCCTGGTAGTTAGCTGGATGTCCACCTCCACATAGGCCACATATAGCTGGCGTATTTTTACTTTTCTTACAACTTGATGTATTGTGTTGGCCACCGCACTTAACGCACAGGTAGGGTCTATTGCAATAGGCTTTAGTGTGGCCGTATAATTGGCATCTGGTACATTGCACTAAATTGTTGTCTTTTCTTGGTGGTTCTATTTGGATGACACTGTTTAGTAATCTGTTTCTTTTGTAGATATCCTTGTTATTCTCTGACGGTTCCAGGTCAACAAAGAACATATTAAGGGGATATTTTGTTACACGATGTTTCATATTTATTATATTTCTCACTTTGTGTCCGTGTTGTGTGATTTCCTGTTTTATATCTTCTAGGTCAATCGAATGGTGTAGGTATTTAATTACAACTCTGTACGACCTTTCTTCCTTCGGTTGGTAGGTGTGATGAATTATATTATTATCTTTCATGTATTTTGCTAATTTTCTAAATGTGTCTGGGCTTTGACAGGTTAACTTCACAGTATTGTTTGCCAAGCTCCTAGTTGTGTATTGTTCTAATTCAACTATTTCTGCTAGTTTATTAATCATTTGTGGTAAATTTGCAACTCCGTACACAAATATGGGAGGGGTTTAGGTGTGCCCTTGCTTGCATTGTTATCTATCTGGCTATTTGCAAGTGCATTGAATGTGTTATTTAGTGGTATCGCTTCTTCTTCATGATTTAGGATTTCCTTTTCTTCCTTCTCTTAGTACCTTTTACTACTTGCCACGGGTTCTCTTTAGTAGAGTAGGTGTTATTTTCTTCATCACTAGTTGAAGTCATTCTTGTGTATTCAGGGTGCTATTTTGTCTATTTACATGATACATTGGATTTTCTTGCATTATAAATTGTTCTTGATTGGGCGAAAAGAGTACTGGCTCGTAGGTTGTGAATGATATATTTGTTGTTGTAGTGGTTGAGAGGAATAGTAAAATTGTGATGGCATATTAGTATTGAACATTGTTTGACTCTGTGTATTATTTGATGGTTGTAATACATACGATTGACCCTGTATGTTGTTTTGTGTCGTTGGATTTTGGACGAGTCCCATACCTGGGCCGTTTCCTGCTGGTAACATTTTAAAGTTCGGTTAAACCGCACTGTTATTGAGTAACAATATTTATTTGCGTATTTATTTACGTGGAAATTTATTTATGTTTAAGATAAACTTTAATTGTACTTAAGATTAACTTTATCACTGCCCGCACGAGGCGGGAGGTCACCGAGCGCGCACTTATCTTTCGAGTTTCAGAACACACGTCTTTACGCTTCGAATTTCAAATGCGAACTCTACACCTATTTATGTACAAAATAAAAAAATTAATTACCCATTCATGGGGCTTTTTCTTGAAAAGAAATGGATCGCCGCAATCCCCATCGCAGACCGTTTTGGAGGTACAGACCAACAGTAATTTTCTGTCGATTATTAAAAAGTAGCATAACTCCGCTAATTATAAATATTTTTAAAACTGTGTAAACATTTTTGATGCAGTTTTTTTTACAAAGATTTTGATAATGTTGAAATTACTTTTTATCTCTTAAAAGTTTCAAGTATCAGATAAACTTCTATTTTTTTGGTTGTTGGCCGTTACCAAAACAATTTATTTTTTGAGCTTTCAAAAATATAGTTTGTTACTTTGATTTTCAATATTGTGACATTTATAACAAACTCCTGTACTGGGAATTTGCAAGGACTAAAGAGTTCTTTGTTGGGATAATTAACAATCCTTGAATATTTTTGTAGTGTGATCTAAATTGCACTTTAGGACGTTTTTCCTAAATAAAACATAAAATATTTGCTATTATTGTAAAATACAGACTTAGTAGTTATGTATAACAGACACAGTTGGCTAAATGCCCCTCACAATTTCGCTGTTCGACCGTTCTATTAGTGAAGTTTTCAGTTTTTCAGCAATTACACGCCTGTTGTCCTCTTTTAGTCCTGGAATCGTACGTAACAGGCTTGTTGTTATAAACGCTTTCTTTCAAATATATTCAGAGAAATGTCACCTTTCTGAGAGATAACGGGACCAGGGAATTTGATTTGCTGTTGTGTGTGACGTGACCTGTAATATGCGGTTTCATCTTTTTAAAAGCACATGTGGTTCAAGTTGAATAGTAACAGCGTCGCTACCTTTGTCCTCAAAAAGTCCTCAACCTACAATGCACAACAAACAATACATTTTTATGTGTGCATTGTTTTATCATTACCTTTTTTATTACCTCAGATGTGACAATTTTGACTGTTTATGAAGCTATTAAAAAAATTAGCTTCATCGCTCAATATGAGTTTTTTTTTTAATTTAGCATCAACTGCTTTGTTCTCTAAAACCAAATTTTAAATGTACGGCATTTTTGGTGGTCTTTGGAAGACTATGCCTTGTGTTTATATACCAGTTGTACAAATACAAAGCTCAATTTACATCATCATATAAAAACAAGATTTTAGTTGGGATAACAAAGAGAAAACATTTTCTGATCCATCGTTTTCCGGTTTTGTTCTGCCATTATTAAGTGGCAAAGCAAAGCGGAGTCACTTACTAACTTCATGTTATCCGTCTGTCTGTCCGTCCATCCACCCGAGCAAAAACTCGAGAACGGCTGGGAATTTCCAAATTCTGTTTTCACCAATCGACAGGCGACCAAAAAGGCTTCTTTGTTAGTGATTTTAAAACTGATTGGTCAAAGGTCAGCTAGAGGGTTCTCAAATTTGGGAGACTGCTTCGCCACTTCGCTATGCGTTGCAAGCTTCGCAGGTTTATTTAATATCTACTTTGGAAACATGTTCACACTCTTTATGATGGTGACTTGGTTTGAAAAAGACTTCTGGGCGCTTTTAGTATCAACTTAGAGTGCAATGTAACAACTCTAGGAAGAGATGAACTAGCTAAATGTATAATACGCTAAATACAAAATAGGAATAAACTCCGAAAATACACGTCCTTATTTTATTTTTTATCATAAAAATGTTTTGTTGCTGTGCACAATAAACATTTTGGTTGGCAAATGTTGAAAAGAAGTCGACAAACAAGGTGAAGAGAATTAAGTATGTTCTTGATTTTATATTTATCTATAAAGATGCTGTAGTATCTTAAAAAAATCTGGCTCTGTATGTGCATCACTATCATTAAGATACATCACCAAAAAATTATTTTAAAAAGCTCTAAATAATTTAGAACTGGATTTTGAAAACCATTTTGGCGACTTGTGGTTTATAATAATTACGATTCTACACTTTAATATTAATATGCTAATCATCCAATAGTTTAATTCTTAAAAACATTTAGATCTGTGTAGCAGCACGTAGTTATTAGTCTGCAACTTCTAAAAATTGTAAAGTAGAGAGAGGCTTTTGTTATAAGCACTTAAACTTTTGCAGATCATAGGATATAGGACTTCTATATATATTAACGAGGTCAATGTCAGCATGGGTGCTGAGATAACGGTCTAGGTTTAAAATAAAGTCAAACATGTTAAGTATTGATTTGATGGAAGTTAACAAAATTTGGTGTAAAATAGACTGCCATAAGAACATGTACGAAAGAAAATTGTAGTTAAGCAAGTACAAGATGGTGAAGATAAAATTATCCACATACATAATACGGTACTAGGTAATAAAACAAGTTAGCTTAACATAATCAACAAATTAGGATTGTCTACAACATTATTGCATAGTTTGGTTACAAAATACTACAAATTTATGACGTAGTCAAGAAGTAGAGAGAATCACCAAAGATAATTTCTGACAGGACAATACATAGAAAAGCGATCTGATTGCAAAAGAAGTGAAGAATTCGCCCATAAATTGAAAGTGAAGATCGATCATAATCCTGGGTGGAACATTACTGATCTTTCATAAAAATTGGAGTAGTGGGGTCGATGGTCAATCTAGCAATGTACCAGGACCTGCACAAGTCTTTCGTCCTGTTGATTGAGAAAAATAAGATAGACAGGAAGTTACAGGCCCAAGCACTGTAGCACTAGCTTCCTGAGATTCTTTTTGAACGAAAAAAGCTTTATGCAGAACAGAAAGGTAAATCGCCAAAATGGCCTTTGGATCTGTCAAGATGCCTTTAAATTACCTGCCATCATGTATACAAAAGTGTTAGAACTTGTGAGCAGCGACGGAAATGTCATGGGTGCCCCACTTTCTTGAGGAAGGTCTGAAGCTGACTGACAGCGGTTATATTACTTTTCTGGAGACTATTGTAACGCTCTGAATAGGTCGTTGAACGGAAGTACGTGTTTCGACAAGACTTCGCTCTAGATCACAAGACAGTGAAGACCCAGGAATGATTATACAACATTTTGTATTACTATTGGCCCCCCGACTTATGTCCACCCTCCAGCCCTAACTGCAACTTCCTTGATCACTCTGCGTAGGGCGTAGTCGAGGCGAAGGTCAATGGGAGGCATCATATCACCAGGGATAGCTTAAGGGTCTCTATCATGGTGGTAAGGGTATATATGGTAAGGAGAAATTTGTATTGACTTGATGGAGCCTATATAAAATAATATGATTCTCAGTACTATTTATTTTAATTGTGCTTAGTTTTATGAAAATAAATTTCCATTTTATTTTACTTTAATGTTATTTTTATTTTATTTTTTATATATTTACCGGATTTACTTAGTTGACTTTATTTGTTTACATTTATTTTATAAATTTAGACCAGATTAAGAAGATACAGGGTGTCTGGTGGCAGATTTATATTTTCAAAGTTTTATTAAGAGCATTGAACGATAGAATAGAAATGCGGATTTCATTTTTTAAAGAGTATGTCATCCAAATGTCTTCCGTCGAGTTGCACACACTGTTCAAAACGAAGCCTTGCGTTCTGCGCCACACGCTGCAGTAAACTTGGTTCAATTGAGCTGATTTCTCGACGAATATTTTCCTTTAAAGCCACAAGAGATTGGGGATTGTCATTATAAACCCTCTCTTTGAGGTAGCCCCAAAAAAAATTCTATGGGAGTTAGATGGGGCGACCTCGGTGGCCATGGAATGTCCCCAAAGCGACTGATCAGTTTTTGGGGGGAAATTTTCCTGAAGCAAATTCATCGAAGCTCTGGCTGTGTGTGCAGTCGCCCCATCCTGTTGAAACCACGTGTGTGAAGAGTACAATGGATGAGCTCGCAGGTTTGGCAAAAAGAAATCCGTAATCATGCACCGATAATTTTCACCATTGACATTCGTCGCCTGACCTCGAGAATTTTGGAAAAAAATGGTCCAATTATCCCATGCGTGGATAAGGCACACCAAACAGTTACCCTGGAGCAATGCAATGGTTTTTGATGTTTCAATCGAGGGTTGCGGGTTCTTGGAGACCAGTAACGGCAGTTTTGCTTGTTGACGTGGCCGTTTAAGTGAAAATGAGCCTCGTCGCTCCAAAAAATGGGATTTACAGTGCGAAAACTTAAAAAACTCGACCACTACACTGCGACATCGTGACTGACAAATCCGCACGAACGGTGATTCCAACGGCACCACCCTCACCCCGCACCGTTTATTACTTTTTGAAATAATCGTATTTAAAAATATAAATCTGCCACCAGACACCCTGTACTTCAGATAAGTAATAAGTTCAAATGTACGCTGAACAGATGATTATGTTCTTTTTTATAATTTACCGGTCTCTATTTGTAACGGTTTTTGTTCGAAATAGGATGGAATAACTGTGGCAATTTTAAGAACAAACAAAATAAACTCATTTAAAACGCCATTTTATGAGGTATATAAAGATAAATGTTCATTAAGTACAAACTAATAAAAACACTAAGTCCAAATCACAACATTCAATTGAGTGATATGGGAAGTTTGAAAAAATGTAGTTTGATTTTTTTGAGAGCTCTGGTAAAGTGTCTGTTTACTATATTCGCTAATTATTCTTAGTAAATTCCTTTACCAATAAATAACCCACGAAAACGGACTGCTTCAATGGAGAATGTAAAAATGCACTATTTGTTTAGTTTTTCAAGAGTTGCTTTCAATTTTTAGTGTTATTTAAGTAAAGAGTAATATGCAACCAAATAATTAGGAAATGCGTTAAATTGATAAAAAGATGCCACTGTTTTTAAGCGATTGAATATAATATATATGAAATAACGGAATAGTGTGCTTTGGTTTTCTTCTTTGTTTTTCCATATCTTAAATATTAACGGTTATGGACTGTTAGCAGGCACAATAAGCCCTTGAGTTTGCGGTGCCGGTAGCAAAAAATAGATTATACTTTTTAAAAAAGGTTTCACCCTAACACACATTTGATTTCAATTTTTTATTTTTCAGATAAGTTTGTGACGGTCCTGTCGAAAGGCAAAAATTATTTGGTTAAGTGTGCTTTACATTTTTAAGGGTAAATGCGATTTTGATTATCAACAGGGAAGGATAAAAGAGCTTAGAAAACTGCAACTGGGATAAATTAATAGACAGCAATAAACATAGTAAGTTTAGTTTAGTATTTTATACATATAAATATTTGCAGCTACAAACAACAGCGGCACCTTTTCCCGCGGGCGGACGATTTTCAGCCGCATATGCTGCGTGCGCGAAAGAATAAAATGAGCTCTTAGATTATCTAAGATTGCTTAATATTATCTCTAGAAATGTATTAAATTTTATTAATTAGGGATTTAGAATCCAAAGTCCAACGGGTCGACCGGCCTCTGACTCTTATCGCGGTACGATAAGGAAATCATGTATAGGAAAAATCGAAACCAAATACTCAACCAGACAGAGTCGGACTCCAAATTCTTAGTACATATAAAACACACCAACATCTACAAATCAGAACAAGATAAAAAAAATTCTGAAGGAGATTAGGGACAAATGATCAAGTTAGAAGATAATGGTCGTTAAACTAAGGAAGGGAGGGTAAGGGGTGACGCCAACATCTAGTCACCCAAATGTCAACCTCACCTGCACGCGGTACCCTCCGCTGGATAACTAACGAGGCTTTACGAATAGGGACATGGAATATAAAAACACTAACTGGGAAAGAGATAGAAGTAGTAGAGGAAATGGAAAAGTATAAGTTACAGATACTGGGAATAAGTGAAGTGAAGAAGAAGGGTCAAGGACTCAAGACACTGGACAAGGGATACACACTGCGATATATAGGAAAGCCCCCCGGAGAAAGAGCGAAAGCAGGAGTGGGGATCATAACAAGTGAAGCACTAGAAACCAAATTAATTGACTGGGAGCCGATAAACTCAAAGATCATATAAGTTAACCTTGAGCTAGAAGAAAAGGTCGGTATAATACAAATATATGGACCAACGGAAGACGCGGATGTAAGAGACAAGGATCAATTCTACGAAGATCTTCAAAGAGTATTAGAGAAAATGCAAAACAAAAACAGACATGTAATGATAATCGGTGATTGGAATTCCCGCATAGGAAAAGACAAAGATCAAGGATACGGAACTATGGGAGAACATGGAAGAGACGAAACTCTAAACAACAATGGAGAAAGAATGCTGGATTTCTGCATAAACAATCAATTACTAATAGGAAATACGTGGTTCAAATATAAAACAATCCACAAGATTATGTACGAAGCAGAAGAAAGAGGACAAAAAAGCATAATAGATTATATAACATACTCTAGAACTATGAGATATGCAATCCAAGACGTAAAAGTAATAAGAGTGAAAACAGGCCAGAACCAAAGAAGAACCAAATGGTGGAACGAAACGGTTAAGAATAAGATCAAACAGAAAAAAGAAGCCTGGTGCAGGTTCAAAAGAACAAATAGTGCCGACGATCAAGAAACATACCGAAGGAAAAGACAATAGGCAAAGGAAGCCGTAAAAAGAGCAAAACAGGACTCTTGGGAAGAATTCGGAAATAAGTTAAACGAGAATTATATGGAAAACCAAAAACAATTTTGGAATGTAGTCAAGAAGCTAAAAGGAAACAGTGCAAAACAAGTACGAAACATAAGGAACCAAAACGGAGATTTGCAAACGACCAGTGAAAACATCCTGAAAACATGGAAGGACCACTATGCAGCAAAATTTAAAACGAGAGAAGATGAGGAAGATATAGAAAGACCGTTAGAAAACCAAACAAACCGAGAAGACAGCGAGGAAAATGCAGAGGAAGAAATAAGTGTAGAAGAAGTAAGAAGAGCCCTGAGAGAAACCCGAAATGGAAAGGCAGCAGGTGAAGATAACATACCACCGGAATTATTAAAAAAGGGGGGATTCGTAGTAGAAAGATGGCTACAGAAAATATTCAAACAAGCATGGACAACAGAATCAATTCCCCAAGAATGGGAAAGAAATGTAATCATACTAATTCGTAAGAAAGGAGATACAACTAAGTGCGATAACTACAGGGCGATCTGCTTAGCACCTGTCGCGCTCAAAGTTTACTCAAAAATTTTAGAAAAGCGTCTAAGAGCTCAGATTGAAAATAAACTCGAAGAATAGCAAACAGCTTTCCGACCAAACAGACAAACGCAAGATCACATATACACTCTTAGATCTATAATAGAGAAATCACTAGACAGGAACAAGAACATATACTTAGCTTTCCTGGACCTAAAAGCAGCGTTTGATCAGGTACCAAGAAAACACATATGGAACGCATTAGAGGAACTAGGAACAAATTCAAAATTACAAAGAGTAATTCGAAGCATATACAATAATGTGACGGGAACAGTTAGACTAAACGGAAAGACATCAGAAGAGTTTAGAATAAAAAAGGGAGTTAAACAAGGCGACAGCTTAAGTCCACTTCTTTTCGTAGCCTACATGGATACAATAATAAAAAGAACCAAGAATCAAACTAGATCGACAAGATTAGGGTACCACAACCTAATTCCAGTTTACACACAAGACCTGATTTACGCAGACGATATTGTTCTAATATCCGACAAGGTAAATGTCTTACAAAGAAACATCCAAATATGGAATGCCTGCCTGCAAGAAAAAGGAATGGAAATAAACAAGAACAAGAGTAAGATTATACACATCACAAAAGAAGAAAGAGAAGAAAACGTAGACGTAAGAATAGATGGACAACAACTAGAGATAGTAGAAACATACGAATATTTAGGAACAATGATAAATAAAGACGGGAAGATCGACCAAGAAATACGAAACAGAGTAGCCAAAGCAAGTAGAGTCTACTACCAAATAAACAACACTCTAGTAGGAAAGAAGGAATTAAGCACTAAAACAAAGCTACACTTATACAAAACTATCTATACACCGACACTCAATTATGGATCAGAAACGTGGACGATGCTGGACAAGCATAAATCCAGAATAACAGCTGCAGAAATGAGGTACCTCCGGAAGATAATAGGCAAAACCAGAAGAGATAGGGTACGTAACAGAAGCGTAAGGGACGAACTAGAAGTAAAACCTCTAGTAGAAGAAATAGAGGAAAAACAACTAAGCTGGTATGGACACCTGGTTCGTATGGGGGAGGAAAGGATACCCAAGAAAATGTTAAATATGAGACCCGAAGGAAGAAGAAAAAGCGGAAGACCAAGGATCCAGTGGGAAGAATCAATAGAGGAAATGGCGAGGAAAAGAGGAAAAAACATCACTGAAATACGGAGAATGGCAAGAGAAAGGAACACCTTCAAGAGATGGATAAAAGACCCAACACCGTGAGGTATAAATGGGGACAAAGAGAAAGAAGAAGAAGAAGAAACTAAGGAAAGAAAAATGAGGGTAGAACAAAAGATAGCTACAGCAAATTAGAACTAACAAAAATTAAAGATAAAAACCAAGAAAGACAATTACAGGACTAACAAATGAAAGGGGAAATCCGCATGCAAGACAAAAAACAGAACTACTAGAAAGGGAACCAAGAACGAAAAACTTAACAACTTTTGGCATAAAGGAAACCAAAAATGATAGCCTAGAAAATCAGCAATATAAGATAAAAAAATTACTAAATAAAATAGGAGTTGAAAGACATAGCGGATATTAGACTAATAGAAAAAAGGGAAACAACAACGACAGACCAAAATTATAGAAATAATAAAAGGGAACAAGAAAGCCAAAATTCTGAAGTCAACTAAAAATCTGAAAAATATAAATTGGAGAATAAGTGAGGATTATACTAAAGAAATACAGATGCCAAGAAAACAACTATTAAAACACATGAAAGAGGCAAGAGACCAGGGCAACAAAGCAACGATTATATATAATAAGCTCATTGTAATCGGATCGGTATATATGATAGAAGGCGCGGAAAAAATAGAAAATACAAGAACAAGGTGTGGACAAAATAAAATAATCTACAGGAAAAACAGTCTAGATAGACAGTAGCTGAAAAAAAATGGAACAAACGAACTAGACGGTGAAATGAAGTGGGATTTGTGGTTAAATAGAAGAATTAGCATGGAAAAGAAACTAACAATCAAAAAGAAATAAAGACAAGATAATCTACGACGGACTATATAAACAAGGAAAAAATTAGGCAAGAAAGCTGAATAAAAACATGGGAAGAATTAAACGAAGGATTTGAGAGCAGCAATAGAAACTTCTGGAATAAAATCAAGGGTAAGAGGAAGAAAAAAAAGAATCAAGTGAAACAAAAGACAAAAACAATAAACTACTCTAGGTGACAGAGATGCCAGAAAGATGGGGAGAATTCTTTGCTAAAAAATTTGATACAAATAAACAATATGATGTGGAAAACACAGTTATAATAGAAGAACAGCCACCTAAAGATGAGACAAATGAATACAATATAAATAGAAAAGAAGTAATAGAAGCAATAACCAAAATCAAAACAAGAAAGACTTGTGGAGAGGGTAAAATAGACCGAGCTAATTAAGTGGCTAGGAGATCCTGGAATTGACTGAATCTGGAAAACTTACAAATCCAATAATTTTATACTTTCTATGTGGTAGTTTCGAGCCAGCGTGGTCTCGTGTTTGAGGGACGGGCTGCGATGCTGACGGACCCGGGTTCAATTCCCGGTGCTCTCTGATGCCTGGCGTGTGGCCTACTCAGTCACTAAAAATAATTGAGTACTTGCGTTCAACAAGGGGTAATATTGGCGGTCGTCTTAGGCGCGGTGCTTGCCACATCGCCCCTCATCAGAGATGGTGCGCGACGACCGGGCAGAGAGAGCGAACGTATGAGAGCCTTAACCTCTCAGTTCGCAGGTCGTGCTCCCACGCGGGGCGTAGAGCCTTACCATTATTATTATGTGGTGGTTTAGTGGATAGATCGCTAGACTACGAAACGAAGAGTTGCGGGTTCGAATCCCGCCCTCGCCAATTCGATCACTGGCATTTTTACGACTCAGCTCGACTCAAGCTGCAATAAATGAGTACCTGGAGGTTAAACTCTGGGGTAATAATAGGCGGTCGGTACGTAGCGCTAGCCACGTTACTACTCTTGTGTACCGTAGGCTCTAGATTGTAGCAGATCTATCCTGTTACGACCCCAAAGGGCCTTCAAGGCCTGTTACGGGGAACTATTATTATTATTATATATAAAAAAGGGATGAAACAAATTGAAAATTACCGAGCAATATGCTTACCCCCGGTGATATATAAAACATGTACAAGAACCATAGAATAAAAAATTAGGAGATGTATAGAAAACAAACTGGAAGAGGAACAAGCAGCCTTTAAGCAGGGAGACAAACGAATGACATCTACTTCCTAAGAAACCCAATTCAGAGGAAGATGTAAACAGGTGAAATAGCTAATAAAGCGAGAAGGAAAAAAAGTAGTACCCACTGAGCAAAACTATCTTTGGGAAAAAGATTAGTAGGAATAACGAACCAATAAAATATACCTCTTTCTATACCAAATAATACTTTACCCCAGTGAAACATCTATAAATATAAATAAAAATAGAATAAAAAGAAAATTCTAAGAAAGTTTGCAAAACTAGAATGCTACAACAGCAGGTAATTTGCAAAAAGAAATAGAAAGAAGGCAACTAGAAAGGTACAGTCATCTCTAAGAAATGACTAGTGAAAGATTACCAAGAAAAGTTACGGAAGCTAGAAATAGTAGGGAAATCAATGGAAGAAGACCGAGGCAAAATTGGATGGATCGAATTACCAAAGTGGAACAAATTAGAGGAAAAAGGTAAAACGAAATAAAAACATGCACCAGGAACCGAAAGAATAGGAAAGTTTGGATAAATAAAACATCAAAGGAATGTTCGACAACCGTATAGGGTTACACTCAAAAAGAGGAGAAGATACGTTTGTTTCTAATAGAAAAAAAAATCTTACCATGTATTCTATTGAGTATAATTTTTGACAAATTCGCAAAACCTTTTTCCTTCCAAAAATATTAAGAAGATCAAAATGGCTTAAATTTTGCATATCCTTTGTCTTTCCAAATTTCAGAGGTCAATTTAAAAACAATGTGTAGCGCGTTTCTAACAGATTTAGGCTTTGCTTATTATTGGCTACCACCGTTCTTTTTACTGTTTTGAGTATGGCAATTAGAAAGCCAGGCAGTTTTTGAAATATAATTACAACCGAGCAGTAACAAAAAGGAGAAAGTATCGTTCGGGTAATGTCAAACGACTTTTTCCTGTACGCGTTCCGCACTAAAACGTGCGAAATTAATGGTCTAGTAGCCTTAATAATGGCAAGTGCTGTAATAAGACAGTTTATTGCTTTTTTACTGGCTGATTGAAGTAATTAAGCACAGCGACCGTTCCGTGCCGGGGGGTCATTAGGTGCTTAATTGCCATTTTTATTGTATGACTAACGTAGATGGAAGAGCGGCGAACGTAAACGCCAGCCGACCCATCGATCCGAATTTGGTGTGTAAACAATGAAGTCTAGGTCGCATAAATGATTAATTGCGGCCATCTGTATGCGGAAGTTTGGTGCAAGACATTTAATTACTCGCCTCGGCGGATCGCTCGGCGTCTTCTTCGCTTACTAGAAAGTGAGCGCTTTCCGACTGAACAAAAAGTTACGTAAACCTGCCTGTGGCGGGAAAGAAAGCGGCGCGAGAAGTGCCCGGGCGGACTTTCGCGGAAGTGGAGGGCGTCTGGTCCTGAGGAAAGTAAATTTGCTCGGCCGATCGCTGATTTCCTCAGTCTCGATGGAGCGCTGGAGAGGCAAAGTCGCCGTCGTTACCGGTGCCAGTGCAGGGATCGGGGCTGCCATCGCCGAACAGCTCGTCGATGCGGGACTGAAGGTAAGGCAAGAAGTTGTTAAGCAAATGAAATCGCTGTCATTTTAGTTTTCTTTTTTTAACTTCTATGTACATTTGCAATACGTCCAGCGGACACTCAGGAATTTATATATGACGTTCACTTCTGTTGGCATAAACCTTTTCAAATATCTCAGTTAAAAACATTTTTGACACCTAGAATTTACAAAACTTAGACTATTAATGTACATTAAATCTATTAAGTCCAGAGGTTTAAATCTCTTTGGTCTATGCATTTCGTTTCTACTGTCTAATAAGTTCACCGGTAAGTTGTTTGGACGGTATTTTACACTTTACTTTGTGATTTATTTCTTGACTGTAGTAAACTCAAGATCATGATGAATCAGATGATTTGGGACGTACCAAGAAGCGCTTACTATACTTTGTAGTACTTTGAACTGAGGACGTTGTAGAATCTTAATATTGGAGTTTCTGGATTACATAGTTCCAGTCACTTTAGTTAGATAATAAACGTTCTTCAATTCCTCTTTTCTCGATTTTGTTCTTTTGGAACATCAAAGTTCGTGGCGATTATTCAGCAAGACTCAAAGACAACATATTTATGTGTCGATGTTTATTTATTCAATTATTATCCATCTTAAATCCAACTTGAGGATTCCGTCCTTCCAAAATTTCTCAGTTGTCTGGATAAAGGACTTCTCAAAGTGGTTTATGACTTCCAAAGAGTTGAAGTTTGAGTCGTCTTCGCACTTAAATAAATAAAATTCTGAATGTCTACTGAATGTGGTACATGGTGCAGCACATCTTAGCCAAGCTCCAACAATTCTCGTTGGATAGTCAAAAAACATGATAGCTAATTCTAGACTTGGTGTCTTTAATTTAGTTGCGAACAGTATTTATTTTAATTTATCGACTAGTCGTTTGGTAGAAGCTTGTAATACAGGATTCCTTTCCAATCCCACTAGGTACAAAGCACGGCTTTCTTCGGATAAAGACCAGCTTTTGAGGGTAGCTAATTGTGGTCCATTTCGCTTACTCCAGGACTTTTTTCTCTTAACATTGTCGTAAATCATCCATTTTTCATTGTTCGTCACTAATCACTTCAAAAATGGTGCATTTTCGCTGCTTTTGCACAACGCCACAGGTGGAAATGTAATCCATCAAGGTTTTCTCGTTCAAATTGTGCGGAACTCAAACATTGTACCAATTTACGTAACCAAGCTTCTTTAAATACTCTTAGATGATGGTAGTGTCTCTGTTAAATATCGTGTCGTGTACCCCGGGTTAGTCCCGATTAGTATCTTGATTTGCTCATCGTTAAGGATGGAGGGTCTACTAGAGCGTTGCTGGTCTTTAAGGTCTATATCACTAGCTCTAAACTTAGTCAACCACCACCAAATAGTTCTTTCCTCATAAACAGCGCATATGTTTTTGTTTCTTATGTGGCACTTTTGCCTTTCCAGTAATAAAAAACCATTAAGCGTCTAAAATTCATTTTGCTATCCCCCATCTTTAAAAAGACAAATAAATTTATTGCCAGGAACTTGTTTTCTAAAGATTCATTGAGATGTCACCTTTGAGAAACACAAACCATGCGTTTTCTATAACTGTGACGTATTCAAACGTTTTCCAATACTGTCTAGTGAAAATTGGCACAAAACTTTCCGGACAACTTTGTAGCGTTTAATTTAATTATATTGATTTTATTAGAAAATATCGTTATAATCTTTAAGCTTTATATATCATTAAGCTTTATTTTTAGTTTGAGAAGCAAAAGGGCAGAGTAGTGAGCGAAAAGGACAGATGTATCTTTTTTCTAATATTGTAATGGCCTCTATCATTTTCAATGCACTCATACCATTTGTAAAAAAATTATATTTCAAGAAGAAAGAAGATTTTTTTATGTTCTGATAGTATAGCTGGCCGAAGTAGTAATTTACTAGAATTAGGACAATTATTGTAAAATTCATGTCCAGTTGCTTTGTTATAAAAAGAGCATTTAAATGAGGTAAATCTAAATTTTTTAAAAATTAGTTAACAAAGTTCTTTGAAACACTTTTCGCAAAAATTGAAAGTTTTAAAAGATGGCTGTTGTAAGCTTCTCAGTTAATGAACGCGTTTTTAGGTGTTTGGAACCTTTTGTGATCCCTATAACTTTTCCTTAAGATTCCAGCGATGTAAAATATGTAACAACACTAACTAAAAATATATTTTGTGATCCACTTAGTCTTTATGCAATGCTTAGTAAGAAATGCAGTCTCCATTATCATATATGATCCAGCAAAGTTGAAATATGCTTTCCATCTATGCTCATTTGTAGCTATCCACATATGATTGTTTTCAGTTTTTGATAGGATTGGAGTCAGGGGATGGCGACAGCCGGTCTGTATACCACTTTGCGTCTTTGACCAGCTATAATGTTTCCTTTGGTGTCTCAGATCATTATTTTTCTGCAAGATCCAATTGTTAGTACTTTTACTTTAGGAACTTTCGTTGCTACAGCTGCAGTATTTTTTCATGGTTAAGAGTATATGCAGAGACGCATAAAATATCAAATTTATATAAAGCTCCAAACGTTGATCTTTATATGGTGCTTAATCGATCTTTGTGGTGAAGACAGCTTCTGCATTGTCCGGACCTTTCTTTAAAATTCACGCTCAAAAGGAAAATTTACCAAACACCACCCTAATCGTGGTCTACATTTTCCGTAGCCCGACTCAATTTGTTTGTGAGGTTTTCTCTAAGAGAAGAGGTTTTATCAACAGTTGATCTAATATTTAGCTCCATCATACAGGACACTTGCTCTTCTTCGAACTTTTTTAAAGGGCTTCACTCTGACAAATCATTTATATCTTTTAGCATTTATGCCAATTTATCCACTTTCCAACAAAAATATTTGAATGCTCTGTGTATTTTTCGGTCCTTTCAGATGTGCGCATAAAACCGACTCTACTCTGCACGTAGCATGATGCGGGAACCTTCAAATGCTTATACCATTTAAGTTTTAAGTAAGACTAGCGTTTAACCCTATTTATCCATGGTATTGAGGAAATTCGACCAGTAGAAATATTAGCAGATCAATATTTATTTATCTTTGGTACAAATACTAAATGGCTCCTGCTAAAATACTTCAATGGTCAAGTTGGGTTTTAAATCTTCGACAAAAGGGCGGTTATTATTGTACAGACCAAATTAGTTGATTCCCTTACCCAGAGATGGCACTCTTGTGCTCACTTTTTCGTTTCTTTATTATTAAGATCCAGAGCAATTTAAATTCTTTTTTAAATTAAAACCGGACGTCCTGGTATTGTGCTGCTTATTTTTATATACAATTTTGCTGTGTACACTTTGCAGTATCGGTGTATACTTAATCACAGCAGAGTTTTAATCTATAATTGGTAACATGGATGGATAACAGATAATAAAATTGCGTTATACTTTAATATTACAGAGTGTAGGTGCAGAAGTTCTAGTAAAATTCTAAAGTTTGCAAGTGAGGCTTATATTTTCTTCTCCGCGCTTTTTTAGTGAAAAGGCAACAGCCTAGAAATAGTTTTGCTTAAAATCTGTTCTGCAATGTATTCAGACTGCTAGATTCCGATATTCTCAATGCTGCAACAGTGGTGGAGACTTTCACCGGCCATCATAGCGAACCACAAATTTTACTCTTTCCATTCCTGGTTTTGTTCTTAAAGAAATTTTATTGTAGAGAGTTTTTAATTTTTTTTAACTGCTCCTCTTTTCAGGGAGAACTTCGTGGCACTTTAATGTTTAAAACTCATTGTTACACTTCAGAAAATGGAAATTTATTATTAATTAAACTTGAAAAACGCATCGTTGCTTACCATTGGCTGTCTACACTTGTCATTTGCGTTAATGATGGTTCAGAAGATTATTTTTCTAGTTCTCCTTATGCAAACCAAAAGTAACATTCAATGATATAATAAACTTATTTACATAAAAAGTTGAATAGTCTTTTATGATTTTTTTATTCTTTACTTTTTAGAGAAAGTATAAATAAAAATTAAATCATGTTTTTATTATAAACTAAATTTTCTGTTCAGATGCTTTTGATGGTGGTTTTTAAAAGTTTCAAAACGTTTATTTGAAGTGGTATGTTGTCAAACAATAAACTGCTTGAGCGGCCGCAAAAGAAAGGCGGGCATTGGCGAAAGAGAAAGTTGCTTTTTGGGGCCTCGGGCAAGCAACCGTTAAAAGTGGTCCAATTCGAATAAGACCAAAATTAGTTTTGCTACGCTACACCAGGAAACACGTGACGTTTTTACTGGCGCAATTTTCATGGTTAGTATTGGTCTATTTAATTTTCTTTATATATGATAATATATAAACTGGATGAAAATTTTGTTGACCAGTCAGATTGGTTGAACTTAAAAATAGGGAAAAGTTTTCATTTTTTGGGTTTATATTTACTTTTGATTGGTTTTCTGTGTCCTTTTGTTTTCACTTTATAGATAGACTTTTTCGTTATTTAAAGATCGGCTGAGATCTATTGCAAACTTTTTAACTTTTTTAAAAGTAACTTTGCAAGTTCTTCTATTTTTTAATATTTTTTATAGCCTGTATTTTACTTTTTTTCCTGTAGTGCAAATTTCTATTATCAATTTTATATTTTAGCAATCAGCATTTCATATTTTTGCTTTCTTAATGATACATTTTTATGTCATTCTGGATTGAGGATTTATTAATGATTTATTGCGTTTTTTTTTACTAGACCTCAGAAACAAGAGCTAATCCCCGATACGGCGGTGAACAAATGTGAATATTTCCCTCAACGGCCTTTACGTTTAACTGCTTTTCGTCTTGACAAAAATTGTTTGTGTTACCTGTACACTAGAATCTGTTCAAGGATGTTATCCCTAAACTGTACCTTAGGTTTTCTCAAAATTCGTCCTCTGTTAAGAGAAACTTTATAATAACCCGTTGCTCAACGAATAACGGTGCCTTTTGCTCTGGAATCGTGCGAAGTATCCTACAAGACGATTGCCTGTTAGGCTGCTTTCTTACGTGAAATGCTTAGGAAGCGCACCCTTCTGTGTTCATTTCACCGCGCGTAAAAAATCCGTTCCATAATTGACTCACCCACGTAGTTGTAGCGAGTTTTTTGTGCACCAAGAAATGCTTGAATGATCGCGGGAGAAAGGCTTTATTTATTAATGCGATGAAAGTGAAAGCTGTGTTTTACGTGGAGCTTTATTGGGGTCACAGGCCGCGGGATTTTGATTTTAGACAATTAGATAGCTGTCTTTGGCATTCAACAAAGTTTTACACCATAATTTTTCCTCTCATTAATATTTTATTAGGAAGAAGTAAATTAACGTTTTATTGAAGGTCTTCTTTTCCAATTCCTAGATATTTTCGCCATGATTTCGACAGCTTTCGTAGAGCCGTTGCAAATCATTTTTTTGGTGTAGCACGGCATTACTTTTAGGGAGCCGAGGGTCAGCAAATTTTATTACAGAATTGTTTTCTGATCTCAAAACACATTCGCCATTTGTTTTAGAAGAAACATTCTCGGATATAGCTTTTTAGGGTAAGGGCTTCTAAGGTATTATATATATTCCACAAAGTGTCGTTTTTTACGTTTTCTAGTACCAGAATTATTATTATTCTGTTGTAACCAGACACTGAAAGAACATATCCAGGTGTATGCTGCATAGCAACAATTGACAACAATTGACTGCTTCTATGGTTTCGCTTTCTCCATAACTACACCCTCACGAGTGACTTATGTTTCTTCTCTATGTTCAAGCAGAGCCATTTGGTACCATCCAAACAAGAATTTCAATCTACGACACAAACGAAGTTGTCAGATGTTTTAATAATTTAACAGATTTTTTTTCTTTGTCATCTATAGCAATCTGTCTGTAGATTTACTTTTGTAACATTTTATTAGGTTTAATCCAATTTAACATATTTTTCTTTCTTCCACTTATCAATTGATCTGTTGAGCGTCCATTTATTTTTTCTCTTCGGAATATATGGGATAGTTCACCATAGCAAAGGGGAATTTTCTGATACAATCAGTACCGCCCTAGCGTACAATAGAGTTTGTTATTAACTTTTTGTTTTTCAGCCCGAAAGGGTTTATATTTGTCTGTTTTTATAAAGGCTATACACTGTAGACTAGTAAATAAAGTTGAAAACCAGATAAGAAAATAGAAAAAGGAGGGTGTGATTACAAGACAATTGGAAATAAGTCGGTTTTTGCTTATCTTAGGGTTGATAATAGTAATGTTCACACTTGTGAGGGAATGCCAACTGAAAAGCCAAGACCTCCATACATGGATCTTGCTGCTCAGATGCACATTATTTCTATTACTGGACGATGTAGCAATCTATGTTTTATACAATTGCCTTATTATCTCTTATTTGAAGACGCGGCGTGTTTAAAGTCACCCTTAAATTTAAAATTTGATTAAGAATAACAATACCTCAGAGGTTGGAAATTATAACTTCACTGAATTGCCATAAATATGAAGTTTAAGGACAATACGGTTTAAAGTGTTTACCTTTCTTTACAATAATGAAAACAATTTGTGAACCCCCCTATTACGTTTCTCGACATACAATTTTTTAAAAATGGACTAAAAATAAATCATAAGAATTAAGACCTGGAAAATAAAGAAGATAATAATCTCACTACTGGCACGTTTTGGGAAGTCTAAATCACACTCTGTCCAAAATGTGACGATAACACACCAAAAAACCCTTTTGTTCAATGTAGATAAGTTTGATATGTTTTTTACTTTCCTTATCCTATAATAAGGGAAGTAATGTAATCGGCGGAAATTTGACCTACCCAGTTTTTCACATTTCTGGACGAATTATAGCCTCAGGACACCAAAAAAGTTGGTTTGGGCCATTGGTTCGTGTGTGTGTGTGTGTGTTTGTCTGTCGGTCTGTCAGTAAACAGGATATCTCGAGAACCGTAAGAGCTAGAGACTTGAAATTTGGTATGCAAGTTACTTGTAGGTAGGGGACGCAGTGGTAAAAATGAGCCTAGCCGTTTGGTCACATGGTCACAAAATCAGTCGCAAAGCGGTTACGAATCTAAACGGTTGAAGATACAAAAAATTCATGAGAATAAAAATGATTTGCTATCAGGAGCTAAACATGAATTTAATGTAAATAATAGGATACGGAAAGTCGTGTGATGTTCACACCAGATTTTTTTTCGATATGTTTGACTATTGGACTAAAGCGTTGCGTTAATAACTTCATTGGTGAGAATAGGGCAACAATATTGTGCGTACTTATCTCACACCACGCCAAAACTTTGATAGGCTTTACTATCGTGAGTTAAGGTCAGCATGTGTTTTAGAAACGGTGAGTCTGTTTGATTAGGCACCTATTCGGGTCAAAAAATGAAACATTATTTATCTCTATATTCCTGTTGCTTAAGAACGTTATGTTGTTACACTAATTTTGTTTGTCACAAAGTAAAGGATCCTTATCAGGTCTATTAAAGTTGAAATGGCAACACTAAGCATTAGGGAAACTTTTCTGATGTTTTCCAAGGGGTTAAATTTGAAGAAATTGGAAAGTGAAACGGATTTTGTAAAATCCGAATTTATCTCTTTGTTATATAAGCTGAATGCGCAGCTTTTCTCTTATAATTAGTTATTTGTCTTATTTGATTTTCTCAAATTTATTCTTCTATAAGTGCATAGTTAAAACTTTTGCGAATTCCAAAAGATGACCCTTTGATAGGTTGCTTACTTACTTAATTCCAGGACCTCTCTATTCTTCCGAGTGTAAGATCGGCGGGGCTGAGCTATGTCCTTGGTGTCTTTCTCTGTCTCTTTCCTTTCTTGTTTTGTACTTTATACTTCAGTCCACTCTATGCCTCTCTTAATGACAGGGTTTTTTCCGTTTTTTATATGTTTTTGCTTCAAATACTCTTTTTATAGTTTTACCTTCTGTCATCTTTATTACGTGAACTTAGCAGTATTAACTGTCCTTTTATTTAGTGGTGGGTTTTTATTTTTTCAATTCTTGTTTTTTTTATTTTTTGTTATTTTGTGTTAATATTTAAATTTTAGAACCATCTATGAAGATTCAGGTGTTGTTTGGAATTTCTTTTTGTTTAAAAACGTATACTTGATTGCGTTAAAAATTTTCCTGCTGCTCCTATTCTTCCATTTATTTTCTTTTCCAAACTGCTGCCTTGTTGTATTACTTTTGCTTTCAATTATTTGAATTTTATGTTTTAGGCAGTCTTAATTTTATTTGTTTTTTTGCTTTTACTAATGGTTACTGTTTTTGTCTTCTCGCTTTTTATTAACGTCTAAAGTTGCTATTATATATTCTTAGAATTTTGTTTCTGTAACTATTTTCCAGTAGCCTACTTTGTATTGTTTTGTGCTTCTTGTTATTTCTTTGATTCTCTTTAGCTCTAGTTTTAAATCCTTCTGTATACGACTTGCCTATTGGTTATTCCTTTTGTTTGCATCAGTGATTTCTTTAATGAGGTTTTTTATTATAAATCCAGTCCCTAGTCTGTTTTCTTTTCCTCCGAAATTTAGGCAAATATAATCTACTATTTCATTGTTTGAGTTTCTTTTATATTTGTTTCTTGTATTCTTATTATATCTATGTAGTATTTCTCTATTTCCCTTATTAACTGTTTTAACGCTCCCTCGCTATTAACTTTCTTACGTTCCAGGTTCCTATTACTATGTTATTTTCGTTCTGCTTTTTGTGTGGTTTTTATTTCTCATTTTTACGCCTATCTTTGTTGCCGTTATTCCGTCCTTTATTATTTCATTTAGTTTTTTGACCCAGGGTCTTGGATTCTTTTTAGACTTCCTCCCTACTCATTACTCAATTTGTAGTTGATTCCATCTATTTCAATTTTTCTGTATCCTGCTTTTGTCCTTTTACCTCTGTTTTTTCTTCCCTTGCTACTTGCTGATAGCCGCTTGCAATTTTTGCTCCTCTTGTGTCATATCTCAGTCTATTATATTACTTGATGCCCCAATCTATTTCTCTTCTTCAGTATCTCTACTTTCTGTTCGTAATTTTCCAATTTTACTACTGTCATCATCATTTCCCTCTGTATGCTTCTTCCTGACTACATCAAATCCTATTTTTGTACGAATTTCTTTATTTCTTGTTTGTTATTTTCCCTGTTGAAATTTTTTCCTTTTGTTATTATATTATTTTTCTTTCCTTTTCTCTATTGTTTTCTAGTCTGAATTGTCTGAGTTTTCTTGTTTAACTCGTCTTTTTCCTTCTTCTATTCCGCTTCCTTTTTTTATTGCTTTTTTCTTTAGGATTTGTATTTCTTCTCCTTATTTTTTAGTTGCTCGTTTATACTACTTAAGGCTTTATTTGTGATGTCTTTCTTTATTTTTTCCATCTGGGCAGATAGCTCTATTAATAGTTTTTCCAAATTGTCTATTTTTGGTGGTTGCTTTTTGCTTTGCTCTTTTGTATAAGTTTGCTTTTTTGTGGTGTTCTTACATTTTCTTACTCCTTTTGAATGCTTCTGCTTTTATTCATTTTTCTATTTGGTTTTTTTATCTGGTATTTTCTTTTATTTATAAATTCTGTTATTGACCCAGCGCTGTGAGCTCTATTTCGTGGTGCACATTAAATTTATCTTTCACGTCCGGCGCCAGAGAAATTCCACAAGTCAACCCTTCGAATGGAAGATCTCTACCTGTTAATCCTACTTAACAACTTAATGTTTCCTCTCTGATAGCTATGTATTTATCTTTTCTCATCACTTTAGCGTACATGCAAATTTTGCTCTTATAGACATACTTCTAACTTCTAATTTAATTAATGAATTTTTATGCTCGCAGTTTTGTTTTTTAGTGTATTTTAATTTTTATTTTCCTGTTTTCTTAACCTGTTTTTAACCTTCTTCACCACTCGATAGGGTGATAGCCCAAATTGGACTTTAATATCAGAGCAGCATCTCACCATTTACTCACCATATATTTTTAATAAGTTATATAAGAATAAGATGAGAATACAGAAAATAAGTATAATAAATTACCATGTACCAACAGACGAAGCCGAAGAAGAAATAAAATAAAATTGTTATGAGGAGTTAGAATTATTATACGATAACATCTTAAATTTCGATGTTTTGGTAACTTTAATGCCAAAATCGGGAAGGAACTGGAATACAAAGAAATTATAGGTATAAATAGCAAGTATGATGCAAGCAATAACAATGGAAAAAACTAATTGATTTTGCAATGCCCAAGCAATTAGTAATAAAATCAACTTTTGAAATGCGCAAAGATATTTATAAAGGAATATGGAATAGTCCAAATGAAAAAATAACAAACCCAATAGACCATATCTTGGTTGAGAAAAAACGCATATTCGCTAATAAGCAAAGCAGGGTCATATCGAAGAGCAGATGCTGATAGTGGCCGTTATATGGTACGAGCAGTATCAAAGCAGCAAGTACTAAGAATACAAGAAAAATACAAACGACGAGCGCAGAAACTGAAAGTAGAGGAACTAGTAAAAGAAGAAATAAAGACAATATATACAAGAGGAGTAGAAAAGATCTTCCCGAAAAAGGAGAGATAATACTTAGCAAGAGTAATAGACGAAATAGAAGAAAACTATGAAAACCAAAACATACAAATGTTCTATAAGAAAACTGCCCAAATGGGGAGAAGCTATCAGCCAAAAACACTATTTAAAAAAAGGTGAGTTACTAGGAGCAGTAGACATACTAAAAAGATGGGTCGAACACTATAAAGAACTATTAACACAGGAAGATGAACCTATCATGAAAAATATACTTTTAAATGCGAACCAAAAGGAACTTGAATTTCACAGCTAGAAGAGGTAGAAGAAATTATAAAAAATCTAAGGAATGGCAAGAGCCCTTGAAGTGAGAGCTGCTAAAATATGGAGGAAAAGAACTGACAGAAAGGGTGCACAAACTAATAACGAAAATTTGTTAAAAATGCGAAATACCAAAAGAATGGACCAAAAATGTGGTAGTACCAATATATAAGAAAGGAAACACAAAACAGCGTAAAAACTATAGAGCCATCTCCTTACTGAGTGTAGCGTATAAAATTATAGCAAAATTAATTGAAAAGAGGCTTAAAGAATTTGCAGAAAGTAAAGTAGGTGAATATCAGTGTAGTTTTAGGAGAAATAGATCTACGATAGACCGAATACACTCATTAACGATGATACAAGAAGAAACAAAAGAAAAGACCCAACTCTATATAATTTTTATAGATCTATAATAGGTATATGGCAGATTACGAAGAACGATAGTAATCAAAGCACTAAACACACTAACTAACAAACTTAATAATAATGACACTACAGGAAACGTTTACTCAAGTTAAATTTAATGGCAGATTATCAGAGGAATTTCCATCAAACGTAGGACTAAAACAAGGTGACCCAATTTCTACAACCCTCTTTAATCTAGTACTAGAAACTGTGATAAGAAAATGTCAGTTTAAAAGATCAGGAACAATATTTAAAAATTCACACCAATGTCTGAATTTGCAGATGATTTGGACAATCATAGCTATAATAAGTTAAAACAATGTGTTTATTGTTTGAGTTTATCTGCTCTTAGGCCCCGAGAAACTTAATTATAGTTTTTTTTATAAGTGCATGATTGTGTTGCTAAAAATAAAACGCATCATATTCAATTTCAAATGATCATATATTGCCAAATATTTACCAGACGCAAATCTCCTATTGTTCTATAGTTCAATGATACTATAGGTACTATTTTATGTAGTAATCTTAACCTATGCGTTTCATTTTGATCACTGAATCCAAGTGCATCTCTAATTTTCCCGTTAGATGGTACAGTCACTTGCTAATGCATATTAAATGTTTTTGTAACATAACTTTGTGGTTTGATATCACTGCATGTTGGAGGCTTTGACATATCTGATCTGTTAATGTTCTTACTTTACCCTATGTTTACATTAACCATTATTGCTCGTAATATCTAGAACTTGTTTGGACCTCACATGTGCAATGTCCTAACTTGTAGCCACTAGTTAGCATCTCCCGTTTAAGGTCACTAAAATTTACTGTAGCTGTTATGTACATATTTAAAATATCTTTCTATAAGTTTGACATTTACGTATATCTTTCCTCTCCCCTTATTTTTTACGTGGTACCTGGTAATTATCAATTAGGTATAGCCTTAAGCGCAAAATGTTTTTAAAAGTGTTAAAGTACAATTAGTGATGTTTGGAAACTTATAAGGTTTGCATTTTTTTTTAATATTTTTAATATACTGCGAAACTTACGTATTAAATTAAGTACTACAAAGTTTTAAAGTACTGTCATAATTATTTAAAATAAAGATAAAAAATTATAGTACTTTATTTTGCTGTAAGCCTAATTTGACAACAAAACAAAAACTTGTTGGGCATTATCTTCACATATTTTTTACAGGTAGTCGGCTTAGCTCGTCGCAAGGAGCGCCTGTATGACCTCGCAGAAGAGCTGTGTGGGAGAGAAGGAAAGTTCTACCCCTTCAAGGCGGACGTGAGCGTCGAGGCGGATATCCTGAAAGCTTTCAGCTGGACGGCAGAGAACCTGGGCCCCGTCCATATACTTGTTAACAATGCTGGGATAGGCAGGCCGACCAGCTTAATTGAAGGGGAGACCAAGGACTTTAAAGACATCTTGGATGTCAACGTGCTAGGTCTGACCATCGCCATGAGAGAAGCTGTTAGGGAGATGAGAGCGAACGATGTCGCCGGGCACGTTGTCAACATCAACAGCGTCGCGGGCCATTACGTCCCCCCTGTGCCCAACATGAACATGTACGCGGCGTCGAAGTTCGCCGTCACTGCTTTGACGGAGACGTTGCGGCAAGAGCTCCTTTTGCTGAGCAGCAAGATAAAAATTACGGTAAGATAACGTGTTTGTGTATTTTTATATTATAGTTTTGAGAAGCTTTTTCAGTTCTTGTTTTGATATCACTTGCAAAAAGCAATTTATTATTAAGAAGTAGCCACGGAAGAGTCAACCTTACTGTGAATTTTATTAATTTCTTCCAAAAGAGCAAAAAATTGGTAACTTTAAAATTTTGACTTACTTAGACTCAAAGTAACCATAGTTTTCTAATGTTAATAACGTTACAAAATAAGTAATTAGAATATTGATTTCTATACATCTCGTGCATTGCAAACGCAACAGTTTTGGAGTTTAGATATCACTTTATTTATCGAGTTTTTGATATTTGGGTAATTCTGTATTTGCAACCATAGTAGATCACAATAGATAAATTTTACTGGAATTGCATTAATTGACTCCCAAGAAATTATAGTAGCAGGTGACCTTAATGGTAGAACAGGCAAGGAAGCTAACAACAAGACAATAGGACCATTCGGAGAGGAAGTTACAAATGATAATGGAGAGAGAATTATAGAATTATGTGAAATAAATAACCTCCGAATAACGAATGGGTTTCAGCGGCATAAAATGATCCACAAGTATACTTGGGAACGGATGACAAGAAATCTGAAATCAATTATCGATTACATCATAGTAAGAATCAACACCAAAATAAAAATAAAAGATGTACGAGTTAAAAGAGGGGCGGAATATGGCACAGACCACAAATTATTAATCGCAAAGATGGAATTCCCTTGGTATAGGAAAACAACAATAACCTACAAACAAACACAGGAAAAAATAGAGGATCAGCACTACCAAGTCGACCAGCTACAAGACGAAAAAATAAGAGAACTCTACCAAAGAAAATTGGATCAGAAACTAAATGAATTCACATTTGATAATATAACAGACATGTACGAACATATAAAAACTAGTATAAAAGAAACAGCTCGGGAGGTACTGGGAGTCAGAATAAAAAAGAACAATAATCACAAGATAATCCTTGGCGAAAATACGCTAAAAAGTATCCAGGAAAAGAAAGAACAATATAATAGGTGGCTAAGCACCAAAACGCAAGAAGATCAACAAAAGTACAAAGAGAAGAACAAAGAGGTAAAACGATTAGTAACAAGAGAAAAGAATGATCAGTGGAAAACCATGTGCACAAACATTGACCAATACATAGGGGGAACAAAGAGTTCAGAAGCATGGCGAATACTAAAAACGTTAAGAACAAATTCAAAAGAAAAGCATACATACCGTTCATACAACAAGAAAAATGGGAGCAATACTACCAGGATCTGCTAACAGAAAATAGAGAAGAGTTTAAAGGACAAACGATAGAAAATAAACAAAATGATCAAATAGAACACGAAGAAGTAGAAATAACAATTGAGAAGTCAAAAGGCCACACAATCATTAAAAATAGAAAATCAGGAGGACCGGGAGGAATAGTACCGAAATGGTAAAGTATGGAACCCCGAAATTACTACGCATGATGCAACATATGTTTCGTAAAGCACTAAATGGGGATGTACTACCGAATGAATGGACAAAAGCGTATATAACGTCGATATTTAAAAAGGTAATCGCAGAATATGTGACAACTATAGAGGCATTAGTGTGATCTCTCTAATGGGAAGAATTTATGCAAAAATAGTAAAAACAAAATAGAAGACAATATTCATGGAAAAATAGGAGAAGACCAAACAGGATTCACAGCCGGAAAATCCTGTATAGACAACATATATACTACCAACAACTTATAGCGAAGAAAAGAGCGAAAAACAGGGACATTCACTTGGCCTTCATAGACCTCAGAAAAGCGTACGACTCGGTTCCCAGAAAAAAACTGTGGGAAGCGATGAGTAATATAGGGATCAACAAAAGTCTAATCAGGGCAACACAGCAACTTTATGGAAACAACCAAGTGGCAGTGAAAGTGGGGTAGACGATCAGTAATTACTTTAAGACAACAAAAGGGCTCCTACAAGGATGCTGCACATCTCCAACCCTATTCAAGATATTCTTAGAAGATACCTTAAAGAATTGGAAAAGGAAATGTGAAGAAATGGGGATACCAGTGCGCAATGAACATCTTTATACACTAAGCTACGCAGATGATCAAGTGATAATAGCCCAAGATGAAGAGGACCTGAGTTATATGCTACGAAAACTATAAGACGAGTACACTAAGGCCAGTATGGAAATAAACTTCGACAAGACAGAATATTTAGCGATTACAGAAGAAGAGGTAAAAAACTTAGAAATAAGAGGGAAAAATAAGTTCAAATACCTAGGCTTTACTATATCAAAAAATACATCTACAGAAGAAGAAATAAAGAACAGGTTAGGACAAACTAGAATAAGTATCAGACAACTACATCCCATTCTATGGAACACACACATTACAAAAAATACAAAACACAGAATATATAACACAATTATCAGAAGTATTATGACATATGGGGCAGAAAACTGGATAATCAATAAGAAAAATAGAGGAAAAATAAAAGCCACAGAAATGGAATTTTGGAGAAGGTGCTGCCAGGTGACACGACTGGACAGAATTAGAAATACAGAAATAGATAGGAGAATGAATGTAGAAAAAGACACACTGACTTACATCGAGGAAAGGAAATTAATATGGTACGGCCATGTTAGAAGGACGGACAATAATCGATGGATAAAGAAAATAACAGAATGGAGCCCTCCAGGAAAACGAAAGAGAGGAAGACCCCGAAGATCTTTCAGAGATGAGGTGGACGAAGCCATGGAAAGAAGAAGGCTAGTAGACGGAGATTGGGAAGACAAGAAGGAGTGGAAGAAACGGTTGAGTGAAGGAAGGCAGCGTCAGCTATGAAGATCCTTTTGTGTGTATATATATATATATGCATTAATTGTAACTGAAATCGTTATGCAACATAGATCTAAAGTTGAATTGAGCTATTGTGTCAAAATGGTGTTGTTTAAAATACCATACAAGGGGCATTGTGGATAAAAAAGACTAACCTTACCAAATATAAACAAAAACTCATGTGTTTTGATCTGGAAAATAATGTAATTAGTTACACCTACGTCTGGTTTTGCTCAAATGAAGAAGAAATTCTTGGAATTACAGATTAACTATATTCTACCGATGGAAACCTATTAAAATATTAATGGAGAAGATCCACTGCATAGATCAAGTCTCGGCGTCAAAATTACCATTGACCATAAAGTACAAATATTTATATAACTAATTACATAATTTTCTAGCATAGGAATTTATTCTCAATGATCGACAGCTCGAATACATGGTCAGAAATTCAACCTTTAATTAATTTAACCAATTTGTTGATAGCTTCTATCACCTATAACACCATTGTGACTTATCGAGATTTCTATGAGGTGAAGAACCTCGACGACATCTGCTTTAGAAATAATTAATCGTATTAATTAATCCATTTTTACTGACAACCATCATGACCTTTAAAAGGTTTACATTGACAAATTTGTCTATTAGTAAATATAAAAATGAGTTTTATTAATTATTGTTAGAAAATATTAGGAATCAGCAAATAATGCAACCAATTTATGACAACTTCTGAATAAAAAAAGTTTTTGATTAATTGATTGATAATGCCCATGATTTTGGACAAGCCTTATAAAGTAGAGAGGTAACCTAGAAATAGTTGGAAGATTTATGACAAATTTTCACAAGAAATAGACCCATATATTCAACTTATGGACGTTTACTAAGGAAAGAATCTAGGAATCTCCATCGGTTCTATTTTTCTTTGGATTTGCAAATACTGCTTTTATTTATTTCATTTCTATTTAAACTGAATTGCTGCATTTTAGGTTATTATTGGTCCGTTTCCTCTTTGTAGTGCATTTTTTGTGGTACTTTGTAGCTTCTTATAGTAACTTTCACCTACGTTTCATTGCTTTCATTCATTCTTCCATTTTATTACTCTTTTACAGTTTTGTTTTTTCTTATCTTCCTTTAGCTTTTCATTGTTTTTCATCTTGCGTTCATCGATACTTTCAGCTTCAACAGTTGAAATTAAGTTTTCTAAAGTATTGTAGATTTGCCGTACCTCCAGGTTCTGGTTTCATACTAGGAAATTTGTTTTCTTAAATATTTTAGGATAGATTCAGCCACTTTCACTTGGCCTTAAAATAGACCTCAGTTTTCTTCATTTTACACTTGTAACGGTAGCGTATATTAAAAAGTCATTAAGAAGACCGTAAAAATACAAAAACAAAGTATTTTGTTGACTAACATCTGACACTAGAAGCGTAATAATAAGATAAAAAATCTTTAGTTCTTAATTGATCCAGAAATTAAGACAACATAGTCAAAAACGAAAACACTTGTAGAATATGTAAAACAAAAATTAAAATAAAAAATAGGACTGGATGAAGCACACTATGAGTTTATCATAATAAAGATGGGCACTTACAGCTACAATGTGGTATTCTATCAGCACTAAATAGGGATAGAGAATGCCTAGAAATGCGTTGGGTGCAGGAAGAAATGGAAAACAAAAGGCCTTTATCCTACATAGGGATCTTTAGGCTATCAAGTAACAAGTATCAAATCGCGTTAGTTCAGCAATTAACTGATCAAAAAATATATAATTGGGTTGCATTATTCATAACTATTATCAACATATTGAGAATAGTTTTTTTAGATTTGTTTAATCGTATTGTTACGCGTGGACATTCTTTATTAGAAATTACTACTTTTAGCAAGTTCTTAAGGGTTAGCACGGATATTGCTAAGGATTTTTTCGAAAATAGGTTGGATTTAAGAGACAATAACATTTCATGTTTCTGTGCCTTTTAATTTCAATTGTCTTTCTATAGGCTAAAGTACAAAAAGCACAGATTTTTATGTTGCTCAAAATGAGTACTCCTTTTTAAGACTATTTATTCATTGAGTAGCTTTCGTTACTTTTGTCGCGGAAAAAATGTGTTTTGTTTGTTTTCCGACTTTTGAGAGTTGAGAAAAAATTTATGGTTTGCAGAGAATTTGGTTATAATTTAAAAAATAATTATTTTAGCTTTTTACATAAAAAAATAAGATAATAATTATCTGTAAGCATTTTTTAATTTGTTTAAGTACAGTAGTGTATATGTGTGTCATTTTAATTCTAGAGAGATTAAATTGTTTAAGGATTTTTTTTGCCTTTGACGATATGATTACATGTGACGAATAGAGTTAAGTAGTGCGTTAAGAAAACCAAAACAAAAGAAATATTCGAAATATAAGGTAACCCTAAACAATTTTATTTATCACGAATATATAGAAGTTACGTAAAATGGCAGTACCAAAATAAAAAAGATCTGATAGTGTAAAAGTTGGGAAAGTTTAAATAAAGATTTAATGACTTGAACAGATCTATTAAAATGAAGAAGAAAAGGAGGTACAATTTTCCGGACATGTGGTTTCTAGGCCTGCGGAAGCTCCAATATACTATTCTTTATATTAATAAAATATTTGTTTCTCCACTGCTGCAGTGCCTGGTTTAAATACACGTTAAATGAAGTAGGGGATAAGAAGCAACCTTGTCGAAGACCTTTTGTTGTTTAAACTGTTTCAAATAGTAAATTTCCAATTTTTATTTATGCCACCAAATTTACGCATAAATGTTTAATAGCTTAGATTATTATATTGTTGATGTTTGTTCTAATATTTGCCACAATTTACGTTGTCGTAAGCTCTAGGCAAGTTAACGAAAAGTCAATGAAGTTTTCTGTTGGTGGCTACCATTTTCTCAATTACTTGCGGTATACAAGCAATATTATTAGTAATGGAGCGACCTGTTTTAAATTTATTTTGTTATTCTATCTCAGTGGGGTCGCACTACGATTCTATGAAATGTTTCAAAACTGGAGAGGCAGGCGTGTAAATAGCCGCTCTCGTGGTGCGGTGTGGAAACATAGTACGGCCCGTAGTGGAAGGTCAGCCGATAAGGCCAAATTGTCCCTTAAACGGCCGTCGCGTTGCGATGGGGCGGCTACCGATATCAACCAATGAATTGCCAAATCGCTCACCTGAATCGGCTTCGTCGGCGATTCCAAGGTGGCCACCTCTGCGTTGCGGATCTGGTATCTTCGGGATGTTGGGACACGACCAAATTGGCCGAGCTGCGATGCGTGAATATTTGCGGGTTGCGAAATGTTTCTGATGTATGCGGGTTAAGACACGACCTTAGTGGTCGCGCTGCGGGGCATGAATATGAATGTATGCGGGGATGCGAATATGAATTTATGCGGACTAAGACACGATCGAACTGCCGCGCTGCGGGGCGTGAATGAATGTATGCGGGGATGCGAATATGAATTTATGCGGACTAAGACACGATCGAACTGGCCGCGCTGCGGGGCGTGAATGTGAATGTATGCGGGGATGCGAATATGAATTTATGCGGACTAAGACACGACCGAACTGGTCGCGCTGCGGGGCGTGAATGTGTCTCGGCTGAGCAAAGCCCATGCCGTTTGTGTGTGCGTTGGCAAAACGTGCAGATATCAAAGGCTCGCATGCCGCCGCGATATAAAGCGGTTCAAGGGCGAAAAGGCCGCCACACCAACTTTTACGCAAATTCGACTCACTGTACTTGTCACAGTTACACATTTGTAGTTCCTACATTTACATTTTTGTCTTTTTCTCAATTTAAGTATCTTTGACGGAGGTATATGAATATTTTTGTTAATTTTATGGGTGAATATTTAATTAGTTCTTCTGGTATACCTCTTTTCTATTTTTCATTAATAGTATTGCTTGTACTTGGTATATAATTGGCGGTCCTCTTGACTTTGAACAGTTAGTTCTTGTTTATAATGCTTTTACCTCTCATCTACGCCTATCAGCGGTAGACTAAATCTTTGCATGTTTTCGATCTTTGGAAGAGCTCAGATAAAGAAGATTTGGAATACATGAGTCGGAAATTAGTAGAATAATACAGCTGGGGTTTAAGTGTAAATTTTCGTAAAACCAGCTGTATGTGCGTAGGGAAGATTTCAGAAAATGAAAGGTAGACTATAAAATAAGCAAAGACGACTATTTAAGAACAGATAAGCAAACTAGGATTACCAAAGGAAGAAGAGCAATAGGTGTTTACATTTAATTTTATGGGATCGAAGTGTATTGAAAATGAAGGAAAGGCAAATTTACTATCCAGATTTCAGAAGATTTTCCTATACGGACCTGAAGTATATCAAATTAATAGAAATGAACTTTTGGCGACGATCCGCTGGTTTCTTACGCCTGAATAAAGATTGGAATTAAAAATATCATGGGCTTAGAAAATAACAGTGGATAACGTGTTATAGAAACAGCTGTGCTGGTATGGTCAGGTCCAATGAATGAATGAAAACAGAACTCCCAAACAGGTACTTTGTGGACACTGTTAGAATGCAGGAAGGAATTATAAGTGGTATCCACAAAGCAATGTCCTGAACAAAATTTATTTCTCGGTGAGTAATTAAATACAATGGCAAATGAAGATTGTAGAGGGTAGAAGAACGCCATGAAATGGAAGCATATATATTTAAATGCCTCACTAGTCTGAAATTTGACTGAAAATTCAAAGAACTTGGTGGTATCGAGACATATTTCTTGTCATTTTTCCTTACATTTATCAAAGAACAAGACACTTGAGGTGAAATACGCGATCTGTTGCGAAAGTATCTTCAAAGTAAACATGTCGAATCTCACACTTATCTTCGGATGAGGTAAACCACGAGACTTTCATTGAGCGATTGAGCTATCGTTTCAAGATTGTAGCTTAGACTCATGCTTTAGCTTCGGTTGTGACCTTTTTGAGGAAATTTGATTTATTGAAAGAAGTTATAAGTGCGATATTTTTTGTTCTGATAAGAATGGCCGCAAAAATTGGCACCTTTAGTTTTTAAAATTTCCATCTCACATTATAGTTTTCGCACTGTTAGTCGCCGTGCAAGTTTAACATTTTCTGATATCCTTCTAGTTGCTGGTCTTTTAAAACGTAAATCCTGCTCATCTCTAACTCGTCTGCATCGAACCTTCATTTGTGTCGCACCCTTGCATCACTGCAAACAGATGCTCTAGCTTAGCACAAAATTTGATGCAGCACTGATCCAAATCGCTCTCCTTCACGCATGTACATTACAGTTCACTCTTACCTGTAGCCAAGTTGTTTTAACATCGGTTTGCCATTTTTGGGGCAGACTTCCCATGTTCATCGCGCCTGAATTCGCGTGCAGTGTATTTTAGGGCATTACCAATTTAAATTGGTTTATTATGAGTTGTAAAGCTTTGAATCTTAAGAAATGTTTTGATATTGCTAACACATAAAGATAAAACAAACATTTTTCCATTTTTAGATCTCGCCACTTGGTTTTGAAAGATTTAAAACTAAGTTTACAAAAAATTAACACAAGTAGTAAACATTTAGAAAATTCTTTTTTAAATCTGCAATAGAAATTTGTATGATTAAAAATTACGTAGATTAATTTCTTGAAAACGGGTAAACGGGCTGTTAAGCCCCCCCCAACACCAGCCATATCCTGCTGGTGTCGGAGGCAGTACCGAGTACCCTTATTGCCGAGTCTCCAAACACGAACCGGGAGGTTAGCCTCCTTACAGTCAGAACACTCACAAACGCATGCACCCGGACAATCGTGCAAGTCGAGGCTGGGAAGCTCAGGTACCGAACCATGACCACTAAATTTTGTTAATCAGTGAGCCGGAGACATCACGGCGCCACCCGCCAAGGACCGACATGGGCCGGTCAGGCTTTTGACGGGTGGTGGGGGTAGGCCGAAGCCCCCCCCCCACTTAAGGGCATGCGCTCACACGAGGCTAACCAGGCCCTCCGGTCCCTAAAAGCGGTGCCACTACCCCTAAGAGTCTAACACCATCGAGGGGGAACCGAGAAGCCCGCCTCGGTTGGCTTCCCCCTCCCCTTAGTTCTCGTGTCGGTAAGGTTCCCCTTACCTCGTTTGACGAGTACCCGTCGAGGTCACTCACGTGATACCCCTACCCCTCTATTACTGAAGGCGGCATCCGTTGCCCACAAATGTGGGATTGGGTAGCTCCACCAGCAGTTTTACGTTTTTCACGCGCCACGGGGTAAAGCGCACTACCCACTCGTGTCGGTAAAGTTTCCTTTACCACGTTGGACGAGCGGCCGTCGAGGTCACTTACGTGAGCCTCTACTTCACATCAAGTTGGTGCTTTTCGCATCCGTTACCCACAATTGTGGGATTGGGTAGCTAGAGGAATAAATAAATTACTTAAATGAAAGTGGTATGTGTGACAATAGAAGCAGATGTTCATCAATATTTCTTCAGTTACAACTAATACGTATAAACGCTTACAAAACAAACACAAAATAGTCTAGAGACCTTGAACTAAAATCTAAAGTCAAGAGTGTACTGCCTCTTAATTCTCAGATTGTGGATACTGCTGTCCAATAAGTTTAGTGCTAGACTATTAGGGTGGTATTCCAGCTGGGAGATGTAACTTTTACTACTTTTCACTATTTCTTCTTTCACAGAACGCACTTTGACTGTAAATGTCTGCGTTACTTATATAGTACGGTGCGTTGAGAATGGTTCAAAGGGTTTTTGTTTGGAACCTTTCTGTTATAGCTAGGTTAGTGGATGATGTAGTACCTCAGAATTGGATTCCGTAGAGCCATATCGGTTTGAAGATTACTTTGTAAATGAGGAGTTTGGTATGGAAAGAAAATTAGGAATGTCTACCCAGTAACCAATAACGCTTCAGGTTAAGTTACTTGTGTTTGCTACATATGTGTGTCCTCCAGGTTAAACCTCTATCAAGGTGGTTACCTAGGTGTGGTATTACTGTTTTGTTGATAGCGATGGATAGACAAGTGTCTCTTCTCTTTGTACAGGTGAGGTGTACGGATTTGGTTTGGTTAATTTTAATTCGTCATTTCTGAAACCAGTCATGGATAACATCGAGATGGGTTTGTAGTTTGGTAGAGGCCCTTAAAGGATCTTTGTCTGTAGCCAGTAGCGCAGTATCGTCAGCAAACGTTGATATTGAGACCTCCGCGCAGGTTGGTAGGTCTGCTGTGTACAATAGGTTCAACACTGGTCCTAAAACACTCCCTTGGGGTATTTTGGAACCTATGGGATCAGGTTGGTAAGTTCTTCGTATGTAATTTGAAGTCTTTGTCAAAAGCCTGGCTTACGTCTAGAAATGCAGTATTCTTTGACTTCAAAGGTGGCAATAATAATTTCTACTACTCTATGAACTTGTTTAATTGTAGGATGCTATCTTCTAAAACCAAATTTATGGTTCTGTATAAGATTTTGTTCTTCTAAAATTGGCATTAGTCGCTTGACTAGCAAGTTTTCCAATAGCTTCGAACTTATGGGTGATAAACTTAGCGGTCTGTACGACTCTGCTAAGTTGGTGGTTTGCCAGGTTTCTGGATTAAAATAAATTTAGCAAATTTCCATTGTGCTGGGAAATGAACCGTTCTTAGTATCGCGTTAAATATAAATGTCAGCAATGCAAGACTCTTAGGTGGTACTTCTTTTAGAATTTGGCTTGTTATTAAGTCGTACCCGGGTGATACCAGGCTAGATTAAATATTAGCCAGAATTATTTTTTAAAGGTTATTGAAGCATAATAAAGATAAAAACCTACAAAGTTATTTTTTGCATCATTTTATAACTTAAAAGCAAATTTTTAACAGTTGTCTTTTTTTTTATTTTGCTACGTAAAATGAAGGTAGTTGCAATACCAGCTAATTCGGTACCAACGCTTCGATAGTAATGTAGTCGTTAAATCTCTTCTTATACGTGCTCACTTCAGTAGTCTAAATAAATAAAATTCACGGCACGATAAGCTTGGACTGTAATGATGGTTTACCATAGTAGTTCAGAACAAATCCTCAAGTTTTTGTCGAGTTTAGGAAGCTGCATGAAGTTTAACGTTGTCGGGAAGCATTAGTGGTTGCCTGAGCACTGCTCTAGCTTATTTTAATATTAAAGCAATTTCAACAACTGTTATACGGCGCTCATTCTTGAGAAGGCAGCGAATAATGCAAATACTCTCCTCAGTTACGTTGGTCTTCGGAAACCTCGCCTACTTTCACTTTCAATAGCTTCTTGCTCCCTAAAATTGTTTATGGTATGCGTCACTTGAGTCTTTTTAAACGTACCATTCCTGGATTGTACCTCAAGCCTTCTCAACATTTCGAGCTCTTTGTGGTGTGTCCGTTGCGCAGACTACCTCTTGCTCTGACATTGCAATACTGAATAAGAAGCTGTAGTGCAAGGTTTGCCTCATTTACTTATTTCACTCTCGTGTTTGGCTCAACGTTGCTCGGAAGTGACCTTCTTAAGATTGCCCAAACAACCATTTACAAAGTCAACCATTACTTTGTTTGATAGACATCTTTTCACAACTAGGCATATATTGAGCATTTGTAATAGGTGGAAGTTCAAGGTAGCAAATCAGGTGAATATGGAGTGAATTAGAATTTCAGCTTTATCAATATTTATTAGACGATGGTACTTTAATAAGTCTAAAAAAGTTGCCTAAATAAAACATCACTTTTGTTTTGATTACTCCGGGGAATTTTTCTAAAGTGCAGCTTTAAGTTTGTCTATTCTCTCTCTCTCTCTTCTTCAGCCCATTTGTATACTCCATTGTTGGATATAGGCCTCTCCCAATGTTTTCCAATTTTCTCTGTCATAGGTTTGTTGTATCCAGTTTCTGCCCGCTACTTTTACAATGTCGTCCTTCCATCTAGTTTTGGGTCTTCCAACACTCCTGCGTCCTGTGCGGGGTCTCCATTCTATTAACTTCTTGGTCCATCGGTTGTCTTGCCTTCGCATTACATGTCCCGCCCATTGCCACTTTAGTTTTAGGATCTTATGCATAACATCTTGTACTTTCGTTCGGCTTCTTATATAATCGTTTCTCTTTCTATCTTTGAGAGTTATACCTAACATTGCCCTTTCCATGGACCTTTGGGTTACTTTCAGCTTGTGAAGTAGTGCTTTTGTTAGTGACCACGTTTCTGAAGCATATGTCATTACGGGCAAAACACATTCATTGTACACTTTAGTTTTTAGTATTTGGGGTATTTTTGATTTAAATACTTCTTTTAGTTTACCAAATGCCGCCCAACTCAGTCTGATTCGTCTATTCACCTCCTCGTCCTGTCCATCTTTATTAGGTGTTATTCGCTGGCCTAAATATATATATTCCTGAACGTTTTCTACTGTAGAGTTTTCTATCATTATTGTTCTATTTCCTAAATTAAAGTTTGCCATGACTTTGGTTTTGTTTATGTTTATTTTTAGTCCGACTGTTTTTGATACTTCATTTAGTTCTCTGATCATGTTTTGTAGTTCATCCAGGTCGTTGGCAAACACTACTATATCGTCTGCGTATCGGAGGTGCGAAAGCTTCTCTCCGTCGATGTTCAAGCCCTTTTGGTCCCATATTAATGTTTTGAAGATATCTTCGAGTGCTGCTGTAAAAAGCTTGGGTGAGAGAGTATCTCCCTGTCTGACTCCTCTCTCTATTTCAATCGGATCCGTACATTCGTGGAGCTATACTTTGAAGCTGCTTGATTTGTACAGGTCTTCAATTAAAGCTATGTAACGTTGATCTATCCTTACTCTTCGTAGAGCGTCTATTACGGCCCAGTGTTCAATACTGTCGAACGCCTTCTCATAGTCCACGAAAGCCATTACTACGTCAATGTTATATTCTCTAGTTTTTTGTACAATTTCTCTGACCGATTGGATGTGGTCTACGGTCCCGAATCCTTTCCTAAATCCCGCTTGTTCCGGGGGTTGGGCTTCGTCCAATTTATTTTCAATTCGATTTGTTAATATAGTAAAGAACAGTTTGTGGATATGAGAGAGTAGTGATATGGGTCTATAGTTCTGGAGTTCTGAACGATCGCCCTTTTTGTAAATTATAACTACTTTTGCTATTTTCCATGCTTGGGGGATTATACCTTCGATTAAACACTTATTGAACAATTTTTGAAGCATTGTTAAGGTTTCTCTTCCGCTATTCTTTAGTAGTTCAATTACTACTCCATCCTCGCCTGGTGATTTATTGTTCTTCATTTTCCCTAAAGCTAACTTTATTTCGTATTTACTAATATCAGGGAGATCTTCAGTAAGATGTTTAGATAGTCTCGCGCGTGGGTCTTGATTAACTATTGGTTTTTGCTTCATTGAATTATATAGTTCCTGGTAAAATTCTTTCACTATTGTTAACAACGAATTTCTATCATTTATTACTTGTCCGTTCGCGTCTTTAATTTTATTTATTTGGCTAGTAGCGTTGGATATTTTGGCCTGAACACTTTGCTACCTCTATTCTGATCAATGGTCTCTTCTATTATTTTAGTATTGTACTGTCTTACGTCATTTCGTATTTTCTTTTTATAGTTTTATTTAGTTCAGTTCTTTCAAGTCTTAACCTGAAATTGTCTGTATTGTTACTTTGTCTCTTGTAATTCTTTTCTTCTTGCTATAAGGTTTCTGGTGTCCAATGATAGTTTATTATTCTCTTGTTTCCTCTTTTTCCCAGTATTTCTTCTGCTGTAGTTATTATGTTCTTGGTAATTTCTTGTTGAAGTTGATCTACGTTTTCATTGTGTATTTCCGTCATTTTTTGTCTAGTCTATCGTTAAACTTCTCCTTTATTTCACTGTCTTGCAATTTTTCGATGTTGAACCTGGCAGTTCCTTTGATATTAGTTTAAATCTATCTAATTTTGTTTGAATACATACTTTTGCGCGAACCATCCGATGGTCACTACCTGTGTTTACCTGATTTAAGACTGTTGCGTCTTGTATAATATTCTTATTATTTGTCATAATGAAATCGATTTGGTTTTAGTAGCGCCGTTTGGGCTTTGCCATGTCCATCTTCTGTGATATTTTTATAGAAGTGAGTATTCATGCAGAACAGTTTTCTTTTTCCATATAGTTGATCAACATTTGTCCTCTGGGGTTTCTTTGTCCATATCCATAATATCCGATATATTCTTCGCCCTGCTGTCTCTGGCCCAGTTTGGCATTCAAGTCTCCCATTAGGATTACGTATTTTGTCGGTTCTATTTGTAGTGCTTTATCGATGTCTTCGTACATCTCTTCAACTTCCTCGTCTTCGTGAGCAGTTGTTGGTGCATATACTTGGATGACTTTTAGACTGTATCTTTTGTTAATTTGTAGTATCATATAGATAACTCTTGATGATATGCAGTCTACTTTTTAAGTTTGTTTTAATTTCTTATTAATTATAAATCCAGTTCCATGTAGGCTGTTATCTTCATTACCTTTCTAGTACAGCATGTGTCCTGTTTTCAGTATTAGTAAATTTTCTCCTCTTTTTCTTGTTTCGCTGATTCCTATTATGTCCCATTTTATTGATTCCAAGGCGTTGTCTAGTTCAGTTAGTCTCTCTTCGTTACTTAGGGATTGAGCATTGTACGTAGCTATATAAAAGTTACTTGTGGGGCAGACTGCTGAGTTAGCAGTGTGAGATTTTCTACTCACCTGGGGTATATGATTTTGTAAATTCGACCACATTTCGATTTGGTTTTGGGAGGTAGTTGGCATTTAAAACGCCGCGCTTGCCGAGCGTGTTGGCGAGTGTGATTTTCAGCCGCCCCTAACATGGAGTCAGACGCTGTTCGCAGCCGCCCACTCTGGGTCAGACGCTGCTTCTCACCATATCTGGTTACCCTCACTTGGTTTAGCCTGTAGGTCAATACAGTGTACCAGGGTGTGGCGCTTGGAGCCATCAAGTGAGAGTTGGGTGCCTCGCGAGGACCAACTGCCATGAACCTCCGCCCATCTATGACGCTTGGAGTGACCGTCCATGGCAGAGGGCGCTACCTCGCCGACGCAACCCCTACACCCCAGTTTGTCTATTGGTGCCGTATAATGGTGACCAGTAACCGTTTTGCCCCCTTTCAAGATAACCACTCAGCAAAATTTCCTTTATGCATCAAAGTACTCTGATGTGCACACTTTTTCAGTTAACTGAATATATATTATTTCACTATGTTTAAAATTCACTGATGTGAATGGGTTTTATCCATGGTTAAAAAATTTCATCGAAGATTGTTCGATTTTAAGCTATTGATTTGAGACAAACAGTAAAGTAGTCTCAAAAGGAAAAATGGATAGCGAGTTTTATTGTTTTGAAACTCCCTAGATAATTTTTGTATTAGTTTGATTGTGCAGTGTACGGCGTTGACAGGTTTGTAGTGAGTAACTGCAGGATATAAAGTAACACCCCAAAGATAGCATCCAAAAACTCGGAAAGAATTGTGTTTGCATCAAAAATTATCCAGTGTCTCCGCAAAGGGAATACTCTTCGGACTGGTACCTCTATTCTCTTTATGGATAAGGGGCAGCTGTCAGTATAGGTCCGACTCAGACCGTTTTGATCAGTGTTTTCGCGTAGGAAAGCTTCTAGTCAGGCCCAAACCAGTACCGTCCGGTACCATTAATTATTCCTGGAATTATTTTTGGTTTTGTGGAAACATGGGAGGTTTACGGGTCCAGCTACCAACCTCTGTCTTGACGTGGATGTTGGTTAGCCAGTGTTAGGCCACCCCAGTACTGTTTTATGGGGGAATTAGAATCTTCGGACGTCTTTGTAAACTATATGATTGTACAGGCTATGGATGGATAATTTGCGTTTACGTTACAAAGTTTAATTCTCAAAGTTCAAATTCATAATACCGTAGATACCTTTGACAAAAGTGGGACGCGAACCTGGCTGGTCTTGTCGCGCCATCGAGAATCAACCCCTCAAACCGCTCACCTACTGCCTAATCAGTGCAATAAATTATTCTCCTTAGATTTACCAACTCGTGCCAGTTCTTGCGATCAAGCGTACAAGTTGTACTTTTTGAGTATCATCGAGACTGGAACACCTTGTTTGTGGTAGCATATTTTTTCTATGCATACTTTGTCGTTTGTTTATCTTGCCTATAATTTTTCGTATGGCGTCTCTTGTTGACTTTTTATTTTCAATTTTTTAATTTCAGTACTTGTAGTATTTTCATGATCTTTTAAACTTGATTTTCTATTATTTCCTTATTTGCTTCGTATTTATTTCTACGGGTCTTAATTTTATCTGAATGGATTGTAGTGTGATTCTTAAGTATATCCATTGCTCAGTTTATTGCTTTTTCTAAAAAAAAATTTTAGCTTGGAAAATGTCGTAGATACTCATATCCAATAGGTATGTGATCTGTCGACCGGAAATTCGTACCATTCTCTACCACTACTATCAAGTTAAAGAAGTCTGTTCTTTTGTGATATATTATGCCTTAACCGACAAGTGGATCGTACAACTTGTTTTGCGTGAAGTGTAAAAATGAAATATTTTAACAAGTGGTAAAGTTGACTTCGTGACGTGCTCACTAAAGTCTAAAATAACGTTTTCAACGATGAGCACGTTCTAATGGCGTGAAATGACGAATGTGACTTGGAAGAATTTCACCACAAGTTCTGAAGGATGTGAAAATGCAAAATGTGGCCGAAAGTACTTTGAAAGGTTATAAGAACTGGAAGTCTAGTCTAAAAGCATTTGTCATTTAGTGTTCGAATTACCAAGTAGTTGTTTATAGGCGTCGTTATTGTTGGTCTTATTTGTTGATTTAAATATGTCCATTTATAGCATGTACATTAAGAATAGCTACCTACTGTGGATGAGAATTCTTATTCAAAATCTAGTAAAACTACAGACTAATATATTTTCTAGTGTCTTGTGTAGTACTTCTGGCTACCCTAGCCTTATAGTGTTACAACTCTATCTTGTAGTTAGGTAGTGGTTGGTTTATATTTTGAAATCTTTGCAAAAGTTGAAAACGTCTTTTTATCGATTAATTTAGTTACTTATAATAAACCCATTCCTACATATTTATGTACAGGGTGGAGCAGAGGAAACGCATGTTTTTTGACTAGTACTCGGCGACGAGTCGGGGTATTGACCTTGAGCGACCGCTGGCAAATTGGTCAGACAATGCAGTTTTAGTCGCTATAGAGCGTTGGAGCGTACAGCACGTGTGTTCGCTGCCGAGCAGTTTTTTAGAAACAATTATTCTGTGGTTACGTTCAAGGTCGAAATTTTAATGTCGGACGTCGAAATGCAGTCCCAGATCGAAACACTGTACTCCGATGGGTTGCAGCGTTTAGAAGTATTGGATCTGTGATGAAAAAGAAACCACCTGCTCTTCCCCGTTCAGTTCAAAACCCGGAAAATGTAGACAGAGTGAGAACGGCAATTCTTGCTAGTCCGAAACGATCCACTAGGCGACAGGCTATATCGCTGGGTATGTCACATCGTTTGCTTCATTGCATCTTACATGATGATCTTAAATTGTACCCGTACAAAATAATGCTAAGTGAAAGAAATTTTGTGCAGCGCAGAGAATTTTGTCGCGCAATCGACGGTATTCTTACGGAAGATGCAGATGTCACAGTATTCATGGGTGATGAAGCCCATTTTCATCTAGACGGTTACGTTAATGTACGGAACTGTCGGTACTGGGCGTCGGAGAACCCACATGAACTACACCAAAAACCTCCACAGCTCCAAAGGAACAGTGTGGTGTGGCATCTTCAAGATAGGGATTGTTGGACCTTATTTGTTTTTGAAGAGATGTGTGACTTATTATTGTGGGGGTACTTAAAATCAAGAGTATACATGAACAAACCCCGCACAGTCGATTACCTTAAGATTTCCTTTCGTCACGAAACTGAAGCTATACCTAGCAACATGTTGGAGAGAACCGTGCGTAAATTTCAGGAGAGGATCCAGCTTTGTGTCCGGCAAAAAGGACGTCATCTCCAAACATTACTTTTCAAATCTGATTAACGTATTTAGATAGTATGTATGTATAGATTTTAAAAATGCACTAAAAGTACTATTACTGAATGCAAGTTTCTATTTTTTAATAAAACCAGGATTCAGTTATCCAACTGTGAAAAACATGCGTTTCCCCTGCTCTACCTTGTATATAGTTACTGATTACTTATCTTTTTTCTAACAGAGTGTTAGTCCAGGCCTCGTCGACACAGAAATATTCCTGGCCAACGGCTTCTTGAACGACAACCGCGCCGATGAGATTCTGAAGGTGTTGCCGAAACTGCAGAGTAAAGATGTGGCAGACGCTGTTATGTATGTGCTGGGGACGCCGCCTCATGTGCAGGTAAGAAAAAATTGCCTATTTATTTTTCTTTAAATTGGCAGTCGTGTTTAGGTGTCCGAGCTAATCGTGCGACCAGTGGGAGAAGTTCCTTGATCAGCGAGGCTGCGCCCGCACAACTTGATGGTAGAACGTTCAAATAAGATGCATGGCAATGGAAAATATATCTGTAGTATGCAAGGTATTGCGAAAGGAAATGAAAAGCACAGATACGACAACTGATCTATTTTTAAAGTACAAATAAATATTTTTTTAAAGTTCATTGTAGTAGTAATGGCGAAGAAGGTTTTCTTCTATTTCTTTTATAGACTTTTAGTAGGCAAGTATTTCTATGCCTTCGGTGGACAATGTTACGATTTTTGAAGTAGTTAAATGTGGTTTTGTGCTTGGGGCTTTGACTGTTTTTTCTATTTATGCTATTATTACTAGTTAAGCGATTTCTTCTTGTTTACTTATTTCTTTATCTTTGGGATAATCTTTGGCATTCAGGTCTTCTCTAGTTCTTTTAGTATTCTCTTTATTTTTAATAATTTCCTTTAGATGGCTATGGTAAAGAAGTTCTGGTGTATATTTATGAGTCATTGTTCCTCTTGAACACTCGTTATACCAAATTATCTTCTTTATAGTATGCACTAAGCTTTTAGATTTCTTATATTCGTTGCGTTTTTCAGTTATTATAGTGTTGTTGTTTCTTGTAGTTTATATTTCATATATATTGTTGCATGTGATATTATAACCTTCACTAACATTTTCTTACGTATATTGATCTGTTATATAGTTGCGTCATTTGTTACTATTTTACTATTTATACTTAGATTTTTTTAACTTTCTCTCCTTATTTATGTTACTTTTATTCTACTCTCTATATCTGCCTGTCTTATACTTTCTCTAAGTGTTTTATACTTTTTTTTATAACTTCTACCAAAATGTATCTAAATGCAGTATGCCTATTTTTAGCTGTAATTACTGCTAACATAATATATTTAAACTTGGTGGTTTCTGTTCGTCTATCTGCCTTCTTTCTTTTATGTTTATTTATTTTTAATTTAATACTCCGCTGTTACATATCCAGTATTAACAACGTAGTGCTGACTGTATATAATAATTAGTTGACTGCTGTGTTGCTTAGATATTATCTTATTTATTTTCGTGTACTCTTAGATTAGATCTTTATACGAGGCGTGTCCAGAAAGTACTTTTTAGTTAACTAACACTATGAATTGTTACTTTAAAGAAATATTTATCTTTAAATAGAGTTTTGGTAACTGATAAAATAATTCAGGATACGTACTCATTTGTGGGCACATCTTGCATATGGCAGCTTAACCTTTAACTGTTCTATGATTGAGGTAAATATAATTTTAGTATTTAAAGCAGCAAACTTAAATTTTTTGCTATCGTTTACCATTTAGCCTGGTTTAAGAGCTGCTTTTGTGTTTCTTTTTCTTTTCTTTTTTCTTGAATTTCAGTTTGTTATTACATGTTTATCTTTGAAACCTTATTTCGCGCTGTGCTTTGTTAATTTGTTCTAAATGTAAATTATTAGCATCACATCAAATTGCACATTCTTTTTTCTCTTGCGTATTAGCTGTAAGAATAACTTGTTTTTAATTTTCAGAAATTTACTACTCTTCTTTCTGCCTTAATGTGTATGATTTGCTATTACTAGCAAAAAGAGTTGAATGCATTTTGTTATATTAATAAATCTTTTCTTCACTATTATCTATAATTCTATTATCGCTTTTCTTGTATGTTTTTCTCCCTCTTTATTTTTCTTTATCTGCATTTGTTCTATACACAAAATAATCTAGTAGTATCATCAATTTCATATAGATGTTTGGGTAGTTTTCGAAGCACTCTTTAATATCTTTTTACATTCTGTCTTAATAGTATTTTATTTACATTCTCATCTCTTTTCTGTATAATATATAAGACATTTAAGTTGTATATGTATTATATATTATTTGATTATGTACATTCTTTGACTATCTTTAATTTCAATTTTTATAATCTATTCTCTTTTAACTTTTGCTATTTCTTTGCCTTACCTTTGGATATAATTGCTTTCATTTGTTTATTTTTTATCTATTTACTTGCTTTTGTCTTGACAAACGTAAATAATAATAATAAAATTATGTTAGCATTTTAACTTTTTGTTTTTGTAAGAAAGGCTCTGTTCTACCTATTTTTACTTTCTTTCTGTTTTACCAGCGGTAGTTTCTCTGTTTTATCTATAGCTCTTCAGCAGTGATGCATCACGTTTTTTCTATTTCTAAATCTATCACTAGTTTAGAACTTTGCTTCTGTTTTATAATTCTGTTCTTGCGTGTTTAATATAACTTTCTTCTTTTTCTTTTTTGTACATGGGTCTTCTGCTCTGCTAATTTATCTATATAAACTCCAATAAATATTATATAGCTCTTTGTGTCTATTGCACTTCTATTTCTTATTTTTTTTCTTGTTGCATGTTTATTAGAGTTGTAGTTTACTATTTACTTCTAATATAAGTGCTTTTTGTTTTGTTTGGTTTGTGTACTGTTTTATTCTTTCTGATTAAATTTCTGCTACTAATTTGTTTTATATATATATAGTTAATTTTCTTTTATATCTGTTCTTATTTTTCTTCGCATCTTTCATTTTTATACCACTTTAGAAGCTGGTTATTCTCTTTCATATTATAAAATGTTGTCTGTTTTTACTTTATTTCTGTAGTAAAATGCATGTTTTTTATTTCTATTTCTAAAAGCGTTAGTTTTCTTGTTTTAAAACTTTGCTTTTTATTTTTTAATACATTTTTACTATTTTTGCCTTTACTGTTTGTTTGATCTTCTTTCAATACTTTAAAATAGGGCCTTTTGAGGCTTTTGAGTTATTGCTTTATATTTTCTTTTTTGTATCTGTCTTCTAATTTATACCTTATTGTTAGCCGGTTTATACTTCTAGTTCTTTTAAATATGCTTTATCTGTTATATAGAAACTTATGAATTCTGTATTAGTGTCTATTGATTATTCAATAGTAGCATTTGTTATCTTACGCTTTCAAATTATTTTATCAGCTTTAACAATTGTTGCTTTGCTAATTAATTATATAAAATTTCTTTATATTTTCTTTATTTTATCTGCTTTAGTTGTATTTTTATTTTATAATGCTTTGTTACCATTGGTTACTGTATTTATATATTTGTGTATTTTTAGTAGTAAAATGCATGCCCGCTTTGCTTTTATTTCTAACTCATTTTATTCTTTTGAAGTTTTTGGTTTTCATTTCCTGCTATTTTTATTCTCACTATGTATATGATCTTTTTCTTGTAGTGCTCCGATGTTATGTTTATTAAAATTACTTTTCTGTTACTATTTTAATTTTTCTTATTTTCTATATATCTTAGACAGTATTTCTGTAGAAACTTTTTATTTACTCTCTTTTTGTATTTCTTGTCATGGTTGTTGTTGCCTACGATGTTTTATCTCTTCATTTTCACTCTATTAGTGCTTTTCTTAACACTGCATAGCTTTATTTTATTTTTAAAGACTGTTAGCTATTACTATGTTCTTTTATCTTTTACGTGAATTAATGCTAGTCTGATCGCTGTTTTCTTCCTAGTCGAGTTGTGTATTTTCCTTTAGTTTAGCAACGCCCTTCTACCACTGCCTATAATTTAGTGTCTAACTTATAGATTTTATTCTATATAAACTAATGATAGTTATACATTGCCTTAAGCTTTATTTATTCATCCTATTTACCATTTCTGTAATAACTAATAGCAAATAGAACTTCTAATTGTCGGTTTAATGGATTCACTTTAGGAATTGCAGTCGTTCACTTTCGCAATACTTTCAATTTTGTGATTGAAAAGTACACATTTTGTTAGAAGTAAAGATACATGTATTATAAATGCTACAAAATAAAGCAAAACTGAGGAAGTAACTGTGTTTTTATTACGACGTCGAAGACAGAATGTAAAGTTGAAAACCAGTTTGACTATGTTCTTTTTGTTTCATTTTTTTAACACGGACACTAGACTAATTTTTTATAGAGGATCACAGCGAGATATTGTGACATTGCTCTGGAGGGTCGAAGCATCAGATCCTCCCGTTAATAAGTATGGAATACTCTCTAATTGTTGCATTAGTACTTTGTCTAATTGAAATTAAAAAGACATTGCTATATCATAAGGTAATCGGGCTGGTAATAAAATAACAATCAAAATGTCTCAAATACCTTTCGAGAACAAGACGAAGTTATAGAGATCACCATTTCGACTTGCATGATTTGGCCAAATAGAAAAACTTTGTAGAAGACTAAGATCTGGCTGCAGCAGGTTGTTTTTTAAGAAGCTATTCGAGATTTTGTCTACTACTTGTTATCTCTTGCCCTTTTTCATTGCTTTTAGTTATAATTAGTTCCGTTCAGTTTGTAATTCCTGTTAGTTTTTTGGAATATGTTGTTGCCATGTTGCTTTCGTAATGTCCCCGAGTGTTTCATTTACCTCATTCTCTTTTAATCCTGGTTTGTGTCCATTTTTTTCCTTAGGTGTTGCCCCTCGAGAGGAGTTATCGCCCTCCTCATCTGCGAATCTTCCTCTTTTTCTCAATTCTTCCAGTTCCATGATTTTTGTTGATTTATTCTCTACCCTACTATGTCCTTTAATATCTACGAACTTTTACTCTTCCCCGTTTACTACTAATTTGTTTTTTATAATTATTGCTTTTCTTTTTGCTAGGTTTCTATCATGTAATTGAGTAATTGTTTCTTTAATTTGTCTCGTCTTTTTGTCCAGATCTCTACTCATCTCTAATTTGTTCTTTTCAGTCTGTTCGAATTTTATAGTGTTTTCAATTTCTTTAATTTTGCAATTTCGATCTTAATTGGTTTGTTTTCGTTTCCTTTGTGCACTCCTAATCTATTTATAAAATCTCGTCGTTTGTCATTGATACCCCCACTTTTCTCGCAAATTTCTTTAAAAAATTTTATTTTAGGCTTGTGTCTTTATTGTTATCTTGTTAAATTCCTTTTTATTAATTCGTTTTCTAACGTTTCCATCCTGGTTGTCAAAACATTCAAAATGAGCTATATTTCTTTTGATTTAATACACTCAATCGAAACCATAGACAAAATTAGTCAAATTTAAAGCTTTCATCTATAGACAAGGACTTGGGACTTATTGGGAATTATTTTTGAACTAAACTAAATAATTTCTATATTATATTTTTTAATATATTTTATAATTATATTTAATTTAATTATGAATGCATTGTTTATTTCAATTATGTTTTAGTATCATATTAAATAAGCAATAGTTGGTTCAATAGGCTGCTACAGTTTTTCTACATTTAACCATATACCCCCTTTTACGTCTAAAATTTGACTACGATAGTCTAAAGTAAGAGGCCTCTGCGTTTTTGGGTTAAGAGTAAATTTATAGTTCTTAAGCATCAGCGCCAAGAAGACCTTTGTTTGTATCATTCCAAATCGCATACCTATAAATAAAGACACTTTACATGCGTCAAGTCTTTTTGTAAGTTATTATGCTTTTAAAATATTCTTCTGTTACATTACCAATACACAAACGTGGCCCTTCACCAAAGGGCAACCAACAGAACGGGTGCCGTTTTCTCTTATTTCCCGACGTAAATCTGTCTGGGTCAAACTTTCCTGGATTAAGATAATATTCCGAATCACGGTGAATTCCAAATGTTGGTATGAAAATGCGAGTACCTTTTTCTATAACCAAATTAGAACCGGGAACCTTATAATCTTTTGTGCATTCTCTATTTAGTACTGGTAATGGTGGATAGATGCGAAGGGTTTCTTAAAGTAATACATTGCGGCACAATGCGTTGTTACCTATCGAAAATAATTACTCACCATTTATACATTGTTCCAAGTAATTCATTTCACTTAACGCCTCGTAAGTGAGATGTCCTTGGTATTTTTCTAAAACGCTGTTTATTTCCGACCTTAGTTTTTCTTGAACCTGTACATTCACCGCTAGTTCATAGAAGCAAAATGTTAAGGTGTTCGATGACGTTTCAAATCCTGCCATAAAAAATAAATACGCCTGAGCTACTACTTCAGTCATAGTTAAAGGTTTCTCTTCATAGGAAATTTCACTTTTGTCTTTGCAATAGTCATTCTCTTTGATGTTAACATTGTTTTTTAGTTGAATCAGCAAATGTATAAAATCCTTACGTACAAAACTGTTCGTTTCCCTGTATTCCACAGTATCTCTGATAGTATTAATAAAGAACTCTTCTGCTTTTTCATCTATAGTTTTAATGTTAAACGTGTCTACCAATTTAGGGTAAGTGAATGCTAGTAGTTTAGCAAAACCCTTAAGCTTTCCATATTCAAGTATCTTCTTTGTGTGCTTTCTGAATTCGCAATTTGGATTAGCCATGCTGTTGCACTCTAGCCCAAAAACGCAAGTTCCAATTACATCGATGGTGTATCTGGAGGAAATGTCTCTCATGTCAAATATGTCGCTCGCTTTTACCATTTCGTCCACGACTTCCAACAACTTGCGCGAGCATTCGCTTACAAGCGGGTACATCATTTTTATTTTCCCTGCTGAAAACGCAGGAGTGAGCTTTGCCCGCAATCGTCTCCACTGCGACCCTTTCAAGGAAAACAAGTGGGCTGTTAAAGGATTTTTTTCGGCGTTAATATACTGAGAGTGGTCCGTGAAATATTGGAAGTCTTTCGTAAGCACTTCCCTAATTAGGTCCAAGTCTATTAAGACGAGCACAGGAGTCGATAGTAAATACAAACCACAATACCGTAAGCCCTTCTCTTTGTATTTTACGTATGCATTTGTGACTAGGTCGTTGAGATTTTTTCGCTTATATAGTATTTCTTTCGCGTTCCCGAAGAAAAATAATGGCGATGATCCATCAACAAGCTTGCGTTTCCAGTAGGCTAAAATCCATTTGTAGTAGGCCATTATTATTCCGATAAGTACCAGAACAAATCCGAACATTTTACAAATAAATTCCATCATTTTGTACCTGAAAGTTAAATTGTATAATATTGCTATATTATCATAAAGAACTTACCCCCTTCAGTTCAAAAAGTCTGCGTTGCACCGTCTTAGAAGCCTTACGCATTTATACTAGGTATTTATGTGTTTGTTTTAAAAGCTATCTGAGGTTAAATATAGATAACAAGGGTATTAATTTTTACGTAATCTTTGAAAAACGTTCCAAGTACAACATTGTGTTTTATTTTGGATTATACAATTTTATAGGAAACGTTAAATATCGCATTATTAAGCTAAAATAGATCACTTAAATAGATGTTGTTGGATATAATAACATGATGTTTGTGAAAATGACTTAGACCAAAGCCTTTTAGAAGCTTCCTTATAAAGTCAAAATTAACTTTTTAAATTTGTAAGGGTTTTGCTATTGTTATTATAGTTGGGATTGTGATGTTACTTTCCTTTTTTTAGGTTGGTTATTTAGTGTTTTGATTGAATTCCAAATACAAGGTGCATTTAAGTTATAATACTTCCGATTTTTTTCCTACAAACTAATTACACAAAAACTGTGAAACGTGTGTCACTTCTCGACATAATCTCCCTGCAGACGTACATTTTTCACAACGTCGACGCCATGATTTCATGGCCTCTACAACGCTTCTTTAGGAATCTTTTTTGACCACTGGAAAATTGCTCATGCAATAGCGGCAGGACTAGTAAATTTGCGACAACGGACAATGTGTTTCATTGTTGAAAATAACCAAAAGTCACTAGGAGCCAGATCAGGCTTAAGAAATCACTTCAAAGTTGGGTCTTTATACAGGATTGTGTGCACAGATCCCACAGAAATGCCAACTTTGGAGGCGATGTGTTCCACACTTATTCGGCGGTCTTCAAAAACAAGTTTTTCCACTCGCTTGATTACGTCGTCAGACCGGCTGGTGCGATGCCAAGATTGTCTTGGTTTGTTGTCACACAATGTTCTGCCTTCTTTTGCTTCTTCTATTGCTCCCACAAACGCACATTAAACACATCTATAACACCATCACCACTCAAGTGGCGATGAATTTCAATAGGTGTCACACAACGCAAATGGAGAAAACAAACACGCTGTTCTTGCAATGAAAACGTCGCCATTTTAAGTATCAAAAACACTCTTTACTCTCGCCGCTGCCGCTAGAGCCCTGTATGCCGTGCAGTGCTGCCATTTCTGTCACGCATTCACAGTGTGCGGGCGTATTTTGAAACCGCATGTTTCTATTTGTTTCCAGTGCCGAGAAAAAAATTAGTAGGTGTTATAACTTGATTACATAATGTAGTTGAGAAAAATAATAACCGATAACTCATTAAGGGAAAGGTCACTTATAAGGTAAATGAGTGTTAGTAAAGGAGTACTTAGTTAGTCTTCGTGCAATAATTTGTAAGATAGAAATTATTTGGTGTTCTGCTGATGATGTAATAAGACAAATTTGTATTGTTTGATTTAGGGGTGATCTTTTATGGTTTATTTGTAGCAGCCGACAAAACGACTTCTGGTTGTTAATTGCTATGAAACTGTGACATTGAGAAGAGATCATAATGCCGTCTTGGACACGAAAAGCAATTTTGTGCTGTAACTTTCTAGGGGTGTTTGGAGAAAGCGACTCATGTACTGTAAGATGATTTTTTACAGTTTACGAAGTTTAGGACAGAAAATTTTAACTTACAAGATATTTTGAGGTCAGAATACTCATTTCCGTCTCTTAAGGAGGAAGCAGTTACTGCTGTCATGAATATCGTTATGGCCAACCACCTTCACGTAATAAAAGTTTGTTTCTCATCGACAAGCAGATGACGCAACACACTTTGTGATACCGTAAAATGCTTCATAAGTTCAATAATATATAGCAATCTGTTATGCCAAAAGTACTTTTGTTTCGTGACCATTAAGGCCCAAAAAGTTTTCTAAAGAAAATAATCTTTAACGTCGCGAATGGCTAATGCGACTGTTTTAAAAAAACGTAATAATTGATTTGACGACTGCTCTTTTACAGATGCAGATTGTGGTGGACCGGCAACGGTCAGTTGAGTATCAAAAAGTAAAGCGAACAGTTCTGGTTCAAGATAAATTATGCTGTATTAAATAAGTAGTTTTAAATAAATTTAAGTATTTTGTTCACTGCTTTATGAATAAAAATATTACAATTGGTGTCAGGTGTGCAGTTTCTAGTTTCGTAGCGTGAGTAGTAAATAAATAAAATAAAATAAATAAACAATAGTCAAAATATAAAGTGAAATAAGCTAGTCTTTTGAATGCTGGTAAGCATCCAGAAAGTTTCCACTTTCAAATTGGCGGCGGATTGTCTTTTATGAGCGCCATGTCGAACAGGTTAAAAGCAGATTGTAGACTCGAATATAAATAATATAAAAGCATATTGGAGCTACAACATGGAGACAGTAAATTACAAAATAGATGGCCAAAAGAAAAATTTTTCGGAACATTAGGCCATGAAATAAATAAAAAGCAGAGTAGGAATCAATAAAGGAACTAATAAAGTCGGAGTAGAAATCAAGAGCCAAATTAATGAAGTAAAGAAAGTGATAGATGTACAGGATGAGAAAATTTATGTTCTTGAAGAGAGAAGAAAGAAATTGAAGATAAGCTCAGTGCTCCGATCAAGATCATTTCTAGCATTGTACTTACCTAGTCTAATGACAGTTAAAATAGTCATCAAGTGCAGCAGTCATTTTTAAGCGCCGATACTATGAGGACTAAAGTCAAGTCTCCAAGATTTTATGGTAAATAATCTTGAACAAGTGATCAAAAACAGCTTGAAGCGGCTCTTGAACTAAATTAATGGTCAGAAATTGAAAATTATAGATTTGCGTGGTGATGCTCTTAACACATTAAAAACTGTGCCTATTGACGAGCAAGCAAGTTATAGTCAAATCGTGAAACACCTTGAGATACGTTACGGCCATGCTCATCTTGTTCACATTTCATATACATTAGCTCTAGATGTTTTCTTGCATGAGCTGTGCGAGCATTAATTAACGGTACTAACGATAAAAAAATACAATAAGAAATAAGATTGGACAGACTAAAAACATTGATTGAAGCATTTGCGCACATATAGGAATGTAAAATTGCTAAACAGACGTCTAAGAAGCACGGAAATGTAAGAAAAATAACAACAAATACTGGAAAACTAAAAATAGACTGTATCGTAATTTCAAATTTAAACAAAAGAATTTTAATCAAAAGCAACCTTTGAAACGGCGCTATCATGCGCTATCCTTGTGCTGTAATCTTGGGAATTCAGAAAAAGGAAATAAGGGTGTGGGTAGAAAGATAGGACAAGTTACCTCAATCTTCATAGCGGAGCCGATCGGAAGCGCCTTCCCTGGTGCAACAAGATTTCATGCCGGGTCAGATACAAAAAAAATTGGACCGAGTTTTTTCACCGGAAAATTTTAATTCCCGAAATGCAATCGGGAAACAAATGACCTCCGGAAAGAGATTAATTTGGCCAGCTAAATATCGAATTCCGCCACAAAATCATCTTTTCAACAAAACGGCCACGCGGAAATGGAAACTTTTGCCGCTAATCAAACAAGCCGGCGAACTCTCGGTCGAACACGCTCTCGGCCACGAAAAATTTAAAGCCGGTCGCCCGCTTTCTAAACCATCGCAACTCAAATTCAAAACGAAGCGAGCAAAAGAGCGAAGAGCCAGGCAGGGCGACCCAAGACCGCGCACACGGGCAAAATTAGCCGCCGTTATCTTAAATCAAAACTAAAGCGCGTATACAGAGGGAGTCAAAAGATGGCCAGCCCTAATTTAAAATTCAAATAAAAGTAGTTAGAAATTGGCGCGAACATCATTCATAGGAAATTAACAAAAAAGGTTGCAAAGATATTCGGAAAAAGTCAAAGCAATTACGCTCCGGGAATTGTGGGGAGCCACAAAGGGCTTCTAGGGCTTATTCAGCAGAAGAATTAAAACGGACTTTTTCTGCTAACCAACTACTAACTTTGAATGGCCACTAGGGTTTTAGGAAAAGTTCATGAAGAGATAAAAGTCCACAAAAACATTGAAAACTCTACCTTTAACCATTATTTATTGTTACCTAACATTGAAAATGACATTATCATTGGAATGAACATTTTGAAAATTTATGGAGGTAAACTACTAAAAATAAATGGAGAAGTTATTCTCCATGATCAAGATTGAGTTGCTCAAATAAGAGTAGCTTAAAGCACAATTCCTTTTAAAATGCAGTAAAATGGTGATAAATACAGCTTTTATTAACAGTAGTTGCTCTGATAGAACCAAGTAATATAAAGAAAAGACCGAGAAAGGGATATTGGTTGGAAAGACAGTGATCCAAATTGGAAGCGTGGTGCTAGTCCGCGTAATAAAACTGAAAGATATTAATGAGACATTATAACGTCAGGAATTCTTTCGAAATTTTTTTTTATTTTTTATTTATTTATATTTTAACAAATGGGTGGAAGCTTCTGCATTGATAAATCAAAAAGCGGCAACCATCGCTGAGGTATTGGTAAAAGAATTAATTAGTAGATTTTGAGTGCCACTAGAACTCCATTCAAATGAAGTGCAAAATTTCGAATTTAGAAAAACGACAATAACATTGTTACATCCCGAATAAGACGGAATGGTTGAGTGCATGAGTAGGACAGTGGAAGAATATCTGTTAAAAGAGACTGGTATCAACGTTTCCATTTTTTCTTGTTGGCTTACCGCCTGTCCGTGAGTCTACTGGTCAAAGACCATCCAATGTTCTCTTTGGCTACGAGCTAAAGCCACTCTTTAGAAATAAACCTGAAGAAGACATAGTTGAGAAAGATTACGTCAGTGGCCTGACAAGAAGAAGAATGCTAGAGATCCACGACAATGTGCGATACATCGTCAACTCTCTAAGTGACCGGATGAAAGATCGCTATGACGTCAACGCATTGAGAACGAGTTATAAAGGCGACCGACTATAGTTATATAACCCAAAACGGCGACTTGGTTCCCCAAAATTCTGACGCTCGTAAGAAGGTCCGTACGAGGTGTTGATAAAATAAACCATGGCGTGTACCGAATCCGAAAATAATCAAGTGGCAAACTTATGATCGTTAATGCAAGAGAGAATTAAGGAAACAAAGCCCGGAAGTCGGAAAGACATTGCGACTGAATCATGGCAGCAGAAATCTCTATTATCTTGATTAAAGAATCCTCTAGAACACATTTTAAATACGTGTCTTTCGAAGAATTTCGTCTAAAGTTTAGCAGTGCATAACTTCAACATAGAGTTCGTCAAATTGCTTTTTTATTTAAATTACTGTACAGCGTCATAACTAATATCATCCTTTTCTAAAAATAAAATAATAAAACAATTTGATAACTAAACTTGCTTGCTTATAGGTATGGCGCAATTATAAAACAAAAGGATTTTCTATTCTTGGTGAATGAGTAAATACATAAATTAAAATGTGAAATGATCCACTATAAACGGATAAAGATTAAAATATTTGTTGTTATCGCGGTTTCATTGTAATATTTTATTTTATTTTAAATAGTACTATAAATTATATAAATAAGGTAAAACGAAATAGCACTTTCGTAAATGATGGAGTATTGAAATACGGTTAAAGACAGAAATAGAAACATTAGGGAATTAAACAAACAAGAAATGTGATTAAATACAAAAGAAAAATACTGGGTGGAAGGCAGTGAATGAAAATGAAACAAGGATACTAACTTATACATGTACTCATAATGAAAAAAATAGGTAAAAGAGTAGTACAAACGATATTAAAAGAACAAATCTATCTATACATTTGAACAGAAAGTATACAAAGAAATGTGGAGTGCTCTGTGCTCTTGATTTACACGAGGAGATCCGTGCGTGCTAATAAAGACAGCCTATACATTTGAACGGAAAGTAAATAAATACGGTTGACATGAAATTTGGTGTGTCGCGCTTTGAATGCTTAATTTATACGAGGTCCGTGCGTTTACGTACGCACACGTCAGGGCCGCTCTTGCTCCCCCGAACGGCCGCGGCTGTCATCGGGCCGCTGCATTGCCGTACGCAAAAAGCGTGTCAGCGACGGCCATTTGATTTGCGGAGGTAAGCGCCCATTCATAATGCACATGAGCATAAGCCGCCCATAAGAAATACGTAAAATGCACGTAAGCCTTATGTAAACATTTGAAAGTTGCGCATATTCAAAGTAGCGGCAGCAATATCCTTCCAGGTATTTTGCATAATTATGTTGCCTTTGTACTTGTTATCCCTTTTATGGTGTAGGAACAGATGCATGTTTACTAACTTAATTAATAGTTTCCTATGCGTTGTAGAAACGAAGCCAAAATGTCGACAATACTAAAGTTAGGTTATGCAATTTCTGTTACTGATGCCAACATTAATCTAGGGAAAAATTAAAAATCAATGCAAATAAATGTCAGAAATACGTAAAGTTGAACCGATTTCTTACGCATGAACGTATTACGTAAAAATTACCAGAGTACATTATGAACGTGCGCATAAGCTTTGCATTGGTTCAACTTTAAGTAATGGGTGATTTAGAATGGAATGCATATTTTAAAACAACGAAACATAATTACTTTTTATGATATATTTACGTAATTATGATAACATTGAAGCATGAAATGTGGAAATTATGTGCGAAAAATTACATCATCAAGATATTTGCTATTACGGGGTTGGAACTCCTCCAAGTAAGACCTCAAATGCTTAAAACACGTTGACACATGTCTTGTCCAATTGCTGCCATTTCTTCTAGTATATAGGCCTTAAATTGACGCAGATTAGTCGGAGTATTTATGTAAACTCAATATTTCGGGTATCCCCACGGGAAAAAATTAGATGGGAGCAGGTCAGGACTCCGTGTTGGCCAATTAATGTCACCTCTATGCGAAATAAGCTGGTTCGGAAACAATTTTCTAATTGCCCTTAATGCCGCGTGTGCTGTGTGACTTGTGGCCCCATCTTGTTGGAACCATGTTGTAGGGCCATATCCCACCCATACTTGAAAAGCCGGACTACAGAAATTACGAATCATGGCAGTGTATCTTTCAGAATTGACAGTAAGTACGCGCCCACAGTTATCTTAAAAAAGTACTGACTAATAATGTCCTTTGAAGAAATTGCAGCCCAAACGGTGACGTTGGGGCTGTTCCAGATGTTTTTCTGAGAATGTTTTCTAACCAATACCGCATATTCTGACGGTTAACGTACCCATCTAAATGAAAATGGGCTTTATCATGAAACGAAATGTCATCAAAGTTTTCAAACTTTTTTTTTATATAGTTTATTTGCAGATTAACAATCAGAACCATTTTACATAATAAACATATAATAAGATCCTATGAGCTAATGAGATGACGGTAGTGACGTGAGGGGAGTCAATCCATCGATGTGATCCCGTTAGTTTCTTCTTAGATCAATGGGCCACGTTTTTTGTAGTCGTCTAGGAGGTGGATCATGTTGCAGGCTGGATGCCAGGACATTGGGATGAACTTGAAGTCGCAGGAAATGGTTGTTGCTTCTTTTAGTACGTTCTTCTACTACTGCTGGCATTTCCAGGTCGGTATGCAGGGTGTCGTTGCTAACATACCAGGGAGCATTGGCTAACATTCTCAGTGTTTTGGATTGCATGCGTTGGATTATGTTTACGTTTGACTTGCAGGAGCATCCCCACAGCTCGATGCCATAGGTCCAGATAGGATTAATTATTATTTTATAACGTAGAATCTTATTTTCTAAAGATAGACACGATTTGCTACCAAGTGACCAGTACATTTTTTTAAGTCGTAGATCGACTTCATTTCGTTTCTTTAATATATGCAGTTTCCACGTGAGTCTTTTGTCTAAATGAAGGCCCAGGTAGCGGGCTTCATTTGCTTGAGGAATTGCTATATTATTTAGATGCACCGGCGGGCATTCCAAGCGATTTAGGGTAAAATTTACCTGGGTGCATTTGGCTTCGTTCACTTGGATTCTCCATTTGTTTAGCCAGGTTTGTAAGAGGGACAGATGATGTTGCAAGTTTAAGAAGGCTGTTTGAGGATTGGTATGATGAGAAAGAAGGACTGTATCGTCAGCGAAGGTGCTTATAGTTGTAGCTACAGTTGTAGGTATGTCTGCCGTGTACAATGTATATAGAAGAGGTCCAAGAACGCTGCCTTGTGGTACTCCAGAGTTGATTGAATGAATGGCAGAATATTCTTGGCCATACTTTATCTGGAAGTGTCGATTTAATAAATAGGATTTTATAAGTAAATAATATTCACTTGGAAGGTGTAATTTGAGTTTATATAAGAGCCCTTATGCCATACTTTATCAAACGCCTGTTGTATATCAATAAATACTGCTGGACAGTAAGATTTAGAGTCAAGTTCTGTGTTAATCATATTTACGACGCGATGACTTTGCTGAATGGTAGAGTGATACTTTCTGAACCCAAACTGGTGGTCCGGGATGCAGTTCTACAATATATCTGTTTCATGTATTCTCCTGACTAAAAGTTTTTCTGACAGTTTAGAAACTTGCGGCAGTAAGCTTATTGGACGGTAAGATGTAATTTCCTCAGCAGGTTTACCTGGTTTTGGTATGAGAATTATCTGTGCGAATTTAAGTGGTAACGGCCAATAATGGAGGCGTAAGATAGAATTCAAAAGGTTCCTTAGAAACACCAGACCGACTCTAGGTAATTCAGCAAGCACTTGCGACAGTTGCAATGGTATGTCCCAGAAGCTGTTTACTGTATCATCAGGATCATCTGAGTAGGGCGTAAAAACATTAGCAAATAAGTCTGCCTTTTCCTGATCTGTTCTAGCCCACTCGTTATTTGTTTTTCTTATTGGGGGATTTGTTTTTTGTCGCCGTTTGTTTGCTTTGGCGATTTTCCAAATGCTATTATCTGTTCTTGATAATGTAGTTAGATAATGGTTAAAAGTTTCCTGCCTTATCTTGTTAGTTGGTTCTTTAAGGTATTTGCTAATCTATTATACACTGTTTTGTCAGCTGGATGTTGTGTTCTATGCCATCTAGCTCTCACTCTTCGCTTCTGTCGAACTAATTCAAGTATGTCATTAGGAATATTTATATCTCTTTGAACGCTGTTTGTGATCGTAGGTGTGGATTTCCATGCTCCATTTTGCAGAGTAGTGATAAAGTGATCAGTAGCTTGCTCTAATTCTTGGGGAGTTTTTAAACTAATATTTGATTGTAGGGTTTCTTGAAGAATGACTCTGTATGAGTCCCAATCTGTTTTATTGTTATAAAGTAATGGTCTTGGTGATTTTTTAATTATCGTTGTACTGATTGTAGCGATAACTGGTGTATGATCTGAAGATAAGTCAAGATTGCTGATAATATCCGTATAGTTAGAAGAAATTCCATTTGTGACAAAAAAGTCCAGCAAATCAGGTGTTTTATTATGGTCCGTGGGCCAGTATGTTGGCTCCCCCGTTGATAGGTATCCATAATTTTCTTCTCGTAGGAGGTTATATAGAGCCCTACCCCTAGTGGTAATTAGCCTAGATCCCCAGTAGGTGTGCTTGCAGTTGAAGTCTCCACCGCATATGAATGTACTGCCAAGTGATTGGAAAAACGGCTTGAGGTACTCCTTGGTAATATTATGTCTTGGTGGACAATAGACAGCAGATATGATAATTAGGTTTGGTAATTTACAAACTTGTATTGTTGTTGCTTGGAGGCATGGATACTCATATTTTTGTAGTTCATAATGAACTATTGAGCTCTTTATGAGTAGCGCTGTTCCTCTTTGGGCGGTACCATTCGGATGTTCCGTATGATAGCATGTATAGTGCGGAACTCTTAGATAAGATCTGTTCGTAAAATGTGTTTCTGATATAAGAAATATATCTATAATATGAAGTTTTGAAAATAATTCGATTTCTTGAATTTTTGGTTGGATGCCATTCGCATTCCATAAACATATTCGTAAGGACTTAGACATTAATGACAAGTTTATTTATGACAGTAGACAACATGTTTATAATCAAGTTATTTTGTTGCGTTAGCTGGGTGAACATCATTTTGAATTATTCTAAGAACTTTTGTAAGATTGTGTCTTGACTGTTGGCTTGTACAGTGTCACCTTGTACTACTTGACTGTATGTTGAGGGTGTGAACTTTGAGTGTTGTCTATTGTTGCTGGGTGGTGAGTGATTTGAATTGATAAACCTGTTTTGAGTCCGTGTGTCTGGTTTCAGTCTGTTTTGTAATTCTTTGTGTACTGTACAGCTTCTATAGTTGGAGGGATGATCACCGCCACATAAAGCACATTTAGCCGGCAAATCTTTTGATTTCTTGCATGTCTTAGTGTCATGCGGTCCTCCACATTTAACGCAAGCGTAGGGACGGTTACAATAGGCTTTGGTATGGTTATATTGTTGACACCTCGTACACTGGACAATTGATGTATTTTTACGTGGCGGCTCCACTTTTATAACGTGATTATTTAAGAATTTAAGATTGTAAATGTCTTTATTGTTTTCAGCAGGTTCCAAGTATACAAAAAACATTGGTAAGGATAATTTTGTAATTCTGTGTTTGATGTTTGTTACAGCTCTTACTTTGAAACCTTTCTCTTCCAGTGATTCTGCTATTTCGGTAGAGGGTACAGTAGGATGGAGGTTACGAATGACAACTCTATAAGCTTTATTTTCTCTCATCTGATATGTGTGGTAAATTATACCTGTTTCCTTCATGAATGTTACTAACTTACGGTATGTGTGTGGAGTATTTGCACTTAACTTAACTATATTGTCGGCCATTGTTTTTGTTTTATAATGTTCTATTTCAGTAACAGCTGTTAGAGCATTTATTATTTTATTATAATCTGTAACTCCATGTACAAATATCGGAGGTGGTCTGGGTATCTTATTTTGTTGAACAACCGGTGCGACTTTAGTAATATCCTCATTAAGGCTATTAGGGCAGAATATCTATTATTTTGTGTGACATGTACTGCTTTATTTTGTGCTGATTGTTTTGTTATTCTTTTCCTTTTTCTGTTTTGTACACATTGCCATTCTTTATTGGGCATTGTATTCAATTCCACTTCACTATCACTATCGGGTGTATTTATTCTGTTTGATAAATTATTTGTCGGTATTTTTCGCCGAATCAGATTATGCAATAAAAAATAGGAGTTTCTATTTAGGAAAATAATGTTGGATATCACAGGGCCTTACCAGGGTGCCGGACCCGGAGATATTTGCGTGCGACTTTTAAAATGGGACACTCAGATATATATATATATATATATATATATATATATATATATATATATATAAATGGGACATAGTATATAATATATATATATATATATATATATATATATATATATATATATATATATATATATATAAAGAGCCATAGTGGTCTAATGGATAGGTAGCTAGACTACAAAACCAAGAGATGCGGGTTTGAATCCCGCTCTCGCCAATTAGATCGCTGGTATTTTTACGGCTCACCTTGACGCAGGCTGCAATAAATGAGTACCTGGGGTAATAAACCTGCAAAGCTTGCAACGCATAGCGAAGTCGCGAAGCAGTCTCCCAAATTTAAGAACCTCTCGTTGACCTTTGACCAATCAGTTTCAAAAGCACTAGCAAACCAGCCTTTTTGGTCACCTGTCGATTGGTGAAAACAGAATTTGGAAATTCCTAGCCGTTCTCGAGTTATTGCTTGGACGGACGGACGGACGGACGGACGAACGGACAACATGAAGTTAATAAGTGACTTCGCTTCGCGTCGCCACTTAATAATAGGCGGTCGGTACGTAGCGCTAGCCCTTACTATCCTTGTGTACCGTAGGGCCTAGATTGTAGCTGACCTATCCTGTTACAAAAAAACCCAAAGAGCCTTTAAGGCCTATTACGGGGAACTATTATTATATGGGTAATATAATTTTTTCTGTGCTCTGTTCTAGGAAAATCTTTCTTAATTAGTCTCTAAAGCTTTGGTATAGTGCTGGTTCTCGTATCATAGCCAGGCGTTTTGTGTGGTTTAAGTGTAATCCTGGGCTTCTCACTTCAGTCAATGCTAGCGCTTACTCAAATTTATATATTGTGCCCGCCGGATTATTGTAGCCAAACGCAATCTGCCAGCTTTACAAACCACTGTAAGAAGTGTTCGTTATACCAACAACCTACAATGATGCAAACAAGAATTGCGACATTCCCGCCTTTTTGCATTTCAACTGTGAAGTGCTTATCATCTCTTCAGCTCTTTGAAAAATTAGTTTGGTAGAATGCATCAACTCCAGACCACTCCTTCTTTTCTGAAACGGGATTCGACAGCTTCCCGAAAGATTGTTTGAATGCACAAAAAGTAAAGACGGTTTAGCAGCCGATTTTTTGTAAACCAATACCACTCTTTGGAAAACAAAACGGGATAAATAAATGCCTTTATAATAGGGTATACAGGCAAACTTTACAATAAAACACACAATAGGAACAGCGAAAACTGCCATAAAAGCAATGGCTGACTGACGCGATACTAGATCTCATGAATGAAAGAAGGAAATATAAGACCAATAATGCAAATAAATACAAATAGATAAACTAATTAGATGAAAGTGTAGGGACGCTAAAAAACAGTAGATAACGGAAAAATGCCAAGAAATAGAAATACTTCAGAACAAACACGTTTAACTTTCATAAAAAGATCAAGGAAGTGACTTAAAAAAATAAAAAATACCAAGCATCAACACTCAATAATAAAGAAAATAAGATCATAGTAGACCTTCAAGAAAAATTAAACGTGGAATACGTCGAACAGCTCTTTGATGATAACAGGTCTGATGTAAGTGAGCGAGTAAATGATGCAAAAATAGACAAAGGCCCAGATATCACTAAAGCAGAAGTTATCCATGTTATAAACATGCAGAACGATGGAAAAACAACAGGACCAGATAGAATTTATAGTGAGGTATTAAAGATTATTGGGGAACAAGACGACGCAGGGTTACAACTGCTACTATCACTATTCAGCCCAGTATATAGTACAGGAAAAATTCCAACGCACTGGTTAAAATCAACATTTTTCACAATATCAAAAAAGTGTTTAATAGTTTTCTTCTTTGAAGATTCATATTGAATGCTCGTGTAAAAGATTATCATCGATAATTTGTATCCTCTTGATAGTGAGCCAAAGCGTTGATATTTATTTATTTTTTTTATTGAAGCTTTGTCAGATCAACATTACAGTGTTATACATGACAGGTTTAAGTAGTTAAATATGACTAAGACTATGGTATATATACATTATATGCGTTCTGAATTTAAACTTTGTAAGTAGCAGTGTGTAATACATGGAGGCAGGTAGTGGTGGCCTCGAAACTCGAAGGTTTCCCAAGGTTGAAGTGAGTTGCTCCTTCACATTTGGCAATATTTGTGAAGAAAGTCCTAGTGGTCGGGAGCATATAGTCATGGATTGGTGGTGTAGTTGTATGTTAACGGCGATTTGGAGGACCTTATTTTGGAATCGTTAAAGTTTGAGTATACTTGTTTTACTCGTGTTGCTCCAGACAGGAGAGGCGTAGAGTTCCAGGGGGCGTAGAAGGGTTTATATAGTAGGATGATGCATTAGGGTTGAAGTGGAGTTTTACGATTTAAAATGGGATATAATTGGTGGTGTGGCGGCCTTTTCGCCCTTGAACCGCTTTATATCGCGGCGGCATGCGGACCTTTTGATATCGGCTACGTTTTGCCGTCGCACACACAAACGGCGTGGGCTTTGCCCCGCAAGCATCATTCACATTACATTCATGCCCCGCGGCTCGGCCACTAAGGTCGTGTCTTAACCCGCATACATACATTCAAATTCATGCCCCGCGGCTCGGCCACTGAGGTCGTGTCTTACCCCGCATTAATTCATATTCATGCCCCGCAGCTCGGCCACTAACGTCGTGTCTTAGTCCGCATAAATTCATATTCGCATATCCGCATACATTCAGATTCACGCATTTCGCATCCCCGCAAATATTCACGCATCGCAGCTCGGCCAATTTGGTCGTGTCTCAACATCCCGAAGATACCAGATCCGCAACGCAGAGGTGGCTAGCTGGGAATCGCCGACGAAGCCGAAGCCGAAGCCGATTCAGGTGAGCGATTTGGCAATTCTTTGGTTGATATCGGTAGCCGCCCCCATCCGCTAACGCGACGGCCGTTTAAGGGACGATTTGGCCTTATCGGCTGACCTTCCACTACGGGCCGTACTACGTTTTCACACCGCACCACGAGAGCGGCTATTTACACGCCTGCCTCTCCATTTTTTGGTCCTTACGAGTCGCATCGGTATCGTATCCAACACCGCATCCACGAGAGCGGTTATTTACACGCTTGCCTCTTCAATTGGTGAGAGATTGGGTTAGTTTTTGATTGATGTGGAAACTCCAAGTAAATCTTTCATCTAAGTACACTCCAAGATATTTTATAGCTAAGTCTCTGGGATTCCAGGGTATGTCAATTCCATCGATGATAATAAAGAGTGGGTTGTTTATTTTTCGCAAGCTGAAGATCTTACATTGACATTTGGTGGGGTTGAGTTTGATGTTCCAATCTTTGAGCCATTTATTGAAGGTGTCAGTTGCATTTTGCAGATGTTGCATAGCTAGTTCTAGGTTCGCATTTTGCGTTATAATGGCTGTATCGTCGGCAAACGTGGCGAGTGTTTCGGGAATTTTTGGAATATCGGAGGTGTATATATTGAATAAGAGCGGACCGAGAATACTACCTTGTGGTACGTCCGCTTGTATGGGTTTTGTTTCGTAGAGTGTGGTATTTACTTTAACGGCAAATGTTTTATTTTGCAGGAAGGAGAAAATGATGGCCAGAAGATAGCGTGGGATATCATGAATTAGAAGGTTTTTTTGAGTCTCTCTATCCAAACTTTGTCGAAGGCCTGGGGATATCCAGAAAGATAGCAGTATAGCATTTGTTTTCGAAACCTGTTTCGATGACTTCACTGTAAATTGGTCGCAAGCCGAGTACCCTTTTCTAAAGCCAAATTGGAAAGAAGGGAGAATGTGGAGAGCAATAGTGACTTGGTGCAGGCGCGAATAAATAACTTTTCGAAAAGTTTGGGAAAGTAGTCAATAAACTAATCGGTCGGTAACTTGACATATGTTGTTTATTCTTCCCAAATTTAGCAAACATGAGCACATGTGCATGTTTTCAGCTTTGAGGGAAGTAGCCTAGGCGCAGGCAAGCATTTATCAGAGGGGTAAGATAGGAGAGGCATTTTCTTGTTAAGTGATGTAGGACTAGGTTGGATATTAGGTCGTGTCCCAGTGATTTAAGTTTAGATAACGTTTTTATGATCTCAGCTAGTTTTTTGGTGATGTGGATTAGTAACATCGGCAGAGGTGGGGGCATGTGTTTCTATGTAGTTTGTTATATGTAACTTTTGGGTTGGAGTGCAGGATAGGCGTGAAGGTTCGTTGGAGGTGTTTGGTAAATGTGGTAGCTTTTTCATTATCGGTCAATAAGGTGGTATTGTCCGTTTTGAGGGTAGGTATCTCTTGTGGAGCGTTTAGAATTTTCTTCGTAGTTTTCCACATTCCTGGGTCTCCGGGGCCGATTTCAGCGACTTAGGTGTGGTAGGATTGAATTCTGTATTTGTCCAGTTCACGCTTTAGTTGATGGGTTAGATCATTCAATTGTCACTTGACTTCTGGGTTTTTTGAACGTTCCCAAAGTCTCCTAGTTTGGCTTTGTTGCTTGATCAGGTTAATTATGTATTGGGGAGGAAGATTGCGATCTGGTTTGGGACGTCTTGGTTTGGTTATGGAGATCGTTTTGGCAGCGTCGGTGATCGTCCTTGAAATTTCCAAGATTGCTATGTCAATATCCTCTTGGGTGGAAAGGGGTTGGATTTTGGTAAGGTGCTTATTCAACGTTACTTGGAAGAGATCTGATGTTATTGATCTATTGGTTAATCGTGCGGGGAGAGGGTTGGGTTTAGGAGAACTATCAAATGAGATGAGAACGGGTAAGTGATCTGAATTTAGCTCAGGGATTACTGATTGTGTGATGGGTTTGGTACATTTTTTTTGAAGAATGATATCAGTATGTCTGGCTGATGGTAGGGTCTGTACGGGTAGTAGGTGTATTCATCTGGGGTTAATATTTGTACTCCGTTGGTTGCTTAGCAGCCCCGATTTACAAGTTTGATGTTTAAGTCGCCTATCAGCAGCATAGGTTGAGAAGTGCTCAATAGAGTGACGATGTCGGTTGCAATTAATTTTTGGTTTGATTGCCTATAGGAACTTATAATGGTAAGTTCACTTGTGTCGCATGATTTGACTTGAATTCCTGCGGTTTCTAGTGTGATATCAAGGCGGCCGTCAATGGTATTGTGAGAGAGGTTTTGTTTAATGATAATTGCCACTCTACCAGATGCTATTCAAGCATCTATCTTTGCGATAGACTCAATATCCTGGGATTTTGAAGGGTTCACCTCCAGTCAAATGAGTTTCTGTGACGCAAGCTACATCGACTTGGTGCCTAGCCAGAAAGGCTATAAATGTAGAGCGTTGAGAGGCTATGCCGTTGGCGTTCCAGTTAAGGATGTTGAAACGTTGAGGGGGAGGAATAAAACAGTGTTGATTATAAAAGTTTTGACTTGGCGGAGGAATGGAATTAAAAGGTCCGTTAGGAGGTTAATAAGGTTGTTAGAAGAGGCAGTTTCGGGCGGTAGGTGTGATGTGCCAGCTGGAATATGTGGAAAATTGTTTAGATTTTTCACACAATTGGCAAACGTTTGATTGACATTATAAGTGGTGTTGTTAGGGTTGATTTGACTGGGGTTCGTTTTTGTAGGAGTTCTTTGTGGTAGCTCCATCTCCTATAACTGGCTGCGTGGCCTCTACCGCAGTTTACGCATGTTGGTTTTTCTTTGGTTGTTTTTTTGCATTCGGTGTGATTATGGGAACCTGCACATTTGACGCATTTGTACGGGAGGGTACAATAATTTTTAGTGTGGCCATATTTCTGGCATTTGTAGCATTGGGGTATATTTGTGGTGCTCTTTCGTAATTATACCGTGATTATGGAGTAACAAATTTGTTTGCCTTCGTCGTTATTCGTTAGTTTCACTGCGCATACTGTTAATGGTTTTTTGTCCTTTGTGTTACATTAACGATAGGTAGTGCTTTTAGGGCTTCACTGATTTCTTCTGTGGTAAGGGAGAACAATACATTTTTTATTATTACTAATAGGAGCTTGCAGTTGGGATTACGATAAGTATAGTAGGGAATTTCGTTAGTTTTGTAAAAGTGTGTGAGAGAGCGATAGTCATCTTCTTCGGAAAAGTTAATTTCGATTATTTACAGTTGTAAAATTGCCTTTGATCCAGGTTTTGATGTTTGCAATAAGCGCGGCATCATTTATCTGGCAGTAGATTGGTGGTATTTTAGCTTTTTGAGCTTTTGATCATCTGTCGTTTGTTGAGGCGCTGCATTATCACTTGACTTGTTTACGCTTTTGTCCTCACGTTATGAGATAATTTAAAGAATTTGTTTTGCTTTAGTAGCTGAACCAGAGGGAACTTTTTTGCACATCGTTGGCGGGTGGCGTTAAACTATCAGATTTGCGTTCGAGCGCTTGATTTTGCACTTTGGTTTCATTGTTAGAGGAAGTTTAATAGTCGATCGTGGTTAAAAGTTTTAACAGTAAACAAAAAAAATTGTTAAATTTTTACTCTCAGCAAGTTAAGGCTAATGGTTATCTAAAGGTCGAACGTTGCACCGTAAGGCTGATAGAGCACACGCGTGGCATCTACACTGCTGTGTTGGACTCGTTGGTATTTATAATAAATTTGGTTTGCATTCTACTGTTGCAGGGTGCAGTATCCTATAGGATTAGATTTTGGGGAGGAGAAAGCGTCATATTTATACTCTTGAAACATCAAAAACGAATAAGAATTATATTATATAATTACCGCAGACCTCCGTTCTTGCTTTTGGGTTATTAACTGTACCCGTTTTGCATGTCATTTATAATGTGTGATATGTGAAAAGATATTTTAACTATTTTAAGTTAGCAGATCAAAATCACTATTATTACACCCGCCAAATAGCTCATAGCAAAATATCAAACGTCTTAAATTTGCTCAGTTTTTAGATCAGTCGAATTGTTTTTGGTAAAATATTTCTATTTCTCAATTCAATGAATTACAATTATTACTACAATTTTTTTATTCGTATTCTTTTATTGTGTGTATGATTTTGTAATTGATGTTGTTTAAATTGTTTAGTTTGTGCTAATCAAGTTATTATTATTCCCATTAACTTGTTTCATTGTTTCATGTTTTCTTCAAAACCAGAATTGGTAATATGGGATTCGATTATTTGATTCTCTAACAGTTTAACGTATTTGGATAGAAGTTATCTTAATCAAAGTATATAATACAAGCAGTAAGTTAATTATAATTAATCATAGTTGTCAATTTTTAATACACTTTTCTGGTAATTAGATCAAAATATGGTAAACGATAATTTTAGTTATAGGCAAACTTATAAGATGCAGTTTCTTTAAGAATCTCTTTGGGTGTTTCATTGAGAAATGATCTAAGCACATTTGTCAAATGTTCAGCAGAAACTATTGTTTAGTTATTGTAAGTTTTTTAATCGGAGGCTTGATATTTAGTGGCCTTTCATAATAAATAATCAGTAGTTTGCTTTAGATTTAATTGCTGTAAATAATTTTGGATTATTGTATTTTTAATTTCTCACATGGATGCCTTAAGCTACATAGCTAATCTGCAAGGTAGTTTAAGTATGACAAAACTATTTTTTACAAAAAAAAAATAAATTGCCAATTTACTTGCACGTGTAAGTTTTACTTCCCTCCAAAGTCAATACATTTATTCTGGAAGCATTCTGATACCCTTTTCAAAAAAGCCTCTTGGTCGTTGATGTTCACAAATCGCATGCTTTGCAAGTCTGATTTGAACTTTCCGAACCTTCTACTTGGGGCCAAATAAAAACTGTGCAGCGAATGTGGTAGAAGGGATAATTCCAATTTCCGGAAGGTTTTTATTGTTGTTTTGGTCGTATGGGGGCGTGCATTGTCTTAATGGAAGACCACTGTTCTGGCCTCCGTCAGAAATTCTACACGGATAACCTCCTGCCAATCCCAGAAGAATGTTTCTGTAGAACGGCTCTTCCAAGCTTTTTTGGGTTTGGGAGAACTGGTATACTGCCAATTGGGTGATGACTGCGGAAACTCAGGAATAAAGTAGTGCGCTCGCGTTTCATCGGTGGTCACTATAGAATTCAAAAATTTACATTTGCAGACAACTGGCAGCTTGCATGGGCATCATTTTGTTTATGTCTGTCAAAGTGCGTGGTACCGACCATGCATTCACTTTGCGATAGTGCAGGTAGATGGACAGTATTGTTTCAAGATCTTTAATAATGCTGCGCCTATTCTCACGAATAAGCTCGTCTTCATGATCAATGTTTGGGTCGGTGACGGATGTTCGCGGCCGACGATCATGCGGTTTATTTTCTCCAATTAGGAATTTGAATACAATGAGTTGTTTTGCGCTCCACGGTACTTTCTGTTCGCTTATCACTCTAGCAACTGCCAAAAAAAGACTGAACACGTTATAACTGTAGCAGAAGGGAGGGTGGAGAACTTGCCTTTTCTGTCATTTTTTTTGAGTGATTGTATTATTTTTAGTGTATGCGTCACTTTACAAGTGGTTTATTTTATTTTCTTTGGTAAAGCTGCACTGATCTGTTGAAGAATTTTTGCTGATATTTCAAAATTTATGGGGCCTTCAAGGACTTTTTTATATTATCTCCAATTATTATTTTTTCTGTATTGCGTTGGCAACAATGATAAATGAAGGACCACATGCAAGTTTGTCATATAAAATATTGTTTCATTTTTATTTCGTTTTTATATAAAAATGTTAATTAGATTTGATACTTTTGTTTGTTTAGTGGATTAATAAGTAGGCTTCTCTGTATGATAGCCGTTAGTATTTGTCTCTTAATCATTTTGGTAATTTTTAAACTCCATTTTTTATATTCAGCGTTGTAATCTTCTACTGACTTAGATCTATAATCTTTGTCAAAAAATTTCCACATTTTTTTATTCTTTACTTGTAGTATTCAAACATAAGAAATTGGTGTTATTCAGTTATAAGTGTTTTTATGTAAACTTAGCAACCCATTGTTCAGCTTGTCGGTGTTTTTAGTTGGAAATTACACGAGTGGTATGATGAACGCGGTTCTGAGCAGAAAGTTAACATTAAGTTTTGCATTTTGTTAAGGAAAACTCCTATTAAACATGGAATATAAAAAAGCAAGCACATGGTGGTGAGACATTATCGAGGAGCCGTGTCTTTGGGAGGACACCGCTGCAACTTTGAGACGTGTGGGACAGTTACTTCAAGAAGACCGTTGTAATACGTCATTAATGTATCAAAACGATTTAGAAAAACGAAAATTTAAGGCAACAATAGGCTCTGACACACTGGTATAGGGACAGAAAGAAACGAGACGACTATGACAAATGTGCTGAAAAGCATCCCAAAGCTTTCTCTGTTTTTTTTCATAACCCCCAAAAACGGTGACAGCGTGCATATTTGAGGCGACTTTTTTGACTAAACTTAGGATGATTAATTGATAAGTTCAATCACTTATTTTTTACGAGACTAGTTTTGCAACTTTTCTGTCAAAGATTGTGTTGTCCAATACTTGAAAATATTTTAAGTGCCTGTCTTTTCTAATACTAAACCGTCGATATATTTAAAATTTTTGCTATTTTATCAGGGTTTGCAGGTAATTTCTATTAGAGTTTCCTAAATGAAAATGCTTATTGATATTTTTATTTGTAAACGCAGTCCTTTTGTGTACCATTTTGTCTGGTAATGCTAAAATATAATTTAAATTTAAATATTTATAAAAGTTCCCTGTTGTGAAATATGTCTCGGAGATTAGCGGTGCGTTAATTCCGCTATTGTATAAAAATTGTTTAATCTTATACACGTGTTTATACAAATCGTTGGCATTTTAGACCCATAATTTTAGGGATTGCATCATTATTTAATTTTACTTATCAAGACAGCAATAAGGTTTATCACTATGTCCATTCGTTTTATCATTTTTTTTTAATTCGATGTTATTAGTTGGCCATTGTGTTATGTTTCCCAGATTAGCTTTTGAGTTACATTATACTTTTTGCCAAACGTTAGACCGGGTCGTGCACTGTGTTGCCTATTTGTATTTTTATTTTTACTTTTTTTGACGCACTTGAAGGCACTGCAGCCTCAAGGGCTTATTGTGCCCACTAACATGCACTTATTCTAGGACATTCACACACACCCATAGGTTGAGCGAGACTCGAACTCGCGCGCGCCGGCTAGAGGACAGAGCCAACTGGTTGAACCATCTGAGCCGCAGCGTCCATCTGTTTTACTGTTACCTCTATAATTATCTGGGTGGTTTTTACCATAGTTCACACATTTTACTTCTATGTCTTTTATTTTTGATAGGCTGTTGTAAAATGAAGTCCTGCATTCTGCATGTATGATAAAGGCTTTGAAATTTGAAATATTAAAGAAATATCTTACTAGTGTATGGCACATTTAATGTTATACTTGTTTTTATAAGTGTTACATCGTGTATTAAATAGATTTAATTAAAATAATAAAAAAAATTACAAAATTTGACTGTTTTAATAACATCTCAGATCAGTGCATAGGGCACTCATAATTACGATGGGATGTATTACAATAACATCACTACAATTCAGAGATTTACGAGTCAAAGAAAGCGGACGAGTAAGTGGTGGTAAATATTCTCGCAAACCGAGAATCATGACGCAATATGCGCCGAGATAAATAAATATTAGCGCGATAGTAAAAATTGTAGGGTAGGCGGAAAGATACTAAATAGCTGCAAGATAACCCGCGTACCACAAATACACATTAAGTAAGTAAAAACGGACGGTGCAACTAATTAAAGAATCATAAATTAAAGAACATGAAAGTAATTTTGCAGGATATCAACAATAAACTTAAAAATAGGGTTACGCGTAACGAACGCATAGAATTAAAGGCTGATGCGTTCCAAGCTGAATTACGGAAAATAAAACTAGAGAATGATAACATAAAACAAGGAAACAAAGATTTTATAAAGCAAAACACAGAATTGGAAAAAATAGAGATTCTTGAAAAAAAAGACAAAAATATTATCGTTGTGAAGGAATTAGAAAAACTGGAACTGAATCAGAAATAGAAAAAATAATATTAGAAAATCATTAAACAAAATAGACATTGAAATAAATATAAAAAAAATATAGGACACGAGGGTCACAGGACAATAGCGGTTTACACATTGCACTTTGAGTCACATTTTTTGGATAGATCAGGTTAGGTTATAGGTCGTGGGTTAATTAGCGTATTCTCATGCTTCTTTTTTTCTAGGTATTTTAAAAATGCTCAACATAATGAACGTTTGGATAGAAGTCGAACGGCAGTGCAACGTTTCCTTTAGAAAAGAAGTACCATCAACCTTAGCAACAGAAGAGAAGAAAAAATTGCACAAATGTTGTTTTCAACGCTTCAAGAGCAACTAGTTCATTCAGAGAACATGGGTTCTTGCTACTATTTGGATTATCAACACGAGGACTCGGAAAACAAAGACAACAAGCTTTCAGATTATGACGATGACTCTGATAGTGATGAGGAAATGGAGAAGATGGAAGCAAGCAGACATGGCTCGTAGACTCGGGTGAAGAAAAACAACGCTTTGGATTATTGGATGACGTAAAATGCAAAACATAAAAGCCTTAGAAGACTTTTCCGTACAGTTCAAGCAAAATTTCCAAAGCTTATTTCTCCGAAGCAGCTTTACCGTTATCAGCAACAAAGGGAGCAGGGAAAAACCCGACGTGAAAATATCAAAAGGATTGACGAGACGGTTGCAAATCAGTTTCGAAGTGCTAGATCACAGAATCTGGCAGTGCATAATCGTCATTTGAAAGCGTGGGCATACCAAAAAGTTCAATAGATCCATTTTGAATTTAAGGCTTCCCGCAAGTGGTTGCATCGTTTCAAAAGAGAACAGAGAATAATGCCCCGTAAGGTAAGGAGAGTGGATACTAGGCGACATAATACTGACTATGAGAAAATAGCAAAAGCAGCGAAAGAATTTGTGCTTAACGCTCGCCCAATAATCTCCTAGGACGATCCTGACAATGTTACTAACACAGATCAATCAGGCTTTAATTATGAATTATACTCGAAGAAACATGTGGCAAGAAAAAAGTGTTGCTTCAAGCAAAAGTAATGAACGCGACAACACACAGCTACACGGTGTAGCCGCTGCTGATAATGCCTGGAAAGCTTGTTGGTCAACTATTGGTCGTGTTTCAAGAAACAGGTGGTGCTTTCGTGGAAACTGTCATGAAAACTTTACGAAACAAGCTAAAGGCAAATCTTATTGTAAAATGCAGCTTCTCTAGTAAAATTTCAAATGAGTTGGTAATGCAGTTCTAAAATAAATGCGTGAAACCTGTAGTTGGAAGTCGGCCAGTGTGTTAATGCAAGATTTATGGATTGGACAAAAAGACCAAACCCTGTTGGATCAATGCTTTAATTAAAAAAATGGAATGGTTCAGACATTAGATTTATACTTCTTCAGACAGCTCAAGATTTTGGTGAAAGCAATGTACGATTTTGCAATGCTCAACAATTTGCATATAATCAAATACAGTCACCACGTGGAAGCATCCTTGGATAAAAATTAGATATAGCGATGAAGAGAATGCTAATGGGAAGTGTAGCCATCAAGACTGCGAAGCTTACTGTTTTCGAAAATGTGTTTATTGTCACATGCTTTTGTGCTTTAACCATCTACTAAATGACAACAAACCACATTTGCATAAATAAATTTTTTGTGTTAACCGAAAAGTGTCTGATTTCTCCCTCAAAAATTGCTGAAAATCCCATAAAAATGTCAAAGATCGTCATTTTAAGCATAAATACAACAATAGGTGAGGTAAAAGCAAAAGTGCCAGACCGGGTTCAATACAACTAACTACCTCTAGCACTCGAGTCCGGTACTCTACCATCGCGCCACCTTGCCTCGCTTGAAGCGGTAGCGCACCAAGCGCCACCTCATTCAAACATTGGCAGCGTGGCCAAATTTCAATCGGCTTCAAAGTGGCCTTAACGTTCCATGTCGGAAGCGCATCGACACAAAAAGACCACACACCTCAAGCACAAAAAAAACGTTTTATTCAATTTCACGGCTGATACCTGGGAATCTTTGCTTGCTAGAAGAAAAGTAGTAGATCTAACCGATTTTTATCTAAAAAAAGGAATAAATATAAATTGTAAATATATTTTATGTAAGAAACTCGCAGATCATTTATTTATTATTGTGTTGCAAGCTACCTATATCTGCCCTATCACAGCAGTAGAAACTGCAACCTTAGGCCAAGGATCGAACCAGACGATCCGAATAGTAACCTTCAGATCAAATGCAGTAATCAAATCAAGAATGGAACAAAAACAACATAAAAAACGTGAGTGGCGTTTATTACGCTTTTATTACACATGCATCAGTCACCGAACTTTGTGCAATAGACACCAACGTACTCGACCATAAACGTTTACGGAAACCCAGCTGCATTTACCGAATATCTACAAATGCCGATAAATAGCCTCTTTTCACACTCAACACCAATGCAAGCACTCCCACAAGATCCAATCTAATACAGCAGTTGGCCGTGGCCAAATTGTAAAGTTACAATTTTCCAATGACAAAGATAATTCAGTCGAATTTTACACAATACTCTGCTGATTAAAATGCTGGTGAACTGTGGCAACATGTCAACAGAAAACGAAAAAAATCAAGAAGACTAATACTTTTAAAGAGAATAATTATTGGCTTGAACTCGGTAATAGATTTAATACGCTCGCAGATGAAAATATGGATCAAAACACACAAAGCTCCGAACCTAAACCATCGCCGATCTTCATTTCGGGCGTAAAAAACATACAACTGCCAATTCAGTCACTCAATGAATTAGCTAAAGGCAAATACACAGTAAAGACATTATTTAATAACTAAATCAAGATACAATCTTTAGAGAGTGCGTTACACTCTGTGCTGGTAAAAGCACTTGCAGATAGAAGCACTGAATTCCTACAAGCCTAGACAAGAAAAAAGATTTCGTGTAGTGCTTAAAAATTTACGCCCAACAACTGAGGTCAGGACATTAAACAAAGTTTGCAAGAAGAGGGACAAGAAACAACAAACGTTTGGAACGTGAAGCAAACAGGGACAGAATTTCATTACCGATGCACTTAAATATTATACTTAAAAATAATGACAAAGAAATTTATAAAATAGATTTGTTACTAATATTAGCTGGTATGCCGGAAGGGAGCGTATTAGGGTGATTCCTGTATCTCCTATATACGAATGACATACCAGACATGGAAAAAACCACAATCGCAACCTTTGCTGACGACACGACTATCGTAGCGGTAGACAGCATTGAAAAAATAACAACAAAACTAAAACCTCTACAGATAAGGTCACCAACTAGTCTAAGAAATGGAGAATCAAACTAAACGAAGCAAAATCAACTATACTAATAAGATCAACCATCTGCCTACCGTAATTAACCGGAGAACGTTACCACATGGGAATAATGCAAAATACGTTAAAAAGAAAAAAGATTAACTCAACATGACGTTTAGAAAAATGTAATGGCTAATTGGGAGGCACTTTGAGTTGTCGATACATAAATTGTTACTGCACAAATAAATGTTAAAACCAGTTTGGACGTACTTGATTAACTCCCGTATCGATAAGAAAAATACTATTACCAATTAATGCAAGGGAACAAAATAAAATTACAACTGAAAAGTATCGAAGACTTCAAAAAAAATTAGGGATATATTAGACAAACCCAAGGTAGCAAGACACATATACAGCCTAGAGGAGAAATAAACTTTCAGAGTTGTTCTCAAGCACATGCATCATTCTACAAATACAAACTTAATTAAAGGAGTATTAAAGACAAAGGGTCATGAAGTAGTTACCATTACTAATGTTATTAACAAAGTAATGCAAACAATAAAGAGATATTTAAAATTAAGCACATTGAAAACGCAATAGTAGTATTCGAGGAACCAATAAGAAAAGTTCAGATTCCTCAGTGCAAAACTTCAAATGCTATGGGCACACGAAAACAGATGCACGAGACTTCCTCGGTGTGTAAAATGCTTATCGTAACTGTTTTAAAAATCGCAATGATGGCATACCGGCAAAAGGCGTGTTGTGTGAAGGTGCACATCCCGCTAATTCTACAGGGTGTAAAGTCAGAAGATATTCTAATTAAGCTAGCTTGACCCATCATTCAATCAATGGCAATCCACTCAGCTGCCATTACAACACCAATCTCCCATATACAAGTCTACTCCACATCATGAGATCTCAACTCAAGCCAAAGATCAACAAATACTACGCAAATTAAAACATTCTTCTATCACAGGATTGCAAACACTACAAACAATCCTATGTTTGTAACTTCTCAAACCTCTCAGAACCAACCTACATTCATAAACCCTCTGTCTCCAAAAATAAACAATAATTCGTTTGGACAGCAAATAGGAGATCTAAGTTCTATAATAACTTCAATACAGCAAACCATTTAGTCCCAATAACAAACTATCAACAATCTAACAGCAGAGATCAAACTCTTAAGACAAGAACTGTTGTTCGGGCGTTTACCACCGGGCGCCCGTGCGCCTTTACAAAAGATACTTAACTTAGCGCCACCACTGAATTAGAGGCGCTGGCCCCTCCTCTCTCGGATGCGCCGCCGCTGAGCCTTAGCGAGAATTGGGAGCGCGCGCTGGTGTGGTGCCGCGCGACAGGTCGGCGCCAGACTTGACTCGAGTCCGTCGAGCCTTCAATACGTTTCGTAAGTACGCTGCTTTCAAGGAAAAGGGGACTGCATGATAAGGACACCGTTCAGAGTGCGGAATCGTGATGGTTGTTGTGTATGCGTCCTCTTGTGTTGTAGGGGCAGTGTGTGTGCCTTGGGAAAGGAATCCACGGAGCGTTCGTGACCCTTCCACGGCGTAGCGCTTAGCGCTCACGAGGCCTCAGCAGCCATGACCGTCTTGCTGGTCATCCTCCCAGGCGGTGCGGTGACCGTGCAGGATAGACGATGCGGCGCACACACTCGTCCAAGGGCGGCAGTGTGTGTGCCTTGGGGAAGGAATCCACGGAGCGTTCGTGACCCTTCCACGGCGTAGCGCTTAGCGCTCCCGAGGCCTCAGCGGCCATGACCGTCTTGCTGGTCATCCTCCCAGGCGGTGCGGTGACCTTGCGGGATAGACGATGCGGCGCACACACTCGTCCAGGGGCGCCTGTGTGTGTGCATTGGGGAAGGAATCCACGGAGCGATCGTGACCCTTCCGCGGCGTAGCGCCTAGCGCTCCCAAGCCCTCAGCAGCCATGACTGTCTCGCTGGTCATCCCCCCCCCCCGGCGGTGCGGTGACCATGCGGAATGACGGTGCGGCGCACACACACGTCCAGGTAAGAGAACTCTCGTTGCGTGCGAATAGGTACCTCGCGGCTTAGCGTAATTGCGTTCGCGCCTCTGCGGCGTTGCGACACCTTTGGTTTGTATTGTCATTTACTATTGTTCCTTTAGTATAAGTTTTGTATTTAGTTTAAGTTTTACAACTACCCATAAATCCTACTCTTCCCCCGGCTTTTCTCTCGAACCGCGTGTGTTTTATTGATTGGACCTGCTCTCACTCAATCCTTAACTAAATATCACCCTTACAGTATCTTAATTAACAATTTTTAACTTTAGTAGCAGGGTTGGTTACTGGGTTGTAAAGTGAACTGTACAACTGTCGAAAAACAAAAATGGCTCCAACCATAAGTAGGAAGTTGTAACATTTCTTTACATAACAATATTAATATATTATTAGTATCGGAGACACACTTCACCAGCAGAAGCCAGTTGAAAATACCTAATTATCTCACTACACAAATCATCCCGACGCAGAAAAGCAAGTAAGAGGTGGCACAGCTATAATATTAAAGAACAAGCAACAACCGTGGCAATTGAAAATTAGCATGGTCTGCTTTTGATAAAGTCTGGTATAATGGTTTTCTCTATAAATTAAAAAGCCTCGCTACCACATTCATACTACATTATCCTCAAATCTTATTTAGAAGAAAGATTCTTCCAACTTAAATACAGAATTTAATCCAATCCGATCTGGAGTGCCTCAGGGTAGTGTACTGGCCACATTTGCCGACGACAAAGTAATTATGGTTCAGAATAAAGATCCTACTATAGCCGATGAGATCCTGCAAGTACATTTAAATGACATAGAGAAGAGGGCTACAAGGTGGAGGATAAAATAAACTAATTCAAATCACATTATATAACCTTTACGAAATGTAAAGGAAACACCCCGCAAGTCTTCATGCATAATACACCGTTACCTCAAGAAACAGAGGTGAAATACTTAGGGTTACACTTTGACAGGGAACACACGTGGAAATCACATTTGGAAAAAGCGGAAACAACTTGGTCTAAAATTTAGAAATCACTACTGGTTACTTGGAAGAAAATCTAGACTATCTCTTAATAACAAACTCCTCATCTACAATGTAGCTTTCAAGCCCTATGGTCTATAGCTCTGGGGCACTGCGGCCAACACCGACATCCAAATTATCAAACGCTTCCAATCCAAAGTGTTGCGTGCTATATGCGACGCTCCGTACTTCCTAAGAAACGCAGACATTTTGAGTGATCTAAAAGTGGACTCAGTGAAAGGTATCTAAAGAAACTAGAATATTATTCCAACTGTCAAGCAGTAAATCTTCTTGATAATAGTGTAAACATACAAAGATTGAATAGGATTACGCCACTTGATTTACCATATAGATCTATATTACTATTATAATAATCATATACCCTTATACCTAACGGTGTCGGATTTACAATTTTTCGTGGTATGTATTTAACTTTTATTTTATTTCATATCTATGAACCTCTTTCATTCTTTTCGGTTTTTTGCTAATGTTGTTGCTTTTTCCCATGTTTTATCTCTTCTTTTTAGTATTGTGCCTATTACTTGGTTCTACGTTTTTCTTGGTCTTCCTCTTTTCTTTTTGTCTGTGTCCTCGCTTCATATACTAATTTTACTTGTCTTTCACTATTCATTCGTTGTATGTGGCCCCACCAACTGAGATGTCGTTGTTCAATAAAGCGCATTATTGGTTGTATTCCTAGTTCTTGTCTTATTTGTGTGTTTCTAATTCTGTCTTTTCTAGTCACTCCTAGTGCTCGTCTCAAGTATTTTATTTCTGCGGCTTGTATCTTTTTTTTGCCTTTCTGATAGTATTCAGGTTTCGCATCCGTAGGTTAGTACTGGTCTGCATATAGTATTGAAAACTTTTATTTCTGTTTGTTTAGGGATTTCTCTTCTGCTTCTTGTTTCCCTGTTTTCTCGAACGTCACTCCCAGATATTCATATTCTTCTACTTGTTCTAATTTTACATTATTTATTTCAATATTTATTTTAGCATCTTGTTCTCCAATTATCATAACTTTTGTTTTATTTATATTTACAATATTTCCATACCTTCATCTTCCACTATCTCTTTTTCTTTCGTCATCCGCGAAAACTCCTGCTGCTACCTCTACTCTTTCTAGATTTCTATATCCAATAAATAGTTCATTTACTTTTTGTTCGCTTTTCCTGATGATCTTATTCATGTATACGTTGAATAAGGTTGGATTTAACCCTCTTCCTTGTTTTAACCCTACCTCTGTATTAAAGCCTTCTAATTTCATGCTGTTCCTTATTACATAGTTTGTGTTGCTTTTATATAAGTCTTGAATCACTTTTATTATTTTATTGCGTATTACAATTTCTTTAAGTTGTTAAGTGGTTGTACTCTAGTATACTTATGTATAGTAATTCTTTATGCTGATAAAATGAATTGGTTATTATTAAATTTTGTAGTTGGCAGAAATCTAACATTCTTTTACCATTTTTCCATGTTTGCCTATTATTGTTTTATATTCTATGTTCTTTTTCCCTACTCTGATTGAAGTCTCCTCCAATGTATATTGTTCCTTTGGCTTCTTCTGTTGTTGTTAGTTCTTCCCAAAATTTCTCCTTTCGTCTGTTCTTTCATTATCATCTGGTCCGTATACCAAAATTATTGTCGTATATTCTCCTTGCTCGTTTCTTAGTTCCACTAATAGGATTCTTTCTGAAATTGCCTTCCATATATGATTTGGTTTGACATTTTTTTGTGTACTATACATCCCACTCCTGCTGCTGCTCTCTGATTCATTTGTACTCCGCTATATATTAATATGTGTCCATTTGTTAGGCACTTTTCCGTTTACTTTCTTTTTTGTTTCGTTTATTACCATTATTTCTAAATTTGTTTTTCAAATTCATTTGTAGGCCTCTAACATTCCACGCCCCTAGTTTGCATATTTTTGTTTTGTTTTTTGTTTGTATTTTCTTGTGTGTTTTCTTTGCTTTTAGTATTCTCAGCACTTTCCTTTTCATTGTTCTTGTTTGTATTCGTGTTTATGTGTTTTTTATTTCTTTCTTATTTTCTCTATTATCCTTACTCATTTCCTTCGTCATTGCCTAGACTGTCAGTTTCTTTCCATCCTCATCCTTATTATCTAGTTTTTTAGTCTCGAGGTTTTGGTTATTTTTTAAATTTTTCTTGTATGCTGCCACCATCCGGAGATCTCTCATCCACTATTCTTTTTTTGTTTATATTTTTCTTCTCTTCTTCTACAGATTTCTTTATTTCTTGTTCTCGTGTTATTTGTGGCTTGTATATTTCATTATTTATTATTAATTTGTTGTATCTTATTATTACCATATCTCCATTGTTTCTAGCTTCTTTCATTTTTGGTATCGGCAGTTTTCTTTCCTCTTGTATGTTTTTGGAATAATCTTCATCTATCCATATGTCTGTTCCTTTTAGGTTTCTTGCGTTTTTTAATATCTCTATTTTCGTTTTTTCTTTCTGAGCTTTACTAATATTGGTCTTTTTTGTCTCTGTTGTACTTTCCAATTCGTCTTACTTTATTCACATCTACTTTATCATCAATTTTTACTCCCATTTTTTGTATAATTGTGATATCTTTTCTTTACTTGTATCCTCGTTTTCATTTTCTTTATCTTGTATTCCTTTTATTATTATATTTTTTTCCTGAATTCTCTCTCGAGCTGTTCTATTTTATACTCCTGTTTTATTAATTTATTTTTTAAGATATTATTTTCCTGTTTCATTTGATTCATTTCTTTTGTGATTATGTCCAGTTTATTATTCATTTGTTTCATATTGACTTTAATTTATTGGAACATTTTTACGATTTTGTTTATATCATTGGTATTTGGTGTATTCTCGGGATTTTCGTCTCCCATGGCTGCGGAAATCACTGCCCCCGGTCCGCCCGTCAGAAGATTTGCTAATATCAACCGTGGAGGGGTATCCTTGTGTTTCTGTTGTGTTTGCGTCCTTTTGTTGTGTTTTATTTGTTATATCTATTTCCCCAATCCATTTCTATTGCACTCAATAGCATCATTTATTTGTTGGTACTAGTCTCTATTTGTGTGATTTGTAACTATTTCTGATTATTATTCTTGTCTACCCTGTTTACTGATGTGTATAATGTGTTGCCTATTCTAACGACGTCGAGCAGAGACCTATTCCCGTCGCTAAAATTTTTCTTTATCTTTCTTATCACTATGCATGCGAATTTCTTCCTAACCTTAAAGTTATCAATTAGATGAAACAATCTTACTTTTATATTCCTTCTGTCTTGTTTATTTTATTCTCTTCTTTTATCTACTATTTTAGCACACATTTTTCACTGTTTTTCGGTTATTTTCTCTGCTCAATATAGCCTCATTTAGGCTTTTATATCGGAGTGTTGTAAACACCTTTAAGTTGAAGTGAAACGTCAAAAATTCAGATTTACATTACTGTAAATAAAAAAATCAATTCTATTGTAATATAAAAAATTAAGCACAATATTTGTAAGAAATCTCCGTCTTAGAAACACTCATGTATTTTCATGTCTTTCTTAATCGTTCATCCTTAATTCTTATTGTATATATATAGATATATATATATATATATATATATATATATACTGTGTTTGGACGTGCCCAATTTTCAAATGTTTATATAAGTCTTATGTAACAGTGGTTTCGACGTCCTTGCACGAACGCACGGACCTCCTCGTGTAAAATATGCGCTTAAAGCGCAACACGCCAAAGTTTATGTCAGCCATCTTTGTTTACTTTTCGTTAAAATCTATAGGCTGTCTTTGTGTACAACAGACGGACCTCCGCATATAAATCAAGGACCGATAATCACACTACATTTCTTTGTTTACTTTATGTTCGAATGTATAGATAGTTATTCTAATTAGATTTGTCAGTTTTCTTACTGGTGTAAGTTTTAGCTCATTCAGTACATATAACAAGTGAATTCTAAGCTTTTACATTTTGTTCGTTTTAATTAAATAAATATGTTTTTAAGATTTCAAAGAAGCGATTAGCAGTAAGGGACCGTTGTTATATTACAACATCTTTATTAAAGATCTTGCATACTGTGTTTTATTTATATTTTAACAATGTTGTAAACGTAAATTTATTCGTTTATTAGGCTACTATATTTTTTCGGCATTTAACCATATACCTCCTTTTGCATCTATCAATGCATTATGATAGTCTAAAATAAGAGGTCTATTAGTTTTTGGGTGAAGGGTAAACTTGTAGTTCTTTAGCATTAGCGCTAGAAAAACCTTTGTTTGAATCACTCCAAATCTCATACCTACAAACAGAAATAAATAAAATGTCGATATCTATGCTTTTTGATACTGCAATGCGACTAGAGTAATCTTTTCTAAATACGTTTTTATATCTTACCAATACACAAACGTGGCCCGTCACCAAAAGGCAACCAACAAAATGGGAACCGTTTGTTCTTATTTTTTGGTGTAAATCTGTCTGTATCAAACTTTTCTGGATTGAGGTAATATTCCTCATCACGATGAATTCCAAATGTTGGTATAAAAATGCGAGTACCTTTTTCTATAACCAAGTTGGAACCCGGAACCTTATAATTTTTTGTACATTCTCTACTTAGAAATCTCACGGGTGGATACATGCGTAGGGTTTCTTAAAGTAATCCATCATGATACAATACGTTGCTGTCTAGTAATGAAAATTACTCACCATTTATACATTGCTACATATAATTCATCTCACCTAACGCGTCGTAAGTAAGTTGTACGTGATATGGGGCAAAACGCGTCAACTGCCCCAGCGCTACCGCAATAACCGCGCGAGCGCCAAACACGACGTTTTCATCTCGTCGTTTCGGCCTCAAAACATTAATAAAAAAATGATTTGAGAACACATTCTTAAGTTTTTTTCCTCAGCTTTCGAATAGTATCATTTTTTTAAACGAATTCTTACTCTATAACCTCAAAACATGTAAAAGTTTGAAAAACGTTATATCTTTTTATTTTCAATTTTTTGAGTTTCATCTAGATCGAAAGATCAGACATTTTTACATAAATACAGTTAATAAAAAAATAGTTTTTTTTTTTTTTGAGTATTTAAACGGCGAACACGAAGACACGGTCGCCGTGCGCCGCGAACGCGAATCACTTACGCTGTATTCACTAAATAATGTAAACGCTATTTACTTCCGCTTTTGCTTTTTCTTGAATCTGGATATTTAACGCCAGTTCGTAAAAGCAGAACGATAGAGCACTAGACGACGTTTCAAATCCTGCCATAAAAAATGCATACGCTTGCGCCGCTACCTCATTTATAGTCAAAGGTTTCTTTCATAAGCAAATTTATCTTTGCCTTCACAATAGTCCGTCTCTTTGATGCTAACATTATTTTTTAGTTGAATTAGCAAATGCATGAAATCTTTACGTACAAAATTGTTTCTTTCCTTGTATTCTACAGTTTCTCTGACAGTATTAATAAAAAACTTTTCTGCTTTTTCATCTATGGTTTTAATTTTAAATGTGTCCACTAATTTAGGATAGGGGAATGCTAGAAATTTAGTGAAACCCTTGAGATTTTCGAGTATTTTCTTCGTGTGCTTTCTGAATTTGCAATTTGGATTAGCGATGCTATTGCACTCCAGTCCAAAAGCACAAGTACCAATTACATCGGTGGTGTACCTGGCGGAAATGTCTTTTATATCGAATATGTCGTTCGCCTTCACCATTTCATCCACGACTTCCAGCATCTTGAGCGAACATTCGCTTACAAGCGGGCACATCATTTTTATTTTCGCTGGCGAGAACGCAGGAGTGAGCTTCGCAGGTAACATTTTCCACTGCAACCCCTTCAAAGCAAACAAGTGGGCTGTTAAAGGTTCTTTTTCTGCGTTGACGTAATGGGAGCGGTACGTAAAATACTGGAAGTCTTTCGCCATCATGTCTTTAATTAGGCCCAAGTCTATTAAGACGAACGCTGGAGTCGATAATAAATACAAACCACAATACCGTAAGCCCTTCTCTTTGTATTTTACGTATGCATTTGTGAGTAGGTCGTTGAGATTTTTTCGCTTATATAGTATTTCTTTCGCGTTCCCGTAAAAAAATCTCGTTTGTGGTCCGTCAACAAATTTACGTTTCCAGTAGTTAAAGATCGATCCATTTACTACTAGCCCATTATCAATCCAATAAACACCAAATATGACCCAAACATTTTAAGAATAAATGCTATCATTTTCTGGCAGATACTCATGAAAGGAAAATTGTATAATTTTGTTATAAAGAACGTACCTTCTTCAGCTCAAAGATATTTAAGTTGTAGCGCCTTTAATGCGCCTCAGATTTATGCTGCGCAATGGTTATATATAGAAAACCATGTCTCAGCTAAATATTTTTAATTTCCTATATTGCCCATTAAAATTGTGTACTTGGCACGCTTACTTGTAATAAATATTTAAATATCATACTTTGTAACTCTAACTGAAACAAATAAATTTTAATTGCAGTGTTACATAAACCAAGATAAAGAATAAATATAATTAACCATACGCGCCAATTCATTTATTATTCAAAATTGTAAAGTGAATTACAATTAATGTAAGAGTGGATATACTATTATTTATTAAAACTGACCCATAAAAAGGTACAAATAAAATTTTGCAGATTTATTGGATAGCAGAAGACGAATAAATAATGAAATTTACAAAACGTCTGTCTGTAAACATTTGCGTTTATTCAACAGCATATGGCCTCGATTTCTGACCGCCTCCATTCTTCTTGGCATTGAGACAGACAATGAAAAGGTGGTGTATTTATGGACTACAGTTTTTTTATTATTGAAACGCTCCTATAATCTAGCCAAAGTTGTTGTAGTTTATCGATACTAATGTATCTTTCTTATAATGATATTTCAAACATATTTAGCACGTGGAATATCAGGTGATTGGACTGATCATGGAATACTTTCCATTTTGTTTTGTTGGAAAAAGTTGAATGTGTCATGTGGCATATGTGGTCAAGCGTTACCTTGTTGAAAGATTGCGCGGAGCACCTTTTGAAGGAATTGAAGTATCAGAGACTGTCGACGTAGGTCTGAATAAAAGTGCTTACCATACTATAATATTCATGATGGTTGGAGAGGCAGTCGTGTAAATAGCCGTGCTTTTGTGGTGCGGTGTGGGGAACTAAGTACGGCCCGTTTTGAAGTAAAACGTTGTTACACCTGTAATCGGATTCGACTTCGGCGGCGTTGGTTTCACGGTGGTCACCTTGTTGCGATGTCTTCGTGCCTGGAACACGACCGCACTAGCCGGGACGCGATGCAAAAGTCTTGCGGGATGGTTAAATGTGGATAAAATAAACACGACCGAATTGGCCGCGATGCTGATCGAGTATGTGGCCGGGCTTTGCGCCTGGCTTAGCGGTAGGTCTTTGGGGGAAATCTTATTTCGACAGCACTTTTCGTCTCAGAGGGTGCCGCCGACGGCGTATGCAGACTCACCGGTTGGGCAAAAGCCCATATGCCGTTTTGTGTGCGATAGCAAAACGTGGCGGCAGATATCAAAGCCCCCAGCATGCCGCCACGATACACAGGCGGTTCAAGGGAGAAAAGGCCGCCACACCAATGGTCTTCTTGTTACCTTTCTCCGATATATAGCGTATTAATACGAGACCATCGTTTTAATTTAAACAAAATCTGGATTTAACAGAAAATGCGATTCTATGCCACTGTTGTTCATTGTAACCTTTGTTATCGGTGCAGCGAAATCAGTTGTAAGAAACGACCGTACTGTTAGCAATATTGTAGGTAATCAACATCAAATAGGAAATCGAATAGAGAACCGTGCGCATTGTTGCACTGGGGCACTTGAAGTCACGATACAGTCTGTAAACCCAAACCTCTATAGATGACAATCTTTTCGGTAAATTATCCTTTGTACTACTGTAGACCCCAGTCTTCCTAAACGAGTATCTTCTTTGATCACCGGTCTCATATTTGTGTCAAAATGTTGCTTCAAGATTTGTTTATTAACCAAATCTTGGATAGACATAAACATGTGGTTCTCAAACTTTAATCTGCTATTATAGAAGAAAAATATAGTATTATACTACTTGTATAGGACACTAAAAAGTTTTGCAATATAAAGCAAGCCCGTTTCAGTTTTTTTTATTTTACTGGCAGACTATTTTACATGACGTTTATGTTGATGTTAAGTAGAAGGCGTAATTATGATGACAATATAGTAGAGTACGGGTTTATGTGCTGGAAAAATACACATACATTTCACAAGAAAATATAAAACCTGCCAGGAATGTTGGATCTAAATAGTAACTCGGTAGATTCGGTGCGTTAAGTACTATATTTTTTACCTCCTTTTGAGTGGAATCTGTTTGGAGATCCGTAGGTAAAACCTAATTAGGCACGAGACGACATTAGTTGTTACTATCGGTATTTTGGATTGATAGATCTGCAGTTTAGAATTCCGTAAAACCACAATTATTATGTTTTGTACATTCATAAGAGAGTTGTAAATTTTATTATTTATGGTTGTAATCTGTAAGCCATATATGTGGATTCCAAGGTATTTGGTTACATGCTTTTGTAGAATTTAAATTTAGTTGGACAGCCTTTAATTTTTGCTGATCAACTCTTATGTGCTATATTGTGACCCAGCTTTCTATTTTCGCAGCTGTCTCACTAGGTATCTTAAAGCTACAAATATATTGTGATGTAAAGCCGTTGGTGGCACGCAGCTATTGTAACATTGAATTAAGTATATTTTCTCGGAGAACTCCAAATGCAATGGACAAAAGGATATTGTAAACCCTTCATATTTCATCAAGAAGTGTCTATCAGAGAGAGGTAGAAGACTACATTTACCTTTTTTCTTTAAAAGCTTAAGTGCCACGTACTGTCAAATGGCACATCTGAAGGTCATCTTTAGGTCATGTTTTATTTTAGTGGAAATCTGATGTATTTTCTTGACGGTGGAATGTTGCCGTCAAAGCGTAATCATGGACATCTCTGGCATCCAAGGTACTTGGATCTATGTTTCTAATATTTCTTCTCCTAGAAGCCTTGATATAGGAAGAGAGTGTGCTCTTCGGGAGCTTTCGGCATGGTAAAATCTTAAACGCCCCAGGCGTTTGTTTTTACTTGAACATGCCAAGAACTTGGGTGCGGGACTTGACTCCCGCTGATGACGTTCTGAGTGGCCGCTGCGATGTTCTGAAAGGTTGCTACAAATGTGGAGGAGACTACGTTCTGAAAGCGTAGGCGATGGTGTTCGGGCTGCAACAGAAGTAGCCGCGAAGCAGGCTGGCGTTGTTGTGTGGCGAAATTTAAAGCACATATGCTGTAGCACATGTGCTTCCTCCAAAATCTGGCTGGTTGAGAATCCTGGAAGTTGGCGGGCTCACTCCAAGGATCTTGGCACTTCCCAAAGCGCGACAACAGCGCTGTTCGTGCCCGGAATGTTAGCAGCTATGGCACTGGCGTACGACTTTCTTCATGTTTTCTCTTCTCGTAAAATTGACTGCTGTTGCTCTACCTTCAAGCCTACAAACTCCAGGTATCTTTCGCGGAGATATGAGCATTGTGCTAGGTCCAGATTATTACACTCAAGTTGTTTACTTTGTGCAATCACCGCCAGCTAGCATAAATACTTGTTGGAAACACAGAGATTACACACACTCATTCAGCCCACCTGCCTAACATGTTCGTATATGTGTCTGTCAGTACGTGAATTTGTCGTGGAAAGCAAAATTAACAATTTGGGATTAATTCTCTTTCATTTATAACAACAAACATTATTTGCAGGAGCTGTTTTTTATATACTTTTGACATTTACTGTTTTAGTTTTTTTGGTTTTATTTTGCAAATAAGCATTCTTTGGTATGGAATGGCTGGAAACAGCTGAGCACCACAGAAATTACATAAAAAAACGAAGAAGTGAGCAGACTGAAGATGAAAGGGCAGCAATAAATGAACCGAGGCGGCTTATACGTGCCGAAGGAACTCCGGAGGAAGTTGAAGTAGAAAACCAAGCAAGGCGGCAACGACGTTCTCAAAGAACATTGAAAGAAATAGCTGCAGATTAGTAACGATGACTACAGGAAGTTCGTAACACTTGCATTCTCTATAGCAGCCAAGCGTAGCTGAGTGGATTTTCTAGTTTCTTAATAACTCTGTTGTACCAAGTTTTGTCCTTTGTATATTCATTTTTTCGAATATTATCTACGGTAAAAGCTATTGTTTAACACTAAAATTTGCCGTATTCCGAGAAAATTTTGAAACAGCTTTCTGCATTAGCTTTTAACAATTTAATAGTTTCTACAAACGTTATGCAATAACATAATTAGCTTGTACAGATTTAATTATGCTGACCGTCAAACACGTTGAATGATTAATAGTTTTATGGTGTTTTTTGTATGTGATAAACTATTGCACTAGCCTTCAAGTGAATTTCCACTATATTTAAACTATAATAATTTGAAAAATAGGTGCTCCATTAGTTATTAATCAGTTTTTATTAAAAACCAAAGTATTTTGTTTAAAGGCAAGAAGTAACAGCCATTCTTCTGTTATATTCATTTAAAAGAAAAACACTTATGACTCGGAGATGACCAGAGATTACTGCCGGATCGGAAGAAAGGGTTATTGCCACGTTAAAGAGGGGATTTTATCATGTATATTCCTCAAAGAATTAGCTGCCGAGCTCCGAAAAAAATTGCACTAGATAGGAATCGAACCCTCGACCACCGGATTACAAGCACAACGCCTAACTGACTCAGCTATTCGCTGACTTGTGCAAACGTCAGTGGAGCATGCATTGAACATTTGGCATGAGGAGAAATCAAGAATAGAATACGGGTCGACTTTCCTGTGCATTCCCTACACTTATTTTAAGCTACCGCAGCTCCGAGGGGTTCGGATCTAGGCAGCTAATTCTTTCTTCTGATCCGGCACTAATCTCTGGTCATCTCCGAGTGAGATCTTCAAAGTGATGTTTCACTTTAGTTACTGCATAGCACCGTTATCGGTATTATGCATTTGTAAAAATAAAATAACTAAACAGTAATTGCACGTACATGTTTATCAATATGTTGTATGTGATAAAACTGATGACTTGCTATTTTGAATAGATTGAATAATATAAGACGGTAGAATAAAGTAGTACAACCTAACCCTGTAAGTAAAAAATACGAGACTTAGAACTTGAACGCACCTTGTAGACCTGAAAATGGAGAAACTATTAAAAGACGCACACATCGCAAAAAGGTAAGAATAAGAACAGAAAAACTTTCTCGAATTAGTTATAAACAACGTGGAAATAGTGGAAAATAAGCTCAAATATAAGATGAAAATAATGAATAAGCGAAAAAGCAAATAAAATATAGATCAAAACTATTAACTCTAGATAAAAGGAGAGAGTAAAAGAGACAAGAATACACATTAAACGTATGAACTTACGCTTCTTAAAAAAATACTCCATAATGGAGGGAAACTAACGTTCTAAGAAAAATTTAAGTATGAGTAGATAGGGGGAAAAAGGTAAACATATACTAATAAGGAATATTAGCACAAGAAATAACCAAAATAAGAAATATGAAATTTTAAGAAAGGATAAAAAACAAACCATTTTCAAAAGTGATAAAAATAAATTTGTTTATTATTAGCTGGATAGTAACCTAAAAATCCTTTAAATTAGTTTTGAGACAAGGAAAAAGAAGCAAAAACTGTTATTTATATAATAATGATTTTTGCTTAACAGATAAAAAAATATGCAGTACTAAGCGTAAAAATAGGTGGTGCCAAACTTTATGTAAACTATACATGTACATCACAACGAGAATGAAGAAACGAAAACTACATACATGTCATTTCTCAAGATGGATAAAGTCTTTGACAAAATAAAGTAGAAAGTACTTTCTGAGGTCAGGGCAGGTATTTAATATAAAGATAGAAATTTATACCTAAGTGAAAATATAATAAATTTAGAAAACGCATACAAAGGAGCTAAAATTAATGGAGCAATAAGACAAGGATGCGCGTTATCACTACCACTGAAGAAATTCATAAAGAGAGAAGTGAAAAAGCAAACAGGAAAGAGAGAGAGAGAAGAAGCAGAAACTGCATAGTATTTAATGATATCAAGAGAGTAGTAATAGAAAGGCATAAAATAAAGAAAAATTGTGTAATAGAATGATGACAATATATGGTGTAAACGGATAAAGATACAGATAAGTAATAGAAGACATAGGAAAGTTGTGCCAAAAACTATTATACAAAAGACAAAGAAAGGAAGAAAAAATTACTAAAATAAAAATACAAATTCATTAACTACAAAATCCAGCCGATAGAAGCAATTATATGGGGTATAGCATTTTACGTGCGTGAAATGTAAACGATCATTACTAGTGAACAAAAAATAATTGAAGGTTATGAAATTTGAAGAGAATGTTTTAACTTTTGCCAAGAAAGGAATATGGTCGTTACTAACACCTTGTACCGACTGCCCGAACAAAGACTATCTACATCGACATTTCCTAGAAATAAAAAAGAAAAAATAATCAAAAACCAGATAGATCATATACTTATAAACGATAGGTACAAAAACTCTGTAATATCTTTAACAATATATCGCCGATATAGACCCGGATCGTAACCATTAACATAAAAATAAAAGAATCAAACAAAGCGTTCCAAAACTAAAAATTGACAATAGAATACTGAAAATTGATAATTCTAGAAATAAAGTTAAGAAGTGAATTAAAAAATATACGCGACAATGGGAAATGGAAGATTATAAAACAAGCAATATTGACTCCAGGACAAAAACAATTAAACTATAAAAGACGGAATGCCAAAAAGGAATGTGAGAGATGAAGTTAAATACAAAGATACCAACAAAACTAGTAGAAATAAGACAAACAAAGCGAAAGAAAAACTCACAGAACAATAATTCAAGGTAATAGAAGAATTAGATCGGAAGTATGACACGTTTAACATGCATAAGATCAAGGCATTTAACGGAACCAGTAAGAGAATATATCAACGCTTTATAAAGGATCAACAAGGAAACAATCTTAAATATTTTGTCAAAATTAAGACGGTGGGAAGAATATATCAAAAAATTGTTCTCGGACAAAAGAGACGACACCTACCAAATAGAATCATTATCACCAGGTCAAAGATTTATTACGGAAGAAATTTAGTCTGCTATTAAGAACCCCAAAGCTAATAAAGGAGCTGGACCATACAAAATACCGGTGAAATTGTTCAAATTAATAGAAAAACAAAATTTGAACATACTGGAGGAATATACTGTACAATACTATTTACGACACAGGTATCAAACCAGATTAATGGCTCAGTTCAACGTTTGTAGCAATTTCAAAAAACAGAACGCAAAGAAATATGTTCATAACACCAAACATAGAGCCTTATGGGCCAAACATTAAAGGTGTTCTTAAAAACAATGCACAACAAAATATACATAAAGCTCAAAAAAAAAAAACATTGGAGAAACCCAGTTTGGGTTTAGAAATGGAATAAAACTATACAAAGAAAAAAAAAAAATTAATACAAAGAAGCCTAGATGTAAACGTTACACTACACTTATGCTTCATTGATTACGAAAAGGTTTTCGATCAAGTACGTCATCATAAACTAATCCACATACTTAAAGAGAAATGCCTTAATGGCAAAACAATAAATCTTATTGAAACACTATACTGGAATCAACGAGCAACAATTAGAGTAGAAAAAGTGTCAAACAAAATAAATATCTGCAGAGGACTTAGACAAGGGTGTGTCCTGTCCCCGATACTATTTAACTTATACTCGGACGAAATACTTTGACGAGCATTTCCTAATACTTTATTCGGAATAGTAATCAACGGAAAAGGTGTAAATAATATCATATCAATTATCACAACTACTAAGGAAGACAAAATATATGGTTATAAACAAAGAACTAACTAATCCCCCCAAACAACTGGTAAACAACAATGTGATTTAATGCGTAAAGAAGTATCAGTATATGGGTACGATAATAAATAAAGAATAACTAACACAGCATAGAAATAAACAAACGAATAGAGCAAGAGCAAGAGCAGCTTTCATAAATATGAGACCACTATTATCAAATAAAAATTTTAATATCAAACTGAGAGTACGTACATTACGATGCTATATCTTTTCACTGTTGCTGTATGGAAGTGAGATGTAGACACTAAAAAAACAAAACCTAAAAAAGGTCGAGTCGTTTGAGCTATGGGAATATCGACGAATTTTAAAGATACCATGGACCGACAAGATTACTAACCGTGAAGTACTGCAACGAATTGGAAAAGAAACAGAGCACGTATTTAGCATAAAAAAAGAAAACTGGAATACTTAGAACACATTTTGAGAGGTCTTAAGTATGAAATATTGTGGCTAATTGTACGGGGTCAGATAATTGGAAAAAGATCTATAAGCAGAAGACGAGTCTCTTGGGTGAGAAAACTCCGGAAGTAGTTTAATTGCACTTCAGTAGATCTTTTCAGAGCAGCAACATCTAAGAGCCGTATAGCCTTGATGATCACCAAAAAAGGAGACCTGCAAAATAATTTAAATGTTTAGAATAAAACTCTCAAATCGCACAAGCTCAAAGTAAATGTTAATAATACAAAAGTAATAGCCATAACGAAGAACATAGGCAAGAAAATTAACGTAAGACTAGAAGACGAGGTGATAAAACAAGTAAAGAAATTCAAATATCTGCGTGTGATAATTGCCAATACAGGTAACCAAGAATCGGACATCAAGGAACGCATAGAAGAAGCAACCAAAACATATCGCAAAATTTGAAAAACTACAGTGAAAAAGAGAAAGGTACCAAAAGGAACAAAAATGTTGGTTTATAAAATCTTTCAGTTCATCCTGTTATTCGGTTGTGAAACTTGAGTATTATCTAAAAGTATAGAGTAGAGTGCAGGCGATGAAACGATGTATAACTAACATTTGAAAACAGGCAATTTGGATGGACTACCAAAAAATAGTCAGGTGATAGGGATACAGAAGTCAAGACAATAGACAAAAGGAGCAGGCAGACAAAGTTTTGTGTATTAATTGCATGTACCACTATTACGATAACGTAAAAACATAAATCCCGATATTTTATATATTTGGGAAACTAACGAAATTCTTTCTCTTTGATATTTAGTTCCCATTGCCTTAATATATTTGACGTAATTTTAATTTTTCTTTCAAATGCTTGAAATGTTCTACCAAGTTTACCTTTAATTTGTTTTTCAAGTTTTCGAAATTTTTGTATTGTTTCTTTTAGGAAAATATTTTTGTAATTCTTGATAGGTTTTTCATTTTTTTAAATCTTTGGATTATTTTTTAAAGGTAGATGGTTAGTTTTTCAGAATGTTTGTTAACCCATACTTACTATTTTCATTCTGTTTTATGAAGCAATTAATGAATATTTTTGGTGGCTGCATTAGTCTTCTATATAGTACATATAAGATTTTTGATTTTCGATAGAAGGCTGACCAAGCAGTAGTGTTAGTTTTCTGAGGCTTGCCAAGAACTAAATTGCAGTGTAAAATTTATCAAGGATATGAGAAATGGAGAAGAGGGGGAACAAAGTTAATAATAATAGTGACGGTTGCTTTATGAAAGAAAGTATGAATTGCATGATATCGCTTTACTAAATAAAATAATATCGGATAGATTAATGCTGGATCTGTTTATTCGCATAGAATAGCGCTGGGGAAAACTTTCTTGATAGGACATGTTTGGACTAAGTAAATATTAAACTTAAACAAAAGATATGATTATTTAAGACATAGACTTGGTGCTTGATAGTAATGCATACAAAATGTTGATATTCGTGTCCATTTATTCAAAGTTGTATGCTACTAGCGTTTATCTTGCAAGTTGTATATGTATTTTTCTAACAATCGTAGATTTGTTAGTTTCCTTACTGATATAAGTATTAGCTCATTGGCTACACATTACAAGTAAATTTTAGGCTTTTACATTTGTTTCTTTTTTTTTAAGATTTAGAAGAAGTGATTAGCAGTAAGGAACCGTTATTATATTACTACATATTTATTAAGTAACTTGCTTACTGCGTTTTATTTATATTTCTACAATATTATATACGAAAATGTATTCGTTTATTAAGCTACTACAATTTTTCTGCATTTAACCATATACCTCCTTTTGCATCTATCAATGCATTATGATAGTCTAAAATAAGAGGTCTATTAGTTTTTGGGTGAAGGGTAAACTTGTAGTTCTTTAGCATTACAGCTAGGAAAACCTTTGTTTGAATCATTCCAAATCTCATACCTACAAACAGAAATAAATAAAATGTCGATATCCATGCTTTTTGATACTGCACTAATGCGACTAGAGTAATATTTTTTAAATATTTTTGTATATCTTACCAATACACAAACGTGGCCCTTCACCAAAAGGCAACCAACAAAATGGGCGCCGTTTGTTCTTATTTTCTGGTGTAAATCTGTCAGGATCAAACTTTTCTGGATTGAGGTAATATTCCTCATCTCGATGAATTCCAAATGTTGGTATGAAAATGCGAGTACCTTTTTCGATAACCAAGTTGGAACCGGGAACCTTATAATTCTTTGTACATTCTCTATTTAGCAATGCCACGGGTGGATAAATGCGTAGAGTTTCTTAAAGTAATCCATTATGATACAATACTTTGCTATCTAGTAATGAAAGTAACTCACCATTTATACATTGCTCCATATAATTCATCTCACCTAATGCGTCGTAAGTAAGTTGTCCGTGATATTTTTCTAGAACGCTATTTACTTCCGCTCTTACTTTTTCTTGAATCTGTATATTTAACGCCAGTTCGTAAAAGCAGAACGATAGAGCACTAGACGACGTTTCAAATCCTGCTATAAAAAATAAATACGCTTGCGCCGCTACCTCATTTATAGTCAAAGGTTTCTCTTCATAAGCAAATTCATCTTTGCCTTCACAATAGTCAGTCTCTTTGATGCTAACATTATTTTTTAGTTGAATTAGCAAATGCATGAAATCTTTACGTATATAATTGTTTCTTTCCCTGTATTCTACAGTTTCTCTGACAGTATTAATAAAAAACTTTTCTGCCTCTTCATCTATAGTTTTAATTTTAAACGTGTCCACTAATTTAGGATAGAAGGATGCTAGAAATTTAGTGATACCCTTGAAGTTTTCGAGTATTTTCTTTGCGTGCTTTCTGAATTCGCAATTTGGACTAGCGATGCTATTGCACTCCAGCCCAAAAACACAAGTCCCAATTACATCGGTGGTGTACCTGGCGCAAATGTCTTTTATATCGAATATGTCGTTTGCCTTCACCATGTCGTCCACGACTTCCAGCATCTTGAGCGAACATTCGCTTACAAGCGGGCACATCATTTTTATTTTCCCTGGCGAGAACGCAGGCGTGAGCTTCGCACGTAATCTTCTCCACTGCGACCCCTTCAAAACAAGCAAGTGGGCTGTTAAAGGATCTTTTTCTGCGTTGACGTAATGGAAGTGGTCCGTGAAATACTGGAAGTCTTTCGTCATCACGTCTCTAATTAGGCCCAAGTCTATTAAGACGAGCGCAGGAGTCGATAATAAATACAAACCACAATACCGTAAGCCCTTCTCTTTGTATTTTACGTATGCATTTGTGAGTAGGTCGTTCAAATTTTTTCGCTTATAAATTATTTCTTTCGCGTTCCCGTAAAAAAATCTCGGTTGTGGTCCGTCGACAAGTTTACGTTTCCAGTAGACAAAGATCCATTTGTAGTAGCCCATTATCAATCCAATAAGCACCAGAAGAAACCCAAAAAAATTTAAAATAATTGCCATCTTTTTCTGGTAGATGTTTCTGAAAGCAAAATTGTATGATTTCGCTTTATTATTACAAAGAACGTACCTCGTTATGCTTAAAGATATTTAAGTTGTACCGCTTTGCGTGTCTCAGTTTTATACTATGCAATTATTTATTTATTTTAAAAATAATAAATTTGCTATTTGAGGTTCAATATAGATAACAATGTTTTCAATTTTGCCATGCTTAGCTGTAATAAAAAGTCGAATATCACACTTTTTAAGTTTAAACTGAAACAAATACATGACGTTGATACGAAAGTAAACATAATTAGCTGTACACAAATTTGTGAAACTGATAAATTGTTTATGAAACATTTTTTTAAAAAAAGTTAGCAACTAAGAAAAATGGTTAAATTGTCAATAAAATTTTTTATGAGGATTTAAGTTTCAGACTTAAAAAAATATGAATATAATACTGCAACATAACTCTAGAAATCATATAAAGAGAAAAAACTATTGAACTACTAAAAGAAAGAACATAAATATAGCGGGACTTGCAGATAGTTTGTACAAATAAATTTATTATTCAAAATTCTAAAGTCAATCACAAATAATGTAGCAATTAATACACTAATATTTATTGAAATTGAGTCATAATGAAAACGTGGAAATTAACAAATGAAATTTACAATTTTATTCGATGGTAAACAACAAATAAATAATTAAGTTTACATAAATATTTACATTTGGTCAGCAGTATATGACCTCAGTATCTAACCGCCTCCATTATTTTTAGCAATGAGGCAGACAATGAAAGGCTGGTGTATTAATAGACAACAATCTATTCATTATTGATACACTTTTATGTTTTAGCCAAAATTTTTGTAGGTTGTAATGGTATTCAAACATCTTTAGTAGGTGGAATATCAGGTGCTTGGACTGGTCATGAAATAATTTCCATTCTGTGTTGTTGAAGAAAGTTTAATATGGCATGCTGTATTTGTGGTCAAGCAGTACCTTGCTGAAAAATTGTTTGGGGCACCTTCTAAAGAAAACGAGATACCACAGATTGTAAGACCGCGCCCATGTGGGTCTGAATATAACTGATCTGCTGTCATAATGGACACATGACCCATACTATAATACCTATGGCTGTCTTTTTATTGTTTTTCTCTTTGTCTATAGCGTATTAATGATGAGAGTAACGTTGAATGTAAACAATATCTAAATTTAACAGAAAAGACAAAACTATACCACGGTTGTTCATTGTAATTTTTATTGTCGGTGCACTTTTGAGACTTTTAGTAGATCGTTCCTTTTTAATCTTCTTTGTAAATGAAACATTTAAAATTCAACTGCTAAATGATTGAGATGTGTCCAAATTCTATCTGGTCGTTAAGCACGAGGGTAATACCAAAAGCGCTAGATTCGCAGGGAAACTTTTCGCGCGGTTGTTGGTTACACTGCCCTGTTTGCTGCACCTCCGCTCTTAAGCAAACTATCGTTTAGCCTGCGGGGATGCTCAGTTTTGGTTCGACAGCTATTCGTAATGGAGCTCTTACTTGCCGCTATCGCCAGGTGCAAAGTTTGTTCAGTTATTCGGTTTTTGAACGCAAAAGGGGTTAAACCAATCAAAATTTATCGGCAGTTGTGTATGGGGAGTCGTGTATAAATGTTGAAAATGTCCGCAAGTAGTGTAGAGAATTTACAGGTGGTCGCATGAAAATTCATGACAAGGAAGAAAGCAGGAGACCGTCAATTCCCCACGGAACAGTCGCGAAGGTTAAACAAATAAATCATGCTTAAAGATTAGAGGATCTCACTCAGTAATTTTTGAATTTTGTTTTCTAGGGTTTCTCAAAGCATCATTGACTAAAAAGTTGAAATATTGGAAGACGTGCGTAAGACAGGTTCCGCGAATGCTTACAAAAGACCACCAAAGGCAACGCGTTGACTCGTCTCACGAATTCCTTCGATGCTATGCAGACGAAAAGGACAACTTTTTGTATTGTCACGAGTGACGAAAGCATTCCACCTCACATTTGAGAGCAAACAGCAATCACGTGATTGGCAGCATTTCTCTTCGCCCAAGCCGCGAAAATTCAAACAGGCACATTCTGTCTGTCGGCAAAGTTATGGCAATCGTGTTTTAGGATTGAAAGGGGCGTTGTCGGTCGATTTTACGGCTCGTGGGACTACAATAAATGATGAGACTTTGTTGTGAGACATAAAAACTCAGATGGGCGATTCAGAGTCAGAGAAGGGGAATGTTGAGCAAAGCCATATGCCGTCTCCACGACAACGCTCGCTTTCACGTCGTCCGTACGACCGTGGCTCTCCTGCAACAATTTTGATGGAACATAATTATGCACCCGCCCTATTTGGCACCTATTTGACACCAGTTGTTCCCTAAGTTGAAAAAACATTTGGCCGTAATGGGCTTCATCGACGATGACGTGCAGCTGGTATGACATAGGCATATAAATAATGCCAAAAATGCATCGACCGAAATGGCGATTATGTACAAAAATATAGGAATATTTAAATGGTTTAAAATGATATACCAATTATTGAAAATAAACTTTTTTTCTATTTCTAAAAACTAGAGACTACCCTCGTACTATGTTTTTTGTTGCTTCTTGTTCTATTTGAAGATCCGTATGTAGTACCTGATTAGGTACGAGCCATGAGACATTAGTTATTATTCTTAGTACTTTGGATTGATGGCTCTGCGTTCCTGCTAAATTAAATTTTTTTGCTACGATTTGGACCAAACTTATTTAATTGTTGTATACTCAAGAAAGAGTTTTAAATTTTATTCTATTAGTATTTTTAAATGGTAAAGCTTAGTTGTAATGTCTAAGCTACATATGTGGATTCTAAGTCATTTGGTCACATCCTTTTGTAAAATTTAAGTTTAGCTAAACAGCCTTTAAGTAGTAAATGTCGCTCGACTCGAGTCAGTTTTCTATTTTCGCAGCTGATTTAATGGGTATTTCAAGGCTACAAATACATTGTGATGTAAAGCCATTGGTAGCTACCAAATATTATAACATTGAGCTAACAAGGGAACTATCCCAGTAAATAATTTTGAAAAATTATATATCATTTTAAAGATCTCAAAAAAAATTAACACATTTTACAATACAACATGGCTTGAATACGGAACCGTTTAAAAGATATTTTTTTTTTATTTATTTAATTAGCAATCAAAATACAAGGTATTCTATAAACTAATTTGTTAACCTACAATCTAAATTTAGGATTTAGATCGATTAATAACATGATGAGATCTCATCCAGCGATGAGCTCTCTAAGTCTATTTATAGGTCAGCTGGCCACTGCCTTTTTAGTCTTCTTATTGCTGTGTCTTCTAGTAAGGGCTGTATTAAAGGATTTGTGTGAGCTTCCAATTTTTGGTGGTGGGTGATGCTTCTCTCATGGATAACTTCTTTTATAGTTGGTATCTTCAAATCTTTGTGGATCATTTCATTTGCAATATACCATGGGGCATTAACTATCGTTCTTAGTATTTTGGACTGGCACCTTTGGATTATTTCGATATTGGACTTGCTGGCACAGCCCCATAGTTCTATTCCATACGTCCATATGGGTTTGATTACTGATTTGTACAACAATAGTTTGTTTTCTATAGATAGCGGAGACTTTCTACCGATCAACCAATATAGCTCTCTCTCTCTGTTTTAGGTCCATTTGCTTTCTTTTTTGCAGATGTGTCTCTCCAGTTTAATTTGGAATCTAAGTGTATTCCCAGGTATTTTACTGTCACAGTTTGTGGTATTACTATGTTGTTTAGGTATATGGGTGGACACGGATCTTTTCTCAGGGTAAATGTGGTATGAGTAGATTTTGTCTCGTTTACTTTTACATTCCACTTTTGAAGCCAGTGTTCTAGAACATGTAGATAATCTTGTATTAGAGTGTGTGCTTGAGGACTACATTGTGGCTAGCCAGTATGACAGTGTCGTCAGCAAATGTGCCCATTGTGATGTTTGGTGAAACTGGAAGAGCTGATGTAAATAAGAGATAAAGTAGGGCCCAGGACACTGCCCTGTGGTACCCCAGAGTTGATTGGGAGTATAGTTGAGACTTCCTGTCTTACTTTTGTTCTGAAGTGTCTATCACTTAGGTATGTTTTAAGTAGTTTGTAAAACGCTGGTATGAGTTTTTAATTTTAAACAGTAATCCTGGGTGCCAGACCCTGTCGAAAGCCTGGCTTACGTCTAGGAATACAGATACGCAGTATTCTTTGTTGTTTAAACTGGCGAGGATAGTTTGCGATATGCGATGACACTGTTGGGTGGTCGAGTGAGCCTGTCGAAATCAAATTGATAATCGGGTATCCATTCAGTATTGATTCTTTTAAGAACTAGTTTTTCAAGCAATTTTGAAACAGCTGGTAATAAGCTGATAGGTCGATATGATTTTGCGCTATTTGGGTCTTTTCCAGGCTTAAGGATTAAAATTATCTCGGCAGTTTTTAATTTTTGAGGCCAATATTGGATTCGGAGGATTGCATTAAAGATATACGTCAGTAATACTATGCCTTTTTTTTGCTGTTATAAGGTCCATTCCCGGGGCTTTTTTTGCATTCAGGCGTTTTATTTCCTCCTTTATTTCTTTAGGTGTGACGGGTTTAATTGGTTGCGTTGCTAAAACGGGAGATTCTAATATTTCCATTATTTCCTCGTCCGGGTCATTTTCGTGCGGCTGAAAAACATCGGCAAGGTGTTTCTGCTTTCTCCTTATCACTTTTTGCCCACTGTTCTTGTGATGGTTGTTCCATTCTTAAAGGGGGAAGAGTTATTATTGGTTTGCTTTTAGCTTTTTCGGTTTCCAAATAGAATTGTCATAACGGTTAAGGTTAGATAAATAATCTTTGAGTGACTCTTCTCTCAGAGATTTTAATTTAGATTTCAGCTTATTACTAAGGCCGTTCAATATTTTCTTGTCTGCTGGGGTGTGTGTTCGTTGCCATTTGGCTCGTGCTTTTCTTTTTTCACCTACCAGTTTTTTAATTTCGAGAGGAATATTCGTGATATCTTTTTTGTATGTTACTATTGGAGTAGCTTGTTGGGCTGCTTCTTGAAGGGTATTTATAAGACTATTTGTAGCTTCCTCAATTTCATTTGAGTTTTTAAGCCTTAGATTTAAATTTATTGTATCTGACAAATTGCGCCTATATTCGTCCCAGTCAGTTTTCGAATTATGTAATCTAGGTACAGGTTGAATATATAATGGGTATGTGCTGTAGGTAGCTATTACCGGTGAATGATCTGAGGACAAGTCGTAGCTAGGTGTAATGTCCATATAGGTTGGCGAAATATTGTTTGTGACAAAAAAGTCTAGTAAATCCGGTAACTTATCTCTGTCTGTCGGCCAATATGTTGGAGTTCCCGTAGATAAGTATGTATATCTTTTGTCTTGAATGAGTTTGAATAGCTCCCTTCCTTTTGTGGTGGTTAGTCGGGATCCCCATGCCGTGTTTTTACTATTGTAATCTCCTCCTGCCAGAAATTTGGTGCCTAAAGTGCTGAAGTAGGATTCAAAGTGGTGTTTTTTTATATTATGTTTTGGTGGACAGTAGACTGCACTAACTGTTATTTCACATGGGAAAATGTGGACACGAATTGAGGTAGCTTGGAGATAGTCTTCAGCAAACTTTGGTAGTTCATAGTGACTTATTGTTTGTTTTATTATTATAGCTGTGCCTGCATGTGCAGTGCCATCCGGGTAATTAGTGTGATATACATTATACTTCGGTATTTTGAAATATGTCTTTTCAGTGAAATGAGTTTCACTGATCAGGAGGATATCTATTAAGTTTTGTTTTAAAAATAACTGAATTTCATCTTTGTGTTGAGCAAGGCCATTGGCGTTCCATAAAGCTATTCTAAGAGCCATTGTTTTGTTTATTGATTAGCATTGTTAACATATTGAACACCATACTATTCTGCTGTATCAGTTGGTTGAACATTATTTTAAATTCTTCTAAAAATTTATTTAGTGACATGGTCGATTCAGCGCCTTGAGTTGTATTCTGGGGTTTAGTTACACGACTATAGCTTCTAGTTTGGGGTCTTGTCGATAGCGGTTGCGGTTGACTTTGTTGTGTTATGTTATTTTGATGTGTTAGGTTGTTTTGATGATTAGGATGGTAATTGTTTGTTTTAGCTTTATAATTTTTTGGTAATACTCACATCCCCGGTAGTTAGCTGGATGTCCACCTCCACATAGGCCACATATAGCTGGCGTATTTTACTTTTCTTACAACTTGATGTAATGTGTTGGCCACCGCACTTAACGCACAGGTAGGGTCTATTGCAATAGGCTTTAGTGTAGCCGTATAATTGGCATCTGGTACATTGCACTAAATTGTTGTCTTTTCTTGGTGGTTCTATTTGGATGACACTGTTTAGTAATCTGTTTATTTTGTAGATATCCTTGTTATTCTCTGACGGTTCCAGGTCAACAAAGAACATATTAAGGGGATATTTTGTTACACGATGTTTCATATTTATTATATTTCTCACTTTGTGTCCGTGTTGTGTGATTTCATGTTTTATATCTTCTAGGTCAATCGAATGGTGTAGGTATTTAATTACAACTCTGTACGACCTTTCTTCCTACGGTTGGTAGGTGTGATGAATTATATTATTATCTTTCATGTATTTTGCTAATTTTCTAAATGTGTCTGGGCTTTGACAGGTTAACTTCACAGTATTGTTTGCCAAGCTCCTAGTTGTGTATTGTTCTAATTCAACTATTTTAGTTATTATTAGTTATTTAGTTTATTAATCATTTGTGGTAAATTTGCAACTCCGTACACAAATATGGGAGGGGGTTTACGTGTGCCCTTGCTTGCATTGTTATCTATCTGGCTATTTGCAAGTGCATTGAATGTGTTATTTAGTGGTATCGCTTCTTAAAAGATATAAGCGTTTAAAATTTCCATTTTAATAAAGGGCTAATTTTGGACACCATAATTTACTAGAAGCTCGTTGGCACGGTTCGTAAAAGCCTCACCTCTTTTCCTTTGTCGAGGGTACCGTGGTTCGAATCCTAGACAGAAAATTTTTTTTAAACATTTTTAATTGCTACTTCACTTTAATTGAAGTTAATTTTTATTATCAAAATTAATTTTACAGTTTAAACAAAATTTAAACAGGATTTAAACTAAATTTAAAAAAATTCTTTTGTTTTTGTATAATTATTGAATTTAATTTATTTAATGAGCAAATTTAAAGTTAATTGTTGAAATGAATGTGGTAATCATCAAAAATGTGAAAAACAAAGACGCGAAGAACAGAAACTACATTTATAAAAAGCTACAATCACAATTTGGTTTACAGCAATCAAATACATTTGGAGGAAAACAAACTTGATTTACATTTAAAAATTCACCAGGATCTTCTGTAGTGGTTCCTAATCAGAAGAATGCGTATTTGATCAATTTATTAAATAAAGGCAAATAAAATTGATTATGAATTAAAGATTGCTCTTTAATTATATTGTCGCGTTGACCAATGTTCATTTCAATCTGATCAAGCATTACTCTGTCTGAAATTCTTCTAGCAATGTATTTCCACCAATAATTGAAGAAGGCATCTGGTGATTGTAGAATCGCAGTTGTTTTAGGCGGAATGATACGTAGATTGTGTTTCATTGGTTTGAGTGGTCCAAGAAGCTAGTATTACAAGGAACTCTTTATCTTCAACAAACGGTGCCAAACATTGTTTTTGCGACCATACAACATGCTCTCTTCCTCGTTTACCTGACGTAAAGCGGACACGCAAAAATGTTTATGTTTCAGATTTTAGTAATATCTGATTATGTTATACCTAAATATGTCGTCGACCCAGATACAAAAGATTTTTACAGTATAAAGTCTGGTCAACGAGTTAAAGGACTTTGAAGTTTTGACTAACCGGCAGGTATGCGCTACTTCGAATCTCATTGACCAGTTTTAAAAAGTTACAATAAAATAAATAAAGCAGTGGAATTTATACTTCATTTAAAGAGATTTCTAAATAAGTTTTTGGATTTTTTTTTAAAAAAAGTATTTTAATTTTTGAAACTAAATTTCACAAAGTTAGACCATTTTGATGTTTGATTTTTTTTAAAAATAGCTAATGATCTATAGATAATCTTTGCCAAGTTTCATAGTGGGCGTGAAAGTCGTTTAAAAGCTAGATCGGTTACAGTGCCAAGCGCAGCGGCCGGGGCTGGGTCGCGCCTGCCGTTAACTAGCGCGAGCTTATAGAAAGTTTCAATCAAATACTACTGTGTACAAATATAACCCGGAATTTTGTTATAATTTTTGAAATCCTCATTTATTCTTAAAAATCTATTTCATCGCCTTCGAAGTAATCCCCATCGGCTGCAATGCACTTATGCCAGCGAATTTTCCACTCATCAAAACACTGAAAAGTCCTGTTTCGGTATGGCCTTCAGCACCTTCTTCGATTCGGCTTGAATCTCTTCTATCGTGTCAAAACGGTGTCCCCGGAGCGGTCTTTTCATTTTGCTGAATAGCGAGAAGTCACATGAAGCTAAATCAGGCGAATACGGCGGTTGCCGAACGATATGGGTGGAATTTTTAGCGAAATGGTCACGAATAAATTGAGGGTTTTTGGAACCAAACGAGATTTGACTTTTTTGAGGCACAAAACTTCCTTCGAAATGGTGTTGACTGATCCATTTGAAATGACAACGATGTCAGCAAGCTCTCAAATTGTCAATCGACGATTTTGGAGCACCAATTCCTTAATTTTCGCGACGTGCTGTTCGTCAGTTGATGTTCTTGGACGTCTTTGATGTGGTTCGTCTTCAACGCCTTCACGACCCTCTTTGAACATTTTATGCCATTCGTATACTTGTGTTTTAAACATAGCCTGTTCACCGAAGGCTTTTTGTAACATTCTGACCGTTTCCGCAGCAGAAATATCATTTCTAACACAAAATTTAATCGAACTTCTTTGTTGAATATTTTCTGACATGGTAAAAATCGAAAAAGTTAATTTTGGTTGTTTACGAAAACGAGCGTCACTATTCAACTAATTAAGATATTAACCTAAAATTTGACACAGATGTCAATAGCAGTCCTACCAACTTAAAACAAAAAAGGTTTGTGCTCAACAAAACGCCCGCGCAGTTTAAATTAAAAATTCCGGGTTATATTTGTACACAGTAGTAGATTGCTTACTTAATTTTGTTTAATAATTTTATCGTATTTTGATGTACTTAAAATTACAATAAGACAAGATAATTGTGTTATGATAATATATTTTTATTTACACATTTTTACAATTTTATAGTATTTTTTGCGCCTGGTATTGTCACTGAAAAGTCAAATCTGCTTTTTAGAAAAAATCTGTTTTCTTCAATTTCCTCTTTCCGAGCATAATGAATATTAGTTTGAAGCAAAGATGTATCGGCCGTAGCAAATATATTCAGTAAAAAAAAGAATTCTGAGATTCTTAAAGTGATGTTTTACTTTAGCTACCACACAGCACTGTTATCAGTATTATGCATTGTAAAAATAAAATAATAAAACAGTAATTGCACGTACATGTTTATCAATATGTTGTATGTGAAGCATTGGTAAAAACTAATCATTTGCTATTTTTAGGATATGAATAAGTAAAAAGATTATAGCCTATTGGATTGGGATATATATATATATATATATATATATATATATATATATATAAATTTGCTTTGTGAAAATCTTCCACCTCTTCCTGTCTTTTGCAATCTTTTTCCACTTTCTAACACTTTTTTCTTTCAGGTCTTCCCAAACAGCTTCCATCCACGTTTTCCTCGGCCGGCCTTTTCATCTTTTCCCGCCAGGTATTTTCCAAGCAATACTTTTTACAATTTTGTTATTTTTCAACCTGTCCATATGCCCCAGCCACTGTAGTCTTCTAGCATTTATTACTTATTCTATGGGGGCTTCTTTGTACAGCTCATACACTTCTGTATTCGTTTGCCTCGCCCATACGTCCTCCACTTTTTCCTACCAAAAATCTTTCGTAGGACTTTCCTCTCCCACGTTTCTATTTTCTGTCGATTTTTTTTCCTATCAGGGTCCATGTATCCCAGCCGTACGTTAGTGTCGGTCTGATTATGCTTTTGTATAACCGTATCTTTGTTTTACGTGAAATGTCCTTGGACCTGACCAAAGTGTTCAGACCTCCTACGCTTTTATTACTTTTAGCAATTCTTAAATTAATTTCTTCCATTTCTTCAAAGATCACTTCTCCTCCACTTTCTGTTTTAATAGTTAATTTCTCTATTCTTGTTGGTTTTTAAGTTCCATATATTTGGTTTTGTTTTCATTAATTTGAAGGCCTACTTGGTTTGCGGCACTGATCAATCATTCTGCCACTTCTTTTAATACTTTTTTACTTCTAGCTATTAACAAATATCGTCGGCATACGCCAGGCATTGGTGGCTGTTGATAAAAATCGCCCCTGTTGTATTTGCCCTGCTTTCTCTTATAATTTTCTCCAATATTAGATTAAATAAAACTGTCTCCTTGACGAATTCTCTTTTCACTGTGCACTCTTCCGATATATGGACATTTACCTTTACTGCGCTTATCATTTCAATATTGTACAAGTTAATTATTGTGTACTTGACGCTTAGAGCTTCTGACAGTTTTTCCCTGCTTATTGAATCACAGACCGCTTTGAAATGTATAAATAACATATGGATTGGAATTTCGTATTTGTAGCATCCTGCAAATATCTGTTTCAGCAGGAATGTGTCTGGTCAGTTGTTGATCTGTTTTATCGAAAACCCGCTTGGTATTCACCTAAGAGATTTTCTACATATTTTTCTAGTTCTTTCTTTATTAGTGTTGCCAGGACTTTGTAAACAGTGTCTAATAAAGCAATGCCTCTATAGTTACAACCTTTAGTTTTGTCACCTTTTTTAAATATGGTCTATTATCGCAGGAATGTGTCTGGTCGTTTTCATTTCTTTTATGAAAACTCCTCAGTATTTTAGGTTTTGTCTAAACACTTTCTCCTGTTTCTTATTTCATCTATTTTCTTCTCATTGTTTGTTCTTTAATGCAGTTGTTGCCAGCTTTGATAAACATTTCTTTCCTTCTATCTTTGTTTACAACCTTTAGTTTTGTCACCTTTTTTAAATATGGTCTCCCACCAAATCTCGATTTTCATTTTTGATAGAAATAGTTCTTTCTTGGTTTCTTTTTCTCATATTATTCACATCCTTGTGAAAATTTTTGACCTCCTTCCTATTCAATTTGTTTTCTATTTCTTTTAAATTGTTCTCTAAGGGTTCTCGTTTTGAGTTCTACACATTTGTTTTACTTTTTCCTTTTCTCTTTGTATTTATTGATGTGTTATCTTTTGCGTCCTCTAATTTTCGATGTATTTTCCTCCATTTTTCTGCTATTTTCTTTCCTTTTTTCTCGTTATTTCTGTTATAAAGATGTTTGATGTCTTTTGGTACTTTTGGATTACTTCTTCTTTTTGGAAGTCGTCCATGTTAGGTTTAGCTCTTTTCGTTTCTCGTGTACATCTTGTCTATTTTTTGCTATAACCAGGAAGCGATCGGAGTCTGCCACAGCGCCCTTAAACGTTCTTACATTTTTTATCATTTCTGCGGCATCCTCATCTATTAAAATATGGTCTATTTGGTTTGCGTCTGGCCTTCCTGGTATGTTCCATGCCCCTTTATATGTTTTTTTTTTGTTTGAAGTGTGTGCTCATTATTTTCATGTTGTGTTCTATTGCAAATGCTATTAGTTTGAGTCCATTGTCATTACTAACTTTGTATTTACTTTCCCTCTTGTTATTTCTCTATATACGTCTTTTCTACCGACTTTTGCATTTGCATCACCTACTATAATTTTCGTGTTTTGTTTTGGGAATCTTTCTATAACCGTTTCGAGCTCTTCAAAGAATTCGTCTTTCACATCTTCTTCCTTCGTTTCGGTTGGCGCATGGATGTTCACTATGGTAATAGTGTTGTATTTTCCCTTAATCTTAATCGAACACAGCCTATATAATTTTGGGTCAAAATTTTTTCTTATTAAAAAACCTACTCCAAACCTTCTGCTGTTACTTCCACTTGTAAATAGAGTGTAATTTCCTACTTTTTGAATATTGTTTCCTTTTAGGTGCGTTTCTTGTAAGGCTCCTATGTTGTATTTGTTTATTTCCGCTACCAAATTTATTATTGCTCCCTCCTCATATACACCTTGTAGATTCCACGTACCCAGTTTGGTTCAGCTTCTAATTTTTTCTTGTTCGTATTTATTACTTTTAGTATTCTTTTTTGTCATTTAATCCTTTATCATGTCCATGTTCTCGTATTTAGGGATGCTTTTTGGTACTTTAGTTTTTTGAAGTTTCATCGGTTTCAGCTTTTTCTAGCTCTCTTTTATACTTGTCCCATTTCCACCCATCTACTACCACTTTACTGTAACCGGTTTTAACCGTCCCATCTTTTTTAATGTCTTCTTGTGCAAATGCTCTTATTTTCCATTGCTTTTACTTTTCAGCTCTTATTAGGTCGTCGTTTATGTATACTTTCTGGGTTTTAATTTTCTTTAGTTTCGATTTATTCTCCATTATTTTTTTATAAATTTTATTTTCTAGTTTTACTGCGCATGTTTTTTCTCCTATTTTGATTTTTTTTTAATTGTAACCGTGGCCTCTAAATGCTGTTGTATGAAATTCCCTACTGCACCCTTCAGTTTGTCTAGGTTATTTGAGTCGATTTTTATTCCGCTCACGATCACATTGTTTTTCTGTTTTTCTTTCTCTAGCCATTCCGAATCGTTCTTTATTTGCTTAATTTTTATCATTTTATTCTCTTCCTTATGATGTTTGTTTTCTTCTTTGATTTTCTTTTTCTTCATAAAAGCCTTCTGGTTATTTTTTGTTTGTTGTATTTTATTTTTTATACCCTCCATTTTATTTTTCATTTCCTTACTTAGGTTACCTATCATTTTTAGTATTTCATCTAATATGCCATCATTGACTTTATCGGTTTTGAGTTCCTTGGTGTTTTCTTACTTTTGGCAAATATGTCTTCGTCGTCGGTCCCTAACATGTTTTTCCTCTTTTTCATATAATCAGTTGAATAGTCGTCACTATCAATTTTCCCCCAATTTCTATTATTCTTCTCTTTTTACCTTTCTATTTATTGATTGAGCTGTGAAAATAGGTTTACCCGAATCTACTTCTCGGAGGTTGGCCTACTATCAGCTCGGGATTATTAATTCCGAATTCCTACACTTCTTGTTGTTTTATTTCAGTTTACACTGTCTTACTCCTTATAGGTCCGATGGGCTGCCTACTCTCTGATCATCTGAGAGTGAGTGGGTCGACCTCTTGTTTATTTCCCTTATCGGTTAGTTTAAAGCATGCAATTTTTATCCTTACTGCCAAACATCCTAACCTCTAAAGTTTATATTTAATAGTTATTTAGCTCGCAGTTTCCATCCGAATTCGTCTCATTTCTTACTCCTCTGCTCTGTGCAGTTGCTTTCTTCACATTATGCAATTGTTCTTGTAATTATTTCAGCTCGATATGGTCCAAAGTGGGCTTAAATATCAAAGCAACACACAACACACATGCAGTATACTCAAAATAGAAGAATAAAGTAGTATAAATTATCAGTGTAGGCAAACAATACGGGGTTCGAGTTCTAAAGTCTCCATATTTTTTTCTTAGCAGCAGAGGAAGTGCAAAAATGCGATTAATTTTAAAAGACGCAGAAAACATTTCTAAATTCGCACTATAAATGGTAGTGCTATATAATGTACACAGGTCGAATTATTGTTATTGTGATGAGTGTTGTTCGGTATACTTTAAATGACGACGTTTAGTGTTTAAGAACAAATATCCGTTTTCTCCTGTGTGGTGAAATTCCCATTGAAATTCATTGCCATTTGAGTGAGACATGCGGTGAAGGCGTTATGGATGTTATAAATGTACGTTTGTGGGTGCGAAAGTTTAAAGAAGGTCTGTATGGCAAGGAACCCAAGCAGCCTCGGCCACAAACCAGCCGGACCAAAGCCAATATTGCGCGAGTGGAGCAAATTGTTATGAAAGATTAGATGTGCGTGATATCGTCTCTAAACTTGTCATTACCGTAAGATCTGTGGCATCCATTTTGCACGATGACCTAAAAAAGCGGCTAATTTCTTCAAGGGGTGTTCCACAAGTGATGACCTTCGAACACAAAGCTGCGGCGGTGGCAATGTCTCAGGACGTGTTGACACGTGTTGCAGCCATGAACTTCTGATCATGAAGAATGCTCTCCGTTGTCGCTCATTTTCCAGTCGAGCTGCTGTTGTATTAGGAATTTTTTAGTGGGCAAAATATACTCAGAAAAGTGTTTTCAGCAGCTATGGAATCATGGCAACGATTTTGTGAAAATGTGAAGAAGTAACACAAGTTTCTTGGGTAAGTATTTAACAAAAAAACGAAAAATTAAAAGACGCACACATTGCGACATATATATATAGAACAAAAATAAAAACATCCCCGTATTAAATAGACAACATGGAAATAGTGGAAGGTAAGGCCAAATATAAAATGAAAATAATGAATAAACGAAAAAGCCAATAAAAAATAAATCAAGACTATTAACCCTAGATCAAAGAAAAGAGTAAAAGAACAAAAATACACGTCGATTTAACATTATACAAAAATAACTAATCATATGAACTTACGCCTCTTATAAAAATACTCCATAATGGAATAAAATTAACGTTCTAAGGATAATTCAAGTATGAGTAGATAAGGGGAAAAAGGTAAACACATACTAACATGGAATATTAGCACAAGAAATAATCAAAATAGGAAATATGAAATTTTAAGAAAAGACGAAAGACAAACCATTATAAAAAGTGATTTGAATTTGTTTATTACTGATTAAACAGTAACCTAAAAATCCTTTATGTTAGTTTTGAGACAGGGAAAAGAAGTAAAGACAGTTATTTCTATAATAATGGTTTTTTCTTAAAAGATAAAAAAAATATGCAATACCAAGTGTAAAAATAGATGTCGCAAAACTTTATATAGATCATACATGTATTTACATCACAACGAGAATGAAGAAACGAAAACTGCATACAAATCATTTCTCAAGATGAATAAATTTTTGACAAAATAAAGTAGAGAGTACTTTCTGTGGTCAGGGCAAATATTAACTATAAAGATAGAAATTTATAAAAAAAATTTATACCTAACTGAGAGTGATAATAAACTTGAACACGCATACAAAGTAGCTAAAATTAATAGATCAATTAAACAAGGATGCGCGTTATCACCAAAACTGAAGAAACTCATAAAGAGAGAATGAAAAAAACCAACAGTAAAAAGAAAGAGAGAAAGAGAGAGAGAGCGAGAGAGAGAGAGAAGAAGGAGAAAGTGCATAGTGTTAGAGAGTACTAATATAAAGGCTTAAAATAAAGAAAAACTAGTGGAAAAAAAGGATGACAAGATAAGTAATAGAGGATATAGAAAGGTTGTGCCAAGACCTATTGTACAAAAGACAAAGAAAAGAAAAAAATTACTAACATGAAATATAATCTCATTAACTAGAAAATCCAGCTGATAGAAGCATTTGTGTGGGGTATAGCATTTTATGTGAGTGAAATGTGAATAAAAAAGAATTGAAGGTTATGAAATTTGAAGCATAAAAAGAAGAGATACACTAAGGGGGCATGTTCTAAGCAGAGAGGGAATTTTGAAAACTAAATTATATGGGAGATTACGTGCGTTATATTAGCAAAAGTGTTAATGTAGTATGCAAGGTGTATAAATTAATTACACCTAGCAACATTTAAGGTAGGATTAGTAAATTAAGTACTGTTTCATTAAGTAAATAGAGTAGCCAAAATTGTTAAGAGTACTGTCTCATACGGGTTGACTGGCACCGGCGCTCTTTGCACGGTGTGGCCAAAAATAATAAATAGTAAATATTAAACAGGGCCGACTAATAATACATACTTAATAGAACCCAAATAGTAGTACAGTACAGTAATTGAGGATCAATGTAAATAAATAAGTATGAAAGACCAGAGTTCAACATTGGCTGATGAAATATGTAAAAGAAGAAGGTGTATAATAAGAAGAACGAGAAAGCATTTTGAACATCTAAGAATACAACGAGATGACCAAAAAACCCGATAAATGTGATGACGGTAAGGTAAACCTAATATTGAAGGCGTGAACCAAATGAAGAATGATTTAACAAAGATGAGAAAGAAATAAAGGAGAGTGAAAGAAGAATTAAAGAACATAAAAACTGAAAACAAAAACCGAAAAAGTATATATAAAATAAAGAAAAAACAAAGAAATACGATGTGGATTACCCAGATTAAGAAAAATACGGTAGGAAAAAATAGCGGAAAAATGCAGTAATTAGCGGACTAAAAATAGATTCAACGGACAATAAATTGAATACTGAGAAAATTGATAAATTCATTTAGGATAATTTGGGAGTGAAAGTAAAAGTGAAAACATTTAACAAGCTGCGTCAAAAGTTATGTCTAATGAAACTAGAAAACTTACAAGACAAAAAACAGATCATGAAAAACGAATGAAAATTAAAAAATATAAAAGGAGAAACAGAGAGAAAACAGAAATTACCTAGATAGAGAAGGGAAATACATGCAACAATAAATAAAAATAGGAGCTAACAAACAAACTAAAAACAAAAAAATTAGAGTGGATTTTAGTAAGTTAACGATAGAAGAGAAGGTGTAGAAATATACCCAAAACGTGAGTAAATCAGAGAAGACAAAAACTAGTAAATACTAGCAATATCAGAAACAAGGAAGAAGGGACAAGGTAAATGAAAATTTAAAATCGTTACGTTTTAATATATAGTAAAGTAGCTCAAGGAAAACATTCAGTTGCAGGAGTAGTGTGTATCATTGATAGAAAAAAACTAGTAAACAACATACATAGTTGAAAAGGAGTATCTGAACGAATCTTGTTAATAAAATTTGATCAATTACTATGATAAATATACAACTATAATAGTAGTCTATGGACAAAGCGAACACTATTCGACTAAAAATAAAGAACAATTTTGGTCACAGAGGCACGTAAAAGTAATAGGATAAAGTAATAGGATAAAAGAAATCGGCCAGCAATGGAACACATGGAGAATTCACAAGAAAATATCACAAAACACGATTGATAGACTATTGAGCCCTAAATAACTTGATAATGCCTAATACACTTTATGAAAACAAAAATGAAAAATCAATAGTCGATTACGTACTTGTTCAAAAAATAATAGGAATCGATAAGTGATGTCATAGTAAAAAGAAGTGCAAAAATATTTAGTGACCGCTACCTGGTAGCAATAAAAATTAAGCTGAGAAAGGAAACACAAAAAGATAGTAGTAAAAACAACAAAACAATCAAAAATAACATCATCAGATCGCATAAACTGAGGAAAGAGGTAATAGCAAAGATGTATCAGAAAGTCACTGGCGTTGAAATAGGAAAGACAGAAAATATAATAGGATAGAAAAATAAACTTGTGGTACAATAACAACAAACAACTGTAAGCAACAAACATCTTGGTGGAATAAAGAAATAAAGAAAAAAGTTAAAATGAAGAAACAAAGATGGAAGGAATACTTCAAAAATGGAAATAAAAAGAAATACAAATTATGTAAATATGATACTAAAAACCAAACAGAAGTCAAGGGAAAAGTTTGGTAGAAGACTAAAAAAAAGAAATCGAGGTAATTGCAAACTATTTTATAAATTAAGTAAAACAATTAAGAAAAAAAGGATTACTATAAAAATAAAGAGGGTACGCTCGTAAACAATAGAATAGCAATTATGGATAGATTCTCTGAATTTCTTAAGCCAAATGATGTAGTAGACATAAAAGACAACAGACAAGGCAAGGACGACATCGAAATAGAAAGTAAAATACTTTGCCCTAGCTGATATTGAAAAAGCCAGTAAAAACGAAAAGTGTAAAAGCACCAGGTTACGACGAAGCGATTTCTGATATGATTAAACATATGGTGAATAAAGGAACAAACCTTTTACGAGTACATCAGATTTGTAATAAAGCTTACTTGGAAGGTAGTATGCCAAAATTCTGGGAAATAGGCGTCATTATGCCCAGTCACAAAAAGGAGAAGAAGGATTGCGAGAACTACAGAAGGATCACGTTATTGAATACGGTAGATAAAATTTATGAAAGAGATTTAGCCAATAGATTACAAGAAATTATAGAACTACAATTAAATAAATCGCAGAGCGGGTTTAGAAGAGAATATAGCATCGAAGATTACATTTTTATAGTTCGGCAAATTATAGAAAAAGAAACAAGGAAAAGAGGCATATTTTGAGTTTATTAATCTTGAGAAGGCATTTGACTAAAAAAAAACTAATATGAAAAATGACGGTGAACGGAAGACTAATTGAAGCAATTAAAAGTATGTACAAATAAAATAGAAATTACGTAAGAACACATAATATACAGTCAAAAGCATTCAACACTCAAGATGGACTAAGACAAGGTGGTGTATTAAGTCCGATACTTTTTATTACATTAATGAATTATATAATTGAGATCGGATATAGAAATCTACAAAGCGTTAGTATACAGAAATGTGCATTTGCAGACAACATGGTCATAATGGCTAACACTGAAAGAGACCTAGGGCTAAGCTGCAGGCTCCTAGCAGAGTTACAGGTAGCGTATAGTGAATGACCTTTAGATATAAAAATTAGCTGTGATATAAACTAAAGCACCTAGCTCCAGACCAAGCAGCAAGCCCAATGATTGCCGGTATAGACAATTCCCCTTCTGTCAGCCAACAGCCTCGGATCTATGAACTTCTTGTCCTTGGATTAAGAAATTGGTCTAAAAGGCTGATAAACCAACAGTTCAACGGTACGAAGATGCAAAAGGCAACGGAAAACAATTACATTAAAAGTTTACTAAAGCATCCCCAGTTTAAATAATCATGGCTAACCAAAACCAAACATTAAACCTTATTGCTCATAGAACTTGGATGTGAAGATCAAGCAGAGGAGGATGACAACAAAAATACAAGGTCTTTTTGGTCGTCCTAAAGCGAAACCCTTGCAAAATAAACAACGAACAAAGTAAAACAACACGCCATTTAACACAAGCAAAAATTGTAACATGGAACGTCAAGAGTTTATACTAAGCAGAAAAGATGCACAACGCAATTAAAAAAGGGAGAAATTAAATATAGGTATCTTGATATTTAGTGGGCAGGTGCAGTTGGCAACTTGATAGGTAAATATGGATTAGGAGTAAGAAACGAATGAGGCGGTAGATTAATCGAAATATGGTCATTACTAATACCTGGAATCGACTGCCCAAACGAACACTAGATACATATAGAAAATATAATCAAGATCCAGATAGATTATATACTTATAAAAAATAGGTACAGGAAGTCTGTAATATCTGTAAAAACATATCCCGGTGTCGATATAGACTCGGATCATAACCCATTGGTAGTTAGTATTAATATAAAGAGGATTAAACGAAGCGTTCTAAAACTAAAAATTGACAGTAGAATGCTAAAAATTGATAACATTAGAAATGAAGTTAAGAATAGTAAAAAATATATAGGAGACGCGACAGGAATTACTAAACAAAATGTAGATGCCAATAAAAAATAGAAGATTATAAAACACCCAATACTGACTCCAGGATAAAAACAACTGAAATATTAAAGTCGAAATGACAAAAAAAATGCATGACAGAAAATTCTTAATCTCATGGAAGAGAGAAAAAAACAAAAAGGGAAAGATGAAGTTAAATATAAAGCTATCAATAAAAGTATTAGGAATAAGATAAACGAAGCAAAAGAAAAACTCATGGAACAACAATGCAAGGAAGCAGAATACTTAGATCGGAAGTACAATTCGTTCAACATGCATAAGGAGATCGAAGCATTCACCGGAATCAGCAAGAGAATATAACAACGATTCAAAAAAGATCAATAAGGAAACATAATCCTAGGTATTTCATCAACACCAAGACGGTGGGAAGAATATATCAATGAAGCGCTTTACGCTATGAATAAATTAATACAAAGAAGCCTAGATGTAAACGTTCCACTACACTTATGCTTCATTGATTACGAAAAGGCTTTCGACCAAGTACGCCATCATGAATTAATCCACATACTTAAAGAGAAATGCATTGATGACAAAATAATAAATCTTATTGAAACATTATACTGCAATCAAAAATCAACAATTAGAGTAGGAAAAGTGTCAAACGAAATAAATATCTGTAGAGAAAATGAGCAAGGGTGTATCCTGTCTCCGATATTATTCAACTTACACTTATATTTTGTCAAGCACTTCTCAGTACTTCAGCCGGAGTAGTAAGCAACGGAAAAAGGTAATACCGTAATTACCACAACTAGTAAGGAAGACCTACAAGAGCTCATGGAACACATTAGTGCTTACAATAATGAATTCGTGATCAACATAAATCTCAATCTGCATTAACACATAAAAAAGTGTCGGTATTTGGGTACGATAATAAATGAAGATAACAAACACAGCATGGAAATAAACAAACAAATAAAGATTGCAAGAGTAGCTTTCATAAACATGAGACCACTATTATCAAATAAAAACTTTAATATAAAGCTGAGAGTTCGTACATTACCTTGCTATATCTTTTCACTGTTGCTGTATGGAAGTAAGACGTAGACACTGAAAAAACAAAATCTAAAAAAGATCCAGTAGTTTGAGCTATGGGCATTTTTCGAAAACTGTTCGAGTTAGAAACGTGAGACTTGGCAGGAATGATCTTCGGGAAAATTGAAAGAACCCTTGTTTTGGGAATTTTTGATCAGACCCCCGACAGGGGCTAAACTGAGGGTTAAAAGTTTTAGACAGACGCTCAATAGATTTCTGACATTTGTCACGCCTTACCTTTGATATTTGGGGGTTGGAATAAACCTTTGATTTGTTGTAAATCATTAAAAACCTACTTCGGCATCGCACCCTTGCTTAAGTTGACATTTATAACCTCTTCGTGTCACTTGATTATCTAGATCGAGCACGTAGTAAACTAACTTACTGCTGCATATGTTTGCGTATGTGGTTTCGCTGTTTGTTTGGTTTCTGATTACGTTATTTTTTATCTAATTTTATTACGCTATTTACTTTAAGTTAAATATGTCATTTGTTTTAATAAAAGTTCGTTAAACCCTATAGTTTAGTTTCAAGCATAAGGTCCGCTCTGCTTTATCCGTAAATCAAATTTTTGGTTGTTTTGACAACGATTTGAATAAGATGAATGTTGAGGTGAGAGTTGTAGAGAGTGAGGAAGCTTTCCATCGAGTAGCGAAGGTGAGAGGTGACGGAAGTTGTTTGTTCTACTCCCTGTTTTACTTGATGTTTGACACCCACTGCTTAGTTCGGGAGATACTAGCTCAAGTGATAAAGTATGTCGTAGACCACTGGAACAAGTTTCAGGTGTTCTCCATGGACGGTTGTGGTAACGGCTATCCTGACGTCTGGTCGTATAAAGCTGATATTTCTCGACCTACCACCTACGGTACTACATGTGAACTAGTGGCGTTTGGAGAGTTGCACCCGTATTCTTTTGAGGTTTACCATGACCATCATTTGATTGATGTATTTGGACAACCAATTCATGGTGTCAAGTCATGTTAAAGATTCTGCGACCAGATATTAGGAAAACACCCTGAGGCGAATAGTGCTGCTGTCGCCAAATACGATCCAGGTCATCAGAAGAGGAAAGAGTAAAAGGCGCCGTCTGGACAAGAAAGACGAACTCAGCCTTCGACTATAATCCCGAAGTTACGAGTCTGACGAGACTGTCGCTTTAGGTGCAATGAATAACACCTGTCGGTGGTGTGAAGCCAAAAATTGGGAGAAAGAAACGCCTAGCTTATGTTGTTGTAGTGGCAAATTAGTACTTTCTTCTTTCTAAAAGCTCTTGGAACTTTTCTTATCTTTTTCTAACAGATTCGCATCCTCACTCCAATCATTTCTTCAACCTCATTCGTTGTTATAATGGTTGTTTCCAGATAACTTTGTTTGGAGCTAAAGAAATTCGTGCTTTTGCCCAACATTTAAAGTTCAAGAGCAGATGTACCACAGGAGAGCCAGCTTACTCCCTCCACTTCATTGATCAGCTCAGTTCTTGCAGTTGTATTTTGTGAAGGGTGCTGATAAAGAAACCTACGGTGTGACAACTTTGCTGAATTAAAACCTCATTTAGTGTCTCAACTGCAATTGTTGTTACATAATAATAACAACTACTTGCGAGGTTTAAGTCAGCAGTAGACACTGTGATAGTCCCAGACAAAGATTTCCAAATGGTCATATATGCTGACAAAATGACCGCTGAAGCTTACAATGGTCGCTACAACATCCTCACGAATAAAGAAGTAGCTATCGTAATAGTGGGTCAAGAGTTTGGTAAGCGAGACATTGTGATCTTCAGCAGGAACAACAGACTAAAATAAATCAGTCAGACACACCGGGCCTATGACAGTCTGCAATATCCACTAATGTTTCCCTACGGTGGAGATGGGTACTCCATGGCTATTCCTCAAGTCGATTCTGTCACAAAATTTTTCACTCAGAAGAAGTCTTCTCAACCATGTTCTATATTTACAGAATAATGCTGAGGGATGGACACCTACACCAGTACTGCAATCTTTGCTAAGATAGACACGAAGAGGTTGGACTTCATAAGGCACAATTAGAAAAATTTAAGAGCGGAGAACTACATCTATCTGCAAGACACCATGAAGAGGACTGACGCCAACATTACGGAGCTAGGACAAATTATTGTTCTTCCTTCTTCTTTTACTGGTGGGCTGAGGTATATGCACGATCGCACTCAATACGCCATGACCTACGTGCGTCACTACGGTCTACTTGATGTGTTTATCATATTTACGTGCAACCCTAAATGGAGGGAGATATGAGAGGCTTTGTTTCCTGGTGAGAAGGCTCAAGACATTCACAACATAGTCAGTCGAGTTTTTCATTTGAAAATCAAGGCTATAATATATTTACTGATAATGGGCAACATATTTGGCAAAAGCAGGTGTTTTATGTACTCGGTCGCGTGGCAGAAGAGAGGACTCCTTCATATTCACATCCTTCTGTGGCTCGAGAATAAAATCACACCCAACCAAATTGATTCCTTCATCAGTGCCGAAATTCCTGATGCTGAGTTAAACTCGGCTTCGTATGAGGTTGTAAAGGCCATTATGATCTACGGGCTTTGCGGTGTTCTGAATAAAAACAGCCCGTGTATGTCTTTAGGTACGTGCACCAAGCGATATCCTCGGCTTCTTCAGGGGTTGATGGGGGACGGAGTCTTCACTGTTTGTATTAACGGCAGACAAATTGACAATAGATGGGTCGTATCTTATATTCCAGTCCTTTTTCGCACGTTCCAGGCCCACATCAATGTTGAGTACTGCAATTCTGTCAAGTCCATAAAGTACATTTGAAAGTACGTCAACAAGGAAAGTGACCAAGCTTCCTTCTCTCTTGAGCACCCTACCAGATTGGTCGTTATATTAGCAGCTCGGAGGCGGTCTGGAGAATACTTGGCTTTCATACCCACAAACGGTTTCCGACAGTCATGCACCTCGCCGGGAACCTGGACATGGTCAGCGGGTGTACTTTACTCAGGCAAATGTCATGGAGAAAGTGGTGAATCCTCCTGCAACAATTCTCATGGCCTCTAAACTGTGCCAAACTGATGATTTCGCCAAGCGTTTGTTGTACCACGAAGTACCTGATTATTACACGTTTCAGAATAATAGGTTCTGCCGAAGGAAGCAACTCCAGAGCGTTTCTGAACACCCTGAAATTAAAGAAAATTGTGTGTTGGGAAGGGTGCATACTGTACATCCTAATAACAGTGAGTGTTATCACCTGCGGCTTCTACTGCACCAAGTTGCAGAATCTACATCTTTCTCATCCCTCAAAACCGTTGAAGGCTTTGACCATCCTACTTTTTAATCTGCCTGTCAAGAATTAGGCCTGCTGGAGGACGACAAATATTGGAACAGCACTTTGCAAGAAGCTGCGCTTACAGATTCACAAAATAAACTGAGACAACTGTTCGCTATTGTGTTAGTGCTGTGCCAGATCTCTGACCCGTTAGTACTATGGGATGATTTCTGTGAGGACTTGAAGAGGCAGCTAGACTAACATTGACCCATGGAAGTTGTTTACAATTGTGGTTTGGTATTTTTAGAAGATTTGGTTCTCTCGATGTCAGAACAACCTCTCACCACCTATGGTTTACCAGAGCCTGCACGTGATGGTAATACTGCATTCGGTAATCGGGAGTACATGAGAGAGTTCAACTATGACGTGGATCAACTGCTGCAGATGCTGGGGAAGACCGAAAAGAACTTGACCGAGGAGCAGACCAAAGTGTATTAGACACTTTTCAAAAGTAGTTCGGTAGACGGTGACTCTGTGTTCTTCCTCATAACCCTGTTACTTAGTAAGATCCGAATTAACCAGGAAATAGCGTTGACGGTTGCTTCGTCCGGTATAGCAGCAACTCTTCTGCTAGGAGGTAAAACCGCACACGCTGTCTTTAAATTACCCATCCACCTGAGCCATGCTGAGACGTTTTTGTATAACATATCCAAGCAAAGTAATATGGCCAAGGTCTTGCAAGATTGCCGACTTAATGTAAAAGGTGTTTCTTTAAGCCCGATAGAACTAACGAAAGGGTTAACTGTCAAACGAACTGTCATACTGCGCTCACTTTTTTATATTTATGATCAGTATACTCTGGAAAATCATCATGAATAGATTGACGCTTGAACAACGCTACCAAATTATCCAGATTTATTTTGAAAATCAGTCATCGATTCGCACAACTTATAAACGACTTCGTGATTTTTATGGCGCACATAATCGTCCATATGAGCAAGCCATCCGTCGAACTGTGGATAGATTTCATATCACATACTCTCTAAATGATGAAATAATACCAACACGTCGAAGAAATGTGCGTACTGAAGAGAATATCGCCGCTGTAAATGAAAGTGTGGAAGAAAATCCAAATTTATCGATTCGTCGTCGGTCGCAGCAATTGGGGCTCTGTCCGTCCACTACGTGGAAAATTTTGCGCAAAGATCTTGGCCTACACCCGTATAAGATTCAGCTGGTGCAGGAATTAAAGCCACGAGACCATCATATGCGTCGTTCTTTTGCCGATTGGGCTCTAGAGCAGTTGGAAACTGACCCGATGTTTTATCGCAAAATTGTGTTCAGCGATGAGCCTTATTTTTTGGCATAACGGGTTTATTAATAAACAAAATTTCCGCATATGGAGTGAAACCAATCCACAACAGACCTTACAGACTCTATGACATCCACAAAAATGCACCGTTTGGTGCGGTTTACACGCTGGTGGCATTATCAGACTTTATTTCGTCAAAAATGAAGCCGGAGCTTGCGTTACGGTCAATGAAGATCGTTACCGCACCATGATCAATGATTTTTGGTCTGATTCGGGCGAGATGTGGTTTCAACAGGATGGCGCTACGTGCCATACGGCGACCGCAACCATCGACTTATTGAAATCAAAATTTAGCGATAAGTTGATTTCGAGAAATGAATCTGTCAATTGGCCTCCAATGTCGTGCGATTTGATAGCTCTCGATTATTTCCTGTGGGGCCACGTGAAGTCACTGGTTTATGCTGATAAACCAGCATCAATTGACGCCTTGCAGGCCAACATTGTTCGTGACATACGACCAGCAATGCTCGAAAAAGCAGCCCAAAATTGGACGTCCAGAATACGCTACGTCAAGAACAGCCGCGATGGCCATATGCCCGAAATCATTTTCAAATGTTAATGCCATGTATTGATTTTTCGAATAAAAAATTTTTGATTGAAATTTAATTTCTTGTGTTATTTTTTACAATTTCAAGTTCTATCAGGCTTAAAAAAAACACCCTTTATGAGATAAGTGTACTATGTTACATAGAGGAGGATAAAGCTCTTGACCGTACTTTGCGGGATATTCGAACCACTGACCGGTTTATGGGGGGAGTGAGTATGTTGCTAGCGGGGGACTTCAGACAGACCTTGCCTGTACTGCAAAAAGGTACTAAAGCCGACGACGTAAAAGCCTGTCTAAATCTTCTTATCTCTGGCCGAAAATCCGAACTCTTATTGTAGATAGGGGATGGCCGAGCTGAAATTCAGTGGTTTAAAGAGAGGGCTCTCTTGACACCTAAAAACGACAGAGCTCTGGAGATTAATATTAGCTTTCTACGTTGAATGGTAACTGAGGAGATGACGTATTGCTCGTTGAAACTAAAGACGCCGTTCACTACCCGGTCGAGTTGCTCAACAGTCTCAACCCTCCTGGACTACCACATCATGTTTTGACTTTAAAAACAGTCTCCAGTCATGCTGCTACGTAACCTCAAGCCTCCCCAGCTCTGTAACGGTACTCGGCTACAGGTTAAGTCCTGACACTCCCACGTGATAGAGGCTACCATCTTTACCGGTTGTGATACTGGAAAACAGTTTTATACCTCGCATCCCCCTGTGCACTACCGACTACTTCTTTGTCTTCAAGAGATTGCAGTTTCCCATAAAAGTTTGCTTTGCTATGACCATCAACAAAGCATAAGGGCAAACTCTTAGATTGATAGGGATAGACCTTAGAGATGACCGGGTTGAAGTACTCAAGTACTCTAACGCCGCTGTGATAGAGAGGGAAGGGGTGCGCTCATTTACCCCGAAACTAGTAAAGATAGACCTTTGATATTTGGCAGGAATAATTCATATTTAAAACAAACCGGCTCAGATCGCCTTCGGCTCCCCGTCTAGCCATGCAGGATTGTGTTTTCATTTAAGAAAGTGCACTCTTAATAACATAAACCCGCAATTAATAAATTTCCTAAAACACGGGTTCTCTAATTTGAACTATAGGTTATTCTTTCCAAATATCTTTAATAAGTATATAAATGAAGAATATCCTTCTGTTTAGAGAAATTAAATAATTATAGGGGCCAAGAGATGATTTGTCACGACTTAAAAGGTTAGTTACAACAAACCCAGGTACTGCTATCTTGGGCTTGCGCCCCTCCTTTGTTCTTCAGGAATTCCACGTACCACGGATACGCCCCGTCCATTGAAACGTTTGAGCTCATTTTAATTCCTCTTTCAAAAGATTGAAATGTTCTTCCCCATTTACCTTTAATTGGTGTTTCGAGTTTTTCAAATTTTTGTATTAATGTTTTTGTGAATTATTAATACGTTTTAATTTTTTCTTAAATCTTTGGATTATTTTTTAAAGGCAGATGGTTTTTAATTTCAGAATGTTGGTTAACCCATACTTATTATTTTCATTCTATTTTATGAAGCAATTAATGAATATTTTTGGTGGCTGCATTAGTTTTCTATATAGTACATATAAGATTTTTGATTTTCGATAGAAGACTGACCGAGCAGTAATGTTAGTTTTCTGAGGCGTGCCAAAAACTATATTGCAGCGTGAAATTTATCAACGATTTGTTGTTTTATGATATACGCATTTTATTTGCTGAATTTTTTTCTAAACGTTTTAATGTTATATTATAAACTTGTGAGTTTCTTTGCTGGTGTAAGTTTTAGCTCATTCAGTACATATTATTTTTTCAAACCACCATGTTTTTAAAATTCAGAAGCAGTGATAAATAGTAACGGGCCGTTATTATATTACAACATGTTTAATAAACATCTTGCATACTGTGTTTTATTTATATTTTAACAATGTTGTAAACGTAAATTTATTCGTTTATTAGGCTACTATATTTTTTCGGCATTTAACCATATACCTCCTTTTACGCCTATAATTAGATTATGATAGTCTAAAATAAGAGGTCTGTTAGTTTTTGGATGAAGAGTAAACTTGTAGTTCTTTAGCATTAGCGCTAGGCAAACTTTTGCTTGAATCATTCCAAATCTCATACCTACAAACAGAAATAATTAAAATGTCGATATCTATGCTTTTGGATACTGATATGCAACTAAAGTAATCTTTTCTAAATATTTTTTTATATCTTACCAATACACAAACGTGGCCCTTCACCAAAAGGCAACCAACAAAATGGGTGGCGTTTGTTCTTATTTTCTGCTGTAAATCTGTCTGGGTCGAACTTTTCAGGATTGAGGTAATATTCCTCATCTCGATGAATTCCAAATGTTGGTATGAAAATGTGAGTGCCTTTTTCGATAACCAAGTTGGAACCGGGAACCTTATAATTTTTTGTACATTCTCTACTTAGAAATCCCACGGGTGGATAAATGCGTAGGGTTTCTTAAAGTAATTCATCACGATACAATACGTTGCTGTCTAGTAATGAAAGTAACTCACCATTTATACATTGCTCCATATAATTCATCTCACCTAACGCGTCGTAAGTAAGTTGTCCGTGATATTTTTCTAGAACGCTATTTACTTCCGCTCTTACTTTTTCTTGAATCTGGATATTTAACGCCAGTTCGTAAAAGCAGAACGATAGAGCACTAGACGACGTTTCAAATCCTGCCATAAGAAATATAAACGCTTGTGCCGCCACCTCAGTCATAGTCAAAGGTTTCTCTTCATAAGCAAATTCATCTTTGTCTTCACAATAGTCAGTCTCTTTGATGCTAACATTATTTTTTAGTTGAATCAGCAAATGCATGAAATCTTTACGTACAAAATTGTTTCTTTCCCTGTATTCTACAGTTTCTCTGACAGTATTAATAAAAAACTTTTCTGCCTCTTCATCTGTGGTTTTAATTTTAAACGTGTCCACTAATTTAGGATAGAAGGATGCTAGAAATTCAGTGAAACCCTTGAGGTTTTTGATTATTTTCTGTGTGTACTTCCTGAATTCGCAATTTGGATTAGCGATGCTATTGCACTCCAGTCCAATAACACAAGTCCCAATTACATCGATGGTGTATCTGGCGGACATGTCTTTTATATCGAATATGTCGTTCGCCTTCACCATTTCGTCCACGACTTCCAGCAATTTGCGCGAACATTCGCTTACAAGCGGGAACATCATTTTTATTTTCGCTGGCGAGAACGCAGGAGTGAGCTTCGCACGTAATCTTCTCCACTGCGACCCCTTCAAAGCAAACAAGTGGGATGTTAAAGGATCTTTTTCTATGTTGATGTATTGGGAGTGGTCCGTGAAATACTGGAAGTCTTTCGTCATCACGTCTCTAATTAGGCCCAAGTCTATTAAGGCGAGCACAGGAGTCGATAATAAATACAAACCACAATATGGTAAGCCCTTCTCTTTGTATTTTACGTATGCATTTGTGAGTAGGTCGTTCAGATTTTTTTGCTTATAAAGTATTTCTTTCGCGTTCCCGTAAAAAAACCTCGGTTGTGGTCCGTCGACAAGTTTACGTTTCCAGTAGTTAAAGATCCATTTGTAGTAGCCCATTATCAATCCAATAAGCACCAGAACTGACCAAAAATTTTTTAAAATAAATGTCATCATTTTCTGATAGATACTCCTGAAAGGAAAATTGTAAAATTTCGCTTTATTATTACAAAGAACGTACCTCGTTAACCTCAAAGATATTTAAGTTGTACCGCCTTCAATGCGTGTCAGATTTATACTGTGCAGTAATTTACTTACTTTAAAAGTAATAAATTTGATGTCTGAGATTAATTATAGAAAATCATGTCTCAGCTAAATATTTTTGTTTTCATATATTGCTCATTAAAATTGTTTACTTGCCACGCTTAGTTGTAATAAATAGTTAAATATCATACTTTGTACCTTTAAACCGAAACAAATAAATTTTAATTGCCGTGTTAGATAAACCAACATAACGTTTTTAAATAATAAATATAATTAACCGTACGCACCAATTCATTTATTATTTAAAATTGTAAAGTCAATTACAATTAATGTAAGAGTGGATATACTATTATTTATTGAAACTGGGCCATAAAAATAGGCAAATTAACAAATGAAATTTTGCAGATTTATTCGATAGTAGAAAACAAATAAATAACGAAATTTACAAAACGTCTGTCTGTAAACATTTACGTTTATTCAACAGCATATGGCCTCGTTTTCTGTCCGCCTCCATTCTTCTTGGCAATGAGACAGACATTGAAAAGTTCGTGTATTGATGGACTACAGTTTGTTTATTATTGAAACGTTCCTATAATCTAGCCAAAGTTTTTGTAGTTTATCGGAGTTTATCGGAGTGCTCGGAGCATATTCTAAAGCAAATAAAGTATCACAGACTGTCTACGTAGGTCTTCGATGGTCTTTTTGATCCCTTTTCCATACTACAGCGTATTAATATGAGATCAACGTTTCAATTTAAACAAAATCTGGATTTAACAGAAAAGTTGATTCTATGCCACTGTTCTTCATTGCAACCTTTGTTATCGGTGCAGCAAAGTCAGTGCTGGTCGTAACAAACGACCGTACTGTTAACTATATTGTGAGTAATCAACATCAATAATGCTATGCTACAAGAAAAATATAGCATTATATTTCCTGTATAGGGCACTAATGATAATGAAAATACGGAAACTACCTTAATTAAAAGAGGAATGAGGCAAGGTTGCATCTTCTCACCACTATTATTTAATATTTATTCAGAGACAGTTTTCGCCAAAGCCCTAGAAAACTCCGAAGACGGAATAAAAATAGACGGTAAACTTTTTACTAATATAAGGTATGCTGACGGCACCGCAATAATCTCGGATAGCCTAGAAGGACTACAACGGGTGATGGATACAGTAAGCCGTGAAGGAGACGCAATAGGGTTAAAGATAAATACTAAAAAGACGAAATACATGATTTTCAGCAAAACGCCAATAGCACAAACACAACTTATAATATATAATCGACAAATAGGAGAGTACAAAAATTCAAATACCTGGGAAGTTGGCTGACAGAAAATGGAGACCCAGAAACGGAAATAAAAATAAGAATAGAAACAGGAAGATCAGCATTCCAAAAGCTCAAGAAACTACTTACCAATCGCAGTCTTCATCTTAGAACAAATTTGTGCAGTGCTACATATACTCAATACTATTGTATGGTGCTAAAGCGTGAACCCTCAAGGCTAATATAAAAAAGAGAATATAAGAAGAAGAATGCTACGTATATCTTGGACTGAGCATATCACAAACGAAGAGGTCCTGAGACGAATGAACAGAAGAAATGAACTCCTATTAACTATTAAAAAAAGAAAAACAGCTTATCTTGGACATTTATATCGGAATGACAAATACAATACATTGCAGCTCATTATGGAAGGAAAAGTTGAAGGCAGAAGAGGGCGAGGTCGCAGGAGATGCTCCTGGCTTAAGAACATTAAAGATTGGACCCATATGAGTACATATTGGGTTGATAAGAGCCACTAAAATTTTGCCTCGATTGTTGCCAACATTCAATAATGAATAATACACTTTAAGAAGAAGAATAGGACACTAAAAAGTTTTGCAATTAAAAGCAAATCCGTTTCAGGTTTTTTTCTATTTACTGCCAGACTATTTTACATGTTTATGTTAAGCAGAAAGCGTAATTATAATGAGAATATAGCAGAGTACGGGTTTATGTGGTGGTAAACTACACATACATTTCATACGAAAATATAAGGAATGTTGGATCTAAATAGTAACTCGGTAGATTTTTAGCAGATTGTTCCTTTTAATTTTCTTTCGAATTGAACGTTTAGAACTCCACTGCTGAATGATTTAGAAGAGTCCAAATTCTATCCGGGCATTAAGTACTATATTTTTTACCTCCTTCTGAATGGGATCTGCTTGGAGATCCGTATGTAGAACCTGATTAGGCACGAGCTATTGGTTATTACTATCGGTATTTTAGATAGTGTTGTAAATTTTATTATATGTGGTTGTAATCTCTAAGCCACATATGTGGATTCTAAAGTATTTGGTCACATCTTTTTGTAGAACATAAATTTAGTTGGATAGCCTTTGGGTAGTAAATGTCACCCGAGCGGATTTCTTGCTGATCAACTCTTATACAGCATATTATGACCCAGCTTTCTATTTTTGCACCTGATTCACTGATTATCTTAAAGCTACAAATATATTGTGATGTAAAGCCATTGATAGCTCGCAGCTATTGTAACATTGAACTAAATATACTCTCTCGGAGAACTCCAAATTCAATGGACAAAAGGATATTGTAAACTCTTTATATTTCATCAAAAAGTGTCTATCAGAGAGAGGTAGAAGACTACATTTACCTTTCCTATAAAAATTTAAATGCCACATACTGTCAAATATCGTATCTGTAGGTCATTTTTAGGTCATGATTTATTTTATTGGAAATCTGATATATTTTTTTGACGGTGGAATGTTGCCGTAAAAGCGTAAGCATGGGCAACAAAAATACTTGGATCTAAGTTTCTAATATTTGTTTTCCTGGAAGCCTTTGTGTAGGAAGATAGAGTGCACTTCGGGAGCTTTCAGTATGGTAAAAACTTAAATGTCCCAGGTGTTTGTTTTTACTTGAATATACCAAGAACGGCGCTGACGTCTTGACTCCTGCTGATAACGTTTTGAGTGGCTGCTACGATGTTCTGAAAGGTTACCAGAAATGTAGAGGAGACTACGTTCTGCAACGATAGGCGATGGTGTTCGGGCTGCAACAGAAGTAGCTGTGGTAGGTGCCGCAAAGCAAGCTGGCGTTGTTGTGTGTCGAAAGCTAAAGCACATATGCTGTAACACATGTGTTTCCTCCAGAATCTGGCTGGTTGAGAACCCTGGCAGTTGACGGGCTCACTCCAAGAATTCTTGCACTTCCCAAGACGGTGATTGTTACTGCATTTTACGGACTTCAGACTGGCGCGACAACAGCGCTGTTCGTGCTCGGAATGCTAGCAACGTTGGCACTGGCTTACGACTTTCTTCTTGTTTGACTGTTTCACTGTCACAGTCAAATCAATGACACCGCGCAGATAAAAAATTTCCTTTCTTTTCTAGTAAAATTCCTGTTGTTTCTCTAACTTCAAGCCTACAAACTCCAGGTATTGTTCTCGGAGATATGAACATTGTTCTATAATCTATTTAGCAAATGCATATAGTAATAGGTCATCATGACACACCCCTGAACCGCCCCTGAAACGCAGAAAGATGTGCGCCGGAGCTAAGTTTACAATGTAGAATTTGTAATAATATTTTATATTTACTCCTTTGTGGTAAACAGATAAATCAGAATTGAAAAACTCGCTTTTACCATACACACTAACGTTAATAGTGGAATGCAAACGAAATCGCCACTCCTAACCACAAGTTATCCGCAGCACTAAATACGAGTATCCAAAAATGGGTCAGTATATACCTGACTACTGAAATACCCGCATTTTTTCAAACCGGCCAATTACAGAGAATTGTTTAAAATGAGCGGGAATTTTTGACAGTTTTATTACTATACGTATTCGCTGAATGGATAATATATCCTGATTATCATACTCATGTTATTTACTTGGTACAATCACCACCAGCCGGCATAAATACCGGTTGGAAACACAGAGGTCACACACATCACTCACCCTATCTGCCTAACATATCTGTACGTGTGTCAGTACGCGAATTTGTTGTAGAAAGTAAAATTGACACGTAGGGATTAATTTACTTTTATTTATAACAACCAACATTATTTGTAGAAAATGTTTTTTAGATACTTTTGACATTATTGGCAATGCGCTGATAGAACATTCTGATGCTATTTTGGGTGGTGGTTTGTTTGGTTTCAGTCTTACTATTATTTGAGATTATTTGAGAAATCTATTCGTACCTTAAACCCCGATTCTCCCTCAATACATTTTTATTTGAAAAGCTAGAGTTAGCAGCGCCCCTCCTGGTGCAACAAAGTTTCTTCTTGATTCCTCGCCGAGTCAGACAAAAACAAAATCGGGCCGAGTCTTTTCGCCGGCAATATTTCAACTCCCAAAATGTAATCAGGAAACAAAACGACATCCGCGAAGAGGTTAATATGGTCGACAAAACATCAAATTCCGCCACAAAATTAGCCTTCAACACAACGGCCTCGTGGAAATGGAAACTTCCGTCGCCAATCCAAGACGCCGGCGAACCTCTGGCCAAAACGCTTTCGGCCACGGCAAATTTAAAGCCGGTCGCCCGCTTTCTAAAACATCACAATTCAAATTCAAAACGAAACGAGCGAGGCTGTCGCTACATCCGTTTTATATGTTATATCCGCGCACGCGGAAAATTAGCCACGCTATCTCAATCATAACTAAAGCGCGTATACTGAAGGGAGTGAAATACAGCCGGCCCAAAATTTAAAATCCAAAAAAAGTGGAAAAATGCTATTAATTTTAAAAGACAAAGGGAGTATTTCTGAATTTGCACTACAAATGGCAGTAACATACAATGTACACAGGTCAAATCACCGTTATTGCAGAGAGTGTTGTTTTGTACACTTCAATGGCGACGTTTAGTGTGCAATACGTTTTTTCTTTTTGCGTGGTGAAATTCCCATAAAAATGCATCGCCAATTTGTGAGACATGCGGTGAAGTCGTTATGCTTGTTAAAAATATAAGTTCGTGGGTGCGAAAGTTTAAAGAAAGTCAAGAGCTGTGTGATATTAAACTGAAGCAGCCTCGGCTACAAAACAGCCGGACCGAAATCAGGATTGCGCAAGTAGAGCTAGTTGTTATGGAAGATTAGGTGTGTGTGATATTGCCTCTAATCTTGGTATTTCCGTAGGATCTGTATCGTCCATTTTGCATAATGTCTTTCAAGATAGATCCCACAGATGGTGACCGTCGAACAGAAGGTTGTGCGGGTAAAATGATTCAGGAAATGTGGACACGTGATGCTGCCATGAATTTCCGACCATAAAGCACACTCTCCGTAGCCGCTCATTTTCCAATCAAGCCACAGTTGCATTAGCAATTTTTGGTAGACAAAATACATCCCTATAGAAGTGGCGACGACGTTGTGAAAATGTGAAAAGAAGTAACAGAAGTTTTTTGGGTAAGTATTTAAAAAAAATGGAAACTTAGAACTTGAAGGCACCTTGTATACCTGGAAATAAACGTACTATTAAAAGACACACACATCGCGAAATATATATAGAATAAGAATAGAAACATTCCCGGATTAGATAGAAACAACGTGGAAATAGTGGAAGATAAAGTCAAATATAATATGAAAATAATGAATAAACGAAAAAGCCAATGAAAAGTAGATCAGGACTATTAACTTTAAATAAACGGAAAGAGTAAAAGAGACAAAAATATACGTCGATTTAACATTGTAAAAAGATAATTAAACATATGAACATACGCTTCTTAAAAAAATACTCCATAATGGAAGGAAATTAACGTTCTAAGAAAAATTCAAGTATGAGTGGATAAGGGAAAAAGGTAAACACATAATAATATCTGGCTTGAAATATTAGCACAAGAAATAACCAAAATAGGAAATATAAAATTTTAAGAAAAGACAAACGTCAAACCATTATCAAAAGTGATAAAAATATATTTGTTTATTACTGATTAGGTAGTAACCTAAAAATCCTTTGAATTAGTTTTGAGACAAGAAAAAAGAAGCGAAGACTGTTATTTGTATAATAATGATTTTTGCTTAACAGATAAAAAAATATGCAGTACTAAGCGTAAAAATAGGTGGTGCCAAACTTTATGTAAACTATACATGTACATCACAACGAGAATGAAGAAACGAAAACTACATACATGTCATTTCTCAAGATGGATAAAGTCTTTGAGAAAATAAAGTAGAAAGTACTTTCTGAGGTCAGGGCAGGTATTTAATATAAAGATAGAAATTTATACCTAAGTGAAAATATAATAAATTTAGAAAACGCATATAAAGTAGCTAAAATTAATGGAGCAATAAGAAAAAGATGTGCGTTATCACTACCACTAAAGAAATTCGTAAAGAGAGGAGAAACAAACAGGAAAGGAGAGAAAGAAAGAGAAAAGAGAAAATGCTTAGTGTTTAATGAAATCAAGAGAGTACTAATAGAAAGGCATAAAATAAAGAAAAATTGGTGTAAAAGAATGATGGCAATATATAGTGGAAACGGATAAAGATACAGACAATAGAAGACGTAGAAAGTTGTGCCAAGAACTATTGTACAAAAGACAATGAAAGGAACAAAAAATTACTAAAATAAAAATAAAATATCATTAACTAGAAAATCCAACTGATAGAAGCAACTATGGGGTATAGCATTTTACGTGCGTGAAGTATAGACGATCATTACTAGTGAATAAAAAAGAATTGAAGGTTATGAAATTTTAAGAGAAACACGTTAAGGGAGGATGTTTTAACTTTTGCTAAGAAAGAATATGGCCGTTACTAACATCTGTACCGACTGCTCAAGCGAAAACTACATACGTGGACATCCCCTAGAAATACTAAAGAAAAAATAATCAGGAACCAGATAGATCATATGCTTATAAACAACAGAGACAAAAACTCAGTAATATCTGTAAAAACATATCCTGGTGCCGATATAGACTCGGATCATAAGCTATTGGCAGCAAGCATTAATATAAGATTAAAAAGAATCAAACAAAGCGTTCTAAAACTAAAAATGGACAATAGAATACTGATAATTGATAATTCTAGAAATAGAGTTAAGAAGTGAATTAAAAAATATACATGTCAATGGGAAATGGAAGATTATAAAACAAGCAATACTGACACCAGGATAAAAACAACTAAACTATAAAAGACGGAATGCCAATAAGGAATGGGAGAGATGAAGTTAAATACAAAGATACCAACAAAACTAGTAGAAATAAGATAAACGAAGCAAAAGAAAAATCACAGAACAACAATGCAAGGTATTAGAAGAATTAGATCGGAAGTATGACACGTTTAACATGTATAAGATCAAGGCATTTAACGGAACCAGTAAGAGATATATTAACGTTTTATAAAGGATCAACAAGGAAACAATCTTAAATACTTTGTTAATACTAAGACGTTGGGAAGAATATATCAAAAAATTGTTCTCGGATAAAAGAGACGACACCTACCAAATAGAACCATTATCACCAGTTCAAAGATTTATTATTGAAGAAATTTAGTCTGCTATTAAGAACCCCAAAGCTAATAAAGCAGCTGGACCATACAAAATACCGGTGAAATTGTTCAAATTAATAGAAAAACGAAATTTGAACAAACTGGGGGAACATACTGCACAAGACTATTTACGACACAGGTATCCAACCAGATTAACGGCTCCGTCCAACGTTTGTAGCAATTTCAAAAAATAGAACGCAAAGAAATGTTCATAACACCAAACATAGAGCCTTATGAGGCACACATTAAAGGTGTTCTTAAAAATAATGCACAACAGAATATATATATAAAATTCAAAAAAAAAACATTGGAGAAACCCAGTTTGGGTTTAGAAATGGAATAAAACTAGAGAAACACTTTACGCTATGAATAAATTAATACAAAAAAGCCTAGATGTAAACGTATGCTTCATTCATTACGAAAAGGTTTTCGATCAAGTATCTCATCATAAATTAGTCCACATACTTAAAGAGAAATGCATTGATGGCAAAATAATAAATCTTATTGAAACACTATACTGGAACCAAAAAGTAACAATTAGAGTAGAAGAATTGTCAAACAAAATAAATATCTGTAGAGGAGTTAGACAATGGTGTGTCCTGTCTCCGATACTATTTAACTTATACTCGGACGAAATACTTTGTCGAGCATTTCCTAATACTTTATTCGGAATAGTAATCAACGGAAAAAGCGTAAATATTATTAGGTAGGCAGATGACACCGTAATTATCACAACTAGTAAGGAAGACTTACAAAAGCTGATGGAATGCATTAGTGCTTACAACAAGATCAGGGAGCGAAACTGTAATATATACAAATGTTGAAACTCATAAACACCTTGGAAACTCAAACTTAGACCAACCAATCAACTATGAAGATCTCAGCACATTATATTATCGTTCATGAGATATGTCACTTTAAAATAAATAAAGAAAACTATAGTTTCAATGGATACAGTTAGAGACATTCCTATCATTTATAATGAGGAGCTCAAAAAAGGTGGTCAGAAGTTTCGACCTAATTGTACAATTGATCACCATACTCGATTGTATATATTACCTCTAACAATGAATTTGGGATCAACATAAATCTCAAGAAAACAAAATATATGGTTATAAACAAAGAACTAACTAATCCCCACAAACAACTGGTAAACAACAATGTGATTTAATGCGTAAAGAAGTATCAGTATATGGGTACGATAATAAATAAAGAATAACTAACACAGCATAGAAATAAACAAACGAATAGAGATTGCAAGAGCAGCTTTCATAAACATGAGACCACTATTATCAAATAAAAATTTTAACATCGAACTGAGAGTACGTACATTACGATGCTATATCTTTTCACTGTTGCTGTATGGAAGTGAGATGTAGACACCAAAAAAACAAAACCTAAAAAAGATAGAGTCGTTTGAGCTATGGGAATATCGACGAATTTTAAAGATACCATGGACCGACAAGATTACTAACCGTGAAGTACTGCAACGAATTAGAAAAGAAACAGAACACGTATTTACCATACAAAAAGAAAACTGGAATAGTTAGAACACAATTTGAGAGGTCTTAAGTATGAAATGTTGTGGCTAATTGTACGGGGTCAGATAATTGGAAAAAGATCTATAAGCAGAAGACGAGTCTATTGGGTGAGAAAACTTCGGAAGTAGTTTAATTGCACTTCAGTAGATCTTTTCAGAGTAGCAACATCTAAGATCCGTATAGCCCTGATGATCACTAAAAAAGAGACCTGCAAAATAATTTAAATGTTTAGAATAAAACTCTCAAATCGCACAAGCTCAAAGTAAATGTTAGTAATACAAAAGTAATAGTCATAACAAAGAACATAGGCAAGAAAATTAACGTAAGAATAGAAGACGAAGTGATAAAATAAATAAAGAAATTCAAATATCTGGGTGTGATAATTGCCAATACAGGGAACCAAGAAACGGACATCAAGGAACGCATAGAAGAAGCAACCAAAACATATCGCAAAATTTGAAAAACTATAGTGAAAAAGAGAAAGGTACCAAAAGGAACAAAAATGTTGGTTTATAAAATCTTTCAGTTCATCCTGTTATTCGGTTGTGAAACTTGGGTATTACCTAAAATTATAAAGAATAGAGTGCAGGCGATGAAAACGATGTATAACTGACGATTGAAAACAGGCAATTTTGATGGTGGGGGCATTTACAAAGGCTACCAAACAATAGTCAGGTGATAAGAATACGAGAAGTCAAGACAATAGACAAAAGAAGCAGGTAGACCAATTAAAACGTGGGATAACGTAATCGGCAAGTTTTAGCGTACAATAAAGAACATCCCGCGCTTATAATTCGAAGGCGGTGGACGTATGTCTTGTGCTCTTCGAAATATTGGTGCTCGAGGCGTTCGACGCTGCCCGTGTCATTCGAGATAAAAGGCTGTCTGCGAGGTCTGTCATCGCTTGCTAATTGATACCCATTCCAGTACGTACAATTTAACTTCTTATTAGTCTAGTACATTGAACCAAATAATAAAATGTTGCCAACGAGGAACGGCCCTGGTTTTGTAAACAATAATTGTCGAACTGTCTCGCCACCAAATTTTACGCAGTGTTCCCCAATACTAAATACTAAAGCAATGCCACAATTATATCTACCATGATCGGCGAATAACTCAATGCCTATAAATACTACATACTTTTCACAGAATCAGGAACAATCTCAAATACATATGCAAATGCAAAACTCACAACAGCAGCAACAAATGAAAACAAGCTTCAAGCCAACAATCACAATCGCTTAAAAATTATCCTCCTCTTGAAAGAATGCTATCTATCAGTGATGAGGAGACTGTAATTCCAACTACTGAAAACCCATGTCAGGTAGTGAAAGGAGTTAAACGTAAAAGAAAAAATTTCCCAACCAGGCAACCTGTAGTGGAAGAAACTAATTTTAATAATAGATATGACATTCTAAATACAGACAATGACGAACCCTTAAACACAAACAACACTCAAGAGGATATTCCAAATCCTTCCCCTATTTTTGTTTACTGGGTGGCTAACTTTCCTGAGATGAAGAAGATATTAACTGATATTGTAGAAGAAAAACAGTATACTACTAAAAGCTTAGCCAACGAAACTGTTAAAATTAACTGTAATAGTCCGTATACGCACAGAAAAATGGTAAAATTTATGTTAGAATCTAAAATACATCATACTTATCAACCTAAGGAAGATAGAGCTTATAGAATCGTGGTAAAATATTTACATTACTCTATAGACATCCAACAAATTAAAAATGTTAATCACAAATCTAGGCCACAAAGTCAGAAATATCGTTAATGTTAAACAAAGGCAAACTAAAGCTCCTCTAAATATGTTTTTTGTTGACCTTGAACCAACGAGCAACAATAAAGACATTTACAAAATACACCACTTACTAAACAGTGTAGTACAAATCGAACCACCCATAAGAAATAACAACATTATTCAGTGCACGAGATGCCAGTTGTATGGCCACTTCAAAACTTATTGCAACCGTCCATTCGTCGGAGTCAAATGTGGTGGCCCCCACAGCACTATAACCTGCAAAAAAAGCAAGGGCACTCTAGCTACGTGTGCTCTATGTGAGGGTGCACATCCCGCAAATTATAAAGGATGTGAATACTGCCATCGTCTCTATAAAGACACTCGAGTCTCTAACAATGCTGTTAACACTCTACCAACTCCAGAGAATGTAAACTTTTTGCCCGCATCTTCTAATTGAACACGTCCCAAAACTAGCTATGCCAATGCACTCAAGAATAATACAATTAATGCCTCCCAAACGCAGTACAACGATGATACCGCAAATATCAATTCAGTACTTGAGAAATTCCTAGATTTTTTTTTTATTATTATGTAATTATTTAGCAATCAGAACAAGTTTACATTCTATAAGCTAAATGGTTAACAATCATTATAGATACTAACGATAAGAATAACATGATGAGGCTTGCATCCTACAATACAACCTACGTAATTACAGTTTTGTACTTCGAGAGTATTAGAGTCTAATAGATATTAGGAATACACTACACACACACGAGTTTTTTGGCCATACCACGACACTCACACTAGGTTTATTGGCCATAGTTTCTTTAGTCTTTGGTTGACCCTGGGTTCCAGCATCTGCTCCAGTAAGGGGTTTGAGTGAGTTTCTAGGGTTGCATGGTACTTGATAGCTCTCTCCTGGATTACTTCCTGAACCGTTGGGAGATGTAAGTCCATATGCAGCGTGTTGTTGGATACATACCACGGCGCATTTGTAATCTGACGTAATATTTTTGATTGAGTCCGTTGGATTAATGCGATGTTTGATTTGGATGCACAGCCCCATAACTCTACTCCATACATCCAGATTGGTTTTATAGATTAGGTCTTATAGATTAGGGTTTTGTTTGCAAGCGATAATTTTGAATGTCTTCCAATTAGCCAGTTGAGTTCCTTTACTTTTAGATCTATTTGTTTTTTTTTCTTCTTGAGGTGTTCCTTCCAATTTAGCTTATGATCTAGGTGTAAGCCTAGATATTTTGCCGTTTCCAGTTGTGGTATTTGTGCATTATTTATTACGACTGGTGGGCATATCTGTTTTTTGAGCGTAAATGTTGTGTGTACCGACTTGTTTTCGTTAACTTTGATTTTCCATCTGTGTAACCATTGTTGAAGGAGTACTAAGTGGTTTTGTATGTTGGCCGATGCAGTTGCAGGATTTTCATGTCTGGGCAGTATAGCAGTGTCGTCTGCGAATGTTCCTATTGTTGTATATTGTGTCGTTGGTAGATCCGATGTATATAGGACATAGAGCAAAGGCCCCAGAACACTGCCTTGTGGAACGCCTGAGTTGATAGAGTGGTAGTCTGATGTTACTTCATTAATTTTTATCTGAAATGTTCTATCGCTTAGATATGATTTTAGTAAATTATAGTATGCCAAAGGGAACGTTTGCTTAATTTTGAAAAGTAATCCGGGGTGCCACACTTTGTCAAATGCTTGACTAATGTCGAGAAAGACAGCTGAACAGTACTCTTTGTTTTCTAGTGCTTTATTTATGGTTTGTGTAATGCGGTGTACTTGTTGCACGGTAGAATGAGCCTGTCGAAACCCAAACTGATGAGAAGGTATCCAATGTTGGGACAGTAAGTCTTCATTAATTCGACGAAGTATGAGTTTTTCTAACAGCTTTGAGGTCACCGGGAGGAGGCTGATAGGTCGATAGGATGTAACGTCGGTTGGTTCTTTTCCGGGTTTTCCGACCATTATGATTTGTGCAGCCTTAAAGCATTTTGGCCAATATCCTAGCCTCAGGATTGCATTGTAAATATAAGTTAAGAGCACTAGGCCCTTTTTTGGGAGTTCACGTAGCATTTTGGCAGTTATCAGATCAGTTCCTGGGGTCTTCTTGAGGTTTAGTAGATTTATTTCAGATTTTATTTCGTTTGGGGTAAAGGGTTTAATTTCATGACGTATGTCAGGAGGGATGGAAAGACTTCGCTCTACTTCTTGGTCTGGTGCGCTATCAAGTGGTTGAAAGACTGAGGATAGATGTTCAGCGAAGAGTCTGACTTTGTCTCTATCGCTTTTTGCCCAAGGTTCGGTGTTGCTTTTTCTAATTGGTGGTATTTTGAATTTTGGTTTCCTAGCTTGCTTGATGGGTTTCCAGATAGAATCATCAGTTCGATTTCATTGAGATACATAGAGCTCAAATTTCTCATTTCTGATTTCTTTGAGTTTTGTTTTTAATTTATTGGTCATATGGTTGTAGGCGTTTTTGGCAGCAGGTGTATGATTTCGTTGCCAGTTAGCTCTAGCACGACGTTTTTCTGCGACCATTCGTTTAATTTACAGTGGTATGTCAATGTTTAGTTGCTTTTGTGAAATGGTTGGTGTAGCTTGTTGCGCGTTGCTGGAGTTTTGTTATGAGTTCTTCAGTAGCTGTTTCAATTTCTTCGCATTCCTTGAGTCGAATGTTTAATTTTATGGTTTCGCTTAGAATATTACGATATGTAGCCCAGTCCGTTCTAGAGTTGTGTAATCTGGTTGTGAGCTTCTTGTTTACTATAGATGCCCCAATTGTTAGTATGATAGGAGAATGATCGGAAGTTAGGTCATAACTGGGTATTACAGTAGTATATGCCTGATTGATTCCATTTACGACGAAGAAGTCTAGTAGATCTGGTAACTTGTTTGCGTCGGTGGGCCAATAGGTTGGTGTTCCTGTTGATATAAATGAGTATTTTTTGTCCTCTATTGACTTAAGGAGTTCTCTACCTTTCGTTGTTGTTAGGCGTGAGCCCCATCTAGTATGTTTACTGTTGTAGTCCCCTCCCGCTACGAATTTGTGACTTAGTGTTAGAAAGAATTTGTCAAAATCTGCTTTTTTGATATTATGTCGGAGTGGGCAATAAACTGCAGCAAGTGTCAATTCATATGGCAATGTTTGTACCTTGATTGTGGTGGCTTGAATAAAGTCTTCCTGATATTTTATTTCTTCATGGTGTTGAATTGTTTGCTTGACAAGAATGGCTGTACCTCCATGGGCAGTACCGTCTGGGTGATTGGTATGATAGAGTTCATAATGAGGTATTTTGAAGTAAGTCCGTTGTGTGAAGTGTGTTTCACTTATTAGCAGTACATCTATGTGGTTATGTAATAAGAACAATTTTATTTCTTCTTTATGTTGCGTTAGGCCATTAGCGTTCCACAGAGCTACTCTTAGAAACTTACCCATAATTAGGCTAGTTTATTTATTAGCGTGCTAAGCATGTTTAGAATCATGCTATTTTGTTGAATGAGTTGATTAAACATGGCTTTGAATTCAGTTAAAAACTGAGGGAGGGCGTTGTTTAACATTTTGTTGACTCATTGTAATTGTTTAGGGGTTGGAGTTGTTGGTTACTGCATTAGCGTAAGATTTATGATGTTGACGAAGATTCAGTGACTCTGTTTGCACTGCAGTGTTTGCATTATTGGTTTGTGGATTGGGGATAACATTTATTTTTGATAGTTGTGGTGCGAAGGTTCTAGTCTTGCTTTGTGGATTATTTCTACGAATTAGTTGTTGATAATGATCACAACCTTTATAGTTGGCTGGGTGGTCTCGCCCGCATAATGCGCAGCTAGCTGGGGTGTCTTTGCTTTTTTTGCAGTTGATTGTATTATGTGCTCCACCGCATTTGACGCATACGAAGGGCCTGTTGCAATACGTCTTGGTGTGGCCATAGAGTTGGCACCTCGTACACTGTACAATATTATTTTTGTCTTTATTCGGAGGTTCTATTATTACTACGCTATTTTGTATTCTTTCAATTTTATATACATCTTTGTTATTGTCTGCTGGCTCTATGTCAATGAAGAACATGTTTAAGGGTTCTTTGGTTATTCTATGCTTCGCATTTATAATATTTCTAACTTTATGTCCTTTATTTTCTAATTCTTCTGAAATTTGTCATTTGTGTTCATTGAGTGATGAATGTGTTTGATAACAATTCGGTATGCTCGTTCCGTCTTTAATTGATATGTGTGATGTATTATGTTTTGTTCTTTGAAGTATTTTGTTAATTTTCTGTATCCATCAACTGTATTACAGTTAATTTTAATTGTATTATTGGCTAAGCTCTTTGTACTATATTGTTCATCTTCTAATGATCGCGTAATGGGTGAGCATGTTTGGAAAATTTACTACTCCATACACAAAAATCGGAGGAGGTTTGGGTATTTTGGCTGATTCTGTAGTGATGCTGTTGGTAGTGTTGCTTTGTGGAGTGTCATGTATTGTATTTGTTAATACGCTATACTTGTTGGAGGTTTGTGTAACAATTTCGTCACCATTTTGTTGTGCGTTCGTCCTTATTTTTCTGCGTTTCATAACCTTAACAGTTTGCCAAGAGTTTTCTTTCGATGTTGTAGGGGTTTCCATTTCATCGTCGCTAGTTGAAAACATTCTAACAAGTTGTTGGGGATTATTAGTTGGATAGGCTCCTTGAGGCTGGTAAGTGATTAATTGTTCTTGATTTGGAGGAGAATAATTATTGGGCCCTGATGATAATTGAAGTGATTGTGTGTTGTATGGTGCAGGAGTTTGACTGTTTATGAAACTTTGAGTTTGATACGTATTTGGAATTTGTAACTTTTGGGCACTTAATTGAGGTTGACACTGTATATTTGGTGAATATGGTTGGTTATATATGTAATTAAAGCCAGGTCCATTGCCTACTGGAAGCATTTTGGTAATTTAAAAGAAAGATTACCTAGCTGGATGTTTACTTTCACTAGGAGGTTTTTAAAAGTGAAACAGTTGTTATCACTTGAGTTAAACGTTGAAATTAAATTAACAAATATATAAATTTGCCTGACCTTAAACAAGGCTACGGCTACGGCTCCGCCGTTGTGATAGCTCAGGTATAGCTCGGCACGCACGTTCAGTCTGCTTGAAGGCACTTAAGCGAGGCTGCGGCTCCGCTGCTACGATATTCCAGGTATAGCTCGGCACGCACGCCTGCTCTGCTTGAAGGCACTAAAGCGAATAGAAATTCCTAGATGAATTTAAAAACATGTTCCAACAACTAATACAGCAAAACAGCATGGTTTTGAACATGCTTACAATGCTAATAGGAAAGAAATAATGACTAAAGCACTTAGAATAGCTCTATGGAACTCAAACGGTCCAATACAACATAAGGAAGAAGTAAAAATCTTTCTTCACACACACCAAATAGACATACTTTTAATTAGCCAAACCCATCTCACTGATAGATCATACTTTAGGATACCAAATTACAAATTTTACCACACCAATCATCCCGACAACATAGCGCATGCTGGCAGTGCAATATTAATAAAGGAATCAATGGAACATCACGAACAACTGTTGAGCTACGGAAAGGACTACCCTCAAGCTACATCAATAAATGTCACAGCACTACCATACAACATAACAATCTCGGAAGTTTACTGCCCACCTCGGCATAACCTAAAAAAAGAAAACTTTACAGACTACTTTACATCCCTTGGTCCCAAATTTATATCCGGAGGTGATTATAACTCCAAGAACACACTATGGGGATTACGCCTAACCACCACTAAAGGCAGAAAAATGGCCAAAACCATACAAGAGAAAAAGGATACATTCCTATCCACGGCCACCCCAACCTATTGGCCGACTGATTTAAACAAAACGCCAGATTTGCTGGATTCTTTTTTAACAAATGGAATTGCTCGCTCCTATATGGATATAGAACCGAACTATGACCTGCATTCGGATCACACGCCTATAATCGCCACAATTGCCACATCAGTAGTAAATGTTAAAAATATACCCAGATTACACAACTCAAGGACCGACTGGGAAGTCTATAAAGCCATACTCATTGAAACTGTAGATCTAAAAGTATTCCTTAAAATACTGTTGAATTAGAGGAAGCCGTAAATACACTAATTTCACTCCTACAACAAGCAGTAAGTCGTGCAAAACCGAAGTTAAAAACCGAAGGACGATTTTTCAACATCTCACTTAAAATTAAATAACTGATCAAAGAGAAAAGAAAAGCCAGAGCAAAATGGCATCGGTCTCATTCACCAGGTGACAAAACTATTTACAATCAACTAAGCAACAAACTCAAAACTAAGATTAAAGAAACGCAAGACAAGTTATTTCAGGATTACGTTACTAATCTTAGTCGTTATGACAATTCTATTTGGAAACCAATAAAGGTTTCTGCAAAACCAACGCAAGCTAATCCCCCAATTCGCATTGATATTCCAATACCTGGGAATTGGGCTAGAAGCAACAAAGAAAAGGCCGATGTGTTTGCTGTACACCTAGCTGGAGTATTTAGTCTTCAAAATGCTGTACCTTCACAACAGATGTTAGCAGATATGCAAAATCATGTGGAAAGTACTGGGAATTTAAAACTAAATACCCCCAAAGAAATTAAAAAAGAAATCACTCGTTTAAAAATCAAAAAATCACCTGGACCTGATCAAGTAACTCCAAAAATGTTAAAAGAACTCCCTAGAAAAGCTATTGTACTCCTTACCTACATATTTAATGGAATACTTCGTCTACACTACTGGCCTACTCAGCTAAAAGTGGCCGAAGTAATATTAATATCCAAACCTGGTAAAAATCCACACAATGTTTCTTCATACAGACCTATAAGTCTCCTATCTACTATTTCCAAACTTCTGCTTCCCAGAATCAGTCCCTCCTAGATGTTATTCCATACCACCAGTTCGGGTTTCGTCATTCCCATTCCACAATCCAGCAGTGCCATCGGGTTGTACAAACAATAAACAAATCCATGGAAGACAAACAATATTGCACATCCGTACTTCTTGATATAAGCATGGCTTTCGATAAGGTGTGGTATGATAGTTTACTTTACAAAATAAACAAGTCCTTCCATCTTATTATGAACTCTTTAAATCCTACTTAACTGATCGTCAATTCCGAATTAAAGTAAATGGAGAGTTATCAAACAATTTTCCAATCAAGGCTGGAGTTACCTTCTGTACACATCAGATATAGCTACTACACCTAATACTACAATCGCAACCTTCGCGGACGATACAATCATCCTTGCAAGCCATGAAGATCCAATAACTGCATCCTCATATGCACAATCACACCTAAATCTTGTACAAAATTGGATAAACAGATGGCACATAAAAATCAATGAGAGTAAATTATCTTAAGTAACATTTACAGTTAGCATCAATAATATGCCTATACCTGCATCATCTTCAGTAAATTATTTAGGAATACACCTCGATCAAAAACTTACTTGGAAGGAGCATATCCTAAAGAAAAAGAATCAAATTGACTTACGATTTAAGGACCTAAATTGGCTGATTGGAAGGAAGTTTGTCGCTAGAAAATAAAATCTTGATTTATAAAGTAATAATTAGACGTATCTGGACTTAGGGCATTGAGTTATGGGGATGCGCCAGTAAGTCGAACACAGATATTATACAACGCTTACAATCCAAGATCCTTAGAGCGATGAGTCCACCATGGTACGTAACCAGTAAAATGTTACACGATGACCTCAGTATGCCGTTCGTCCAAACAAGAGCGTAGCGCAAATCATCATATCCGACTAGGATCTCACGTCAATCCACTCATACAACCACTCCTATTACACCACGATGCCAGAAGATTAAAAAGATGTTGGCCTATTGATCTCAAATGAGAAGTAGGTGAACTCCTCGCTGGAAGAGTTCCCATCCCGCCATGAACTGTTTAATTTTAAGATCCTATGTTATCACATTAGCCCATAGAATAGATGAATAGATGAATGTTGGATCTGTTTATTTGCATAGAATAGTGTTGGGGAAAACTTTCTTGATAGGACATGTTTGGACTGAGTAAATATTAAACTTAAACAAAAGATATGATTATTTAAGACATAGGCTTGGCGCTATTGATAGTAATGCATACAAAATGTTGATATTCGTGTCCATTTATTTAAAGTTGTATGCTACTAGCGTTTATCTTGCAGTTGTATATGTATTTTATTAGCTAAATATACTTCTAAAAAAATTATATCATAGATTTGCTAGTTTCCTTACTGATGTAAGTTTTAGCTCATTCGCATTCACATTTTGTTTCTTTTTTCTTCAAACGAATATGTTTTTAAGATTTAAAAGAAGCGATTAGCAGTAAGGGACCGTTATTATATTACTACATGTTTACTAAATATATTGCATACTGTGTTTTATTTATATTTTAACAATATTATAAACGAAAAATATTTCCTTTATTAGGCTACTACATTTTTTCTGCATTTAACCATATACCTCCTTTTACGTCTATCATTAGATTATGATAGTCTAAAATAAGAGGTCTAGTAGTTCTTGGGTGAAGGGTAAACTTGTAGTTCTTAAGCATTATAGCTAAGAAAACCTTGGTTTGAATCATTCCAAATTTCATACCTACAAACAGAAATAATTAAAATGTCGACATCTTTACTATTTTATACTGCAATGCGACTAGAGTAATCTTTATTAATTTTTTTTTTATATCTTACCAATACACAAACGTGGCCCTTCACCAAAAGGCAACCAACAAAATGGGCGCCGTTTGTTCTTATTTTCTGGTGTAAATCTGTCTGGATCAAACTTTTCTGGATTGAGGTAATATTCCTCATCTCGATGAATTCCAAATGTTGGTATGAAAATGCGAGTACCTTTTTCGATAACCAAGTTGGAACCGGGAACCTTATAATTCTTTGTACATTCTCTACTTAGGAATGCCACGGGTGGATAAATACGTAGGGTTTCTTAAAATAATCCATTATGATACAATACCTTGCTATCTAGTAATGAAAGTAACTCACCATTTATACATTGCTCCATATAATTCATCTCACCTAACGCGTCGTAAGTAAGTTGTCCGTGATATTTTTCTAGAACTCTATTTACTTCCGCTCTTACTTTTTCTTGAATCTGAATATTTAACGCCAGTTCGTAAAAGCAGAACGATAGAGCACTAGACGACGTTTCAAATCCTGCCATAAAAAATAAATACGCTTGCGCCGCCACCTCATTCATAGTCAAAGGTTTCTCTTCATAAGCAAATTCATCTTTGTCTTCACAATAGTCAGTATCTTTGATGCTAACATTATTTTTTAGTTGAATCAGCAAATGCATGAAATCGTTACGTACAAAATTGTTTCTTTCCCTGTATTCTACAGTTTCTCTGACAGTATTAATAAAAAATTTTTCTGCCTTTTCATCTGTGGTTTTAATTTTAAATGTGTCCACTAATTTAGGATAGGAGAATGCTAGTAATTTAGTGAAACCCCTGAGGTTTCCGAGTATTTTCTTCGTGTGCTTCCTGAATTCGCAATTTGGATTAGCGATGCTATTGCACTCCAGTCCAAAAGCACAAGTACCAATTACATCGATGGTGTACCTGGCGGAAATGTCTTTTATATCGAATATGTCGTTCGCCTTCACCATTTCGTCCACGACTTCCAGCAACTTGCGCGAACATTCGCTTACAAGCGGGCACATCATTTTTATTTTTCCTGGCGAAAATGCAGGAGTGAGCTTCGCACGTAACCTTCTCCACTCCGACCCCTTCAAACCAAACAAGTGGGCTGTTAAAGGTTCTTTTTCTATGTTGATGTATTGGAAGTGGTCCGTGAAATACTGGAAGTCTTTCGTCATCACGTCTCTAATTAGACCCAAGTCTATTAAGACGAGCGCAGGAGTCGATAATAAATACAAACCACAATACCGTAAGCCCTTTTCTTTGTATTTTACGTATGCATTTGTGAGTAGGTCGTTCAGATTTTTTCGCTTATAAAGTATTTCTTTCGCGTTCCCGTAAAAAAATCTCGGTTGTGGTCCGTCGACAAGTTTACGTTTCCAATAGGCAAAGATCCATTTGTGGTAGCCCATTATCAATCCAATAAGCACCAGAACAAACCCAAAAAAATTTAAAATAATTGCCATCTTTCTCTGGTAGATGGTTCTGAAAGCAAAATTGTATGATTTCGCTTTATTATTACAAAGAACGTACCTCGTTAAACTCAAAGATATTTAAGTTGTACCGCATTGAGCGTGTCTTAGTTTTATACTACGCAATAATTCATTTATTTTAAAAATAATAAATTTCTTATCGGAGGTCCAGTATAGATAACAATGTTATCAATTTTGCAATGCTTGGCTGTAATAGTCGAATATCACACTTTTTAAGTTTAAACTGAAACAAATAATTACATAACGTTGATAAGAAATAAACATAATTAACTGTACACAAATTTGCGAAACTGATAAATTGTTTATGAAAATTTTTTTAAAAAAAAGTTTGAAATAAGAAAAATGGTTAAATTGTCAATAAATTTTTTTATGGGGATTTCAGTTTCAAACTTGAAAAAATATGAATATAACACTATAACATACATCTAGAAATAATTACAAAGAGGAAGAACTATTAAACTACTAAAAAAGAAGAACATAAATATAGCGGTACTTGCAGATAGTTTGTATCAATAAATTTATTATTTAAAATTCTAAAGTCAATCACAAATAGTGCAAGAGTTAATGCACAACTATTTATTAAAATTGAGTCATAAAAAACAAGCGAAAATTTGCTTTACAGTTAAAGCAGAGCGGACCCTATGCATGAAATTTTATTGAAACGAATGACAGTAAATTATATTCAAATGAAAGTGAATAGCGGCACAGATCAAAAATTATAAGGCGTGACAAACGACGGACATGACAAAAGTAAAGCTGGTGTCCAGCTTGAAACCTGGGCCCGATAAAAAGTGAAAAAATGAAATTTGCAATTTTATTCGATTGCAAAAAGCAAATAAGTAATTAAGTTTAAAAAACGTCTGTTTGTAAATATTTACATTTGGTCAGCAGTATATGACCTCAACTTCTAACCGTATCCATTCTTCTTGGCAATGAGAAAGACAATGAAAGGCTGGTGTATTGATATTCAAACACCTTTGGTAGGTGGAATATCAGGTGATTGAACTGGCCATGTGCTCAAGCGCTATCTTATTGAAAAATTGTTCGGGGCACCTTCTGAAGGAAATGAGGTATTACAGATTGTAAGGCCGCATTTATGTGGTTCTGAATAAAAGTAATCTGCTGTCATAGCGGACATCTCCCCGTACTACGAAACCTATGACAGTCTTCTTATTCCTTTTCTTTTTGTTTATGGCGTATTAATTATGAGACCAACGTTTGAATTTAAACAATATTTGGATTTAATAGAAAAGACAACACTATGCCACTGTTGTTCATTGTAACTTTTGTTGTCGGTGCACTTTCGAGACTTTTAGTAAATCGTTCATTTTTAATCTTCTTTCTAAATAGAACGTTTAAAATTGAACTGCTAAATGATCGAGCTGAGTCCAAATTTAACCGGACGTTAAGCACGAGGATAATCTCAAAAATAAGGTCTCCAAAGCACTAGATCCGCAGGAAAACTTTTCGTGCCGTTATTGGTTACACTACCCTGTTTGCTGCTTCTTCCGCTCTTAAGCAAACTATCGTTTAGCTTGCAGGGGTGCTCAGTTTTGGTACGACAGCTACTCGTAATCGAGCTCTTGATTGCCGCTACCGATAGGTGCAATGTTAGTTCAGTTATACGGTTTTTGAACACAGAAAGGGTTAAACCAATCAAAATTCATCGACAATTGTCGGAAGTGTATCGAGAGTTGGGCATGAATGTAGGAAACGTCCGCAAATGGGATAGGGAGTTTACAGATGGTCGCATAAAAATTCACGACAAAAAAATCAGGAGATCGTCAATTTCCGATGGGAAGTCGCGAAGGTTGGACAAATAAATCGTGATTAAAGTTTAGAGGATCATTTTCGGTAATCTCTGCATGTTGGTTCGTAGGGCTTTTCAAAGCACAATTCATTTGAATGATTTTGATTAAAACGTTGAAATATCGGAAGGTGTGCGTAAGATAGGTCCCGCGAATGCTTACAGAAGACCACCAAAGGCAACGGGTTGACTGTTTTCACGAATTCCTTCGATGCTATGCAGACGAAAAGGACAACTTTTTGGATTGTCACGAGTGATGAAATCTAGGTATTCTACCTTACACCAGAGAAAAAGGAATTACGTGAATGGCGGCATTCTTCTTCGCCTAAGCCGCGGAAATTCAAACAAGCACGGTTTGCCTACAAAATCATGGCAACTGTGTTTTGGGACCAAAAGAGGCATTGTTGGTCAACTTTGTAGCCCGTGGGACTACAATAAATGCTGACACTTTGTTATGAGACACTCAAAACACAAAAACTCAGACGGACGATTCAGAACCGGAGAAGGAAAATGTTGAGCAAAGCCATATGCTGTCTCTACAACAACCCTCGCTTCCACGTCGTCCGTACGACCGTTGCTCTTCTGCAACAATTTTGATGGGACATAATCACCCACCCAGCCTAAATTCTAGACTTGGCACCTATTGACCGCCAGTTGTTCCCAAAGTTGAAAGGACATTTGGCCGGAATGTGCTTCATCGACGATGAGAAGGTAAAAGAAGCGGTCCAACGCTTTCTCAGTGACATTGCGGCGAGATGCTATGACATAGGCATATAAATAATGGCAAAAATACCACAAAAATGCATCAATCAAAATGGCGATTATGTACAAAATAGAGGAATATTTAAGGTTTAAAATAATATATTAATTATTAAAAATAATTTTTTTTCTATTTCTAAAAACTGAGAGACCTTATTTTTGGGACTACCCTGTTCTATGTTTTTGTTGCTTCTTGAATGGTATCTATTTAAAGATCCTTATGTAGTACCTAATTAGGTACAAGCCTGAGACATTAGTTATTATTATCACTAGTTTGGATTTATGGCTGTGCGTTTCTGCTAAATTAATGTCCCTTGCTACGGTTTGGAATTCCGTATGACCAAACTTATTTAATAATAAATTAATAATATAATAATTAATTGCGATGTTGTACACTCAAGAAATAGTTTTAAATTTTATTCTATTAGTTAGTATTTTTAAATGGTAATAAAGCTTAGTTGTAATGTCTAAGCCACATATTTGGTCACATCCTTTTGTAAAACTTATTTTTAGCTGAACAGGCTTTAAGTAGTAAATTCACTCGACTGGATTTTTGCTTATTAACCCAGATATGTTATATTTTGAGTCAGTTTGTATTTTGCGCAGCTGATTCAATGGGTATATCAAGGCTACAAATACATTGTCATGTAAAGCCATTCGTAGCTACTAACTGTTATAACATTGAGCTAAGTACACTCTCCTAGAGAACAACAATGATATTATAAACTCGCCATATTTTACCATTGCTTCAAAAATATCAAAAATATTTATAGGTCACCTTTAGGCCATATTTTATTTTAGTGGAAATTTGATGTATTTTCCCGACGGTAGAATATTGTCAAAAGCGTGAACATAGATATCTTTGGCATACAAGGTACTTGGATTTAAACTTCTAACATTTCTTCTCTTGGAAGCCCTGATATAAGAAGAAACTGCTCTTCAGGGGCTTCCAACATGATAGAAACTTAAACGTACCTCAGTTTATAAAAAAGACGTTGATGTCTTTCGTACAGGACTTGAGTACAGCTGGTAGTATCTTGAGTAGCCCACAATGTTCTGAACGGTTGCCAGAAATGTGGAGGTCTACGTTCTAGAAACAAACTTTGGGCTGGCGCGATAGCAGTGTTTTTCGTGCCCTGAGTGCTGGCACTGGCTTACGACTTCCTTCTTGTTTGACTGCTTCACTATCACAGTCAAATCAAGGACAGCACACAAATGAAAAGTTCTCTTTTGTTTTCGGAGAACTGACTGCTGTTTACCTACACTGAAACCTACACACTCCAAGTATTGTCCGCGAAGATACGAATATTCTGCGTGGTTCTGATTATCTCACTTATGTTTACTTTATATACTCACTGCCAGTCGGAATAAATATCTTTCACTCAAACATGTCTGTCGGTACGTAAATCTGTTGTCGAAGATAAAATTGACGCATTGGGATTAATTCTCTTTCACTTATAACAACCAACATTATTTGCAGCAGATGTTTTTTAGTTACGTTTGACATTATTAGAAATACGCTGATAGAACATTTTGATGCTATTTTAGCTGGTGGTTTGTTTGGTTTAAGTGCTATAGTTATTAACTTTCTACAGCGGAGCTTATAGTAGAAAGTTAATGAGATTATCATCCTGTCTGTCCGTCTGTGTGTCTGGAGACACTATAACTTCCGTTCTATCAACGGATTCACTTCAAACTTGGCATACATACATCTTGGGTCAGTACCTTGCATGGGATTGATTTTCAGCCAAATCGGTTAACGGCAACCGGAAGTAACCGTTAGGATTTCGCACCGCTGTAAAAGTTTCCTTTACGGTATTACACCGTTCTTGTTTGAGATAGCTTTCACTGGACGGAAAAGTATTAGAACCATAAGATCTTGATTTCTTCCGGAATAAATTTTTATTTGAAAATAGGATATTGCGAATGTTAAAAAATGTGAGCTTTTTCAGTTAGCGTAACTTCCAAGGGAAAAGGAGTAAAAATAGTAGTTAAGTTCTGTGCAATGTTCTCTCTTTTCCATTAGTATCTTTTGTGCATTCACCATGTTTAGTCATAATATGAAAATACGTATTTGTGATCAGTTAAATTTTTTTACAGCCAGCCTCTGACTGGTAAGTTGATTAAATTCATGGTTTCTTTGATCGTATCGCAGTTTTTTTCTAAATTTCTTAATAACTCTCTTGTACCAAGTTTTGTTCTTTTGATTATTCATTTTCTCAAATATTAAGTTCGGTAAAGACAGGACAGTATTGTTTATCGCCCGAATTTGCTGTATCCCGAGAAAATTCCAAAACAGCTTCCTGAATTGACTTTTTAAATTTTGAGCGGCTTTATCTAATTAGTATTTGTCCTTCGCTAAAGAACTCTGATGAAATTTAGGTTTTACTAGGTTTTTGTATAATTACAAATCTGTTTGCTTATCATACAGAATTATTTAACTTTATTATTAGTGACGTCACCAGTAGTTAGCAAACTTGCACTGATCTGCAGGTGTAAGATCTTCCTTGAAAGTAGCAGTAAAAAGAATTTACGATCTTGGTTACAAATGTAATAACTGGGCAATTTTTTGTGGCATGCATTTCACATGCGGATTGAATGTTGATCAATATTTAAGTAAAATAATTCATGTGCTGGGAGATGATTCTTCGCATCGTTCGGCCATATTTAGGTGGTATCCGGATTTTTAGAGAGAAAATTGTAGTCTGAAAGATGCTCTGAGATTGAAATGATTTTTGTAGTCTGTCACAAAGACCACCACTGCTGTCGGAAAAATTTGAAGAGCATTAGGCATGTTATCTATCGCCAGAGAGTCTTGGGACGTTCCTACACTGGGGTGTTTTAATCGAGAAGTACGACTCGTATATATACACAATTTAATTTTTATTTGACAATTGACCAGAACCATTTAAAAATTCCACAAGACAAAGAATATCTCTTAATGTTTGTAAGAGCCTAGCCAAGGAACTATAACTTGTTTTATATCATCCTCTCTTTTAGTTCAGTTCTCCAACTTTTCCTTGCTTGTGGTTTAACAATGCAACTCAGATAAATAACAAAACAACGAAGGCACTTCTAGAACAATTTTCTAGTTTCTACAAACGTTATGCAAGTAATATTAACATAGTTGCTTAAACAAATTAATACTTGCATTATAAATAATTTTGCAATTAAAATTATTTTAAGATATTTTTAACTTTCGAAAAGCATATATTCTATTTTAATTACATAAGCAGAAAAAATAAGTGCTCCACTAGTTGTCAGTCAGTTTTTATTAAAAACTGAAGTACTTTCTTCGAAGCTAAGATGTAACGGGCGTAGCACTTCATTTAAAAGAAAAATAATTCTAAGATCTTAAAGTATATTTTATTTTAGTTATCGCATAGCACCGTTATTAGTGTTATGCATTGTAAAAATAAAATAATAAAATAGTAATTGCACGTACATGTTTACCAATATGTTATATGTGAAGCATTGGTAAAAACTAATCATTTGCTATTTTTAGGATATGAATAAGTAAAACTATTACAGCCCATTAGATTAAATTAAATATTTTTTGAAATTTATTTACCCATCTACATTCTGTATCTTATAGACATACCGTAGACGATTTGACAATAATATACAAAAATAACAGAAACGCGTGGGAAACAAATCAATGAGAGTTTCTATTTAGCGACTTAGTAGTTTTGCTAAGTTTGCACTATACTCATTATTTAAATAATATGCACTTTATATTGTCAGTCAAAGCGGTGTGGAGGGTCGAAAAGCTTTATTTCTTTTAGTTTAGACTGACATTCGTCTTCCTATAGGAGGGGCTTAATTAGCACTAAGGCAAATACGATAACGGATACTATATTTCTGTATTTCGTCTGTGATTGAGGGAATGTCTAAATCACATTGAATAACATCGTTTGGAACTAGGAAGCGTTTACTACAGACCGTAAAACTTTGAATTGAAACTACCTTAAAAGAGTTGAATGCCGTAACTCCGTATTGGTTTTATAATAGCTTTATAAAAAAATTGTTGAGACTCTCGACCTAAAAACCAATATATCTTTTGAATATTAAAATATAGCTTTTCTTTGCGTGAAAATATGCCTCTTTCAAGTCAGTCGTCTGCCTACGTAGAGTCTTAAGTATTTCACGTGTTCGTCTTGGGGTATTGATGTGCCGTTAAGCAGTACATGGAGCAGATACCTCTTTTTCGGGAAAAGCCACTTGCATCGACTTTTCTTCATTTACTTTTATCCGCAATTCATTAAACCAAGGTTTTAATTCCTGCAAATGTTCCTGTAGATGTTGACTTGCCATATGGGGCAAGTGTGATCTGCAAATGTTGCTACAATCAGAAAGTCTGTGCAGATGGCCCAGGTGTCTCCATCTGTTACCGACTTATCCGATTAGTGTCACGTGGTGTCAAGAGCTATCTAATGTTAACAAAACACACGTTTTAGTTACTGGAAATGTTTTCTCCGAACAAGAAATACTGGATCGCTCAAAGAGTGCAATTCATTGAATTCTGGTACAGGAGTGGGAAGAGTGCAAATGAAACGGTGCGAATATGGTAGAAGAAGGTGGACAGCAAGTCGACATTAGATTCAAAAATAGTCATTCGATGAGTAACTATTTTTAAATTTTTTTGAGTTCAAATTTTTTGAATTTTGAAAAACCACAAAAATAAAAATGGCAGAATACAGGGAGTGTTAATAACGACAAAGGTCGAACCAAAAGACCACGATCGATAAGGACAGAAACAATCCAAAATACTTTGAAGAAACTCCAACTTTTTCAATAATAAATGCTTTAAAAGACTCCACTCTCAAGAGATCATCTCTTTATAACAATCTAAGAGGAGATTTAGAGCTTTTCGCCTATAAAATTCAAATCCACCAGCTTTTGAGTGAAAAGCCAATCAAGGAATTTGAATTCGCCACTATTCTTACACAAATGATCGAATGAAAGGAACTTAATTATCGGAAGTTTTGGTTTTCTGATGAGTGCTACTATGAATTGAAAGGGTTCGTAAACATTCAAAACTACCGCATATTGGGGTCCCAAAAGCCACAAATCTCCACCGTGCGTCCTCTGCATTCTAAGAGGATAACTGGTGTGCGATCAATTATTATGGCATAGTGGGCCCTTACTTTTTAACTGAAAACTTCACTGACCAAATATATAAGGTGCAAATTTTGGACAAATTGTTTGATCACATCAGACGTAATTCGATGAAACGTGCATTCTGGTTTATGCAAGATGGCGCCAGAGTCCATCGTACGCAAAAAATATTTAGACTCAAAGACAGAGACAGCAGGAAGTTTCGATTGGCCTCCATACTCTTCTGATTTAAACCCCTGCGATTACTGCTTATGGGGTTTTATTAAAGATATTGTTTACCATCCAAATAAGGGTTCGGTTGAGAACCTCGAAGTTTTGAAAGAAAGTATTTCAGAGACCGCTGAATCGACTTCCGACGAAACTCGACAGAAAATTATTGGTCACTTCCGGTCTCTAAAAGCAAAGGAAGACACTTTTAACACATTATTATTTAGTTTAATATAATAAAATACCATATACCTGGTTTGATATCTTTTGTAGTTTACTTTGTCTTGATTTTTCCACTGATACATAGACTTTATGGATACGTAGTTCCATATTGGAAGTAGTGATGAGATCAGCCGTAAAAAGCAAGCCATGAGATACACCTAATACATGATTTAAGTTTCTAAACCGTCGATTATCTCTCTAATCACAACACGGTAATGGCCATTGCCAGAATCATGTTACGAAAAACACAAAAATTACAGTAAGCAATTTGAGATAAGCAAAATAAAAAATACTGATGTGAGTGGGAAAGTAAGCGAAAATACGATATTAATGACAACATTGAAGATAAAGAGCAATTATTCGGTTTATTTCTACAAATATCTCTAATTATATGTTTAAAATAGGAAAGAAACGAAAACATTGAGAAAAACTACATGATGGACGCAATTTGCGTGAGCAAGTTAGAGAATTAAGTGGTAAAAACATAACAACCGAAGCAGCATAACGAGAAACACAAAGGTGAAACTCTCACATCGATAAAAGACAAAAATAGATAAACGGAAAGATTGTATGGAATGGGAAGTACTGTAAAAAGCCTTTTACAGTTGCTACAACAGCTGTCCAGTTCTTTTCACTTCAAAAGTAATCAGGAAACTACTATAACAATAGTAGCAACTCTTACCCATACGGAAAATTTTTATACCTATTGGATTTTTATTTCGCTTGTTTTTTTAACATATCACATTATTTGCGTTTTGTAAACATATAAAATGCGCCCACGTTCTAAGGTCACCAATTTTTTTTTGAAAAACTTCTAACCCAAGAATGTTGAAGCTTTACATTTTTCACAACGTCGTCGCCGTGATTCCATGGCTGATAAGCACACTTCTTTAAGGGCGTGTCTTGCCCACAGGAAAATTTCTGACCCAACAGCGGCTCGATTGAAAAATGTCATGGTCAGAAATTCACGGCATTGCCACCCGCACAGTCTTATGTTCGACGGTCAGCATTTGTGGGACTCATCTTGAAAAAGCTTTCCGCATTATCAGGTCATTATTCAAAATCGACTCTACATATTCTACAGAATTGCCAAGTTTAGAGGCGATATTACGCACACCTAATCGACGGTCTTCCATAACAACTTGCTCCACTTGCACAATCATGGTTTCGATCCGCCTGGATTGTGGCCGAGGCTACTTGGGCTTATAGTCAGACAACTCTGGACCTTCTTTAAACATCCATAATGCCTTCTCCGCATGTCTCACTTAATTGACAATGAATTTCGAAGCGCGTTTCATTACGCAAGAGGAGAAAACGTATGATTACGCGTTGTTTTTAATCATTAAACCTCGCTATTTGTTTACAAAGCAACACTCACCGCAATGGCGGTAATTCAGCATGTGTACATTGTATTGTGCTGCCATCTATATTACAAGTTCAGAAACATTTCTCGCTTTTTCTAAAATAAACCCATGTTCTACTTACTCGCACTGTTGAGAAAAAACTTGGAGACCTTAGAATTTGAATGCATTTTGTACAAGAGGAAATCGCTGCTGCTAGGAAGATGTTTGAGTCCGTCGCATAGAAGAATGTTTAAACATTTCTGCACCATTGGCTTAATTAACAGATTATATAACACATTTCGTGATGCCGCAGAGTGCTATATAATTTTTAAAAAAGAATGTGGAAAATGACAAACTCAGATTTTATTTTACCAAGGCCTAAAATAAATTCTGAAGATTTAAAGACAAAAATACCTGTGTGAAAATTCTGATCTATAAAGAAGAAAATGGCGGCCGTCTTTTTACCCTTAGGAAATATGGATGAGTTTAACAATCAGTTTCAAATAAGAAAGAAACTCATAAGCTGTATTAGAACGTATTTTAAAAAAACGGAAAATTAGAAATTTATTGCAAAAATTTCTTAGTAGCCTATGTGTATTTTTTTATAGTGAACGATCTATTTTTTTATTTCATCGTTTTGCAAGGAAGTGATGGTGATTGCAAATACTGTACAAAATTAAATCCGATTATTCATTACACCATATTTATATAAACTCACTTTAAAATTTTATTTGTTGCGTTGTTTGCAGAGCAACCAACTGACGTAATATTTTGTGGGAAAGTTTAGGAAAAAATCAATTTATTGCAACATGCTATTAAAGTGCCGTTTGAAATTAATAAGCTGCTTTTATATGTAGCAATTACCATTGCTATTAGTTTTAAGCTTTTATTGATTTACTACTTATTAATAACTAGTCCAAAAGACTAATAAGCAAATGAGTTGATATATATGACATGTGGGGAGCAATACGGTAAGTTGGTCTCTAATTGTTAAATTATTCAATTAGATCACTAAACCTTGTCTGTTATCCAGTCTGTTACTAATTCACTAGAATTGACCTTGCATCTACTAAAAAAGCCTCAGATTACGCTCTACGGAATCTTTGGGTTATTGTGCCATTGCGCAAAGTGTTTTATTTTGGAAGCGTTAAAGCATTTCTACGTTAGATGATTTAGCACACCCCCAAATTGGGACCCCGTATGTCCACCATGTCCGGTGTAAATCACATACAGGTCGTCTCTGAATAGAGTAGGGGTTGACACATACTGTGTGTGTGAAGCCGGATGGAGGACCTCTACTCCAACATGGCGCGTCCCCGGGTGGCGGATAGGGGAAGGCTCTACAAATATGTAGAGCAGGTGCAGAATGCACCCGCGGACCAAACGAGGAGTAACGTCTGACCTATAGTAGGCGGTTACAAAACAGCGTCTGTACTCCAAAGGAGCGGCTGAACATAATCCTGACAGAAGGTATAAAATGCATACACCAAGATGCCTGGCCAGCAAGGTGTATTAGGCTAGATTCCTCCAACATCATGACAATAAGACGTAGAAGAAGAAGGCCCTCAGTCCTCAGCCGTCTCCAAACTCCTGCCCAAGGCAGCGGGCAGAGCAGGGAGGAGATAGAGGGTGCTAAGAATCCCTGGGTTCGGATAGGCTGCCACAAGACGAAAAAGAAAAAAGCCTTATTTGTATGCACATATAATACAAGATCACTATTAGGAGAAGTTAGACTAACAGAGTTAGAAGAACAGTTAAAAGAAATAAAATGGGACATAATTGGAATAAGTGAAATAAGAAGGAAAGGAGAACAATGTTTGAAACTTAAATCGGGACACATACTATTCTATAAAGGACACGAAGACATAAGTCAAGGAGGCGTAGGGTTCCTTATAAACAAGAAAATAATAGGAATAGTTACACATTTTAAGGCGATTAGTCCTCGAATAATATACATAATACTAAAGATATCAGAGAAGTGCAACTTAAAAATAATACAAGTGTACGCACCCACTAGCGACCATGAGGACGAAGAGGTAGAACAACTTTATGAGGAAATAAATACCTGTATTGCTGAAAACCATACAAAACACTTACTAATAATAGGGATTTCAACGCCAAGTTAGGACCAAAACAAGAAGAAGGAGAAGAATATATAGGAGACTACGGATAGGAGTACGAAATGAAAGGGGATATGTTAATAAACTATATGGGACAACAGCAAATTTATGCAATGAATACCTTCTTTAAGAAGAAATTGCAAAATAAATGGACGTGGATTAGTCCGGATGGACAAACCAAGAACGAAATAGATTTCATCTTATCCTCACACAAAAACATAGTGCAAGACGTATCAGTAGTGAAAAAAATAAATACCGGAAGTGATCATAGGTTAATAAGAAGTAAGATTGTTATCAATAACAAAAACGATAGATATAAAGCTATACAGAAATCTAAAAACTGGACAGGGGGAAAACATATAGTAGCAAACAAGGAAATATACGAAAACGAATTAAACAAAAAATTAAAAGAAGTAAATATAATAGCGGAAGATAACTTAGAAGAAAGAAATAAGAAAATAACAACGGCACTTAAAGAAGCCTCGTCTAGAATAAAAACATCAAAACCAAGAGACAGCAAAATAAGCGATAATACAAAGAAGCTAATGGAAGAAAGAAGGAAATTGGCAATCAACCGGGAAGAAAATATAGAGCCTCTAAAAGAAATAAGCAAAGAAATAAGAAGAAAGATGAAAAAAGATTTAAAAGCATGGCATGAACTAAAAATTGAAGAAGGACTGATTAATGGAGGAAAACAAAACAATGGCAGAAAGAAAGAAGACTGGGGATACAATCATGACATCGCTAAGAGACGCAAATGGAGCCTTAATTGTAGACCAAAATAAAATAACGCAAAAACGGAACAGTTCTACAAATGTCTATATAGCACAAAACTGATACAAATATAAAAGATATAGAAAGGAAAATACTAAATGTAAATTCAGAAAACATTCCTGATATTGAAATATACGAAATAGAAAAGCTTTAAGACAGACAAAAGAAATAAGGTACCAGGCGAAGATGAGATACTCCAGAAATGCTAAAAGAAGGGGACAGCCGATATTACAAGAACTAAAAGTACTATTAAACCAATGCCTGCAAGAAGGAAAATACCTAAAGAATGGGATAACGCAGTTGTAATATTACTATTCAAAAAAGGCGACAAACATAGATTGGAAAATTATAGACCAATCAGTCTATTACCACAAATGTATAAATTGCTGACAAAGATCATTACGAATAGACTGGTTAACAAATTAGACAACTACCAACCACCAGAACAAGCAGGATTTCGTAGCGGCTATAGTACCCAAGACCATCTACAAGTTATGCGAAATTTAATAGAAAAATCAAAAGAATATAACTTACCATTATGTCTTGCCTTCATAGATTTTGAAAAACTTGGTGGGCCGCATTCGGTAGATGGAAAGAAATATTTAAAAGTAACATAGACCAAACACTAAAGACTAAGTTATACAACCAGAATATACTCCCTGTTTTAACCTGCGCAGCAGAGACATGGACGTTAACGATAAAAAATATGCAAAAACTGAGTGTAGCGCAGAGAGGAATGGAGCGGACAATGCTGGGAATCAGTCTAAGAGATAGGATAACAAATATATGGATTCGAAATAAAACAAAAGTAAAAGATGTAATAGAACATATATTTAAAGGGAAATGGCAGTGGGCCGGACATATTGCCAGACTAGAAGATAAAAGATGGACGAAGAGCATGCTGCAGTGGAGACCAAGAATAGGCAAAAGGCATAGAGGCAGGCCCCCCCTCAGGTGGACTGACGACATCAAAAGAGTAGCAGATTACAATTGGATGCAGAAGGCGAAAAACAGGGACCAATGGAAGATGCTTGGAGAGGCCTACGTCCAACAAAGGACTGAATTGGGCAGATGATGATGACGATGATGTCTATATAGGGTAGCGGGTAGACTTTAGGAAAGCAAATCTGTCCACGCGAGCCTTAAATTGCCTTTACCCCCCAAATACTGAGAGTGATTCATATCCTAATCCCCATTCCATTCAATACAAATAAATCCTTCTTTGATCCAACCTAACCTCACCAACCCCTCTGGCCACTGTAGTGACTAAAGGCTAACATACCCCCTACATAATTTTTTAAAACTGAAATTTCCCAGGTGAGTGGAGAAAACATCTCAGAATCTCACATCGTTGACAAAACGGTCAAAAAGGTCATTAGTAGAGAACGGATTCTATGCTAAATACATATTGCCTGCCTATTTTGTATATTTGCGCATTTTACCCAATTTTGCATTTTTCTAAGAAAACTTGCGCATTATGTGCTTATTTGAGAGAATTTGTATCGAAATGACTAAATTTTATTTAATTCTTAATTTTTCTGAAAATGTGGTTGTAATTACGGGTTTGTTTGTGCTCCTTTCCAGCTTAAGCAGGCAAAATATTTCAGGTAGTGAATTAGCAATTAGGGATTTCCAACTAGTTTCTCAACAGGTGCGGTGGGGTTTGATACTTGTAGAATTGTTTCATCAAAAATCAGTGTTTAGTTCTTCCGCAAAAGAGTTTTTGTTTGTGAGTAGGGCAATATGCGGAAAAACAATTTAAGCTTGGTTAATTCCTGGATCAGAGAGCGTTTTTTGGAAAAATATTCGAAGAAAAGTGCTCCCGATGAAAGTACGTTAAGAAAAAACTACGTGCCTCATAACTACCTTAAAAGTTAAGAAGATCGTAGAAATTCGATACATTTAATTTATTGTGGATGAAACTATCGATTCTTGTGGGCGTTACATTGTAAATTTTTTACTAGGATCTATGTGCGAAGATGAACCTAGTGAATTTTATTTAACCGCGTGACGACAGTTGGACAAAACTAACAATTTAAGTATTTTAAGATCTGTTAATGAATGTTTTATTTTACTAAAAAAATGTTATAGTAAAAACTATAAATAATTTAGAAAAGCGGAAAACGTCTTTAACCTAATCCGTTGAAGTCGTTAAGAATTTAAAGACAATATTTATTTCAAAAGTTTCAGGTAAAATTGATAATTCAATTAATAAAAAATGTTTATGCGTTTTAGAAAAGAACAGCATCTTCAAAGCCCTTGAGGACATTTACGAAATTTTGAATGAAAACTTTGAAATTGATTTAGGTACAGAATTTTCGGCTTTAACAAGTTATTTTAAATATGTTGCCATTTGCTTTTCAAAGGGTAAACACGCGCTCGATGAGCTCTATTATCTGTAAAACTGCAATGTTACACACTTGATAAGTGAAATCAGAGGTCACAACGTACGTATAAATAGATTTGTTTATTTATTATTGTTATGTTTCTACTTGGAAACGGCGGTGGTTTTGCGCCGCCAGTAACCTCAATATAAAATAATTCATCCGCTCCGAAAAATTACGGGTTTACGTTTAATATCGCGAATATTGAAGGTTACCATCATACTCAACAAATAACCTAGCCTAACAGAATTTGCTTACAAGCATACGCAAGAAGAAACAACAACCTACCAGTACAAGAACAACTGATTAATATAAACGAGTTGCTTAACGGAGTTCAAAACTATATTCTCGCAACTAATTTGTCAAAATGGCATAATACTGAACATGCTCTCTCTCGTAATAAACAAAATATCTTAAAAATGGTAAACTCACTCCGCATAGCGCCATGGAATGTTGATGACATATTAAACCACTTTCTAGAAATAATAACCTTATTATCTTCTTCTGGCAGTGCCTATCCGTTTCGGATGTTGGCTATTAACATGGCTATCCTAGCTTTATTGGCTGCTGTACGGAAAAGTTGAGTTGTTGTTAAAGAGAACCATTTCCTTAGGTTCTGTAGCCATGATATTCTTCTACGTCCTGGGCCTCGTTTTCCGTACACTTTCCCCTGCAAGATGAGTTGCAGTAGGCCATATCGATGTTCGTTACGCATTATGTGCCCCAGGTATTCTATTTTACGTTTTTTGACAGTGATGATTATTTCACAGTCTTTCTGCATTCTACGCAGTACTTCTCTATTTGTAATCCGGTCGACTCATGAGATTTTTAGGATGCGTCTATAACACCACATTTCGAACGCCTCTAACTTCTTGGTAGTAGCCTCGGTCAGCGTCCAAGATTCCACCCCGTATAGGAGCACTGCGAATAGGTAGCATCTCAATAAACGAATTTTTATTGGTATTAAGAGGTCGTGGCTCTTGAATATTGTGTTCATTTTAATGAACGCTGCCCTGGCTTTTTCAATTCTTTGTTTTATTTCAGTTGAGTGATCCCATTGTTCGTTTAGACTTGTCCCTAGATATGTGTATTTCTCAACTCGTGTTATCTGTTGTTGGTTAACTATTAGACGTCCCGGTGGTATTGGATTCTTGCTGATGACCATGTATTTAGTTTTTTGTATGTTAAAGTTTAGACCATATTTTTGGCTTGATTCTGCTACGCGTGTTATTAGGGCTTGTAGGCCTTCTAGGTTATCTGACAGTATAATTGTATCGTCTGCGTATCTTACGTTGTTCAGCCATTCTCCGTTGATGAGTATTCCCTCGTCAGTATCTTCTAAAGCTGTTTTCATGATGTGTTCGGAGTAGATGTTAAAGAGTAGCGGAGATAGCACACAGCCTTGTCTCACACCTCTTTCTATTTTGATCTCCTCAGTCATTTGGTTATCTATCTTGATAGTTGCTGATTTGTTATAGTAAATGTTGTTAATGATACGTAGATCTTTATCATCTAGACCAATTGTTTTTAAGATTGATATTAACTCGTCGTGTTTGACCCGATCGAAAGCCTTTTGATAGTCTACAAAACACATATACACGTCACAGTTCACGTCTCTGCATCTTTGTATGAGGACTTGAATGGCGAAAAGAGCGTTTCTTGTACCTAATGAGTCTCGAAAGCCAAATTGTGTGCGAGTTAGTTGCGCTTCGCATTTTTTGTGTGTCCTCCTATGTATTATTTTTAGCATTATTTTAAGAAGGTGGCTCATTAGACTAATAATTCTATAGTCTTCACATTTTTTCGCATTCGGTTTTTTCGGTAGGGTTATAAATGTGGATTTAAGCCATTCAAGTGGGAGTACTCCTGTTTCGTATATGTTATTAAACATGGCCGTGAGCCATTTAATTTCATCGTTCTCCAGGTTTTTTAGAATTTCTGCGTGGAAGTTGTCTGGCCCCGTCGCCTTTCCGTCCTTTATTCCTTTTATTGCGGCTATCACTTCTTCTTGAGTAATTTCTGGTCCTGTGTTAGCTATGGAGTCCCCTGTTTTTAGTGTATCGTTGTTTCTCTTATATTCGAAGGTCTTCTCAACATAGTTTTTCCAAACTGTTTTTATTTCATTTACATCTAATATTGTATTGCCCTCATTATCTTGTAAGCATCCGGTTTTCTTTGGTCGTTGTAATCCTGCTGCTTCTTTCACTTTTTTGTGCAGATTGAAAGAGTCATGCTTACCATCTAGTGATTCAATCTCTTTGCACTTTTCCTCCATCCAAGCGTTTTTGGCGTCTCTAATCTTTTCTTTATTTCTTTGTCGATTTTGTGTATCTGGTATTGTTTTGTTCTTATTTTTCCGTCTTTTCTCCATCATATTCAATATGTCGTCTGTCATCCACATCTTCTTTTCGCTCTCATTGGGCGTAAATATATGTCAAGAATTTCTTGATTTGTCTCTTTAAGCTTCTGGATTTTCTCTTGTGTCGGCTGCTATATCTGTTTCTTTGATTTTTCTTTTAATATGTTGCTGTATTTCTTGTTTTATATCTTTATCCTTCAGTTTCCTCAAATCGTATTTCTTCGCTTCTTGTTGTTTAACTTTCTTCAATTTGAGTGTTATCGTGCCGACAAGAGGGTTATGGTCAGATTTGGCATCCGCACTTGGATATGTTTTTACTGCTGTTATTGCATTTCTGTATCTTTTATTGATCAAGATATAGTCGATCTGATTTCTGACGACGTGTTGTGGGTTATCTTGGGGGGACCTCCAAGTGTATAGGCGTCTTGGTGGTAACTTGAAGAACGTGTTGGTGATGACTAGTTGTGGTTCTGTTGCAAAAATACTTAATCGATTTATTCGTTCATTACGTTCTCCCAGTCCAAACGGTCCTATGATTTCACCACAGCTTCCTTGGCCTATCTTGGCATTGAAGTCGCCCATTACTAATGTCAGTTCATTATTTTTTACTTTCTTCATGACGTTATTCAGATCATCATAAAATGTTTCAATTATATCGTCGGATTTGTCAGCCGTTGGTGCGTATATTTGGATTATATTGGTTTTGATGGGGAAGGTGTTAATCTGAATTAGAAGTATTCTCTCAGAGATTGGGACAAAGTTTGTAACATATCTGCTAATTTTTTTGTTAAGGATAATGCCAACTCCATGTATATGTTCACCGTTAGTGTTTCCTGAGTAGTAAATATTGTGTTCGTTTATTAAGCATTGTCCTGATTCAATCCATCGCATCTCACTGATCCCCAGAATAGCTACGGATAGCCTTGTCATTTCCTTGATGGTATTGTGTATTTTACCAGCTTCGTACATGGTTTTCACATTCCATGTACCTATCTTAGTAGTTCGTCTGTAGGTATTCAAGACATGTGTGTTTTTATTGAAAATGTAGGGATTTCGCGTGCTGACGACCTGAGAGGCCCTACTTTTTGAAGGATGTCCTCTCCTGCCGGATCTTGGAGTCCGATCTCCATGATCAGTAACGAATCTATTATCTTGAGTCTGTGCCATGTTAGTTGTACTAGGGAAAACATAATGGGTGGTTTCCGTTGCCTTCCCATCGCAGTCTTCTAGCCGATTAATCTGAAGTGATTGTCGCCTAGAAGTCTCTGTTGTTGGGCCCTTAAGGAAGTCATTCTTCAGTGGCCACAACACAATGATGTCGTAGCTGCTGCCCTACGTCATGCCAGTTTTGGTCCGCCCCGGATATTTTATTTCTCCGGTACCATCCATATCTGGAAGGCATTCCTCTATCCGCCACCTGGGGAGGCGCCCAATGGGGGATCTAGCAACCCCGCACCTTATTATAACTACAGCAAATTGACATTTTATTAATATCAAAAACTCATGCAACGCACAAAACAGCAATAAAAATACCCGAATGGGAGTTCTCGCCGGCTCGGCGGTAATTGTTAAAAATTGTATTACTCACCATGAATCAGAATCCTATCAAACAGAAAAATCTAAAGTGCAAGTATACAAATACAAGCTCTTCCCTACCCGTTAACAATTGCGGCACTGTATAGCCCACCCAGGCATGCCATATCGACAGAAGAGTACCAAGAATATTTATGGTCCCTAGGAAATAAATTCATAGCAGGAGACTGGAACGCGAAACGTGCAGCCTGGAGTTCAAGGCTAATTACTCCAAAAGGACGCAACCTATTTAGGGCAATCCAAAGTAATAACTAAAACTACCTATCAACTGGTGAACCTACCCATTGGCCTAGTGACTTACGGAAAAGACTAGACTTAATCGATTTTGTACTCACTAGCGGCTTAGCTGACACATATACAAAAGCAGAATCTAACTATGACCTACCCGAAAATCATTTCCCGGTTATTATCAGCATGAGCACAACAATAATCACAAAAGAAAACCCTATAAACCTATATACTAAAAACACCACCTGGAAGAAAATAGTAGCCTTACTATTAAAATGAAAAAACCTGGAGACCTGGATGAAGCAACTCAATATTTAGGATACAAGATGCTGCGTTGCAAGCCACTCTAATACCTTCAAGTAACTTGTCTGAAGTAACCAACATTTCTCGACATATACGAGATCTTATCATCGAGAAACGAAAAGCTAGAAAAAAGTGACAGAGAACAAGAAGTACATAACACAATACCTCTTATAACAGACTTACTTACCATCTACATAAAACATTACTGGAAGCACGTAACGAATCCTTCAAAGAATATATCTCAAAACTTTCTTCTGATGACCGTAGCATATAGAAAGTAATAAAAAAATTCAAAAGACCAATAGTAGCAATCCCACCAATTAGAAATACTGACAACAGCTGGGCTAGAACAGAAAAAACAAAGCAGGTACTTTCGCCGAACCCTTGCCAAGGTTTTCACAACTCCACTTCTTCAAGAAAATAATGAGACCATGAAATTGAATCTTTTATGGACGCTCCAAGCCAGAGAAGAACTGGAATATAGTAAGTCACAAATGCAAAACCAATTAAAAGAATTGCAAAACAAGATACAAGAAAAGGCTAATGAAAAAATAACAGCAGAAAATAAACAACAAAAAACTCAAAGCGAGTATTACACGGACGAAGAAGAATTAAGTAGAGATACGGAATGGATTAGAGTTAAAGGCAGAAAAAAGCGAATGGCAAGCTCTTCCCCGCAGGAAGTTGAACGACCTAAAGGAAGGAAAGCAGCTACTCAACCAAAACAGAAGCCACCACCACCTGTCATAATTAATAAGTTAAAAAACTATAACAGTTTAGTCGAAATTCTCAAGGAAAATGAAATAAGCTATAAGGCAGCTTTGCTTTCGGGAGGTAATGTAAAACTCGATGTGGAAAATGAAACTGGTTATAAGAACTCATTTGAAAATAAACAAACGAGACCGGTTAAAGTCGTCGTGAGAAAACTACATCAACAAAATTGAACATATCTTCGAGGATATAAAAATTAAAGGCTTCAAAATTTTAGAAGTGAGACAGCTACTCAAATGGAAAGATAAGACGCCATTACCTCTCTTCGTGTTGTCTTTTAGAAAAGACGAAGATATTAAAAAATATATAATATTAATGAAATATTGTATATGAAAGTGGAGATTGAAGTATTTAAAAAGCCTACATTACTTCCACAATGCAAAAAATGTCAAGAATATGGACACACACAAAATTACTGCGGCAGAGAAGCCAGGTGCGTCAAATGTGCAGGAAAGCACCATACAAAAAACTGCCAAAAGCAGAAAGACACGAAACACATGTGTATTCACTGTGGAGGGGAACACCCAGCTAATTATAGAGGCTGCAGAACAGCGATAGCTCTCCAAAACTTAAGAAACAAAAAACTTAATAAGAAAATTCCAGAAAGGCAAGAAATTAACACGAATAGAGAAGAAAATAGACCTACGCAACAGAGGAGAGTAGAGTCGAATATAACTTACGCCCAAACTACAAAGAACGAAACACAACGAGATGAGTCTGGCACTGACACTTCAACTATAATGCTCCAGCAGATTAAGAGTATGATGGAAGAGCGGGAAAGAAAACAAGAAATATTTAATCAAATGATCTTAGAAAGATTAACTAAATTAGAAAACGCCGTCAACATCAAAACTAAACGTTAGTTATGGCTAATGATCTTAGAATACTCCAATGGAATGCTAACGGACTCTTGCAACACCAACAAGAGTTACTAATTATACTAGAAACTCAAAATATTGATATATGTCTAATCTCAGAGTCACACTTCACGAACGAAACATATATATTAAACTGAAAGGCTACCAAGTGTATCACGCCCTACATCCACAGAACACAGCTAGAGGAGGAGCAGCTATTGTAATTAAAAACAGTATAACTCATTATGAGAATGAAAAGTATGAGACAGAGGCAATACAAGCTGCTAGTATATGTATCAAAACACAAAAATATTTGATTACTGTAGCAGCGGTATACTTCCCACCTCGACATAATCTGCAAAAAGAAGATTATATAAACTTCTTTCAAACTCTAGGTGAAAGATTTATCTTAGGAGCAGACTTCAATGCTAAAAATACACATTGGGGGGCGAGATTGACGATAGCTAAGGGTAAAAACCTTTATCAGGTAATCTTGGAACCTAAAGGTAGTTGGCATTCAACTGGTAGACCCACGTATTGGCCGACGGATACTGCAAAAATCCCAGATCTACTGGATTTCTATATTTCAAGAAAAATACCAACAATTTTTATACAGATCCAAGATTGTGATGACTTAATGTCTGACCATTCCCCTATCTTGCTGACGTTACAGGAAAAAATAGCGACTAGGGAATTAAACCCGACACTAACTAATAGGTTTACTGACTGGGAAGGCTTTAAAACAGAGCTCAGCGAAAAGATTTTACTAAACGTACCAATTTCAACAAAAGAGCAACGTGATTATGAAGCAGAGAAATTTATGATGGATATTCAAAGCGCAGCATGGAATAATACACTAGAAATAAATAGAAAGCCGACAAGGAATAATTACCCAAAAGAAATCATAGATTTAATAAAAGAAAAAAGAAGAGCCAGAAAGACCTGGCAGAGATTGAGAACAAGAGAAAATAAGCATAAGTTGAATGCTCTTACATCACAACTCAAAAGGGAAATTCAAAAAATTAGGAATGAAGCACTGAATACCTACCTTAAAGAAATTACGGCAGGTCAAAGTACTGAACACGGATTATGGAAAGCTACTAAGGGAATTAACAGACCAATAAAACATATTCCACCGATACGTAAAGAAGATGGGTCTTGGGCAAAGTCTGACAAACAAAAAGCAGACACATTCGCAGTTTATCTAGAAGACATTTTCCAACCAAACGCAGAACAAATTCAAATGCAAGCTCAGATAGAACCCACTGCAAGAATGGTAGATATCCCATTAACCACTCCCAAAGAAGTATCTAGAGAAATAAAAAAAAATATTAACCCAAAAAAGGCTCCGGGATTCGATTTAGTCAGTGGGAAGATATTCAAACAGTTGCCAAGGAAAGGCATTATGAAACTTACACACTTGATAAATGCAACATTTAGGTTACAACATGTCCCAGTTTTGTGGAAAAGAGCTGAAGTTATCATGATACCCAAACCGGGAAAGCCTGTTAACGATGTAAGTTCATATAGACCAATATCATTGTTACCTATAATAGCAAAGCTGTTATTTTTTAAAAAAATGAAGACGATAATTGACGATCAACAACTCATTCACCCACATCAATTTGGGTTCCGTAATGAACACTCTACGGTAGACCAAGTACATCGTATTACAGATGTGATAGAAAAAGCACCCGAGGAAAAGAAAATATGCTCAGCGATATTTTTAGACATTGCCAAAGCATTCGATAAAGTCTGGCATGAGGGTTTACTAATGAAATTAAAAAGATACTTCCCTAAGCAATATGTCCAGCTCTTGGACTCGTACCTAACAGACCGAACCTTTAAAATTAAGCAGGAAAACGTGCTTTCTGAACTCAAAATAATAAAAGCAGGTGTATCACAGGGAAGCGTCCTTGGGTCAGTACTATATCTGTTGTATACATGTGACATTCCTGAAAAAGAAAATGTTAAACTAGCTACATTCGCGGATGACACCGCAGTATTAGCTACAGGAGATAATATAGATGAAACAACGGCCAAGCTTCAAGGCGCAATTGATGAAATAAATACGTGGATGAAAAGGTGGCGTATAAAGGCTAATGAAGAAAAATCTGCTCATGTAAACTTCACGAATAGAAAAATAAACCACCTTTCAGTAAATCTGAACAACAACATAATTCCACATCAAGGAACAGCCAAATACCTAGGCCTAAATCTAGATGCAAAATTGAAGTGGAAAGAGCATGTCAAAAAGAAAGCAACCGAAGTAAAATTGAGATATAACAGCATGTACTGGCTTAACAGGTAATAAGACCAGTATGGATTTATGGCATCCAACTGTGGGGCTGTACAAAAAGGAGTAATTATTCTTGTATCCAGAAATTCCAGAATCGAGTTCTACGAAATATGGTAAATGCTCCTTGGTACGTGCGAGACAGGGATCTGCATCGGGAAATCCAGGTGGAGATGATCGAGGACGTAATCAGGAAGTTTGCCAGAAGCCACGAGGAGAGGTTTCGTAGACATCCAAATCAAGAAGCCCTACAACTTCTAGTTAATCAAGATCTTCTCCGCAGGCTCAAAAGAACGAAACCATTTGAGCTAGTGTAGTGTAAAGTGTAGTGAAAAGCAGAGTATCGTGCAAGTGTAGCCATGCTAGAGATGTGTGCAAAATGTTTCAGTAGCTAGGATGGGTCAATGGAAACATCTGGACTAACAAATACTTTAGTAACTTAGGACATAAATAAAATGTTAGTTAATCTTAAAGATTAGGTGCATTAATTAAAAACAAACTTTCCAAGTCAGCCTATTTAGTGCTTAAATCGTATCTCGACGAAAGATTGTTCGGATAAGAAATGAAATATTAGACTACCATCAAATCACGTTCGGAGTACTGCAAGGCAGTTTATTGGGATCACTGCTTTACCTGATACATACCTCGAACTTACCAACTACAGAAAATACTGTAATAGCTACCTTTGCGGACGATACGGCCATTTTGGTAGTCAGCAAAACACCACAGATAGCAGCAAAACACCTACAACACACCTTGGTATAATCCAAGAATGGACAAATAAATGGAAAATAACGGTCAGCAGTAAAAAATCCACACAAATAACATTCACAAATAAACCATGGGTATGCTAGAAAACTAGATTCAATAACATCCTCATACCAATGAAGTCGGAAATAAAATATCTCAGGATGCACCTTGATGAAAAACTTACCTGGAGCACACATATCAAAGCCAAGAAAAAACAACTAGACTAAAGGTCAAACAAATGTATTGGTTAATTGGAAACAGATCCCAACTTTTCTTATCAAACAAGTTACTATAATACAAAATAATGTTGAAGCCCATGTGGACCTATGAGATCCAGCTGTGGGGCTGTGCAAAGGCATCTCATACCAAGATCTTGCAGAGATTCCAATCGAAGATCTTGCGCATGCTGACGGACGCACCGTGGTACGTCAGTAACGATAGTCTCCACACCAAACTCAAAATTCCATACGTAGCAAAAGAAGTTCAAAACTGGAAAAAACATACAACCTTAAGTTAGTAGACCACGGAAATGATATTGTAATCAAAACTGACTTATTTATTACCCGGCAGAATATATGCAATGAATACATAAACTATGCAAAACATATATACAACAATAAAAAATTTGAATCACTGATTGTCTGAAATTGGTAGCACACAGATTTTAACTATAGGTCTCTTCAACACCTTGTTTTTTGTCTTTGCACTTACCACACGAACTAGGCCTCAGGCCCAGGATGCAACTCAACGACCCGACCCAACAGCCATTGTAGAGGTAGCATGTTATCTTCCTTGAGAACAACCAAGGTCCCCTTGGCGACAGTGTTGGCTGTTTATTTTTGTCGTGCCTGAAGGGTAGTTAAGTATTCTTTGAACCATAGCTGCTAGAATTCGTCGTTCTTACGCTGGATCAATTGCCAACGGTCCAAATGATTTATTTTTAGTTGTCCTAGATTGGGCTCGACGGATATGGTGAGAACGTCGCCAATTCAGCAGGTGAGAAGGCGTGAGCGCCTCTAGGTCATTTGGGTCACGGGACAGTGGGATGAGGGGACGAAAATTTAAGATGGCTTCGATGCCTGTCAACATAGTGTGCATATCCTCATATGTTAATAACAAGCTTCCCATTACCCGCGCTAAGTGAAAGTTTATTGATTTTATGCTTGTCTCCCATAGCCCTCCAAAATGGGGTGATCTGGGAGGTATAACGTGCCAATTGATGGCTAAACCCTGCACTATATTTGACCCTAAACCCTTAACAATTTTTTGAATTTGAGCTCACCCCTTGCCCTTATAAAGTTAGCTGCATTATCGCAATAAACGTTGGAGAGATGAGAGCGTCTGGCAATAAATCGCTTTATGGTGCTTATCAAGGTTTGAAAAGATAAGTCGGTGAATCGCCTTTGTAGCAAAGCACACGAATGACATAATATAAGTCTTGTGTTTTGAGTTTTTTCCGTATCTTACGAAAAAGGTCCTGCTAGATCTAGTCCGCAATTAATGAATGGCCTAGCTGGTTGGAGACGAGCTGCGAAAAGGTCTTTCATAAACTGTTCTTGCGCTTGTGGTTTAGTGCAAAAACATTGCACACACTCGCATAATGCTTTTCTTACTGCACTACGTCCCGCAATTGGCCAGTAGTTCTGACGTAGGTATGTCAGCGTGGATTGTTGTCCTGCATGCATCAATCTATGATGCTCGTGTCTGATAATTATTGTGGTGATATGGTGTTTGTATGGCAGCAGTATTGGATGATGACCCGTACTAATTTGAACCATGGCGAGAATTTTGAAATTAGGATCTAGGAATCAGTCCAATAGTGACAAAATGTTGAGTCTAACGATAAAGCCTCGCGAATCCTTTGCATTAAGTTAGACAGCAGTCGAGCGCCACACATCTCCAATCGAGGAATTGGTTTTTATTAGAGCAACACGGGATTTGGAATATAGCAAATATGAAGAGCTGTTGCCGAGGTTGTCGACTGATCGCATGTAGATGCGTGCGCCGTACGCCATTTGTGAGGCGTCGCAAAATCCGTGTAGCTCGCGGTAACTTACGTCATTTAAGTGTGTCAATGGATGGTTGATTTTAATTTCCGTTAACTTTGGCAGGCTAGCGACCAAACTGTTCCACGTATTTTGTAAACCTGTGGAGATGAAATCGCCCCAGCCGAGTTTTTGAGCCCAAAGTTTTTGGATTCGAATTTTAAGAAGTGATCAACACGAGTTATAGACCGAGAGGGTTGAAAAATTGAGCCGTGGTTGACAACACCAATCGTGTTAGCTAGCTCGTTTCGCGAGCGTTTTAATTGAAAATTTGAAATTGTCGTCATTTTGTGACCATATTAAACTCAATAATTTTGTTTCTGGTGTTTCATCGAGGTCAAGATAACTAGTGGAACAATCACACTTGTCGAAATTGGACAACCATCTGTCAAGTTCAAAATCCCCCTTTTTCAATACGTCCGTTAACCCTGGTCGCAGTTCGCCAACGTCAAAGTGTCCGCTCCGGTCAGTATGTCGTTAACGTAAAAGTCATTGAGAATGACGGGAAGCGACTTGTATTCGTCACTTGCCAATTATTGCAAGCTTCGAATGGTCAGAAAAGGGACAGCCGCGGTGCCGTAAGTGACGGTTGGTAATTGGAAAGTTCGCAACTCGTCGGCAGGGTTGGCTCTCCAGTAAATTCGCTGATATCGTCGATCCTCAGGCGCCACTATTATTTGGCGATAAATTTTTTTATATTCGCGGTGAACACAAATGTATGACGGCGAAGGCGAATCAAAATGGAGAATAATTTTGCCTGAATAGTTGGCCCTACTAATAAAATATCATTCAGACTACAGCCAGAAGTGCTCCTGGCTGATCGAAAACAACGCGCAAGGTTTTGCCGGGATTGTTTTTGACAATTGCGTGATGCGGTAAATAGAAGACGTCAGTGTCTGATTCTGTCACCCTAGTAGGTTCCATGTGACCTAAGCTGAGATATTCGTCCATAAACTGAACATATGCTGCCTTTAAAGCAGCGTCCCTGGCAAGTTTGCGTTTGAGCGCATAGAAACGGGTTAAAGACATTTTAGCTGAATCGCTAGGCGATTCAGGCGAACGATATAGCGACCTATTTCGTCCCTTGAGGTAGTTTTGCAGAAGATTTTCTCGTACAGTCGTTCGGACTGTGTATGTACCTGCTTTTCTGGAATGGTTTTCAGTTTCCAGAACCATGCAACCCGTCTGTCTAAAGAAGTCAAAGTTACGTGGCAGGAGTTTGTTAGAGAATGCCTGGAATTGATCTTCCCGTGCACTAGCTAACTGAGTTTGCTTTCTCTCAGAAAGGGTTTGTTTTGGCCTAAGCTATATTCTTGGGAGCCGATGATGTCCCAGAATAATTCTATGCCGATCGGTCGACTGACATTGAATTCTGGATGCACCAGATAGAATCCGATTGGTATGTTGAAATTGACCGTGTCGAAACTAATGAGCGGGATGTTGCCAGTGATGTTGGGCAAAACTAAACATGAAATATCTCCTTGGTAATTGGAATACTTTGATTTGCATTGAATGCGACCCTTATAGTTCACCACGGACATGGCTTGGTTTATACCATTGATTGGTACATCTGTGGCATTTAATTGCAACCCTAGTCGTTCATATGTTTCAAAGGTAATGAAGTTTAATTGGCTGCCTTGATCAAGTGCTGACTGAATTAATGATCTTTTAGGCTGTGGCGTGGTGGGTGGATTCTGGACTATGGTCGCAGTTTCAGATGGGATATGCAAAATCGAATGATGTTTGCGATTACATACCTTGCTACGCTGTTTGCCTATGCAAACTGGGACTATGTGCCCTGCCCGTAAGCAATTCGTGCACCGTTTGAGTGTTTTAATCTTATCGATTCTGGCTTGTATTTCTAAATTAAGGAGGTCTGGACATTTATATATAAAGCGGTCTTTTTTACAAATCCAACGGCCCTTGTTGACAAAAGAGGTTTCCTTGGGTGCCGCGGTCTTGACTGTTGACGTAACAGTGCCCTTTGGTTGGGAAAATTCGATAGACTCGAGGAACTGACAGCGTTTAAATGAAAACTATAAAAATTCTTTGAACGTGGTTATCGACTTCTGTAGTTTCCCAGCTGGAAATTGTTGCATGGTCCAATTTTGGGGTGACTAGTTTGATTAATATAGCATCCCATTGATTTATGGGTTGGTTCAAATTTTCCAGCTGTTTTAAGATAAGCGAGACAATGTTTATAAGGCTGCGCAGGGACGAGGCTGAATTTTTTGTGACGTTTGGCAACGTGCACGGGCATGGTTTTTAATGATTAACCGCTTATTTTGGTATCGGGACTGTAACAAATTCCACGCTACTTTGTAGTTGGATGCAGTGGCACCTAAAGATTTGATCATATTCGCAGGTTCGCCTTTGAGACACGATTTGAGATAATGGAACCGTTGAATGTTATCTAAGCCTTTGTTACCTTCAATCGAAGATTTGAATGTTTCGGCAAACGACGGCAAATTCGGGTTGGTTTAAAGAGGGTAGTTTGACGTGAACTTGTGTGGGTGCTGTGAGTGAATTATGCTTTGTTGCACTTGGAATACGTTCCTTCTGGCCTGTATCATGTCCTTAACTCTTTCTACTATATTAGAATAACTGTTTTCAAATGTTTTGCGTTTGTCTTCGCTCCAGACCATCCGCGTCATTAAGTGCCTCTGTATGAGACTGAATGCTGTCGAACTCGTCCCGTGCTAGTTTCACCTTGTCCAGCCGAAACTGAATTTTGGTGGCGCTAACATCGTTGTCGACGGACGCGATAAATTTTCCGGGTGACGGATGATTTTACTCTTGCGCGCATTTTAACTAGTTGAAAGGTTTCAGCCATTTTTTATGTGCAATTTAGTAAAAATACGTTGTGAAATGTACAAGTATTGATAGTAAAAAAATGAAAAAATTAGGAAATAACCCACTGACCTTATTGTAGACTGCTGAGTGACTGCGACGCCGTTTCGCTTGACCTTTCTGATGCCCAGATGACCAGAAATGCGCACTTTTTTCAAAGATGAATTTCCGTTGTCCGCCTTTTTTTAACCGGCTCGAAGGACCAATGTTGGGGCCCCGGCGCGCTGTGAGGATCTCCACGAAATTCGGAGCGCAGATTTTGAAGACCACTAACAGTATGTGTATTGTTCGGAAAACGAAAACTCATGTAGTTTGCATAAGAATGTTTATTTAATAAAATAAACAACAAAAATTTATATAAAAAAATTGGTGTGCCTAGTACACACGTAAACGATACAAAATATGAGATTGCAAAAAACGATTAACAATAACAAGAAACAGTGATGCTGCGTATCCTGCTCTTGCTATACCTGTAACCCAAAACATTGTTCAGTATGCTCGCAGGCGGAGAAACTACCCAGGTACTTACTTAAAATTCAGGAATTTATTACTGAAGTTGCAAGTACAGCGTCTTTAAGATATACCAAACAAGAAAAATACACGAAATACTTCAAGTATTGAATAAACACATAGACAAATATACAAAATAATTATAACATGATAAGAGGCGCTAACAATGGGAATTACACTACGTGATCATATACGTAATGATAAAATACGAAAAAGATTAAAAGTGACAGACGTAATACATCGAGTGTGTAAACTGAAAATTGGAGTCGCCACATAATCAGGATGAATGACAATAGATGGACACGTCAAATAATTGAAGTCACAAGAGGAATAGAGAGAGGCCACAAACAAAATGGACTGACAACGTTAAGAAATTCGCAGGTATAGACTGGATGCAAAAGGCCAAAGATCGGCATCAGTGAAAAATGCAAAGAAAAGCTTACATCTGACGATGTATGATATAGCTGTGATGATGATTATAATAATGATGATGCCCATATCGACGTATGATCTTATATAGCATTTGTTAAACTAAATTGAGATATGCGATCGAGGTGTTAGGTCATCTTATTCATACGAATGTGTGGGTTCTTATATCTCTCTTCCGAGTGAGTTTGTTATGAAGATGTACACAATGATTTTTGACAACCTTATAGGGTGTATGATTTCCATTGAAGGCTGTTGGGCGTGGGCCAATTTTCCAAAGGGTGAATGTCTTAGATGTTGATTCATTTTCATTAATTTTGATTTGCTAAGTTGCCGTCTACCTTTTTAAACCTCTAAAGTATTCTGTAAATTTGTTGTTGCGTAGAATGGATCATTGTAAGAAGATAATATGGTTGAGTTATTTGTGAAGGTGGCAATTATAACGTTGTTTAATATTCATATAACCTAAAAATAGTGCAAAACCAATGCAGATCATTAGGAATTTGGTGACTGAGCTGGTTTGCCTGATTTTGTATGAGAATGCTTTGCGCAACCTTCAATTAAGGTAACCCAATTTAGGCTGCTATTTAAGATTATTTTAAACATACCAATTTTTTACAGTTTGTTTTCCTTATTTGTAAATTTTTTGCTGATTACGCTTTAACTGCCTTTTACTACGCCATTGGTAAAACTTTATTGTAGTGATTGTACTGTACCATTATGAAGGTAATGGCGTAATATTTGACGGTAATTTCTTTTTATTGTTTTAATCTTATCAGCAATTTTAGTATTTTTTTTTACAAAATGCTAAATATTTATTACCAATATTTAGTGTAGTAGCTTTTAAACTCCAGTCGACTGATTTCGAAACATTTTTTTTTCTTACTTTTAATTACTGCTTTTTTGCTTATCTCATAATTTGTGTGGTTTATTTTAAACAAAGAGGCGGTTTGTTTAAGTTTCCTATCGTGTTGCAGTCGTTTTATTACTGCAACGTGCATATATTACATTTACAGACTGCACGTTTGAGTAGATGGCTAAATAAATATCTCTATCTTTCTTAGTACCAATAGGAATAGTCCTTAGAAAATAACAACCACTATATTATTATAACGTCATTAAGAAGTAATTTTTACAGTTGATTGTTTACAGTTTTAAAAAATAACTGTATATTTGTTTCTTCTACGGTGCATTCTACATATTTACATATTTTATTTTCCTTCACTTCATTACATATTGTCTCTTAAAAAGTTTATATTTATATAAGAATTCCCAGAAAAATCTGTTCTTTACCCCAACCCAAATTTAAAAAGAATGTTCTTTGTTGAACCGTTGCACTTCTTTTTATAATCGATATAAAATTATCTTGCTGAATTAGCTGGTTTGAGACATATTTTAATGCGTAAATGATTGTTCCTAAACTTTTATTCTGAAACATTTGTAAAATTTTCAAGTTTGACTTGCTGTTTCCTATAAATTAAGTACTATAGGTCCATACCGGTTTAATTATACGAAGGGTGTTCGATTTTAAAGGTACAGGTGGCTGTTATTTAAACTGCGCATGCGCAATATCGCCGTCATATGCATGACTAGACACGTGCGGTAGTAGAGTCTGGAGTGTTGTGGTGTTCAAGACTCAATTTAGCTTTCTGGAAGCAAACAGACGTGGCGTGTGTAATCGCAGAGTACTCGTAGTGTGAGGTATGTGGATTTAACAGATTTTTGCAAACCGAAGAAGTTAATCAGAGCGGAATTTAGGGCAGATTAGAGGGCATTTATAGCCTAAATGTTTAAAGTCGAAAAAAATCAGCATTTGGTGCAAAAAAATTAAACAAAGCTACATGATAACCCGGAGAAGAAAAGAGGCCGACCAAGGATCTCACACACGGATAACTGCATAATTGTTGAATGTTTGATTATGGAAGATCGTCGCATTAAAGTTCGTGAAATTTCTGAAATGACTGGCATTGCTAAGAGTTGTGTTCATGAAATCATATGCGAACTAAATTTTCGCAAGGTTTCGGCTCGCTGGGTGCCAAAGTATTCTGAAATGAACAAAAAACCAATGGAATAAGTGTTTCACTTTAAAATCTCACCTGATACCAACACGAAAGGGATTGTTCCACTAAAAGTATCATTATAAGAGATGAGACCTGGATTTACGAGTTCACTCCAGAGACGAAACAACAGTCTATGATATGGAAACATCCAGCTTACCCAGTTAAAAAAAAATCAAACTCAACCATCTGCCTGCACAACCACGGCCGGCCATCGAGTTCTGGGACAGTAAAGGCATATTGCTGTAAACTATTAGAACCGGGCACAATCATTAGCAGCGACAAATACTGCGAAACTCTCCCGAAATTGCATACAGCTATTAGAAGGAAAATGCCGGAATGATTACGTAACGGAGTTAAACTTTTGCGGATAGCGCAGGACCTCGGACGTCAAATCAAACCAAACTGGGAGATCTAGCAACATCCTCAGTATATTCTGTTTAATCCGCTCGGATTTTTATTTATTTGAACGAACAACTATAGAGGCATTAGTGTGATCTCTATAATGGGAAGAATTTATGCAAAAATAGTAAAAAACAAAATAGAAGACAATATTCATGGAAAAATAGGAGAAGACCAAACAGGATTCACAGCCGGAAAATCCTGTATAGACAACATATATACTATCCAACAACTTATAGCGAAGAAAAGAGCGAAAAACAGGGACATTCACTTGGCCTTCATAGACCTCAGAAAAGCGTACGACTCGGTTCCCAGAAAAAAACTGTGGGAAGCGATGAGTAATATAGGGATCAACAAAAGTCTAATCAGGGCAATACAGCAACTTTATGGAAACAACCAAGTGGCAGTGAAAGTGGGGCAGACGATCAGTAATTACTTTAAGACAACAAAAGGGCTCCTACAAGGATGCTGCACATCTCCAACCCTATTCAAGATATTCTTAGAAGATACCTTAAAGAATTGGAAAAGGAAATGTGAGGGAATGGGGATACCAGTGCGCAATGAACATCTAAGCTACGCAGATGACCAAGTGATAATAGCCCAAGATGAAGAGGACCTGAGTTATATGCTACGAAAACTAAAAGACGAGTACACTAAGGCCGGTATGGAAATAAACTTCGACAAGACAGAATATTTAGCGATTACAGAAGAAGAGGTAAAAAACTTAGAAATAGACGACAATGTAGAAATAAGAGGGAAAAATAAGTTCAAATACCTAGGCTTTACTATATCAAAAAATACATCTACAGAAGAAGAAATAAAGAACAGATTAGGACAAACTAGAATAAGTATCAGACAACTACATCCCATTCTATGGAACACACACATTACAAAAAATACAAAACACAGAATATATAACACAATTATCAGAAGTATTATGACATATGGGGCAGAAAACTGGATAATTAATAAGAAAAATAGAGGAAAAATAAAAGCCACAGAAATGGAATTTTGGAGAAGGTGCTGCCAGGTGACACGACTGGACAGAATTAGAAATACAGAAATAGAGAGGAGAATGAATGTAGAAAAAGACACACTGACCTACATCGAGGAAAAGAAATTAATATGGTACGCCCATGTTAGAAGGACGGACAATAATCGATGGATAAAGAAAATAACAGAGTGGAGTCCTCCAGGAAAACGAAAGAGAGGAAGACCCCGAAGATCTTTCAGAGATGAGGTGGACGAAGCCATGGAAAGAAGAGGGCTAGCAGACGGAGATTGGGAAGACAAGAAGGAGTGGAAGAAACGGTTGAGTGAAGGAAGACAGCGTCAGCTGTGAAGATCCTTTTGTATATATATGAACGAAAACGCTGTGGACTATTTTAAGCAATTTGACAAGCAGCGGTACCACATAGAAATGTTCGAATTATTGTCACGCTGAGATAAATGCCTCAACATTTACGGAGATTATGTCGAGAAATAAACAAAGGTATGTGGTTTTGTTTGTGGAATGTATCAAATATATTTTTTCAAATATAAATGTTGGTGTAATTTTGACTTGTCCTTTTCATATAGAACACCCCTCGTATAATAAAGAAAATGTTTTCGAACTGGTACAGTTGTCGAAGTTTTAGTCTCAGCTGAAACTCCTTCAAAACATATGTTTTTCAGGTAAGCTATCTATCTAAATGCATTAAAAATAGTTCTGCTCACAACTGCGTCGAAGATTATTTGTACAAAGTCATCTTGTCTTTCCTATCAAAGGCGGTTACGAAAGAATAATACACGTTAAAAAATATATCTACAGTTTGACGTAAATACAGAAAAAATTCTTGAATATCTTATCCTTATAAAAGTAAAGAATGTGACATAAAACTACATTTTTTTGTCAATAACAGCAAGTTCCTTTTAAAGTTTTTTTTGAAATTAGAGAATTTTTTTAACTCCAGCTGCCAACAAAGAAATGATGCGGAATTCCTTTTTGTTTATACTTTAATATAGCTAACAATGCCTAGATATGAATGAGAACTATGGAAAAAACTTCTGTTTGCGCATGCGTGAGAAATAGGCGGAGATAGCGACGCCCGGGTTGCGGCCCTATACGCTGTAGTTCAGTAGGCAATGCGGAGTACAAGAAATAATATACTTGTCTACTGTTCAATGTGAAATACGTGCAGTAATACATTTTCTGTGTGCAATAAAATTTTCGGTAGTTGCGATTCATTGAGAATTGTCTAATGTTTACGGACCAAACAAAATAGGAAAAGGTGTCATCCGTCAATGGGGTCGCATATGTAAATAACAATAAAATTTTGTAGGAAATTAACAAAAAGGCCCGTTATGCTCATCAAACACCCGTGTGAGGTTTGCCCGTTCTCCGTCGGGTGCTTTCCCAGATGGCGGATAGGGGAATATGGTGGGCACCGCCATCCGGGGCAACCCAAAACTAGCAAACACCGAATTATTGCCGATATAAGCAGTCCCCTTTTACTAGTCGACGGTTAAGAGTGGAAAAACAAGTAATAGGATTGAAAAATCGGCGCTGGAGGTAGATAAATCTACTAAACGCTCAACAGCATGGAGATGCAAAGGGAAACTGGAAGCCACTCTATTAAAGACTTACAAAAACATCCTGACTCAAATCAACGTTGCTATTAGATCGTATGGTATTATTACTGATCATAGGAATGGAAAACCAAGATTCGGAAGGGGAGAGGACAATCAGGAGACAGCAGGGCTGCATCAATCGTCAATAGGCAGAATTCCTGCAACATAAGCAAACAACATAAAAATGCTATAAGAATTCAAAAGTGAGAAGTCTGTTCGAGTCAGGCAAGATAGATAATGCTGCATCCGAAATTCATAAATTGAGGCTGAACATTCTAGGAATTAGAGAAGTACAGTGGCCGGAATCTGGTAACTGCATGATAATGTATTAATTAGGAAACGACGAATCCGAGCACAGAAAAAGTGTGGGCAAAATCGTAGACACAAATTATCAAAAAAAAGTTTGCAACTGTATTCCCTATTCTGATCGTATTATAGAGACAAATCACGTCAAGTGAGCACTCCTAAAAACCAGTAGGTCGTCGATTTTTATAAAAAATGGGTCAAATGAATGCCTGTATTAATACTAAAGATACCTCCAAAGGATTTTGGGAAATTTCAATTTCTATTGTTTATACGGATGTATGAATATTTTAATCATTTTTAATTGAAAAATTAATTACTCGGGCACTTTTAAACGAAACGTTATGAAAATTTTATGAGAGATACTTGAAAATTTATATTCTCAAATGAAATAAACAAATCTCGTAAATTCATTTAATTACCACTTTATTTATAACAATTTAATAAACAATTGAATTTTTAATAACGTTCTCATGCTTCGATTCTTCTGATTTTGAACGCAAAATGTTCCTTGGACCTTCAGCTTTAAGAATCCGCAAGAAAATTTGACTCCCCGACACTCGTTTGTTTACAAACATAGATAGGAAAAAAACGAAAACCGAGCTGCCGCGTCAATACGCAACCTGCCGCTGGCTGCAGGTCGCGTCTTGTATGCAGCCTAGCAGTTCTCGCTTAGCATGTCGTAGTAGACTTCTGTTTTTTAGTTCACAAATGTGCTAGTCGCATGTGAAGAGTTTTTCAGAACAGTTTGGTATGCACGATGGGACGTATCAATGAGTGTTGTAATCCTTTGAAAAAAGCAAAGCACAATCACGTGCGATCGAATTTAATACTGATACAGAAGAAACGAAACGCTAAGTTTAAGAAATTTATTAATTTGTACATGTGTAAACCGTGTGAAAAAGCAGTTGATAAGTTCAGTAAAAGTGAAGTGAATTTAATATCGAAAGAAAAAGTAGTGAAACGAAAGAGTCTAAAACCGTTGATGCGGAAGTTTGTGACGAGGAAGTAGTAAGCGACCCGGAGGATTTTTCTAACGCTGATGATGCAATTCTTGATCCGAATTTTGAAGTTGATGATGAACGAAAGAACCTGACGCAGATTAAGAAAATCAACGAAATTTTGAGCGAACTCGGCGAACCACCGATAAAAAAACGTCACTCAGATCAACTTACTAAAATGGATAAACAATCTATCAAGACAGCAATAAATAATTTGATTGATGGACGTACCGCAAGTACTGCTGCTTCTGAAGATCCGAATCAGGCCTACGTGAATGTTATCAAGGAAGCTCTTTCAAAAGAAGAAACTCGATCCGGAAAAATTAAAGTGCCGACCACTTTACCGGTTGATTGGAGTACGAAAAAAATTCGTCGAGAATTCAATGTTTCACGTCGTAATGTCTCTCAAGCTAAAGTTTTGGCAGCAAATTCTGGATTTGCTTCAGAATCTTCGAAGAAAAAGGAAAGAAACTTTCAGAATCAACATGAGAGAACGTAGTGAATTTCTTTCTTTCAGATGATATTAGTCGCGTAATGCCTGGCATGAAAGAATGTGTTTCCGTTGTCGAAGTTGGCCAAAAATTCGAGTTCAAAGAAGACCATTATTATTTAATCTGAAAAATCTCCATGAACAATATCTAGAAAAATTTCCGGAGGCTAAGATAGGTCTCGCAAGATTTCAAAAACTTAAACCACTTGAATGCATCGCAGCCGGTCAAAGCGGTACTCACAACGTCTGTGTTTGTAAGATACATCAGAATATTAGACTCAAGTTATTCGGATTGAAAAAGAATTAAAAAAACATGAAATTTCTTTCGTTGAAAAAGGTGATGACTTGATAAAAGTTTCAGTATGTGAAGTTTCAACGCCTGCTTGCTTTTTATCGACTTGCCGCGTTTGTCCAGGTATACAAGTTATTATTGAGCGGATAGAAAAACAACTAAATGACAATTATATTGAAGAAATCGCCTACACCCAATGGATTAGTACTGACAGGTATAGAACATTTAATTTTCTCCTCATTTCATGTATGTTTGTCGAATTTTTAAGTATCACGGTTTTTATTTCAGATGGTACATAACCGAACAAGTCGTGAGTAGTAAGGAATTTCTCGAATCTTTGAAAAAAGATTGACCAAACCTTTTGAAGCATGATTTCTTAGCCAAGTCACAAGCTGCTTATTTTAATAAGAAGAAAGAATCGCTGTGTAATGGTGAATTCGTTGTTTGTTTAGATATTGCTGCAAACTATACGTGCTACGTACAAAATGCAATACAATCGCACCACTGGGGAAGCAACCAAGTAACTTTGCATCCGTACGTGATATACTTCCGTAAAGATGGAAAAGTGCACCATATAAATCATGTTTTGATATCGAAAAAAGTTACACACGATGCCAATTCGGTTCATTTGTTTAATAAAAAGCTAGTCGAATTTTTAATAAAAGAGTATGGAGTAGAAACTGTTAAAAAGCTATTTTATTTTTCTGACGAAGCAGGGTCGTAGTACAAAAATAAGTACAATTTCATGAATCTGATTTGTCACCGTAGTTATTTTGGAGTCGATGCAGAGTGGAACTTCTTCGCAACGTCACACGGCAAAGGTGATTGCAATGTGTGAACGACAAACACATAACGAACGCGAGAACATTATGCGAATGGGCCAGCAGTTTCTTCAAAAAAATAAGTTTCAGCTTCTGCTCACAGTCGGATCATGATTCAAATCAAAGTCGATTAGCCCAACATTTTGCAGATGCTAAAACTGTCAAGAATACGCGATAGCTTCATAATTTTTATCCTGTAGATTCAGATAACATAACGTGTAAAATATATTCCGAAGATGAAAAAGTTACAATCACCCGAGTAACTAAAAAGACGTGAATTTAATCCTCTGTGTTTCTAGAATCGCTCGGGCGTACAGTAAACTTGCATCAATAAAAATTGATGCTGAGTTACAAAATAAATCGGGGAGTCAAATTTTCTTGCGGATTCTTAAAGCTGAAGGCCCAAGGAACATTTTGCGTCCAAAATCAGAATAATCGAAGCGTGAGAACATTATTAAAAATTCAATTGTTTATTAAATTGTTATAAATAAAGTGGTAATTAAATGAATTTGAAAAAATAAATTTTCAAGTATCTCTCATAAAATTTTCATAACGTTTCGTTTAAAAGTGCCCGAGTAATTAATTTTTCAATTAAAACTGATTAAAATATTCAAACATCCGTATAAATAATAGAAATTGAAATTTCCTAAAATCCTTTGGAGGTATCTTTAGTATTATATATGCATTCATTTGACCCATTTTTTAATAAAAATCGACGACCTACTGGTTTTTAGGGGTGCTCACTTGACGTGTTTTGTCTCAATGTTAACATTCAATTCTCAGCTTCAATTAAAAATAAATATTACCTACTACAGACAAAACATAAAGATGCAACAGTGCTAAGTAGATTTATCACTAATAGTGATCATAGATTAATTATTAATTTGAGATAGTAGATTCCTCTATATAGAAATAGAGGAATTAACCATAAATGAGATACCGGAGAAAACAGAAATTGAAGTAATACAAAGCACAGTAGAAAACGAAACAGAAGAAAACAAGAAAAGAAACAGATCCACCGATGATGAGGAAACAAATTTTAATAAAGGCGCAGTACCAAAAAAGAAAAACTACATGCAAACCATCTTAGCCCCAATGAGGACTGAAAGAACAGAGAAAGGAGACGAAGAACATAAAAGAACACTCAGGAACATTACTAAAACAGGAAGGGAACATCATACCCCAAAAAACCTATAGAAGGGGACAGGAACTGGACGGCTCAAGCGATGACGGATGATAACGAAAAAGGACAATCAACAAACACCGAGGAAACAATAAAGCAAACAATAAACACTACACCAAAGATAACAAATAAATTGAAACAAGAACAACAGCAAATTAATATAGGAACATGGAACGTGACATCCCTAAATGGAAAGGAAGAAGAAATAATAGATGAAATGAAGCAAAGGAAAATACAAATTATGGGACTAAGTGAAACAAAAAACACGGGAAGGGTATAAACAACTAAACGAAGGATATACACTATACTACTCAGGAACACAACAGAAACAAGAGCTAAAGGAGGAGTTGGAATAGTAGTAACCGACGAAATTAATCAAAGAATATTGAACTGGAAAGCAATAAACCCAAGAATAATAACTATAGAAATAGAATTAGAAACAAAACTAGCAATAACACAAATCTATGCTCCAATCCAAGGAACGGAAGAAGAAGAGTTAGAAAGATATTATAACGAGCTACAAGAAACATTAGACGAATTAAGAGAAACGTATGAAAACATACTAATAATAGGAGACTGGAATTCCAGAATTGGAAGAGACAAAAACAAGGGATTAGGGACCGTAGGAAACTATGGAGAAACAGAAAGGAATAGTAATGGAGAAAAATGCTACAATTTTGCATATCAAATGAATTAAGAATAGGCAATACATTCTACAAACAAGAAATAAACTACACATTCGAAGCAATAGAAAGAAGAGCGAAAAGCCATATAGATTACATCGTATATACAAGACAAATGGAAACACTGATCCAAAATGTTAAAATAATCAAAATGCAGAATTAAGTACACAACACAAATTAGTAACGGCTAGAATAACAATAAAACTACCCCAAGCAGAAGAAGTAAAAAGTATAGGAGAATAAAGATATGGGAACTACAGAATGACGAAACTAGGAGAAAATACCAGGAAAAACTACAACAAAGACTAGAACAATTCGAAGAACGAAAGAAAGAAATGACGATAAATGATATTTGGAACACACTCAAAGACGAAGCTATTCAGACGGCAAAGAAGTATGTGGGAAAAGACAGTACAACAACATACAAAAAGAACAAAATGGTGGAATCATGAGGTAAAACAGAAAATAAACAACAAAAAGTTAGCCTGGAAGAAATACCAATTAACAAAGAAAGACGAAGATAAGGAAGACTACATAAGAAGAAGGAATGAAGCAAAGATTGAAGTAAAGAAAGCAAAACCCAAGCTGGGAAACATTTGGGAAAGAAATTCAAGAAAAATACAAAAACAATAAAAGGAACTTCTGGAACATAATAAAATCATTGAAAACAAAGAGAAATAAAAACATAAAACTAGTTAAAGACCACACAGGAAAAATTAGTTCGAACCAGAAAGAAAATATAGAAACATGGAGAAAATACTTTGAAAACAAATTCGCAAAACACACACATCAAATACAAGAAGAAATGGAAGAACACGAAGAAGAGGTAGAAACAGAACAAGACGAAATAACATACATCGAAGTGTCAAATGCAATCAAAGAACTACGAACAGAAAAAGCTAATGGACCAGATGAGGTTGTGCCAGAAATGATAAAATGGGAGGAACAAAACTAACGGAATGGATGACAGACCTAATAAAAGGATATGGAAAAACAACGAAATACCAAAAGACTGGGAGAGAAATACAATAATTCCAATACATAAGAAGGGAAAAGAAAACGATTGTGATAATTATAGAGCGATATGTCTGGCATCAGTTGCAATAAAAATATACAGTAAAATATTAGAAAAGCGACTAAGAGAAGAAATAGGAGACAAAATAGAAGACGAACAAGGAGGCTTTAGACAAACAACGGATCATATCAGTGTCATAAGAAAACTAATAGAAGATACAATAGCAACAAATACACAACTATTCCTAACGTTCATGGATCTGAAAGCGGCTTTCGACACGGTTAACCGAAACAAAATATGGCACTGCCTGGAACAGCTACAAGTCAAAAACAATTGAGGAGTGCAATAAAGAGCATATATAAAAACGTCACAGGAATCATCCAAATAAATGGGATGAAATCAGAACCATTCAAAATAGAAACGGGATTAAAACAAGGTGATTCGCTAAGCCCGTTACTCTTTATTATATACATAGATCGAATAATGAAAAACTGTCTAGAAAAACCCCAAAAACTATAATAGGATATAAAGACATGAATCCAATAAAATAGAAGCACTCATATATGCAGATGATATCGTTCTGATAACAGATACAGCCACAAAATGCAAAATCAATAGACATATGGACATCAGAACTGGAGAAGATGGAAATGAAGATTAACGAAAACAAAACAAAAGTAATGCAAGTCACAAGGAAAAGAAGAAAACATCCACCTAACATGTAAAGGAAATCAACTAGAAGAAGTAACGGTATTCGAATATCTAGGATCAATAATCAGTAACGATGGCAAAATAGAAATGGAAGTGGCTAACAAAGCTAGAAAAGCGACCAATATGTATTATACAATAAACCAAACAATATTAGGAAAAGGAAGTAGGAATAAGCACAAAACAAATGGTATACAACACAGTAGTAGCACCAACATTACTATACTCAATAGAGGCGCTAACAACTTTACCAGAACATAAAAGAAAATTAACTACTGTAGAAATGAAATTCCTCAGAAAAATACAAGGAGTTACTAGACTAGACAGAATAAAAAACGAAACATATATAACGAACTCAAACAAGAAAAGATAACGAACAAAATAGAAAAGAAACAATTAAATTGGCAAGCACATATTATAAGAATGGAGCCCGAAAGAACAACGAAAAATATCTACAATCAAAACAACACACAAGAAGGCACCGGAAGACCACGGAAAACGTTAACTAACATAGTCCAAGACATAGCAAAAAAACATGACACTACACTTGAGGAACTACAAAAAATTGCAAGAAATCGAAATCAATGGAAAAAGTGGGTCCTAGAACACTACCCGACACCTTAATGGTACAAGGGATGATGAAAAAGAAGAAGAAGAAGAGATAGTAGATTAAAAAGACAAATACTTATAAGGCAAGAGAGAAAGGCAATAGACACCTGCAAGCTCAGAGTCTTGGACTGGAAACGTTGTATTATTTCTATTGTTGATTTGCTGGCGTAGGTCCAGATGGGAGTTATGCTTTTGTAGATTAACAGTTTGTTAACTGTTGCAAGTATTGAGTTCCTCCCAAGGAGCCAATACATTTTTTTAAGCGTAGATCTATTTATATTAGTTTTTTTTCTTATATGAGATCTCCACGTCAAGCGTTTGTCGAGGTGTAGACTTAAATATCTGACTTCGTCTGCCTGAGGATCGGTGTATTGTTTAGGTAGATTTGCAGACACGTTGAGTGACTTGGACCGGTTTATTTCCGTTTACCCTTACTTTCCACTTGTTTAGCCACTTTTCGAGCTGGTTTAAATGTTCTCGGAGTAGTTCGGTTGCTGTGTTCGGGTCTTCATTGAACGACAGGATTGCTGTGTTAACAGCGAATGTCCCTATACTTGTTTGCTCTTGTATATAAAAGGTACAATAGAGGCCTGAGCACACTGCCCTGAGGGACACCTGCATTAATTATATATATCTGGGAGGTGTCGTTACCGAGTTTGGTTTGAAAGAATCGTTTGTCCAGGTTTTGTACAATAAACCTATACGCCAAACCTTGTCAAATGCACAACTCATATCTAAGAACTCTGCAAAACAGTAAGTTTTATATTCTAGTGCACCGCGTATTGTGTGTTAATCGATGGCATTGTTAAATTATTGAATGCTGGAATTGGAATCCAAACTGGTGATCTGGTGGCTATTCACTTTTATTAATGCGTTTTAATATCAATTTTTTAAGCAGCTTAGAAATTATCGGAAGTAAGGTTTACCCGGTTTAAGGATTAAGATAATTTGGGCAAATTTGAATAATGATGGCCAGTATGCAAGACAGAGTATTCTATTGAACAGGATTTGGAAATAACAAAATCTTTTCTCGGGTAAGTGCTTTAATATAATTCCTGTTATAAGGTCATGTCCTGGAGGTTTTTTGTTAGAAGGTAATTTTATTTGTGTTTCAATTTTGTGGATAGTAAAACTCATTATTTGGGGTGATAATTGCAATGGAGTTTCTAGATAATGTTCAACCTTCTGATCTGTTTCATTAGAATCTTTGGGACGTTTGATCCTTCTAGTTGCCTTGCATATTGACTGATGTGTGGTTGTGTAGAGTTGGAAAGTTTCATCTCATCTGTTAAAGTCTTCTTCTTAGTTTGTTATTCAGTTGGTTAAATATAGTTTTGTCTGCAATGTTGCGACTACGCTGCCAAGCTACTCTTACTCTTCTTTTTTCCCTTACTATTTCCATGATTTCAGTTGGGATTTTAGGTATATTGATTTTATGGTTGTAGGAATGAGGTGTTGATTTTTAACCGGCTTCCTGCATAGTTGCATATTCTAAGTCTTCGTTTGTTTTTAATGCCAGATTCATGTTAAGATTTTTATTAATATATGATTTAAAAGTTTTCACTTGGTTTTTATATTGCCAAGAATAGATGTGGGTTCTTTGTATAGTTGCATTTACTAAGACTACTACAGGGGTATGATCAGATAAAATGTCGTAACTGGAAACGATGTCCATGTAGTTTGAGGACATAACTTGGGGGACGACGAAGTCATGCATATCTAGTGCTTTATTGGGGTCAGTTGGGCTGCCCGTTGACAGAAAACTGTAATTGTTATCTGCCATAAATTTGTATAGTTCTCTACCTTTTGTAGTTGTTAAACGCGAGCCCCAGTGTATATTTTTAGCATTGTAGTCGCCACCTGCTAATAATCTAGGTCCTAGTTGCTCAAAATAGGGTTGGAACTTTGTTTGGTTATGTTGTGGCGTGGTGGGCAATAGGCGACGGAAATTACTATTGGCATCGGAAGTTTTTCTACTTGCATTATGGTAGCTTGCAAGTAGTCTGAAAACTTGGTAATTCATGATGTTCAATAGTATTGCGAATTATTATATCAGAGCCACCACGGGCTGTGTCATCCGGGTGTTCTGTATGATATATGGTAAAATTGGGTATTCCAAATGTGATCTTGTGGTTTGTGAAATTAATAAAATATCTATGCTATTGGCATGTAGAAAAGTTTCAACTGCTAACTTCCGTTGAAGCAGCCCGTTGGCATTCCACAACGCAATTTTTAGAAATTTAGCCATTAGTTGATTAGTTTATTGATCACTGTAGTTAGCATATTTACTATCATGCTGTTTTGCTGTAGTGGTTGATTGAACAAGTTTTTAAATTTGTTGAGGAATTGTTTAAGACTAATATCTTCGGCTGGGTAGTTTTGTACTATTTGCGAATAGGAGGGACGTGGAGAATTTGGCTGGTTGATAGTGTAGTGACTATCTTGTTGTCTTATGGGTGAGTAGTTTTGCCTTGTTAAGTTTGAGGATCTTACGTTTGTGTGTTGCTTTTCAGCTTGATACTTATTTTGCAGCTCTTGATAAATTGTGCATCCTTTATAGTTTGCTGGGTGTTGTCAGTCGCAAAGAATACATTTTGCTAGGGTTGCTTTTGCTTTTTGCAACTTTTTTTGTGTCATGCGGTTCAGCACATTTTACGCAGGCAAATGATCTATTACAGTACTCCTTTTTGTGTTCGTAGTTTTGGCAGCGAGTACAATGCACTATGTCTTTGTTTATTTTTGGTGGTTCGAATGATGCATGTTTATTTTGTAGTGATTTTATGTTGTAAATTTTCTTGTTATTAGTGGCTGGTTTAAGATCTATGTAAAAGATTGGTAATGGGTCTTTAGTTAGTTTATTTTTTAAATTCATAATATTTTTAACTATGTGTCCCGCTTCTTTAAGGGCTTTTTTAATATCATCTGTTAGAGTAGTATGGTGTAGGTGTTTTAGAACTACTCTATATAGGCGATCTTCCTTCATCTGGTACGTGTGATGTATAATTTAATTTTCCTTCATGTGTTTGATTATCCTACGGTAGGTGTCAGGGGTAGCTGTGGTAATTTTGACGACGTTATTGTGCAGAATTTTGGTCGAGTATTGTTCTTCTTCAGCAACGGAAAGTAAATTGTTTGTCATTTGTTGAATCTAGAACACCATGAATAAAAATGGGCCAGAGCTTAGGTGTAGTTTTTTGTTGCCGTTGTTTATTAGTCTCATTGTTTGTTTCATTCTCTGGGCTTAAGGCTACGTATCTATTTGCATGAATTAGTGTTGTTTTTTCTACTGACCGTTTGCGTATTTAACTTGTCTAATCGTTTTCGTTTAGTCACCCTTTGTCAATCATTAGCAAGATTAGTTTCCATTTCTTATTAATCTTCTTCATAATACTCATTTAATGTGTTATTTTATATTAGTTGAAATGAAGATGTTGCATTCAATTGGGATGTAGAAAGTTGCGTCTATAGTACCTGGTGAAATTGTTGGTATTGTGAGGACAATAATGCCGAATTAGGGGGCGGTTGATAGTGTATTGGGTTTGCTAGTGCATGTTTGGGGTATGAATAATATAGGCGTAAACAGTGATGGTTGTGATAACATAGGATTTCCGTTAATTCGCTGCTGCTTATATAAATGCGCCGTTATAGCCGTTGCGGCCGGCAGCATTTTAATTTATGTAATATGAATTATATTGTAGTTGAAGTCTTTAAATAACTAATTTAAGAATCACTTACAGTTTATTGAATTTTTGAAGTTGATATTACAAGTTGACCTCAAGTCGCTTTATCGCTCAGCACTTGTAATCTCGCAGACCGCTCGTACGATGCAAACTCTTACATAATAATGAACATGGAATTTTGCGACATTCTTCTCGTTTAAGAGTATTAAAACTACCTTAATTATTTTTTTTTTGGTATTGTACACCTTTCAATACTATTGTAAAGAAATTGTTGGCAAGTCTGGGTATCACTTCTTAAAATTTGCTAAATGTAGTGAAAGAATACTAAATATAATAGGTTGTAAAGAAAGTTCTGTTACAGCTGCGAAAAATTTAATTTTTATGCATTTTTTGGCCATATTTTGTGCTTATTGTGTTGCACCAATCTTCATTTGCATATCCTAGATGGCAATCGACAAGTTTGAGCTCCGGGTTTTGATCCGCTACTGCTGGATGCTGTAACAGAACTTTCTTTACAACCTAGTATTATGCTCTTTTAGTTGACTTTAACAATCGCAAACTTGACTTATCAATGTTCGACTTGAAATCGTACTCCCCTCGACATACTTGCCCCAATAGATTTACAAGACACCCGAAACGTTCTAGATGCAACGGAACGAACATCAGAAAGAAAGTACAGCAAGTGTACTCAAATTAAGTCATTGGAAATTTTTTTAGGTGTCTACACAGTAAGAAAGAAAAATATTTTATTCGTAAAATTCGGCGTCTGTTAGCTCTGGAGATCTTTCTTTTTGAAAAAGTTTGATACTTGAAATCATGTTGTGAAACATTACTTACTTTTGCTTGTTAAAGATATTGGTCGCCCTTGAACCGCCTGTGTATCGTGGCGGTGTGCTGGTGGCTTTGATATCTGCCGCCACGTTTTGCTATCGCACACAAAACGGCATATGGGCTTTTGCTCAGCCGGCGAGGCTGCATACGCCTTCGGCGGCACCCTTTGAAACGCAAATTGCTGTCGAATTAAGATTTCCCGCGGATGATCCGCCGCTAAGCCACGCGTGAAGCCCGGCACGGACTCGAATCGCAGACCGGCCAGTGCGGTCGTGTTTATTTTACCCACATTTAACCACTCCGCAAGACTTTCGCATCGCATCCCGGCCAGTGCGGACGTGTTTCAGGCACGAAGACATCGCAACAAGGTGGGCACCGTGAAACCAACGCCGCCGAAGCCGAAGCCGATTACAGGTGAGTGATTTGGCAATTATTCATCGGTTGATATTGGTAGCCGCCCCTATCCGCTTTCGCGGCGGCCGTTTAAGGGACGATTTGGGTCTCAGCGTTTACTTTTCAAAACGAGCCGTACTTAGTTCCCCACACCGCACCACGAGGGCACGGCTATTTACACGCTTGCCTCTCCAGATATTGATCTGATTTTATTTTTAATTTATAATTATAGTTATTTTTTGTTTTTTGTTTATTTTTAAAATATACTTTGAGGGAGTATTTAGTAAAAGTGATGATAGCTATAAGCCATTGAAGGAGAATTCATCCTATGGTGAAGCTTCTATATACATTTAACAAATTGATTATATGTTATAAATCATTAATCCATGTTCTTTTTAGTCGTCTGGGTGTTTTGTCTGCGATGGGTTGGTCTACAAGGTGGTTGAGGTGTCCAGGTAGATTGGCGCGGTGTTTTGCAGTGAGCCGTCTTGCTTCTTCTTGAATGAAGAGCACATCTAGGTCCTCATGGATGGTCTGCTAACAAAGGTGTATCTAAGATAGCTCTCGGCAGTTTGGATTAAAACCATTGGATAATGTTTATATTGAACGGTTTTGCACATCTCCATAATTGAGGCCCGTGTGTCTAAATTGGTCTTATAACGCATTTACAGAAGACCAATTTTTACTTTGAGTGTCGTCGAAGCAGCCAGTACATTTCTCGAAACTTTAAGTTGAGTTGTTCTCTTCATTTGTATGTGTCGTTTCCAAGTGAGCCATTGGTCCAGGTGGAGACCCAAATATTCACTTCTGTTTTTACTGGGACAGAAAAGTGGTTGATATGCACTGGAGGACAAATATTAAATCGAGTTGTGAATGTGACTTGTACCCATTTGGATTGGTTTATTTGTATTTTCCGGCGGTTGAACCATTCACTAAGTGTGTAAACTTTGTTGTAAGTGTTTACTAGCAATGTTTGGATTCTGATAGGTGGAGAGCCTGATCAATAAAGGTAGCTATTATGGTGTTTGGAGCTTTGAGGATATCACCTGTATAGGTATATCAGATAGGGAAGGGGACCAAGTATAGGATAAAAGTGTGGTAATGCGTCTTTGTAGTTTACTGAATAGAAGCGGTTTTCTAGGTAAGACATTAATAAAAGGTAATATGGATTTGCTTTTCATTTGAGTAACAGTCCAATATGCCACATTTTATCAAACGCCTGGGCAACATCCATAAATACTGCAGTATGGTATTTTTTTACTCAAGGCTGAGTGCAATTTGATTAAGCGATCCTGTGAGTTTGGTGTATCGTTGAATGTCTTACCGAAATCCGAATTAATGAGTTGGCAGTAGCTGGTCTAAGTAGACATCGTTACGAAGGCTTTCCAGCAATAACTTTTCGTACACCTTAGGAAAGTAAACAGATCGATCTGTACCATCTTCGGGTTTTGGGTGGTTTTCCTGGTTTGAGTATTATGACTATTTGGGCGTATTTTCATACAAGAGGGTAGCATGAAAGGCTTAAGATACGGTTATATATAGATGTTATCAGAAACACTTTTTTGGTAGGTTTTGTCCTGGTGATAAGATCATAACCTGGAGATTTGCATTGCTTTAATTTTTTGATTTTCTTTTGTACACATGGTATATCTAAATAGTTTTTGATTTTGCTGTTTGTTTGATCTGGGGGTGGATGATTCGGTTGGAAAATGATAGACAAGTATTCTGCAGTGTCCGTTTTTTTAATAGGTAGGGTTGCAAGTTGTGGTCTCTAGAATTTTATGTCAACCTTCTAAATTGAATGATCGCCTTTATTCCAGTGTGTGAGATATTCTTGTAATGTTGAATCTTTAAATTCGTGGAGAGTTCTGTGAGGTATTTAAGCTAATTTATTGAAAGCTCGACGACGTTCCAAGTCGCGTGGCCTTTCCCATCTAACCGTGGCTGCTCTCTTTTCAGCCACTAGGTCCCTTATTTACAGTGGCCTATTGTCATTGTGCCGTTCTTTGGTGGGTTGATTGGGTGCAGAGTTCCACGCAGCTTCTTGAATAAGAGTAGTTAGATGCTGCATCCCAAGGTCGAGATCTTATTCGTAACTGAAGAGTTAGGTTTTAAAAAAGTTCCTTATTTTTGTGTTTTGTAGTAAATTCCTGTCTTTTTAAATCGTATAGTTATTAACTGACAGAATTAGAGGATAACAGTTCTAAGTTTTATTCAACTTCAGTGTAGTTTGAGGCAATGCCTTTTGTAACAAAAAATCAAGAAGGTCTGGAAGTTTATTCGGGCCCGTTGGCCAATATGTTCTTTGGTGGATCGATGCTCATAGTTGTTGTCCATAACGTTTAGGAGGTTTCGATTTTTTGTTGTAATTAGTCTGGACTACCCGTGAAGTATGTTTTGCATGCCAGTCTCCCCTAATACGAATCTCAAACTTAGTGAGATTTGGGTAATTCGTAGTGGGAAATATTGTTATGAATGAGTACAGCTGATCCCTCATGTGCTGTATTATCAGGATGCGTTGGACTATAAATTGTATAATTTAGTATGCGAATCATACTCCTCTCGGTGAAATGAGTTTCTGGAATTAGCATAATGCCAGTTTTGTTAACTTTTAAGAGCGTTATTTTTGTGAATGTGTAGTTTATTAGCGTTCCAAGTCGCAATGTGTATTATCTTCGCCATTATGAATGGGTTTTATTTACGACCGCAGACAATAAGTTTAGGGTCATCAGCATGGTGAACATAATTGGACCTTTTGAATTTAAAAATGTTTTTTTGGGGAAGTATTATTATACATTGTACCTTTAGCCGCGCTTTTTACTTTGTGAAATATTGCACTTTGGAAATTCGGATCTAAAGCTTAGTTAATAGCATTACCGATGTCTATTAGTTCAATTAGTACGTTATTGGATAATTTTGTCTATGTCATTATTAAATATCATTTTGTTTTAAAATTTGTGAATCTTACTCTTGCATGTCGACAAGTATAACCACTAAATGTATTTAAATTTGCTTCCACATCTGTGGAAAATTTAAACTGTTTTAAACTTAAAGGTGGCGGTCGTGATGCTGAACACATTTATTGAATAATTTTAGTTTTCTGGTGTAATAGAAAATGTCTGGCTTGAAATGTTGCCTGTTACCACACTTGTGTGCATAAGTTAGCCCCTTTAAAGACTGGGACATATGTTTGTCCGTTGTAAACAATGATTACCTTTAGTTCTTCTGGTAGTAGAATACATCTTTGAATAGAAGAAACTTATAATTTTGTCAGTGATTTGATAGTAACGTTAAATAAAGAAACTACTTTTCTTTTCCTGATACAAAGCATCAGCATAGTTGTTCAAAGAGAAAATGCTTAGTCTTGAAAATTGTTCCGTTCATCAACTTTGCGGAATATGTATTTTCTATTTTATTTTTTACATGCTAGGTAGTATGTTTTACAAATACATACGACATGTTTTTTAACATTATGAAGCTTTAAACATACAAGGTGATTCAAAATGATGGATTCAACTTTGTAAGTCTATAATTTAAAATTAGCTCTACTGACAAATTAAATTTGTTATTATTCACATTCAAATTTATAAATGTTTAATGTGACCCCCTCTATAGCTGCACAAACAACATCTAGACGGTAACAGAATTCACCCCAAACACGATGAAGAATATCTTACGCGCTCGCACCGCGCATGCTCGGTGGTGGGAGATGTGACCTTTAAGACGCGCCAAGCGCCAGTCGCCTGCGAGCATTGGTTAAGGCTAGATCGTTATTTGAGTGGACCCCTGTCGAGTGACTCGATGCAAGCGCAAAATGCAGCAAACGATTGAACAGCGGTACGTCATCAAATTTTGTATTGGTCTGGGCTAAATAGGGTACGGAGACGTTGGGCATGATTCGTCAACTGTTCAAAGATGAAAGCATGTCACAAACTGCAATTTTTAAATGGAACAAGCACTTCGAAAATGGCTGAGAAAGTGTGGAGGACGAGCTCCGTGCAGGACGGCCGTCGATCTCAAGAACCGACGACAACGTGCAACGTATGCGTGAAGTACTGAATTCAGACCGTCAGTTAAGTGAGCGCATGGTCGCAGATAAAGTTAGCATTGATAAGATCACAGTGCACAGCATTATCACTGAAAATTTGGCGACAATTCACCCAGTCGCACCTGCTTTAAGGTCACCTATTACCTGACGATAAACGGCATCGCGACAATTTGCCAACCCCCTTACAGTTCCGACTTAGCACCAGCGGAATATTTGCTATTCCCAAAAGTAAAATCTTCCCTCAAAGAACACCACCATGGGACCCTAAGTGCCGTCAAAGAAGCTTGCACGCGTACGCTTAAGGCCGTTCCGGAATCCGCCTACCAGGGAGCCTTTGAGTCGTGGAAAAGCCACTGGCAAAAGTGTGTCGACGCTCAAGGAACGTACTTTGAAGACTTTTGAAATATTGTGGCAATATTTCAAATAAATATATTTTTCCGAATTTTTTCCTGATATTTTTTATACAAACCCTGTGAGCCAAATCTTTATTCCCCGTGCAACCTATCTATTATTAAGGACGAGATCATTTTGAAGACGTTAAATACTCCGGCGACAGTAGAGTAAAACTGTATCCTGTAGGAAAATACAGTTTTCTGAATTTTTATTTATTTGAATACATGGCCAGTTTTACAATATCGCAAGGTACGTTATCTGAGTAACCGCGTTACCTTAAAAAACAAGTTTATAAATCTTTGTTCTCGATAAGGTACAGAATACATTTAATTTCGGAGAGTCCCTCTTATCTTTCAGTATTGCATTGTATTTTATAGGCTTTGCACACAAATAGTGTTAACTTCAACGCAGCAGAAAAGTGGCATTTTCCATGTCTTTGAGCATGTTATTACAAAATTATACACGCGTTAGCTTATCGTTTGCGCAAAGAAACTGTGCCACTTTTGGACGGTATGGTTTGAACATTAAACGCTGCCTCAACACACACCAGATCGTTGTCTGTGGCAGTGCAAGTTCTCTGCTCTCTCTAAGGATTGACTTTTTTGGGCCACGCTCAAAACCCTCTCATTTCCATCCGACACACGAGGTCAGTCATGCTTTTATTTTTACACAAACAGTCAGTTTAGTTAAATTTATGATTCCAATGACAAATGTTTTTTCTTATTGGAAATGCAATGTTATAACAACGACGAAATGCAAAAATATTGTGCTGCCATCTCGCTCACAACTGACACTCATAACTAACGCTACTGTATCACTGTACGCTATGAGCATATTCAAAAATTTAGGACATCCTTTTTAAAATAGATAGTTTAGGAAATATATGGTAGCTGTCCATCATTTTGAATCACTCTGTACTTACGAGGTGCGTTCAAGTTCTAAGGTTTTCAATTTTTTTTTACTCAACAAAGCTGAAACTTCTGTTGCTTCTTAACGTAATCTCCGTCTATACTTATATATTTTCTACAATGTCATCGCTATAATCCCATAGCTGCTGAGAACACTTCTTTAGGGATGTGTTTTGTCTATATGAAAATCGCCGATGCAATGACTCGATTGGAAAGTGAGTGGTCACGAGGAGTATTCTTCATGGTCATATATTTATGGCGGCATCACGTGTCAACCTTGTATTCGTGTGTCAGCACCTTGATAAGACTTTCCGCATTTTAGGTCACTATGAAAAATGGATTCCACAATCTTACGAAAATGCCAATTTTAGAGGCGATATCACGCACACCTAATAGACAGTCTTCCATAACAATTTGCCCCACTCGCGCAGTCATGGCTTTAGTCTGGCTGGTTCATGGCCGAGGCTGCTACGATTTATTGTGACACAACTTTCGACTTTCGCATCCATAAACGCAAATTCGCTTCGACCCTTCAAAGCGATCAGACGTGCCCAACTGCTCTCAAATCTGCACTAATAGAGGGGAGAGTTCAATCGCACTCAGTTGTCGGGCGAGCCCTAAGGATGGCATCAGCTAGCAGCGAGGCTTGTGAATCTCTGAGCGCGGTTAGTGCTAACGTTAGCGAAGCAGCTAGAAGATAAAGCAATAATCGGGCAACGCGGATGATCAACTCAGGGCTCGGATCCGGAAGCTTGCGGAGGTTCTGCTAAAGAACATCCCACTCAAGAGCGAAGCAATCCGTGTGGAGGAACTTGAGGGACTTGAGGAACTAGATGTGCGGCATTATTCGCACATTGAAAGGGAGGCTAAAATTGAAGAGATGGAGAGCCGGGTAAGTACTGCGTGTGTCGTACCAGGCGCAGTTATCGCACCGGCTTCGGCACCACATAGTTTCGCGGAGGCTTCGTTGTAGCCAAAACCAACCACTTACCCGATCCGGGTATTAGCTAAATCATAGGGCACATCTGGGAACGTTAACGTTAAACAAATCCTTAAGGGAGCCACGGACCCGAAGAAGACGAACTTGACGATAGCAGCTTTAAAAAATACAAAGTCAGGAGCGGTAATAGTCCAGCTCGACAATAAGGAGGACGCGGAAAAAATTAGGGCGGCTGTGGCAACTTACGCAGGGGATGGTTTAAAAAGCGCGGAGATTAAAAAAAATAACCCTTGAATAGTATTGCTAAGAATTAAGGGTGGGTTTAGTAAAGAGAAGTTGCTCAATGTGCTTATAGAGCACAATAGGGACATTGTAGAGGCTATAGGTGGCGACGAGAAATTAGGAGCGACGTCGGTTGGGAGGCAGGAACGGCGGCAAGGTAAGCGTAGTAATGGGGGTCACCCCAGAGGCTAGAAAAGTACTTCTAGAAAGGCGTATCCACCTGGACTGGGAGACTGTGTGGGCCGAAAATTATTTTGCCCTTACGCAGTGCTTTCAATGCTATGGTTTCGGGCACTGTTCCACAGAGTGCAAGCAGCCGGAGCAGATCTGCAGTAAGTGCACCAGAAAACATAAATATAGAGACTGCTAGAGCACCACCGAGAGATGTGTTGCCTGCACGCGAGCCAACGAGCAGAAGCGCCCCCCCCCCCCACACCCCCCGTGTGACAAAGGCATGACTAAATCTCCAAACTGCCCCACCATGATGAGGATAAAACAATCCATCTTTCAGGGAATCGACCATGGATTCTAGGCCCATATCTATAAACGTAAGTGCTGGTGGCTAGAAGTGCGTTCAGCTAAATTTAGGCAGAGGGAGAGCGGCAACGAAAAATTTAGTTGAAATTATTGAAAAAAATAACATAAATTTCGCGTTCGTACAGGAGCCTAATTGCATGGGAACCAACATTAGAGGTTTTCCTGGTAGTTGGCGTGTAACGTGCAATTCTACGGAAAAACCAAAGTGCGATATTGTTGTCGGCGCGTTTTTATTAGCAGATTTGTCGTGCGATTTGATTACGGTTAGTGAAATTACGGTATAAGGCGCCAACCTTTATCTATTATCTGTGTACTTTTCTCCAGCCGGTACAAAAAACACGCTATCTGAGGAATTTCTAAAGAACCGTCTTAAAACGGTGCTTAACGAACTCGACGGACGCAACATGATAATAGGTGGCGACTTTAATGCTAAATCTCCGGTCTGGGGTGGCCCAACCGAAGATCAAAGCAGACAATGGTTGCTGGCTACCTTAGAGGATTATAGGCTGACCGCAATAAATTCCGACAGCAAGCCGACTTTCAAGGTCACCGTGGTTCAAGTCACATAGACATTACGGCAGCAAGCCTCCGGATCGTGGAAAGAATTAATAACTGGAGAGTCAATCCGGAGAAAACCCTTTCGGACCATCGAATGCTAGCGTAGGACTTATAATTCACGACAGATACGGGGAACCGCTACAGCTGCGAGAAGCGTTACTGTAGGCAGAAGGCAAATTGGACTAAGTTTGCCGATACTTTTCGCAAAAAGCTTCAGACTAGTGCGCACATCGCCATCGCAGATAATGAAGCAGCTGAATTGAACGCGGTAATAATAGCGGCTTCCGAAGTTTTAATGCAAAAAAGAAGATACTTCCAAAGAAGCGTTTCCTGGTGAACCGGCGAGTTGACGGAAAAGCGCTCCGACGCGCGACGGAAACGAGGAGCGTACCAAAAAGCACAGGATCAAAAGCACAGAGCGGCAAAGGAATACATCTACCAAGAAGCGCATCGCGAATATAAAAACCTACTCGGGAAAACGCGCACGAGGAAGTGGAAGGAGTTCTACACGCGCAACTCGGAAAAGGACTCATGGGGTATAGCATATCAAGTTCAACGAAGCAAACGCGCAAGCAACGGCGTTATGTGCGTCCGCAGGGCTGATGGCACGTAATAGGTGTATAAATAAGTTCTCAGATTTTTTCTGCAAAATTAAAGTTTTATTTAAAAACAAACAAAAAAAGCTTAAGTATCAAAGTATTCTCCGTTGGCATCGATGACCTTTTGCCATCTTTCGGGTAGCTTGCGAATTCCCTGGTGATAGAAGCCCACCGGCTTCGAGACGATAAAGTTATCGATGCATTTTCGGACTTCTTCTGTTTTAAAGTGCGTATCAGCCAAGTGATGCTGTAACGACCGAAATAAATGATAATCGGAAGGGGACATGCCTGGGCTATACGTTGCATGTGGGAGAAGTTCCCAGCCTAACGCGAAGATGTGTTCTTGCGTCGCCTTCGCAACATGTGGTTGGACATTATCATGGAGCAGGATGACTTTGCGACTTTCTTGTCCAGTAAATGGCCTCTTTTCTTCGATTGCGTCGCTCAAATTGATGAGTTGCTGTTGGTAGCAATCCGCCGTAACTGTTTCACCTGGTTTCAAGAGTTCATAGTACAGCACACCTTTCCAATCCCACCAGATAAAGAGAAAATTCTTTTTGGCGTGGATATTGGGCTTTAGAGTCGATGTCAAAGGTTTGCCAGGGTCTACCCTTGATTTTTTGCACTTGGGATTGAAGTACAAGATCCATTTTTCATCGCCCGTAATAATTTTATTCAGAAAATCCTTTTTTCGGTTCCTTGAAAGCAAATAGAGTGCAGTGTCACTCTCGCGGAAATAAAGAAAGCATTGGTGAGAATGCATCCAAAGAAGACCCCCGGTTCTTATGGAATTACATCCGACATCACATTAAAAGCCTTGGAATACAATCTAATGCGTTTCGTGGACCTACTTAACAGATGTATGCGAGACGGCGTATTTGCTGGAACATCTAAAGCGTTCGATTGATCCTAAAACTGCGGAAGGAGGATCTCACCGACCCGGCAAGCTTCCGGCCAATTAGCTTGGTCCCGGAGGTGGGTAAGGCTATGGATAGGATCATCGCCGCCAGAATCGAGAACCTGGCAAGACAGACTGGCGGATTTCATAAGCGCCAGTTTGGTTTCCAGGAAAATCGACGTTGGACGCGATTGAACACTTTCTGGGTTAAGACTGCAAGAGCCGAAGGTGCGTATTGTGGCATGATCGCGCTGGACATAGCGGGCGCGTTCGATAATGCATGGTGGCCGCGCATAATTTGGGAGCTCGAACAGAGAGATTGCCCGGGCAACGTGCTACGCTTAGTGAAACATTGTTTTCGGGCCCAACGCGATCGTTAAACGAGTAACTCGAGGATGACCCCAGGGATCTTGCTCTGGGCCCGTCTATTGCAAGCTCCTGTACGAAAGTATTTTCCGCGTTAGGTTTCCTAAAGGATGTGAAATCATAGAGTTTGCAGACGACACACTGCTGCAGAACAGTATAAAGCATTAAAAAGTACGGTTAATGAGGTACTCGGTTCTTTAATCATTTGGGCGACGAAAAACAAATTACAATTTAACGCAGGGAAATCCAAAGGGCTATTTTTGGGATCAAACCGGGACAACAAAGGCCGACCTTTCTCTTAGACGGGAATAGAATATATTGTAAACGCAATTAAGTACCTAAGCGTCGTAATAGACGATAAACTTAACTGGAAGCATATAATAGGAACGACAGACAGACTAACTTGGGGATTTGGCTAAATAGCTCTAAGGCAGGTGTACGAGGGCGCAGTTTAACCAGAAATGTTATATGAGGGCGGAAGGCTATACGGTAGAGCAGCGTAGACTACTCTCGGCGCAACGTATCTTCGCGGTTAAAGCGGCGTGCGCTTACAGGACGGTAGCCACCGAGGCTGCCCTTGTTATGAGCAGACTGTCGCCGATCGATCTTGTGTTACAGGGACTGGCGGGCAAGAGGCGATTGCAACAGAACCGCGAAACAGGAGAACTTCGGGTAGAATAGCTGGCTATGCCGTCTTCGGCAATGGGGACGAAATACACCATCAGCAGATCAGGGTTGGGACCGAGTGCTTGGTTTTTCAGTGCAAATTAGTGGCAATACGAGAATGCTTGGCGTATTTTTATAGTAATATAGACATTTTACCTCGTGTTCAGTTGTTTCAGACAATATAGCGGCTTTACAAGCGCTAGCGGAAATGAGAGCTCCGACTCGCTTGCAGCTGGAGGTTTGGACACTCGCCAAGGAGGTTTTAGGTTCCACGAGACTGTCGTTCTACTGGACCAAAGCACATGTGGGGACACCAAGAAACGAACGGGCTGATCAATTGGAAAAGAAAGCGGCTAAGCTGAAGGATCTTCCGAAGTTCGGTACAATCCCGAGGTACTGGTGAAGGCGAGGATTCGGGCACGGACGAACGCAAGGTGGAGCGACATGTGGCAAGCGGCTATTACAGGGGCTTTGGCTAGAGTATTCATTCCTACGCCGACAGCAAGCGAGTTTGCTGATGAATTTATAAACAGAAACACCGCGCAATTTATTACGGATTACGGAAACTTCCGATCCTATGTCGTAAAGATAAGCAAACTGCAAGACAAAGCGATATTGTGCAAGCGCGGAGAAGAAGAGGACGCCTAACACGTGCTTCTGAACTGCTCGTTGAAAGAGCAGCACCGATTGAGAGCGGAGAAGTGGCTCATCAAAAACAGACTTGTGTGGCCGCGGATGATGCAAAACATTACGAACTTAGTGGGACAGAGAACCTGGTGGAGGGCGTTCTCCGAGTTTGCAACAGCGGTGGAAAGTTTGCGTATATCAAAGACTTAGGCGAAGGCGTTTATATCGCGGGCTCGAATAAGCACGGTGAGAACTATCTGATACTTAGGTGGCATAGTTGTAAGATATCGTGTCATAGTGAGAGGGGTGCCAAATTGTATCAATTGGCATCACTAGGATTAGACTTAACTAGCAGTTAGTTAAACAGAGCGGTTTTATATTGTGAATCTGGGGAGACTCTGTTCTGACTCAGGTTTTCTGTGGTTTTCCTGAGTCCTGCACCCACGGCTAGGTTAGCTTGTAATCAGGATTGACCAAACTCATGAAGGTTTTCAACCAGATAGGGTCAATGTCGGTGTAGTGCCGCGAGGCGGAGCACTGATTGTAATAAAAGATCTACTGAATAAATAGTAATAATACCCATAAACGCACATTTTTAATATTCATAACGGCCTCACCGCATGTCTCACTTAATTGGCGATGAACTTTTATGAGCATTTTACTACACAAGAGGAGAAAATAGATGGTTACACGTTTTTCACACGTTGAACACTAAACGTCGCCATTTAAAATATACAAAACAACACTCACTGCAGTGGCGGTAATTCAACCTATGTACTTTGTAAGGTGCTGCTACTTATATTGCAAATCTGGACATATTTTCTGCGTCTTTTAAATTTAACCGCATCTTTTTACTTGCTCGCACCGTTGAGGAAAAAAAATTGGAGATCTTAGAACTTGAACGCACCTCTTATTTAGCTGCGGCTAGGTGAACGATCCTTAATTTTGATTTATGTCATTTTTATTTGACTGCAATAAATTTCTGTGTTTACTATGAATACCTCGTAAATCTACGTAAAATTAAAATGTTTTTACTGCAAAAATTTGCAGTGCGGTTCTTCGATTGAAACCATTTTGTTAGCATGAAGCAGAATGTTTTGTTTGATTCTGATTTCTACATTAGCGGCTTTGACCGATGGTAAAAGAATACGTATAAATTAACTTAGAAGTAAAAATATATTGCAGGTGAACTGTTTTGCACTCAGCCCAGCATCCCCATGCTAGATGGCAAAATAGTAGGAGGCCGGAAGACCACCATCGAAGAATACCCCTATCAAGTTTCTTTTCAAATGTATGATCGGCACTATTGCGGCGGCTCCCTAATTTTCCGGATGTTGTAATTACAGCCGCGCACTGTACAGAACATTAGTGAGTGTTCTTAGATTCTAATAATTCTTTTGCAGCTATTTTTATTATAGCGAGTTACTCCATAAAATGGACGTTCGTGCAGGAAGCACTTTCAAGGAAAGAGATGGTCAAGTAGTCCACGTCAAAAGTATATGTACTCACCCTAAGTATGATTCCAAGACAGGCGACTACGACGTCTCCGTTCTCCACTTAGATAAATCGTTAAGTCTTAGCGATAAAGTGCAAACCATTTCCCTACAACCAACTAATGAAGAAATACCAGATGGAACTTCAGCGGTCGTTACAGGTTGGGGTGGCATATATTCAGGGGGTCCGGGCTCGGAAATTTTACAAGAAGTTGTTGTACCCAAAGTGAACGATAATCAGTGCGACAAATATTATTACCATTTTCCAATAACTAACCGTATGCACTGTTTCGGTTACGAGAAAGGAGGGAAGGATTCTTGCCAGGTAAAACATTTTTGAGGGCATTCTATTACTCATATAATGTTTCTCATAATTAAAGGGAGATTCTGGTGGTCCTTTGGTGGTAAACGGAAACTTGGCTGGTATTGTCTCTTGGGGAGTTGGATGTGCGGAGCCTAGAAAACCTGGAGTTTATACTAAAGTTTCACATCCAAAAATTGTCGAACATATTAACAAGTGTGTTACCGATTTTAGACGTAATTACATTAGGATCAATTCTTATGAAAACAATATAGTCAAATAATTTTTATTTTACTTTACAATTAATTATCCTTAGAAAAGTAATAGTAGGTAGGACTCTTAATGGGAAATACTGCAAAAAAGTTTTGCTTTTTATGTTTCTTTGTATTCACATTTGTGTAATATTTGTCGATATATACATATTATTTCCTATTGCCTTAGAATAATCTTCTAATTTTACAAAAGTGGTTTTAATTGCGTTTTCACTGATTTCAATTAACTGGGTATAATACTATTATATATTATATGCTACTATGTACAAGGTCGTCGAGATAAATCCGGAATTCTCTTAGGGTACATTGCAGAAAAACCGAATAATTGCCTTATGCGTACGCGCAATCTCCTATTAGGCGACACACTAAATTATTTTTACAAAATTAACAACAAACAAAATAAGTAGACAATACGCCCACAAAGACGTTATATTCGAATCCCATCAAGCCGGAAATTGCGTTGTTTGGCTACAAAAAGACCCAAGTTTATGACGTAGCCAGAAAGTATAGGAAATCTTACCACCAGGAAGAGGTAATTGTCTATAGAGCATGACATCTCATTATAAGACAAGGGACAAATTTATCCGCGAATAGAAAGGAAAGATAGATGAGGATAGCTAATCTAGTAAAGTAAACAGTACCCCAAGACCTGCTCAAATCTATTATCCTGGGGAATTTCCAACTGTTGAGTGCGAAAAACAAGATAAATAGGACCTTAAAGGGTGAAGCACTGCTAAACAACATTAATCACGACAGCGCTTACTTCCTGAAGTTCTTTTTGAACAAAAATAAATTCATCCAGGATATGAAGGTAAATTACCAAAATAACCGCTAGATCTGCCAAGACGTCTTTGAAGTGTCTACCGTTGTATATACAGTTTTCCACCTCTGTGGTGGTGTTGGGGTTTGTGAGTAGCTTTTTACGGAAGTCCTGAGGGTAATCACCGACAGCTACATCAAGGTACTGGAGACAGTTGTTAAGTTCTATATAGAGGGGGTAGTCTTTGGGCGGGAGTACGTAATCCAGCAAGACAAACAAGATCCATGCACAGCTTTACAACTTTGTATTACTTTTTATTTTATTATCTTGTAGCCGTGACTGTAATCCTCTTGACTACTGCATCACATGGTCATGGGAAAGGTTAGTGAGACGTATCATAACACAATGGAAAGTTTAAGCTCCTCCATCATATAGGTGATGACACATATAGACAAGGGGGAAGTTACATTGGTCGGCTCCAAGTTTAGGTCCGGGTTATAAAGGTAATAACTGCTGATGGGGCTACATTATGTAATAAGATCCGCCTTTACCATATTCATATATCTGTTTTTAATTCTGCTCCTTCTTCGTGTTTTAATATTACATTCGTTGTTTATTCAACATTTGGACATTCCCCGCAGTTTTATGATTAACCACAGTTAGAAGTAACTTAATAAATAAAAAACAAAAATAAATAGAGCTCTGTAAACTATATATTTGCCACAAATAAATTAATAAAGTAACATTAAGATGAATTAAACAAAACAAAGAAATCGATAAAAAACAATACAACCATGACTAAATAAATTAAATACGGTGGGAGGCAGGTCAGCTGTGTACTCTCCAGACTACGGGGAAAAAGTGCTGTTGGGAACAAATGCACGACGGAACAACTAAAACGAGACTCACCGCAAGTGATGGTCTCTTGCAGCGAATATCGGGGTGCTTTTGCTTGGCGGCTTGAACCCGGGGGTGGATCCTTTCTTGGCCCGATGTACTGGAGCACCAGGGACGGGTACGGAACGCACAAGAGGCAACCGACAGTGCTCAAGCAAAGCCCGCTATCGGATAGTACAGCACCTGGCCAGTCTCGGCTGGCGGCTAGCTACGTTCCGTCTCTCACTGGAGTTCGAATGGGAATGCCGGGCGGCGGTAAAAATCCAGTTTAGTTGTGACTAGGAGTCGGCAAGCGGACAAATCAAGGTTACGGGTGGAGATGGAATTAGGGCCAAGGGGGGTTTAGAAATGTGCACCAAACACATACCATTGTATTCTTTGAGACTTTAATACTTGGGAAATACTCGTAGTATTCTTTACACAATTGTATAACTTCAATATTCTACCTTCATCTCCTTCTTCCCAAAAATACTTTTCGAGCTTGTTGTTACCCAGACTTCAAACCTTTTTCGATCACATTGATTCAGCGCCCACAACTTCTTAGCATAGGTCACTATTGACTATACTCATCTCTAATTCCACCATTGACCATAATTTTTATTTAATAAATTGGGCTGTTGATAGTATATCTCCTTGTCTAAGGTTTTTAAATACTCTTCTGCTGATCATAACTTTACTTTTTAATTGAAATCTTATTTTTAAAATTTTAATTCATTTTGATAGTACGAGCAAGTTTGGCTCTTATGAGATTATGTCAGTTATCTCCTATTGGAAGTCTCCCTAGGTAGTGGATAGAGGAATGTTCTCTATATATAAAGGTTGCTAGAAAAGTAAAAATATTAATTTTTACAAGTTGCTCTGGAATAATCAAAAGCTAGGCCGAAATATTATTTTAAATAAGCAGCAAGGTTTGAAGAATTGGCTATATATAGATGTAGATTATGTACATCAAAATAATTCGAACTCAAAAAAGGTAGACGATAATCGAGAACTATTTAAAAATGTCATTGCACCATAATGTTGGGGATAAAAAAAATCCACTGCATTATTTGCTCGTGACAATTGGGACTACTGTCCACAGCTATACAATATCTATGCAGATCGGTATTCAGAATTCTTCCGAAAATTAAACGGTCGCTTCATCATTGGAGGCGACTTCAATGCAAAGCACACCCACTGGGAATCCAGCCTTATTACGTCAAAAGGACGAGAGCTATATCAAGCTGAATACGGATGTGAATTTGTGTCTACGGGAAAGCCCACATACTGGCCAACTGACCAAAACAAGATACCAGACTTGATCGACTTCTTTGTCAGCAAAAACGTTTCAGCAAATTACATCAAAATTGAAGAAGGTCATGGTCTGAACTCCGACCACTCGTTTATTTTATTAATAATCAGTAAACTTATCATAACAAAACATCAAAACCCTGTCCTAATAAGCAAACACACGGACTGGAACTACTTCAATCTGATGTTAGAGAACACTATTAGCCTCAATGTCCCACTTAAAGCAATTGACCAACTTGAAAATGAAGTGTACAACTTTACCACAGCCATCTAGCAAGCAGCATGGAAAAGTGCACCAGTTATTAAAAGAAAGCTCAAGGTATTGAACTATCCAAAAGAGATTAAAGGTATGATTGCCGAAAAACGTAGACTAAGACGGCGCTGGCACTAAACCCGAGCACCGCAAGATAAAACAAATTTGAATAGATTGACACGACAACTAACCCAAGAAATAAGAACGTTAAAAAACGCCACAATTAACAAATTCCTAACAGGCCTGACAGCAGATAACAGTACAGAATACTCATTGTGGAAAACCACAAAGCACCTGAAGCATCCCGTTTCACAAGTACCTCCTATTAGAAAAGCCATTGGACAATGGACTTGTAATGATAGTGATAAAGCCTTGAAAGAAAGTTTCTTCCAAACATGGGAACAGACAACTTACCTGAACTAACCTCAAATGAGTACAATGACACAATTCCACTGGTCACACAGAAAGAAGTTGCTGAAGAAATTCGAACAAACCTTAATCCGAAAAAAGCACGTGGCTTCGGCCTGATAACTGGAGCCATACTTAAGAAACTTCAAAGGAAAGCTCTGGTCAATTTAATTGCATTAATTAATGCTTAAATTCGGTTAAAACATGTTTCAGTATCTTGGAAAGTATCTAATGTAATTATGCTACCAAAATCTGGTAAAAACCACAACGAAGTAGAATCATATCGGCCAATTGCACTGTTACCGATTATGTCGAAATTGTTCAAAAAGCTAATACTGAAACGTCTCAAACCCATCATCGAAAAATGTCAACTTATCCCAACACATCAGTTTGGCTTTCGTAGCAAACATTCAACCATCGACCAGATCCACAGAATAACTGTCATAGAAAAATCACTTGAAGACAAAAAAATATGCTCCGCAATATTTATAGGCGTTGCACAAGCCTTCAATCGGGAATGGCACATCGGCCTGCTGCACAAATTAAAATCAACTCTCCCACATTCATATTATAAGCTTATTAAATCGTACTTAAGCGAACGAAAATTCCGCAAATATGAAGGTGCGTACTCAGAACTAAGAGAAATTCAAGCCGGTGTGCCCCAAGGAATGTCTTGGGTCCAGTGCTGTATTTGTTGTATATTAATGACATACCAAAAACAACAAACTGCACGATTGCTACATTTGCAGACGACACAGCAGTGATGGCAACGGGCAATTCAATCGAAGACTCAACAAGGAAACTTCGACAAGCAGTCGACTTCATTGCCACTTGGACATATAAGTGGCGCATTAAGCTCAATGAAACCAAATCAATATATATCAACTTAACCAATAAAAAGATTAATCAGTTACCAATCTTTCTCAATGGCGTAAGGCTACAGCCGGTCAATACAGCAAAGTGTCTTGGGATGACCCTTGATGCCAAGCTCCGATGGAAACCACACATAAAAAAGAAACAAGGGGAACTACAAATTAAATTTCGAAAAATGTACTAGCTACTTGGACGACGATTCGAATTGTTAATGTACAACAAGCTGCTCTTATATAAACAAGTGCTGTGATCAGTGTGGGCATATGGAGCCCAATTATGGGGATGTGCGAAAAAATGCAACACTGATGTGATACAGTGGTACCAGAACAAAGTACTAAGATACATAGCTAATGCGACATTCATCGAGAACTTGGAGTGGAAACAGTCGCATCATCATCACGAGATATGCTACCTCTCATGTAAATCGCCTGTATTGAGAATCAGACCACACATCAGTTATTCTCAGTATGTGCACCGCAGTCATAAATAAACCTACACACCCAAGGCTGACTACGAGATACACGGACTGGGAAATGTTTGTAGAATACATAAACGGAAACATAAATCTCAACATAAGCATTAAAGATTCAACAGAGCTTGATGTCGCCGCCCAAGATTTTACTAACCTAATACAACAAACTGCATGACAATCGACTCCTAGAACAAGAAACAAACAGTAAGTCCTACCAGCAGTCCCTTACACATCCGACAACTTATTAGTAAAAAAAGACGAGCCAGACGGAAATGCTGCAATCACGCAATAGGAACGACCTACATTGCTATAGAAGGTTATCCAGGAAACTTACTGCATCACTTAATAAAGGCCAAAACTAAACGTCTAAAACATTCATTCAAAACTTATCACCTGATGACTACAGCCTATGGAAAGCTACTAAAAAACTTAAAAAACACAGACCACCAAAGTTCCTGGTAAGAAAACTCAATAACGGATGGGCTCGTTCCGACCAAGAAAAGGCTGACACATTTGCAACCCACTTATCCTACGTTTTCCAAGCAGCAGAACCAATACCTTGCGTCCCAAACAATGATGTTGAAGATTTTCTTGAAATACCCTGTCAAATGTAACCAGCCATAAAAAGTATTACCCCACCAGAAGTTAGAAATGAGATAGACAAGCTAAACCAACGCAAAACTCCGGGATATGATTTAATAACCGGACAAATACTAAAAATGCTACCTCGCAAAGCTCTCGTTCTTCTCACAACAATTTTTAACCGAATGCTAAGCCTTTGCTATTTTCCTATTATATGGAAATACGCAGAAATAATAATGATACATAAAAATGGTAAATCATCCCATGAAACATCGTAAAATATTTGAGAGGCTATTACTCAAACGGCTACAAAAAGACTACCAACTAGCACATTTGCTGCCTATCAGTTTGGATTTCGTAAAAACATGTGAATGATTCACCAAACACACAGAATAGTCAATCAGATATCCAACAGCATCTAGGACAAGAAATACTGCAATGGGGTATTCTTAGATGTATTCCAAGCGTTCGATAAAGTGTGGCATAAGGATTTCCTGTACAAGCTCAAAAATATGATTAATAACAATTACTATATCCTCCTAAAATCTTACCTTACCGAAAGGAATTTTTCCGTGAAGCACAACGGTGCAGTCTCTCCCCACAACCCCATACGGTCTGGCGTCCCGCAGGGAAGCGTGCTTGGCCCGTTCCTTTACTATACATACACTGCTGACTTACCTGAAACGGAAAACACCGTTATTGCTGCATTTGCGGATGACGTTGTTATCCTATCCTCAGATGATGATCCTGTAACACCTTCCCAAAAAATGCAAACTCACCTAAATCAGCTTAGTGAATGATACAACAAGTGGCGAATCAAGATCAACCAATCTAAGTCTATCCAAGTAACATTCACTACCTGTACCGAAGCCTGTCCTCCTGTAACAATAAATGAAATTCTTGTACCAGCAAAACCAGATGTTAAATATCCAGGGTTACATTTAGATCAACGCTTCACATGACAGAAACGCATTCAGACGAAGCGAAAACAGTTGGATCTCAAACTAAAACAGATGTATTGGCTCATGGGCCGTAAATCAAAACTTTCCACCAAGAATAAAATTCTTTACAAAACGACGCTAAAACCTATTTGGTCTTACGGTGTACATCTCTGGGGCTGTGCCAGACCTACCCGGTTAAAAGCCATACAAACCTTTTAAAACAAAGCACTTCGTGCGATTGTGAACGCGCCGCGGTATACTAGCAACCTAATGCTGCACCAAGACCTGCAAATCCCATACATCACTGAAGTAATTGATACCGCTGCCACCAATTATCGAGACCGCCTTACAGAAAATCCAAACGATCTCATAGAGAACCTATACACGGATGTTCTGTTCAACAGAAGACTTAAAAATCATGGTTTGCAGACCTACCCCAACAACACTAAGTAGTAGTGAAATATAAGGAGAAACGTCAGTGGACATTTCCCTTTCAAGGCAAAGACTTATATCACATTTACTCAATACTAGTGAAGTAGATTGTAAATTTACAGTATATGGTAATAAAAAATAAATAAAAAAAGTGTCTGAATAAACGTAACTACAAAAGTATTCATAAAACATAATATAGTTACAAAAAATACATTAATTTTTTCTTAAAAAATCTATTTTTTATTTTTATATACTACAACAATAAAATAACAAATATTTATAATTAAACAATTAATGGGGGATTCGGAACAATGTTAAGATGTAATAAATATACAAGAAATAAGTAAGCATGTCAGATATAAAATTGCCAAAACAAAAAACAATGGCATTTTCTGAATCCACTATAGAGAAGCGGATTTTTATTATTTTCAGTTTTAGATCTGTAGATATGAATCTATAAATAACTGCTGTTTTTGAGTAAGAACTGGTAGTTAACAAAGCTATAGTCTTCTTTAAACAGTAAATTAAAGATAAGATAGCAATGAAATTGTGCAGAAGAAAGAACTAGCAGTGTTTGTTGACATATTAATGTATTAAGCATTTGCTCATGTTCCAAAATTAATTGATTTGACTTTTAACTAAATATTGTTGTTAAACAGTGGCAGATCAAGTAACTATACTAGTAAAGAGTAATAAAATATTTATAACGGCAAAATTATATAAATGGAGACGAAAAACAAAAATTAAAAGTACATAAATAAGTTTTAGGAAACAAATACTTACATAAATGACAATTTATCCACGGACTAGCATAATCGCAAATTATGTAATCCGGGAAAAGTACGAGGGTTGGGGCATAAGTCATAGCAACTATTTTTTTCAAAGGTAAGAGATGTTATCACAAAATATCGTGTGTTTCAAGGAACCCGTACATTTATTGTCTATACCTACAATACAAGATCACTCTGCAGTCTTTTGTAATTGCACAGAGGACAATGTTAAATCAGGACGGAGTAAAATAAACTGGTGATGCAACAGTAAGTAATTAAAAAAATGTCGGCGTATAATCTTCTGAGAAACGAAAACCACTGATAGTAAACTAATGGGTCTAGGTCTCATTTGGCGACTTCCCTGGTTTTAGTATTATAAAAATTTCCGCAAATTTGAGTTACGATGGTCAGTATGTTAGGCGAAGTATTGCATTAAACAGTATGGTTAGTAGAGTGCTCTTCCGTTATAAGATCATAGCCGGGTACTTTTTTGCTATTCAAATATTTTATTTCTTGTGCTCTTTCTACAAATAAAAAGGTCTTAATAGGTAATGATAGTTGTAGGAGCGCTGTTAGATATTTCTCTATTTCTGCCTTGGTTTCATTAGAGTGGGAATGAAAAACTTCTGCAAGGTATCAAGCGAAAACATTGGATTTCTCTAAATCTAATCTTTCCAACTTTTCAGTTTGGTTTCTTATAGGTAGTATGTGGATCTGTGACCGTTTAATACTTTTAGCCGGTTTTCAAATTAAATTATCCTCCCTTGTTAATGTAAAAGATATGTTTCAAATGGTTGATTTTTGATTTTCCTTATTTTACTTTTTAAAAGGTTGTATAGATGGTTATACGTTTTTCTGTCGAGAATATTATGTGTGTATAAGTCTCTTGACTTATCTTGAACGTTTACTAATGTTTTACGCATGCGTTCGATAGAGGAAGTGGCGTGCCATCTCGCTTCTTGTAAAGTTTGAATTAGATGATTTGTAGTTCTCTTCAGTTCTTTCGTCGGTTTTAGTCTAACATTAATTTCTATGTTTTGTTCAACATATTCTCGAAAAACGTCAGAATCTGTACGTCAAATAATTATAGCTAGGTGGTTTTCAAAGACTTCGAAGCAAATGGTCGCATGTTTTTTTTTTGGAAAAACTGAACATATCGCAACCGTGGATTTAGAAGAGCGTAAAACGGTCAATTTTGACACAACCATTTGTTTGAAGTCTTATGGCAATGCGAGTTCATACATATCGGCACAAACAACTGGCTTTTTGAGCACCCAAAACGTCGAATTGATGGGTCATCCGCCATACAGGTCCCTAAAGATTTTTTTTGTTCCCACGTGTAAAAAACAAATAGCGTGGACAACGATTTTCGACGTCGGAAGAGACAGTTGGTGGATTCAAAACCTATTTTTTGGAGATACCTGATTCGCTATGGAAAAATCTACGAATATTAGTTCCAACATACCCAACAATGTATTGACCGTCAAGGAGAATATTTTGAAAAACAATAAAAAGTTACCAAGATTAAACCTTTGTTTTTGTTAGTTTTTCGTAATAGATATCGTGTAACCCACGCATTAATTCTTCTTATTATTACAGTTCCTGTGATCATATTGACTATTTTTATTTTTGAAATGGCAGCTCGAAAGATTTCTGTTGAGGTTTTTAGTCCGTACCATTAGCGTATGTTTCCAACGCTTCTTTTTCCTTCTATTTTTCCCTGCATTATTAATTGCAGCAGTCTATATTTATCATTGCGGGTAATGTATCCAAGATAATGCAGTTTACGAGATTTGATTATTAGCATGATTTAGCTCTATTTATCCTTTAGCACCTTTTTATTGAAGATTTTTTAAATTCATGATATGCGCAACACTCTCCGATATATTCACATTTCGAAGGCGTTTATTCTATTGATAGTTTTCTTTTTTAGTGTCCAGCTTTCTATTACATATAGTAAAATTAGAAATATGTAGCACTTAACTATTCTCATACTAAGATCTAATTTTAGCTCATTTGAAATAAGTAGATTCCTCATGTTGACAAAGGCAGCCCTTGCTTGTTCAATTCTACTTATTATTTCTTGAAGGTGGTCAACCTGGTAGTTTTTTTTTGTTCCTTAGGGTATGTCTTTCTTGATGGATCCATGTTCACTGCAGCCTATGGCTTATTGTGATTACCCTAATAAAGTAAACTCACAACCAATCTGTAATTTATGTCCCCTGAATCAACAGATACAGGTCCTTTACAGGGTGTATCTAGAAGTCTTCCGTTTCCAGGATTGGTCTCCCGAATGTATGTTGCCTTTTTCTGCACAGCGCATCGCACTGGGATAGGATGTCTAAGGCTGATTCTAGTTCCTTGCTACAGAGTCTGCATGCAAGGTCACCATTGAATTAACCAATTTTCCAGAGGTGTTCTTTTACAGTCTCATACCCTGTAAGAAATTCTATGGTTATCTTTAGCTGTAACCTACTTAGGTTAAGATGTTTTGCAGCTCTCTTTAGACAAGGTTCCTTATTGAAGATTTTGCTGAAATTATTCTTCCAGTACATTTGATGATGAGTGCGTGTCCTCTCCTTAATAAAGCTTTAGGCAACACTTTATAAAATTCCTAAACCAGGTTCTGGGCCGATATAAGCCTCACTAGATCGCTGCCTAGCCAATTCATCGGTTTTCTCATTGCCGTAGATACCTCAATGCCCAGGTGTCCATAATAATTTCACCATGTTATGTTCTGCCAATGCATTGAGTTCGTTGATGCATTCCCATACCAGTCTAGCTAATGCTTAAATGCTCGATAAAGCCTTTAAAGTTGCCTAGCTCTCTGATATAATTTAAATTCGCTTGCTCCTGTAAATCCTCTTACCGTTTTCATGCGCACATTCTAGCATGGCGTATATTTCTGTCTGAAAGACAGAAGCGTACTGACCTAGGGAAAAGCTTAGCTCTACTCTGGAAATCTCAACATATATTTCTGCTCCGGTACCCACATCGGCTTTAAATCCATCTGTGTATAAGATTAGGCTGCCAGGTGCAATTTCCTGTCTAAATATCTCGCTGCTACCTCGATCCTGCCTGGTCACATCGAATAGAGAGTTGTCACATATTTTTTAGGTCATGTGATCCGTAGTCATTTCAAGCAGAGGACCCCCATACTATCAATTATTCTTGTATTATTCCGTAACTTTATTTACCATTGTCTGCAACTCATCTAGTGGCTAGCAGTACAGTGTCGTCGGCATATCGTATATTATTGATAGGTATTCCATTTCACTTTGACACCGATTATTTCGTCTGATAGTGCTTTTTTCATAATTTCTTCTGAATATACATTAAAAAGTGTTGGCAACAACACACAGCTTTTCTAACACCTCCTCTTATTTATATTTGTCATGTGCATTTGTCTTCTACTTTTATAACAGCTTTTGATAATAATACAGATTGGAGATGATTGTAATGTCATTTGTATCTATTTTTTTTTCTAGTACTTGAATAAGTTAATCATGTCGAACTATGTCGAACGCTTTGTTATAATCTAAAAAACAAATGTACAACTCTTGATTCACATCCATGCAACGTTGTATTGAATATTTAGTGCAAATAGTGCACCCCTCGTGCCAAGTTAGGTTCTGAAGCCGAATTGTTTCGCTGATAGCTTATTCTAATTTTTTGTATATTCTACGGTGTACTATTTTTAGAAGAATTTTCAAGGTGTGGCTCATAAGAGTTATTGTGCGATGGTCTGTGCATAGCTTTGCATTCGGCTTTTTGGGAAGAATTACAAACGTTGATAACAGCCAGTCTGTTGGTACAATCCCTGTTGAATAGATGGTATTAAATAGATCTACAAAAATGAGGGTATTATCTTCTTCGATTAGTTTGAGTATTTCCGATATTCCGATCATCTGGTGCTGGTGTTCTTCCACCTTTCATTATCTGGATGGTTTAAATTACTTCTTCTTTAGTTATTTTTGGTCCGTTATTTTCTTGCTGACTTCATATTTCGCTTTTGTGTCTAACATCTTCGAATAATTCTTCAATATATGTTTTCCATTCTTTTATATTTTCTTCTTCTTCTTCTTTATGTTCCATCTCCGCTACGGAGTTTGGAAATCATCCTAGCAATTTGCACTTTTGAAACTGCTGCTCTACAGAGTTGATTGGAGCTACAGTTATTCCATTCTCTAAGATTGCGCAGCCACGACATCCTGCTTCTTCCCACACTACGTTTGCCCTTGATTTTTCCCTGCATGATAAGTTGCAACAGATAATAATGTTCCCCCCGCATCACGTGTCCCAAATATTGAAGTTTGCGCCGTTTAATTTTATCCAATATTTCCGTTTCCTGTTTATTCACTCCGTTTAAGACATCCGTATTCCTTATTTTTTCGACCCATGAGATTCTCAGAATTCTCCTATATGTCCACATCTCTAATGCTTCTAATTTTTTCATAAGATGTTTGTTCAATGTTCATGCTTCCATTCCATATAAAAGTGTGGAGTGAACATAACATTTCACTATTCGTAATTTAAGTGTTAGGGAGAGGTCTTTGCTGCATAGGACATTTCTCATATTTAAGAATACATTTCTTGCTTGTTCTATCCTAGAGGTTATTTCGCTGGTATTATCATTTTTATCGTTGACTATAGTGCCTAAATATCTGTATTTTTTTACTCTTTCGATCTGCTCTCCTTGAATATTTAAGCTAACATTATAGTAGTTTCTTTTAGAGATAATCATGAATTTTGTTTTCTTTGTATTTAGGCTTAGTCCCATTTCGTCACTAACCACCGCGATTCTTCTCATTACTCTTTCCAGGTCTTCGAGGGATTCTGTGATTATGATGGTATCATCCGCATATCTGATGTTATTGATTACAATTCCATTAACTCCCACGCCCACCATTTCATTTTCTAATACTTCGTTTATTACATGTTCTGAATAGAAATTAAATAGAACTGGTGATAGGATGCACCCTTGTCTGACCCCTCGTTTGATCTCGATTTCTTCTGATGTTCGGTTTTCTATACGTATTGTCGCTTTTTGATTGTAGTAAAGATTGGCAATAATTCTGAGGTCTCTTGTATCTATATTCTTATTTTTCAGCAATTTCATTAGGATGTCATGTTTTACTTTGTCAAATGCTTTATTGTAATCTATAAAGCAGACAAAGACGTCTTGGTTCATGTCAAGACACCGCTGGATTAATATATTATATGCCATAAGTGCTTCTCTCGTTCCCAGTCCTTCCTAAACCCGAATTGTGTGTTCCTATGTGCTCCTCTAGTTTTCTATATAATCTGTGGTGGATAATTTTAAGAAATACTTTTAGTGTGTGACACATAAGGCTAATTGTCCTATACTCGTTGCAGTGTCGGGCGTTATTCTTTTGGAATGGCTACAAATGTGGAGATCAACCATTCTTCCGGAATAATGCCAGTTGTGTATATACTGTTGAATAATTCTTGTAGCGTATTAATATGTTCTTCTTCTAGCAGCTTAAGAATTTCACTTGGGAGATTGTCTGGTCCAGGTGCTTTTCCGGTTTTCGTATTTTTATGGCATATTTTATTTCTTCTACAGTTATATCAGGGCCACTTTCTTCTATCTTCCCTTCGTCTTTCACCCGATTGACTTGAAATAGTTTTTCTATATACTCCTTCCACAATTTTATTTTCTCTCAACATCTGCTATTATTTTCCCATTTTCGTCTAATAAATACATGGTTTCCTGTTTTCTTGTAAGTCTTGTTGCTTCCCTTATCTTTTATGAAGATTATGTGCGTCGTGATCTTTTCTAGTTTTCGATCTCTTCGCATTTTTTGTAAACCAAGCTTCCTTGGCCTGTCGAATTTTATAGCGAATTTCTTTTTGTGTGTTTTGTATTCGTTCTTATTGTTTTTGTTATGTCTTCGTTTGTCCATAAGTGCCAAGATTTCTTCTGTCATCCATCCCTTATTTTTATTTCTTTTCTTTTCTGTAAATGTTTTTCTGTTGGTGTTACTAAAGAAGATTTGAATGACAGCCAATTTAGGTTGATATCATCTGGAGAAGTTCTTCTGATTTTCAGATTCCTATCGATATCCTTTTTCACTTTTTCCTTGTACGCCTCATTTTCTAGGGACTTATAGTCAATACGAGTATGAACTGATGTTGCTGGCAATTTTTTAAGCCGAACTTCCATTTTTGCAATTATAGGATTATGATTTGAGTTCACGTCTGCGCCTGGGTATGCCTTTATTGATTTTATACTATTTTTGTATCTGTTGTCAATTAGTAGATAATCTATCTGGTTACGGACAATTTTTTCCTTATTATTTTCTTCAATGTTTATAATTATTTTTCCTTTTTTATTTATTAGTATATTTGGTTTTCCCGTTTTTGATTTCCTGTTTTCACTTTTTTGTTAATATTAAAATTATTACGTTCCAGTTGCAATTTTTCTATTTCTACACATTTTGAATGAATGAATGAAAATATTTATTTCAGATAGAAAACCATCCTTACATAATTGTTAGTCAAGTAGAATTAACTTATATTAGTAAAATTTAAAGTTTTCGTTTCCATTTTTATTTTTGATTTTCATATACATGAAGGGACATATAGTGAGCTAATATATGTCCCTCTGTCATTTCTGCAATCGCCTTCAGGAGAGTGTTGGTACTGCCCTGGACTTTCTCCCGTAGAGAAGCAATCCGTTTACGCAGCACCGCGTGGAAACCGCCCGTGTTCCACTCGGCGAACATACCCGAGGCACTGCAGCGCCAGGGCAGCTCCAACAACCCCCTGAAGGCATTATTGTACTGGACGCGCAGAGCACTGTAGGCTTTTTTGGTTTAATTGCTCCAGAGGTTGCACGTGTACAGAGTTTGGCAAAATGTTTTGAAGAGCGTGACTTTCACCTCGCGTGAGCAGCGTGCAAACCTTCGTGATAACATGCTACCTCTTACCGACAGAGCTCTACGTTCCCTATCCAATTCTACATCATCCTTTAAGGTATCTGTGACCCAGTGTAATTGTTTGAATAGGAGACCTACATAGCGTTATTGGCGGTCAGATTTAAATACTAGTATTTCACTTTTTTTACGTTGTATTTGAGTCCGTGGGCCACAGCATATCTTTCACATATTGTTAACAATACCTTCAATACATTAATTGGGGGGCAAATCAGCACCATGTCATCAGCGTAGCTAATATTATTAACAAAGCAGCCATCTACCGAACAACCCACTCCAGCGCTGCTGAGCTTCTCAATCAATTGATTAACATATACATTAAATAGTGTGGGTGAAGTTAGCCCCCCCCCCCTGTCTCACGCCACCGTATTTAATTTATTTAGTCATGGTTGTATTGTTTTTTATCGGTTTCTTTGTTTTGTTTAATTCATCTTAATGTTACTTTATTAATTTATTTGTGCCAAATATATAGTTTACACAGCTCTATTTATTTTTGTTTTTTATTTATTAAGTTACTTCTAACTGTGATTAATCATCAAACAGCGGGGAATGTCCAAATGTTGAATAAACAACGAATGTAATGTTAAAACACGAAGAAGGAGCAGAATTAAAAACAGATAGATGAATATGGTAAAGGCGAATCTTATTACATAATGTAGCCCCATCCGCAGCTATTACCTTTATAACTTGATGCGGACCAATGTAACTTCCACTTTGTTTATATGTCCGCTCACTGCAGCAATGGAGACTCTTCTAGACCTCCTAACTCTGTACATAGTAATTCAGGGGGAGGCAAGATTAGGTCACTACAGCCAGTATCATTCACTGTACAAGACACACACAGGTACAGGTCATACAAGAATAATTAAAAATCTGGGGGGCCCTCTGCTTAAAATGACGACGGACCACATGACCTCAAAAATAAGTGACCTTATTCGGGGTGATAATGCAGGATCGAAATAGGAGCGAGACTTTTAGACAGGCAATTTCACCTGGTAGCCTAATCTGGTACACATATGGTTCTAAAACCGAGCTGGGTACCGAAACTGGAATATATGCTGAGGCTCCCAGGGTAGAGCTAAGCTTTTCCCTAGGTCAGTACGCTTCTGTCTTTCAGACACCACAGTGTGTAGATGAAAATGGTAAGAGGGCTTACAGGAGCAAGCGGATCTATACTATATCAGACAGCCAGGCAGCTTTAAAGGATTTATCAAGCACAAAAGCATCATCTAGACTGGTATCGGAATGCATTAATGAGCTCAATGTACTGGCAGAACATAACACGGTAAAACTATTATGGGCACCTGGGCATTGCGGTATCTACGGCAACGAGAAAGCCGATGTACTGGCCAGGCAGGGATCTAGTGAGGTTTATATCGGCCCAGAACCTGCATTAGGAATTTCACGAAATGCTGCCTAAAGCTTTATTAAGAAGAATACACGCATTCATCATCGAATGTACTGGTAGAATCGACCAGGACATTATTTCAGCAAAACCTTTAATAAGGGACCTTGCCAAAAGAAAGCTGCAGAACTCCTTTACATAAGTAGGCCACAGCTAAAGATAACCATAGGATTTCTTAAAGGACATGCGACTGTAAAAGAACACTTCTGGAAAATTGGTGAATTCAATGGTAACCTTGCATGCAGACTTTGTAGCAAGGAACTAGAAACAGTCTTACACATCCTATGCAAGAGCGATGCGTTGTGTAGGAAAAGATAATATATATTTGGGAAACCAATCCTGGAACCGAAAGATTTCCAGACACACGCTGTAAAGCACCTGTATCTGCTGATTCAGGGGACATCAATTACAGATTGGTTGTGAATTTATTTAATTAGGGTAATCACAATAAGCCATAGGCTTCAGTAAACATGGATCCATTAAGGAAGATGTACCCTGAGCGCAAAAAGAACACAAATGGTTGTAAAGCTGTGCCTGTGTCCTATTTGTCTTGCTGGATCACGTACTCCCGCCCAAAGACTACCCCTCTATATAGAACTTAACAACTGTCTCCAGTACATTGATGTATCTGTCGGTGATTACCCTCAAGACTTCCTTAAAAACCTACTCACAAACCCCAACATCACCATAGAGGTGGAAAACTGTATATATGACGGTAGATACTTCAAAGGCATCTTGGCAGATCTACAGACATTTTGGTAATTTACCTTCGTGTCCTGGATGAAGTTCTTTTTGTTCAAAAAGAATTTCAAGAAGTAAGCGCTGTCGTGCTGTAGTTGTTTAGCAATGCTCGAACCTTTAAAGTCCTATTTATCTTATTTTTTTGCACTCAACAGTTGGAAGTTCCCCAAGATAATAGATTTAAGCAGGTCTTGGGGTACTGTTTACTTTACTAGATTAGCTATCCTCATCTATCTTTCCTTTCTATTCGCGGACAAATTTGTCCCTTGTCTTATAATGAGATGTCATGCTCTATAGACCATTACCTCTTCCTGGTGGTAAGATTTCCACCGGTTTAAGGATAAGAATGATTTGCCTAAATTTCCACTGGATTGGAAAATACTGCAATCGTAAAGTTGCATTGAATATATGCGTGAGAGCCTTTATGGCTCGATGGGGTAGTTTTTTAAGGACTTTAGCAGTAATTAAATCGTAGCCCGGTGCTTTAACGTTATGTAAATGTTTAATCACAAGTTTTATTTCAGCAGGTGTAACGTGTTGTATAGGCGGGCTTAATTGACAAGGAGCCTGTAGGTAGTCGAGAATCTCAGTTTCTTCTTCATGAGGGACTGTTATTGGGTGAGATTGAAAGATACCGGAGAGGTGGTTTGCGAACAGCTCGGCCTTCTCGTCATCTGTTCGAGCCCATGTGCCATCATCTTTACGAATCGGTGGTATATGCACATTTGGACGTTTAAATTTACTAGTAACTTTCCATAGTGTGTACTCATCAT